>JANFAI010000010.1:1200000-1878114 GCA_024613185.1 Pisolithus microcarpus | reverse complement strand
ATGACGATGCTGTTGCAGGTTTAATCGCGAAGAACGACGTCCAACATGTATTCGAACTCACGTTGGTGTATTCTTTCCAATGATTTCACTTACCTCAGTCCCTTTGCAGTCCTCAGGAACGCAAGATTGTCGAATGCACCACATCGTGTTATGTTATGGGTCGAAGTGGAACCGGGTGAGTTTATATTCGGACCGAGATGGATGGAATACTCATTATTCGAAGGAAAACTACGACCATGTTGTTCAAGATGTTGGGAATCCAGAGGGCATGGCAGCTTCATTCTGAAGGTTTCGATACATCCCGACCTGACATGCCCCGGCCAAGGCAGATATTCGTTACGAAGTCTAGCATGCTCGCAAACAAAGTAGAGGAGTATTTCATGAAACTACTCGAGTCCCTCTCACTGGCAGGATGTACGCTGGAAGAGCTTGCAAGATTGAATTCAAGACACGTGGACCGAGGGTTGGTTGACAGTGATGATGCCCCGGACACTCAAAGTGGTATTCCGCAGAGGTATAGCGAACTCGAGGACCACCACTTCCCTTTGTTCTTAACATTTGATCGGGTACGTAGTGTTGATCTCGTGTATGGAGCTCGCCACCCACACTCAACTCCATAGCTGGCAAGGATGATTGCAGTGGATATCTTGGACGCAGATCATCCAGAGGCTAAACGTATTGCCAAACTATTCATGCAGTCAAATGACCCGGAGGCCCTTGACACTTTTGTTTCGTATGAAGTTTTTGCCAACAGCTATTGGCCCCACTTCCCTCAACACTTACGAAGGGTCGAGGTGAGGTCGTTGCCTTCCATGGGCTCCCGATGGCTGACGAAGTATTCAGATCCATGGCTGGTGTTTGGGGAGATTATGGGTGTGTCCATCAATCTGAGCGATATTTCCTGGGTGTTAATGTACAACAGGCATCATCAAGGGCTCAGAAAAGTCACTTGAATTTGATGATGGGACACTGGATAAGAACACTTACTGTGGTCTCCCGTCACGCTCGAACCCGACGTTCTCCGGCCAAAGAGAAATTGTTATGCTATATATGAAGCATACTCCAAGCTGAAGCGGCAGCGCCAACATCATGATGTTGCAGACCGGTATGTTGATGTTTTTGAGGAGCGTACCGTGACTCTGACTGATCTGTCACAAGGTCTCATGCGATTCTCAAGACTTTACTGGGTAGCAAATCGTTGAAAGGGCGCCAAGTGGACTTCCTGTTTGTGGATTTCCTGTGTCAGCGAACAGGTCACTGATGAGGGCTGAAATGCAGCTACGTGGACGAGGCACAGGACAACTTGCTCATAGACGCTTCGCGTATGTTTTTTCATGTCTAATAGTTGGGAATCACGGTTGAGATGTTTTCAGTATTGAGGCTCTTGTGCGGCAATCCGAAGGGCCTGTTCTGGGCGGGCGATACTGCTCAGACTATATCGGCAGGCAGCTCGTTTAGGTTTGACGACCTGAAGGCATTTCTATATCGCACTGAGGTAGGTTGCTTCAATCTTACACCATTCACAAATTAAATGACGTCCAGGTGGATCAAGCTTCGCACATTGTGAGGGAACGGGCTGTTACCCGGCCAGCGTCCTTCCAGCTTGCTATAAAACTACCGGTCCCACGGTGGCATAGTCAACTGTGCCCACTCGGTGATCGAGTTGATTTCCCATTTCTGGCCCCACAGTATCGATTCTCTCCAGCCTGAACGTGGCATTGTTGACGGCCTGAAACCAGTCTTCTTCTCGGGATGGGACAAACCTACTGCTCATTACGAACAATTCCTCTTCGGTGCCCCGTATGTAATCTGTTGTGTCTCGGTTCAACATCTCCCGCTGACATCAGTCCACTATAGTGGCAGTCACATCGAGTTCGGTGCACAACAGTGTCAGTCGATATTTCTACCACGATTTGCCATTGTTCATGCAAAGGTTACAGGCATCCTTGTGCGCAATGAGAGGGCTAAGGAACGCCTCCGAGAACAAGCGGGTGATTTTGGACTGATCATGTGAGGACAAAATTTTATTCATGACCCAACCTTGTTGAAAGCCGTCTGCGACAGGACTCTTTACGAGAGCAAAGGTTTAGAATTCAATGGACGTGAGTGTCCATCCAGTGTTCATTTTCAGAAGCATTAAACGGTGATCCTCGGATAGGTTCTCCTATACGACTTTTTCGGGGATTCAAATGTGGATCTATCGCGCTGGCGCGTGGTATTGGCCGCCATAACTGGGGAAGCTGGCCATCATAATCAATCCCGACTACAGGCGCCTTCCTTCGAAAGGGATGAAAGCCGATATGCAGCAATATGTAGTGAGGTATGTGAACAACTGTACTTCTGTTGTCCATCTCATCAGTCGTCGCCGTCTTCAAGCTGAAGGTCTTGTACGTGGGAATAAACAAGAGCGCGAAAGAGGTTGTGGATTATCGACAAGTCAGAGAAAGCCGAGCCTATGAGAGTAAGGAATATCTACCAAGCAATTTGTCAAAAACGCTTGAGGCGCTGATGGTTATGATAGTTATTCTGGACATCCCGGTCGCAAATCCAAAATTGCACATCTGGGGCTGATGTCTCCCATCTTGCAGTGTCATCGAGTCTTGAAGAATGGGCGGAGTCTGGTCACTCGTTATTCCAACACAAGCGGTACACACAAGCGATACATTGCTTCCGGCATGCCAACATGCCACGTGAAGTAAGGATTGCGGAGGCGTACCATCTCCGAGAGCTCGCCCGAGCAACCATAGGAGTTTCTCCGCTTGGCGAGCAGCGGCGAGCGTTTGCCAAGGCTGCTGACGCATTTGTCAAATGTAGCGGCGAGGCGCTCAATAGGGAAAGGCTGCAATACAACCGTACAGCTGCGGAGTGTTACATTCGTGCCGCTGACGATCGTAAGGCGGCGGATGCATACTTGAATGCTGAGGAATATGAACTTGCAGCCAAACGGTATCGCAAGGCCGGGATATTCAACAGGACAGTCGATGTTCTCAAATCCTACTCGAAAAAGATGTCGCACGATTGTGCAGACGAGTTACTCACAGTGTGTCGACTGTACTACTGCAGCAAGGAAGACGAAAAGTAGGTGACCTACTCATCCTTATGCACGTGGTCTCAGCATTTTTTAGACCGCCATCGTTACTTTTTTCTTCCATGGAGGAAGAACTGGAATTCCTCGAGGCTTACGGCCTGGACGTCGCACTTGTAGTTCTTTATGAGTCCCACGGAAGATATGTCGAAGCTGGGGAACTCCATTTGAGTGAAGATAGACCATTAGACGCGATCAGGGTTTTCCTCAGGGACAAAACCAACGGGCATGCTGTGAGGCGCGCAGCAGACACACTGCTGGAATGTTTGTGGAAACATTGCTCATTCGGAGTGGCACGTCGAGCGCTCCGTAACGGGATGCCAAAGACTCTGATCTCGTTAAGCCATCAGCTGCCCCTAGATCCTTTACTCCCCCGGGCCCGTGACGAAGTAAGTATCGCTTGTTCGTCTGGCAAGTTTCTGACTGAAATTCAATCGTGTAGATCAAGATGTTCCAAACTGCAGCCGTAGAAGAGCTTAACCGTGTAACGCTGGAGACATTAGCAGAGGCCTTCATGACGCGGAATGAAAACGGGGCTGTTCTTTGGTGTCTGAATCACGTTTTTTCTAGTCTACCTCCACTCCTTCCTGCAACAATGGAGAACTTCGCACTCTTCCTCCGAAAGTTCTACACTTATTCTCATTTGTTCTACACCGTTGCATCCCACAACGATCCCGTGGGAGGACGTGGCATCAGGAAGTTATTTGGCATAGTTCAACTCTCGGATGACCAATACGTTATGCAACCGGGCTCCTTTATTTTGGCGACACCAAGCACGGCGTCCTCTAGCGATGGTGAACAAACAAATCCATCGCCGTACTCACACGGACAGATCACCCATGCTTTGAAAGAGCGCGTGCGCCTTCACCTCCGATACCAAGTGGATGCTGAAACCCTGCTTTGCCACAATGCGAAGGTATTCTCTCAGTGCCTCATTTACATCATCACGGGTTCCTGCAACAGTGCAAAGTGCAAGCAGCAGCATGTCTCACTTTCCTCTCTGGATTCCGCACAATACAATGCGCGGATTGGCATTCATCTGCAGCAGATGCGTATACTGCAGCTCGTATATTCTGCATTTCCCGAGTTGCGAGAGTGCAATTCGTAAGTAATACTGCGTGTATAGCATGCTCGTTCACCGATCATTCTTGTAATACAGCACAAGAGATGACATCGGCGGCTGGATAGCCCACTTATACGAGGCATTTTTTCCACCTTTCTGGGCACAAGGGTCTCTTGCGAATCTCAACTGGTCAAGTATCCAGAGGTCTCAGGACGGTATTCGAGTCATGAGAAATTGGATACGCGACGCGATTTATTCTCTAGAACCTCGACATTCTGACGACTTCCTTACCGACATACTAAGGCTGATCAGGCTCAGCTCAGCATTTGGTGAAAGTGATGCTTTGCGGAATGCCAATTGCGTACGGCAACCCTGCCCCGGGGTGTTGTTCCGCTCTCCAGGTCGTTACATTGTGGCAGACATGATTGACTCTGTTCAATCTTCTGCAGAATCAAGCATTTCTGCCGGTACCCTTGGGCTTCGGTAAGCTATCTACTTCTTCCGAAGTTCTAGTTTATGACCTCCGTCGTAGCCACATTATCCGTAATAACCTTCGAGTGCACTTATCGGTTCTGTGCGACTGCATAGAGGAAGTGCTCAGCGCCTACGTATTAACGCTCCGTTTCAAAAACAACCCTGGTGCAGACTCGTTGCATGACGTCGTTCTACCCCGTAGCTGGTTAATCAGGAATAACAAACTCGATGCCCGCAAAGAAGTCAAGCTCATTGACCACTTACTGGACGACATACAGTACCTCCTGGAAAAGCTACGGTCTGACAGTACAGAAGGTTTGTTTTGCGCCATTCGGACAGCTGGATATTCTAACATTTGGTGCAGACAATCTTTGGCTGACGCATACAAGTGTTACACCTGTCCATCGAAATGTATTCATTGCACGGATGTGAGTGATATAGAACGTTATCATGTTGCTTGAAGCTAACCATCTTCTAGCTGTAGGATGTTGTGTCTTGGTGGGGCAGTTTTGTTAACACTTTGATCTGCACTGACTCCCTTCAGCTTCCTACAACTGTCCCCCTCGATGGGCTGGCGTAAAAGCCAAGATTTCGAACACGCTTACTCACCTGAGGTCAAATGATCCCACTCGGTTGACGCCAAACATCTACCGGAAGTATGTACCTTCACGATTTTCCATTATCCGAGTGGTAACATACCTACTTTCGTAGATATGCAGAAGCATCGCGTGAGGGTTATCTGCGAGTGATAGTTGCCTACGATGAGAAGCACGCCATACCGAATCTTCTTCACCTTGTCTGCAAGGGAACGAAGCTTGGGACTAGCCATTTCGCGACGGGATGGCGCATCCGACAACTTAGTTACAGCCGTCTGCAAGAGTTACCAGCTCTTTTAGCGTCTCCCCTGATCGCCGCACGCGTCTCCCTCCCAGAGGAGGCACCAGCTTCTGCGCCTCAGCTCGCAACTTCACCCCCGGCGAAAGCAGGTCAACTTCACCCATCCGTTGGTAATGAACCTACTAAGGCCCATGAGCCGCCTGGAGATGTGGAAGGTCCTCTCTCCGACGATCACCGGGGAGTTGCGAACATTATCGTTACAGAGAAGGAAGCGGATGCAGTCCGTTTAATACAACGTGTCTACCGTCAGCATCTTCGAAGGCAGAAGCTGCGGCTGGAGAGGTCCACACTTGAGGCAGAGCGATCCGCCATATTTGCTGCTTGTCTAAAGCGCGCTCGAGCTTCTGGCCTTGCGCGAGGGTTCTATCGCCTCCTGTACCTAGGACCTTTGCCCCACTTGCTTTTGGCTCTAAACAAGGGAATCGCCATTGCCACATCTGTTAAATCCACGACAAAAATTCCTGGACGACTACGGAGGGAGGGCCATGAACGCCTGGAAGAATTAGGGCGGCAAAGGAGTGAAATATCGTAAGTCTTGGGAACAATTTGCACCCTCAGGTTTTCCTACTTAACTTATTTGGAGATCCATCCTTGAACAGGGGTACGAGCTGCGGAAGAAGCTAAGTCCCGACTCTCTATTCCACAAGAACCGTGACGTCGGGGCTCTGAAGAATGTGGTGCTGCAGGTTAAGGAATTTCTCCACAGAATCCCAGGTGATGCAATGGCAGTTCCGGGAGAGGTAGATGCAGAACTGAATGTCGCATACAAAGCCGTTGTTACCTAGAAGCGGGTCCCGAGGAGAGGTAAAAACCACTACTCAATGTCGAAGATCTCGATTCGTATGAGTACGGACTCACTAGTGGACGAAACGATCGATACATGGAGTAGTTCACGACTTGTACTCACAGGATACTATCCCTAGTCAACTCTGCTGTGTTGAGTTAATACCATATCTCACTGCACTCTGCGGGTTGCGAGGGAACATTCTCAATGAAGCGGCATTGGCGAGAGAGGGAAAGTACATAAGCCTCCAGACCAGGCTCGATCTTGTCATCTGACTTGCGATTTCATACAAAGATAGCATGCGGAAGCAAGTCTGGAGAGATACGGATCTTCGTACTCACCCCAAAAGCACTGATAGAGTAACTGGATTCATGTTGTGCCCCAGCTTTTTCAGCCCAGTCGGGCCAAACCATCCCGTTTCCCGTCCATCGAGAACAACCGTATATCAGATCATTGAAAGCACTAAAATCAGTCGGGAAGAGGTTCGTAAAGAAAGTAATACCCTGTTTGGTGTCGAGTTTTACTAGGGATTGGCCATCTGAACAGGAAATGTACTGTACGTCGACCCGTATCCGCCATGAACGCGAAGAACCTGGGTCACGTGATCCACTCCAGGCTTTCGGCTTCAATGCCGCAACTTTCCCTCTACATCGTTGTATTTCTTTTCATTGGTTTTGGACGGTCTGCGGAATCCGTTTACTTCCGGTGTTCACCTATTCCTTCATCATTAATCATTCATAGTCAGGTTTGAGTCAGTTCCCGACTTGCACTCCTGTCTCACAGGCTAGCTGCGACGGGGGGAGTCCCTGCTGTGCAACACTATTCGCAGCTGGATGTTATCAGGTATTCTACCTAGTGTCCCGTATCACTATACAGTATTCATCTGTCACCCAATAAATAATGGTTACAGTACTGGACTGGACAAAATTCTCCATCCACCACTTGCAAACAGAGGATGCTCAAGTATTCATTCAGCAGGCGATGCTTTACGTAACTCTGGGGTAAGTGACCTCCACTCATGAGTCCAACTCTTTCGTGCACGTATCTCTACTGAGCATCACCACGTATGAATCGCGAACACTTGGCAAGTGTAAACAGTATATTATGGACGAGTGATCTCCACTGCTCACGCTATTAGCACTCCTGGCTTTTGGCACCGCAGCTGTCAGGAACGCGTGGAAGTTGTTTCGAGGTTGAAGGGAGAGCGCTGTTCTTCGCGAGGCGAAGATGCAGTTATTTCCTGAACTCCACGCTTCCACGTAGATCTTGTTCAAGTATTTTGACCGACAATATAGCAACTACGCGGTATGTCTTAGTAGTACGTGTGCGCATCAGTTTTACTTCGGGCATTTTTTACCCTTCGGAGGTTTGGTTGTTGTTTTCGGAGCTATCAGCGGACGTTCAATTTGGTGCCAGAATTGGAATACAACCACGCAGCCCACTGTCGAACTCTCCCAACCTTGCAGCTCATAGGTGGAGTGCCGAGGCTAACATGCGAGGACTGCCGTTATCTGCTGGGAATTGACCGTTTGATCCATCCCGACACAGTGCTTTCTATAACTTGCAGTGATCCACACGGAACGTCGGCACTTCGGTAGGCATTTGCCAGCAGCTTTCATAACCTGAAATATTCATCACCTCGTAGCGGCCTGTCACGAAATAGTTTCTCTGCAGGTGTATTAGTCGTTGTATGTGGCTTTGTGGAGGACATTCGCAGGCCATTGGCCTAGGCCCTCCATCCTATCGGAGATTCTTTACTATCCTGGTTCGCAATGGTGATTAATGGTGTAGGCAAAATTGCCGCCGACAGAGTCTGGGGTCTATTCTACGTTTTCTGGAACACTCTGAAGCCCCTGATGGACCACCGCTGCTTCGAAAAGTCCCATCGCTCACCCGTCGGTTTAGAGTCAATCTGACTTCATACACCTTTTTTACAGGGGTTTGTCTCGACCGAGAGCAGAGAATTCCGTCCAGCTCAAACGTAAAGCAACATGTTCATCCGGTGTGGTGTGCTCTATATTTACATGTCTGTGACCGTTTATATCTCGAATGCTGATGTCATCTTGACAGTGTGGTGCCATGTCTATGTCGTATTTCGATGTAGGTAATGTGAAGTAATCTGTCTCAGCAAACTGCAGAGTAAATACTACTAGGTTTGACATTTTCTATATTTGGTCAAGAAGTTTCCTGATAACCGCCCCACCAGGACTTATCCTTTCAGCGTCGAAAAATTCTGAGCATGACACGATTGTTACATGGAAGAGCTACGAAGGACTAAGTACGCCTTGTGTACGAGGATATGCGTAATTTCGCCCATTCTATGCTTCCTGATGCTCGACAGCCCGTTTGTGATGATAACGCTGACGTTCTTTACCAAACGAATTGAGCTTTGGAGTTCTTATCTGTTTTGTGAACAGATGTACCCCACAGACATACAATATTTGACGTAGTTGGAACTGGGAATGGCAGGATCTGCGTTATCTGAGTCGGGAAAAGATGCGATCGAGGCCCTTCTCCGCAGCTCTGGTGACCCAATTCGATCCATATTCTTATCAGCCAAGGAGGCCTTATAGAACACGAGGGAACCTCATGTATGTGTGGGATGAATGATATATCTTGACAGTCCCGTTCAACTTCGGTCTAACCCTCCCACAGCCGTCAGTCGTGGGTTGCACACCAAACAATTACGCGTGGGCACTATTGCTCTATCCACTCTCTATACCGGTGAACATCCACTCGAGGATTGTAGTGGAGGCATCCATTCCGTGAAACGGTTCCACCAATGAGGGTTGCTTTATACTTGCACAAAGCTGATGGTTTCGGGGAATGGAGAATTCTTCTAGGGACGAGTGGAGCGAGGAAACTGAGAGAGTTCCGCAAAAGGGACATAAAGAAGTTCAAGACTATATATAAGAAGATCAAGTAATTTATTTTTTCTTCCATCATTGGTTGTATGGTGACTCTGGTGCAGGGAACTATCAAATGGGCAGTTTTCGGGCGATAACCAGAACAGATTAGATGGGACCCGCTCGGGAGTCCCCATCTTTGAGGCATATATGGAACGAGATTTAAGGCTTGTGGTATGAATTTCCATCTCGTGTTTCTAATAAATTTATTGATGTTCCGTGGAGTATCAAATCGATTGTGTTCCGGATCACGATGGTGCAGTAAGTAAATTACTCGATTCCCCGACCCTATCACCCAAATCGTTTCAGATCGAACGACAAGGTGGTCTCTACCTGTCGTTTCTATGCGTACATGCTTATTGGACACGTACATCTGAAGTCATAAGGATATACGGGATATACGCCCGCACTCAACGCGATGGCATTTGGGATGCAATGAGTCACCACTTGGCCGATAAAGGCAAGGAATATACACAACGGTATCGACCCAACCTCTACATTGGCAAAATGAAGATGGCGAAGTTTACTTATCTGCAGTTGCAGGTGCACGCCCAGGAACCCACCCATCCATCCCGGAGAACAGGTATACTTACCTGCTGTATTCCCACCCCAGGTACAGGATGTGGTCATCAAGCCTCCATCGCTGGTCCTCGATGATCAGGAAATGGACCAAGTATGTCCATTTATATCAGCTACCTATTGTCTTCCTTCACTACAGTTACTGACGCTGAACTCCAGTTGCACTCCCTTCTCGTGTACGTCTTGATGTATATGACTGCTTTGTAGTCCATTTACGCCTTTGTAGTCTTGATAAATACGTTACCTTCTCTCAGGTGCGTTGGAGTTCACTTGCCTTGTTTCCGTTCTGTCTTAGATGTGTTTTGTAGGCCCTGCTCAACGGTTTGAGAACTATTGTCCTTCGTCACGATCCAACGAAGATAATAATGTTATTGCAGGTTTGATTGCCAAGAACGACGTCCAACATGTATTCGAACTCACGTTGGTGCACTCTTTCTGGTCGCTTCACTTACCTCAATACCTCCGCAGCACGCAACAGCGCGAAATTGTGGAATGCACGACGTCGTGCTACGTTTTGGGTCGAAGTGGAACCGGGTGGGCTAACTGTTGGGACCGGGATTAATAGAATACTCACTGCCCAAAGGAAAACCACGACTATGTTGTTTAAAATGTTGGGGATCCAGCAAGCATGGCAGCTTCATTTCGAGGGCTCCGACATACCCCGGCCGAGGCAGATATTCGTTACGACCTCTCACGTGCTCGCAAACAAAGTAGAAAATTATTTCATCAAACTCATGAACTCCCTCTCGCAGGCAGGATGTACGTTGGACGAATTGGCAAGATTGCAGTCCAGACACGCGGACCCAGTACTGGTAGACAGTGAAAATGTCTCGGACACTCTCCCTCAGAGATATAGTGAACTCGAGGATCATCACTTTCCATTATTTTTACCATTTGAGCGGGTATGTATTACTGGCCATACCCATTAAGATCACTGCTCACACTCAACTCCATAGCTGACAAGGATGATTGCAGCCGATATGTCAGACGCAGACTATCCAGGGGCGAAGCATATGACAAAACTATTCATGCATTCAAATGACCAGGAAGTCCTCGACTCCTTTGTTTCGTATGAAGTTTTCGTCAACAATTACTGGCCCCACTTCCCTCCATATCTCACAAAGGGGCGAGGTCTGGGAGTCGCTTTGCATGTACTCTCAATAGCTGACAACTGTTCAGATCCGTGGTTGGTGTTTGGGGAGATTGTAGGTGTGTCTGTCAACCTTGGCGACATGTCTCGGGTGTTGATTTACAATAGGCACCATCGAAGGCTCAGAAAAAACGCTTGGATTTTATGATAGGACGTTGGACAAGAACACGTACTGTAATCTCCCGCCACGCTCAAACCCAACGTTCTCCAGTCAAAGACATTTTATCTATGCCATATATGAAGCCTACTCGAAGCTGAAACATCAGCGCGGACAACATGATGCTGCAGACCGGTTCGTTGATGTTCTCGAGGAATACAGCATGACTATGATTGATTCGTCATAAGGACCCATGCAATTCTAAAGACTTTACTTGGCAGCACGCCATTTCAAGGGCGCCAAGTAGATTTCCTGTATGTACATCATTCTTGTCAGCGAACAGGCTACTGATGAGAATTGGGTTGCAGCTATGTGGACGAGGCACAAGACAGCTTACTCATAGATGCCCTGCGTATGTATTGACACGTATAACCAGAAACTACGGTTGAATGTTCGCAGTGTTAAGGCTCCTATGCAGCAATCCAGAAGGTCTCTTTTGGGCAGGCGATACTGCTCAGACCATATCTCCAGGGAGCTCGTTTAGGTTTGATGATCTGAGGGCATTTCTCCACCGTATCGAGGTAGGTGTCTTTAATCTTAAAGTATTTTCGCAAGTTACACGACATCAGATGGACCAAGCTTCAAGTTCGCACATTGTCAAGGAGCAGGCTGTTGCCCACCCAGCGTCATTCCAGCTTGCCATAAATCACCGGTCTCATGGCGGCATATTGAACTGTGCGCGCTCAGTGATTGAGTTGATTTCCCACTTCTGGCCGCATAGTATCGACTCCCTCCAACCTGAACATGGCACTGTTGATGGTGTGAAACCGGTTTTTTGCACGGGATGGGACAAGGATACTAGTTATGAACACTTCCTCGTCACTGCTTCGTATGTATTTTTTTTTGTCTCAGTTCGAGAGAGTCCCGACTAGTATGTATCGCCCCACTATGAAGCAGCAGTCACAATGGGTTCGGCGTGCGGCAGTGTCAGTTGATATTTTTCATGCGATGTGCCGTTTTTTATGCGGATTTCACAGGCATTCTCGTACGCGATGAGGAGGCTAAGGAGAAGCTCGAAAAACAACTGGGTGCTATTGGAATGATCATGTGAGGACACGAGTTGCTTGACCTCGGAACCATATTGATAGCCAATCACGGAAGGACCCTTTACGAGAGCAAAGGCTTGGAGTTTGATGATGTGGGTGTGCACTCGGTACATCCTGCCTGAGCAACATACTGATCCCCGGCATTTGCAGGTGCTGTTATACAACTTCTTCGAGGATTCAAACGTGGATCTATCGCGCTGGCGTTTGGTACTGGCTGCCATAGACACGGCGGTTGAGGGCCACAATCTGCGCTACCAACAAGCGTCTCGTTTCGAAAGGGACACAAGCCGATATGCAGCAGTATGCAGCGAGGTACGTGGATGAGACCACTTTCGTTTGTCCATTCCGTCCACCGGTGTCTTGTTTAAGCTGAAGTTCTTATACGTGGGAATCACACGAGCGTGTAAGAGGTTGTGGATTGTCGACAACTCAGACAAAGCCGAGCCTATGAAAGTAAGGAATATCTACCAAGTGATTCCACAGACAGATATAAAACGTTGATGGTTGTGATATGCAGTTATTCTGGACGTCTCGGTCGCAAATCCAAACTTGCACGCCTGACAGTGGTGTCCCACAGATCGCAGTCTCATCTATTCCTGAAGAATGGGCAGAATCTGGACACTCGCTATTCCAGCTCAAGAGATACATGCAAGCGATGCATTGCTTCCGGCGTGCCAACATGCCACGTGAAGTGAGGATTGCGGAGGCGTACCATTTTCGGGAGCTTGCTCGCGCAACTATCGGGGTTGCTCTACCCAGCGAACAGCAGCGGGCGTTTGCCAAAGCTGCGGACGCATTTGTCACCTGTGGCAGCGAGGCATCTGGTAGGGAGAAGTTGCAGTACTACCGTACAGCTGCGGAGTGTTACGTTCGTGCGGCCGACGGTCACAAGGTGGCGGATGCATACCTGAATGCTGAGGAATATGAACTGGCGGCCAACTACTATCGCAAGGCTGGGTTGTGGGACAAGACAGTCAACGTTCTCGCGTCTCACTCGGAAGAGGTGTCACGTGCTTGTGCAGACAAGTTACTCACAGAGTGTCGGCTATACTACTGCAGCAAGATTGACGAAAAGTAGGTGTCTGTTCGTTGTCATGAGAGTGAACTGAACGTTTTTCAGACCACCGTCACCTCTTTTCATCTCCTTTGAGGAAGAGGTAGAATTCCTTGAGACTTGCGGTCTGGATGTGGCGCTTGCGGCTCTCTACGAGTCCCACGGAAAATATCACGAAGCTGCAGAACTTCTTTTAAGTGAAGACAAACCCCTGTACGCGATCGGGGATTTCCTCAAGGACAAAACTGACCCGCATGCTGTGAGGCGCGCGGCAGATGTATTGCTAGAATGTTTATGGAAACATTGCTCATTCGGAGTTGCACGATGGGAGCTGCATAACGGGATACCAAAGTCCCTTATCTCGTTAAGCCATCAACTGCCCTTGGATCCTTTGTCGCCTCGGACCCGTGAAGGAGTCAGTATTGTTTGTTTGCCTGGAAAGCCTCTGGTTGATTTTCACCATCTAGATCAAGATGTTTCAAACCGCAGCGGCAGATGAGCTTGACCGTAGAACGTTGGAAGTGTTAGCAGAAACCTTTGAAGAGCAGAATGAAAGTGCAGCTGCTCTTTGGTGCCTGAATCACGTTTTTTCGCCTCTACCCCAACTCCTGTCTGCAACCTTGCAGGAGTTTACGCCTTTCCTCCGAAAATTCTACATTTACTCTCATTTGCTTTACACCGTCGCATGCCAAAGCGATCCCGTGGGAGTGCACGGTATCAGAAAGTTATTTGGCATAACTCAACTTTCGGACGACCAATATGTGGTGCAACCGGGGTCCTTCATTTTGATGACCCCGAGCACGAAGTCCACTACTGAGGGTGTCGACGAACGAACAAATCCATCGTCGTATTCTCACGGACAAATTACTGATGCCTTAAAAGAGCGCGTACGCTCGTACCTTCGCCACCAAGTCGATGCTGAAATCCGACTCTGCTACAACTCGAAGATCCTGTCTCAGTGCTTCGTCTACGCCACAATCGGTTCTTGCAACTATGCGAAGTGCAAGCAACAGCATGTCCCACTTTCCTCTCTGGACTCTCCGCAGTACAATGCGCGGATTGGCCTTCATCTGCAACAGATGCGTATACTGCAGCTCGTATATTCTGCATTCCCCGAGATGCGAGAGTGGAAAACGTAAGTAATCGTACAGTTACACCATGCTCATCCGCCGATTATTCCTATGAATTTAGCATAAACGGAGGGATTGCTGACTGGATAGCCCACCTATACGAGGTACTTTTCCCACCCTTCCGTGCGCAAGGGTCTCTTGCAAATATTGACTGGTCAAGCATTGAGGGAGCTCATGACGGTATCCGAGTTACGAGAAATTGGGTCCTCGGCGCAATATATGCTCTAGACCCTCAAAATTCTACCGACTTTCTTACTGACATACTGCGGTTGATCAAGCTCGGCTCAATATTTGGCGTAGAAGATGCTTTGCAGCACGCCAGTTGTGTGCAGCACTACCGCCCCAAGACACTGCTTCGCCATGGAGGTCGCTACATTGTAAAAGATATGATTGACTCCGTTCAATCTTTTACAGAATTAAGCATTTCTGCTGGGGTCCTTGGGCTTCAGTAAGGTATTTGCTCCTTTCGAAGTCATAACTTATGACCTCTGCCGTAGCCATATTATCTGCAATGACCTTCAAGTGGACTTGTCGGTTCTATGTGACTACATAGAGGAATTACTCAGTGCCTATGTGATAACGCTCCGTTTCAAAAATAATCCCGGTGTAGACTCGTTGCATGACGTCGTCTTGCCCCGTAGCTGGCTCATCAACAGCTACAAAGTCGATGCCCGTAAAGATGTCTGGCTTCTCGATGACTTACTGGACGATATAGAGTATTTCCTGGAAGGGCTGCGGTCTGACAATGCAGAAGGTTATTCTTGTGCCCTTCGAACAGTTGGACATCCTAATATTTGGTACAGGAAGTCTTTGGTTGATGAACACAAACGTTACACCTGTTCACCGAAGCGTATTCATTGCACGGATGTAAGTAATGTAGGGATTGTTATGTCGCTTGAAACTCATAATACCCTAGCTGCCGAGTGTTGTGTCTTGGTAGGTAGCTTGCCAAGAGTTGGAACGCTCCTGACTCCTATTAGCTTCTTACAATTGTCCCCCTTATTGTGTCGACTTGAAAGCCAAGGTTTCAGACATCATGTCTGGCCTGCGGTCGAATGACACTCACACTACCGCTTTGGCGTCAAGCATCTATGGGAAGTAGGTATCTTTACTATTCCCCATCATCAGGGTGGTGGTAACAGAACTGTCGTTATAGATATACGGAAGCAGCCTACGGGGACTATCTGCGAGTGATAGTTGCCTACGACGAGAACCATGTTATACCGAATCTTGTTCATCTTGTCTGCGAAGGAACGAAGCTGGAGACTAGCAACTTCGCAGCGGAATGGCGTATCGAACGACTTAGTTACAGTCAACTCGACGAGATACCAGCTCGTTTAGCGTCTCCCCTGATTGCCATGCGCTCTTCGCTTCTCGTGGAAGCCCCTCTCGCCGACGATAACCAGGCCGTACCGAATATTGCAGCTACGGACGAGGAAGAATCCGCGGCCCGCTTAATACAACGCGTCTACCGTCAGCACTGCCGCAAACAGAAGCGGCAGCTGAAGAGGTCCACGCTCGAGGCGGAGAGATCTGCTATATTTGTTGCATGTCTGAAACACGCTCAAGCCTCTGCTTTTCCCCGAGGGTTTTATCGCCTCCTATACCTAGGACCCTTGCCCCACTTGCTTCTGGCACTGAAGAAGGGAATATCCATTGCTACATGTGTCAAAGCTAGAATCAAGATTCCTGGACTCTTACTGAGAGAAGGTTACGAACGGCTGCAAGAACTGGGACGCCAGAGGAGTGAAATATCGTAAGTCCTGATCCTTGTTCCCGCGAATTTTCTCACTTGCTTGGAGGTCGACTCTTAAACAAGGGCAAGAACTGCTGAAGACATTGAGTCCTGGCTCCCAGTTTCACAAGAACCGCGACATCGCCGCCCTGAAGGGTGCGGTGCTGCAAGTTAAAGAGTTCCTCCGCAGAATCCCAGGTGGTACAAGGGGGGCCCCGGAGGAACTGAACATCGCATACAAAGCCATCGTTACTGAAAGCACGTTCCCGAACAGAAACCGTCCCTCAGGCCTCAGCGTTCAGAATCTCTTTACTTTGGGGTACTAACGCGAAACGCGGAATGATCCCGGATCCCCGATGCATTAAGCATTTCAGTTGTACCCGTATGCTACTATCCCAGCTGATCCTGTTGTGTTGAAATGATAGCGAATCTCAGACATTACCTGTGCAGGCTGCCAAGGAACATTCTCTATGTTGCGAGATCGGTGAGAGTCAATACGTGAGCCTCGAGACCAGTATGAAGATCTGTATCTCTCCCGTCTTGCTTCCGGACGCTATCTTCATAATAAAATTACGAGTCGGATGTTGCGAACGAGTCACTCACCCCCGAGGAACCGATAAGCCTACTGCGTCCCAGCATTTCAGCTCAGACCAGAACGCCTTGTTTCTTGTCTCAACGTACAACTGTGTTTCAAACCAATCAAAACACTGAAAGTAGTCAGAGGTTCGCTAAAGCAAAGAAAGGAGGATCGTTCCACGCGTCGATCTCATCCTCTTGAATACAACTCACACCATGTACGGTCGTAGCGATGGAGACGTGTAGTGAGTGATGTCATCAGCTGAAGGAATGTGCGCCAAGACTCGTCAGCTCTAGTAAGTAGTGATGAGCACCTAAAAGCATATAGTTGCACTCACAAGAATATGCTCATCTTTTACCATACAGCGGGAGCGTGGGTGAGGAAGGAAAGGACACAGATGATCCCGGAAGGTGAGTAGGAGCGATCGGAATGCGCCAGGGTTAGCAGGTAGTACTAGTGCGGCCTGAGTGGAACAGAATTTAAGTTTCTCTTTGACAAAAAAGCACAGGTACCAATCCCCTGCTGAGTGCGGAATTTCGAGAATTGGGCATCTGAGCAGGAAATGTATGTCAACCTATATTTGTAACGGCAGATAAGTTTACCCACCCCAACTCTTCAGTCCGAAGGACGTCTTTGCCTTATCATTCTTCGTCCTCATTGAGGTCGGCTGGAATAACACTCATCGTCGCCACCATCTTCGATATGCGTGGTCAATAGCATACTCCATGTATCTCTTCAGCACACTGAAGAGGACCTTCTGTCATCCTCGTCCTTCTCACCCGCACTCTTTATGGTGGTATCAAAGAGTCGTTACCACCCGCTAGTTCTCGCCAGGCTTGCTTGTACGTTTGGCGACCCCGACAGCCATTTCAAAGGCCTCAACATCCCTGGCTTTTACGCCGCCCAATCTCAGTGTTTTGAAACTGGTGTTGTTGGATATGAGCAGGAAAGCAGCGCGCGTTCCAGGGTATTTAAGGCGCGCAAACGAAACTTTCTATGCCCAACTCGCGTGTGCATTTGCGGAGAGTAGGATGATAGCAGAAAACGAGCATGATTTGCGACGCGCCTTGATAACGGGTATGGTCCCTTCATGATACGAGAATTGGTCGTTGTCAGAATCTATCCCACCATGGCAGAACGGCACCAACCTACTCGACGTACAACAATTGTAGAGTTCGTCAAGCTGAACAACTCGACGTTCCCTAGACGTTCGTCTCCTCATCTTCAGGTCGAAGGTGGGGACTGTTGACTGCCCCCCCCCCGCTACGGTGCAGATGGAACGGAACACGCGACGTATCACGTGAGAAAAATACACGGGAACAGCCGGGGGTTTGCTAAAGCTGCCGAGCCACGGCAAGAAGCGGTGGCTGTGATCAGGATCTGCGCTGGCCGAGTCCGGAGGGTTTGCTCTTCTCCACAACTTCAATACAAATCTGGTAACCCGCGCTAAATTTGACTCGCACATTCATATCAGTCTGCGTTCTGGAACACCACAGTGGAGGGGTAACCGGTAACCTCCGTCTACTAACCCTCGCCCAGCTAGTCCGTACCCACTATGGTACACGTCGTAGACCTTTCTATGTTCGCTACCGAACGTGTGGCAGATCCAGTTGGGCTTGCTGACGCGCTTCGTCGCCTCGAGCTCTTGTTAGCAGTCTCCAACACGGACGCCGCAGTGGCGCAGATTGTTCGTGAATTACTGTCTGTCCAGAGTCTCTTTGGCTTCCTTATCTCGGGTAAGTAAGTAATGCTCGCACAGAACTATAGCTCACACAACTCACGGCCAGTCTGGCCCAGCTCGAAGAAGCTGACCGACCGTATCATCAGTGCCTTCCCCAGCGATCCAGCGCTTATACACGAGTCTTTCGCAAGTGACCTGCTGTTTGGAATATCCCATACTTTGTTCTCCATTCCTCCCGACCTCTTATCTAATGACCTGTCCAGAAACATTGGCGAGTCTAGACAATACGTGGACAATGTTTTGCCTATCCTGGCCATGTTATGCTGCGCAGATTTCACCAAAGAAAGTTCTGCTGCAGACAGCGATCCCGACTTAGTAGATGAAGACATACCATTCTTCAAGCAGAGAGTGAAGAGGCAACGACGGAAGGTTAAGCGAGAAGCTCCGCCTGTCAATCCTGCCCCCTTTCACAAACTTGGGGTACCTGTACCCACTACGAATGAAGAAGCCCAAAGGATGGCCAAGGAGTTTGCGGCAGAATTAAAATCGGTCTTATTCGTACGCAGCCTTCCAAGCCCTCGCGACTCTCGGTTGACTTTTGCCAACAGTTTTATCTGACCGCGCTCTCAAGCCCTGAACTTGCAACACCTCTCAAGAATGCATATATTCCTTTATCCGATCACACCACCAATGAACGTCCTCAGATAGTGGTGGATCCAGCCACTGCCGTTGTCGACACTCGGTCGTCAGCATACCCTACGGTCCGACCAATGAAGGCTGCTCTATACTTCGACAATGCTGATGGTTTTGGGGAGTGGAAGGTTCTAATAGGGACGAATGCAACGAAAAAATTGAGAGAGTTCCGTCGAAACGACGGAAAGAAGTTCAGGATTGTAGTCAAGAAGATCAAGTATGTGCTCTGCCGCTTTCTTCGGTACTTGTGTGGTGACACCGGCGCAGGGAACTCTCAAATGGCCAGTTTTCAGACGACAACCAGAAGAGATTAGATGGATCTCGGTCAGGCGTGCCTATCTTCGAGGCGAAGATGCAACGGGATCTGCGGCTTGTGGTATGAATTTCGTTTTGTGTGTCGATCGAAGCTATTAAGGTATCATGAAGTATCAAATCGACTGTGTTCCCGATCATGATGGCGAGGTAGGGTGAATTACCTACCCCACTGACCCTAGCACTCAAATCACTTCAGATCGAACGACAAGGTAGTCCATAGGCGTCGGTTTCATGTACACATGCTTATTGGGTACGCGTGAAGTCATCAAGATATATGAGATATGCACCCACACTCAGCTTAATCGCATTTGGGATGCAATGAACCACCACTTGTCCGGCAAAGGCAAAGAGTATATACAACGGTAAGACTGCATTCTTCGTTCCCACAAAATGAAGACGGCAGAGTTCGCTCATCCTACTGTTGCAGGTGCACGTTCAGGAACCCACCCGTTCATCCCGGAGATAAGGTATACTTGCCTGCTGTGTTCCCACCAGAGGTGCCCGACGTGGTCGTCAAGCCCCCATCGCTGGTCCTCGGTGACCAAGAAATGGACCAAGTATGTCTATTTATATCAGCTTCTTACTGCCTTCTTCCGTAAGAGTTACTAATGCTGCCACAGCTGCACTCCCTCCTCGTGTACGTCTTGATATGCATGACTTGTCCAGAGTTCATTGACACCATGGTAGCCTTGACAAATACGTCACCTTCTCCCAGGTAATCTCGAACTCATATCCCTCGTTTTTGTCATTACTCATATACGCATGCAGGCGCTGATCAATGGTTCGAGATATGCTCCTTTTCCTGACCATCTAGCCAAGATGATAATGTTGCTGCAGGTTTAGTTGCGAGGAAGGATGTCCAGCATGTATTCGAACTCACGTTGGTACACCTTCTCTGGTCACTTTACTTGCCTCAATGCCTTTGCAGCCCGCACGAGCGCAAGATTGTCGACTGCACTACATCGTGCTATGTGCTAGGTCGAAGTGGGACCGGGTAACTTCAATGTTGTAACCGAGATTGATGGGATGCTCATCATTTGAAGGAAAACGACGACTATGCTGTTTAAGATGCTGGGAATTCAAAGGGCATGGCAGCTTCAATCTGCGGGCTCCGGCATGCCCCGGCCAAGGCAGATATTCGTTACGAAGTCTCCGGTCCTCGCAGACAAAGTAGAGGAGTATTTCGTGAAACTCATGGACTCGCTTTCTCTCGCGGTATGCACGCTGGAAGAACTGGCAAAGTTGCCGTCAAGAAACACCGACCGGGGATTGGTTGACAATGACGATGTCCCGGACTCGCAAAGTGGTATTCCGCAAAGATACAGTGAACTCGAGGACCACCACTTCCCTTTATTCTTAACGTTCGATCGGGTACGTGGCGTTGATCAGATGTGTTGAGCTCACCACTCACAGTCAATTCCGTAGCTGGCGAGGATGATCGCGGCGGATATGTTGGACACAGATCATCCGGAGGCTAAACGCGTAGCGAAACTATTTATTCCGTCGCAAGACTCGGAGCTTGACTCCTTTGTTACCTATGAAACTTTTGCTAACACGTACTGGCCCCGCTTCCCACAACCGCTTACGAAGGGTCTAGGTAAGGTCGTTGGTTTCCATGTGTACTCTATAACTGACGTATCGTTCAGATTCATGGCTGGTGTTTGGGGAAATTATGGGTGCGTCCATCAATTTGGGTGATGTCGCCCTGGTATAATGTACGATAGGTATCATTAAGGGCTCAGAAAAGTCGCTTGAGTTTGATGATGGGACACTGGATAAGAAAACTTACTGTAGTCTCCCGTCACGTTCAAACCCGACGTTCTCTGGTCAAAGAGAACTTGTCTATACTCTTTTCGAAGCCTACTCGAGGCTGAAGCGTCAGCGTCAACATCACGATGTTGCAGACCGGTATGCTAATATTATCCGGGAAGAGTATACCATGATTTTGATCGATCTCTCACAAGAACTCATGCGGTTCTCAAGATTTTGCTGGGTGGCACATCGTTCAAAGGGCGCCAATTAGATTACCTGTTTGTTCATCTCTCGTATTCATTTAACATGCCGCTGATGAGGATTGGGCTGCAGCTATGTAGATGAAGCACAGGACAACTTACTCATAGATGCTTTGCGTATGTTTTTCACGTCTAATAACCAGCGACTACGATTGAGATTTGCAGTTTTGAGGCTTTTATGCAACAACCCGGAAGGCCTGTTCTGGGCAGGCGATACTGCTCAGACTATCTCTGCAGGCAGTTCGTTTAGGTTTGACGACCTGAAGGCATTTTTATACCGTATCGAGGTGGGTGCCCTTAATTGTACAGCATCCAACACTGCACGACATTCAGGTGGATCACGCTTCACACGTCGTGAGAGAGCGGACTATTACACAACCGCAATCATTCCAGCTCGCCATAAACTACCGGTCCCATGGCGGTATAGTCAACTGCGCGCATTCGGTGATCGACCTGATCTCCCACTTCTGGCCGAATAGTATCGATCAACTACAGCCCGAACATGGCATCGTTGACGGTCTGAAACCTGTGTTCTTCACGGGATGGGATAAAGATACTGTTCGTTATGAGCAATTCCTCTTCGGTGCTTCGTATGTAATCTGTTTTGTGTCTCACTTTGATATGTCCCACTGACGTCGATCCATTACAGCGGCAGTCACATAGAGTTCGGCGCACAACAGTGTCGGTCGATACTTTTTACCATCGTTCCCAATTTTTTGAATGAAGTTTTTAGGCATCCTTGTGCGCGATGAGACGGCTAAAGAGAAGCTTCGAGAGCAAGTGGGCGATATTGGAGTTATCATGTGAGGACGATTAACTATTCCATGTCTGAACATCAATGATGGCCGCCTGCTGCAGGACACTTTATGAGAGCAAAGGCTTAGAGTTCAATGACGTGAGCGCCCATTCGCTATCTATTTTTCTGTAGCATCAAACAGTGGTTCGCAGGTCCTTTTATACAACTTTTTCGAGGACTCGAACATGGATTTATCGCGCTGGCGTGTGGTGCTAGCCGCCATTGATGGGGTAAGTGAAAGCCATAATCCAAGCCAACTACAAGCGCCGTGTTTCGAGAGGGACGAAAGCCGATATGCAGGGGTATGTAGCGAGGTATGTGAGCGAGATTACTTCTGTTTGACCATTCCGTCGGCCAACGCTCTGTTCAAGCTGAAGCTCTTATACGTGGGAATTACAAGGGCACGCAAGAACATGTGGATCGTCGATAAGTCCGACAAAGCTGAGCCTATGAGAGTACGGAACTCATCTCGAGTATCTCATCAAGATGAAAAGCTGACGCATTGTAACAGATATTCTGGACATCTCGCTCTCTAATCCAAATTTGCACACCCGAGACTGATGTCCCACGTCTTGCAGTCTCTTCGACTCCTGAAGAATGGGCAGAATCAGGTCGCTCGCTATTCCATCACAAGCGATACACTCAAGCGATGCATTGTTTCGGGCGTGCCGACATGCCGCGCGAAGTGAGGATTGCGGAAGCGTACCATTTCCGAGAGCTTGCTCGCGCAACTATTGGGATTGCCCTTCTCACTGAACAAAGGCGAGCGTTTGCCAAAGCCGCAGACGCCTTTGTCACCTGTGGCAGCGAGGCATCTGGTAGGCAGAAGCTGCAGTACTACCGTACAGCTGCAGAGTGTTACATTCGTGCGGCCAACGACCGTAAGGCGGCGGATGCATACCTGAATGCTGAAGAATATGAACTAGCGGCCAAGCGCTACCGCAAGGCCGGTAAATTTGACAAGACAGTCGATGTTCTCAAATCCCACTCGGAAAAGATGTCCCGTGATTGCGCAGACGAGTTGTTTACAGTGTGTCGGTTGTACTACTGCAGCAAGGACGATGAAAAGTAAGCCGTCTTGTCAAATCGAATGACAACTTACTTTAACGTCTTTAGACGACCATCGTCTTTGTTTTCCTCCTTCGAGGAAGAGCTAGAATTCCTCGAAACTTATGGACTGGACGTTGCGCTTGTGGTTCTATACGAGTCCCACGGAAAATATGTCGAAGCTGCAGAATTGCATCTGAGTGAAGACAAACCTCTGGACGCGATCAGGGTTTTTCTCAAGGACAAAACCAACCAGCATGCTGTGAGACGCGCAGCTGACATCTTACTAGAATGTCTTTGGAAGCATTGCTCATTCGGAGTGGCGCCGAAGGAATTCCAAAACGAGATACCAAAGACCTTGATTTCGTTAAGCCATCAGTTGCCCTTGGAGCTCCTGTCGCTTGAAGTGCGTAACGAAGTAAGTGTCACTTTCTTACTCGGAGTCTGCGACCAAGCTTCATCTACGTAGATCATGATGTTCCAAACCGTAGCTGCGGAAGAACTCGACCGTTCGGTGCTGGAAGCGTTGGCACAGTTCTTCATGGAGCAGAAAGATAATGCGGCTACTCTTTGGTGCCTCAATCACGTTTTTGCACGTCTCCCTCAACTCGTTTCTGCAACACTGGAGGAGTTTGCGCTTTTCCTCCGGAAATTCTACACGTACTCTCATTTGCTCTACACCGTTGCATCTCAGAATGATCCTGTGGGGGGACGCGGCATCAGAAAGTTATTTGGCATAACTCAGCTTTCGGACGATCAATACGTTGTACAAACGGGATCCTTCATTTTGCCGATCCCCGGTGCAGAGTCCACTACCGAGGATGAACGAACGAATGCATCGCAGTACACCCACGGACAAATCACTAATGCCTTAAAAGAGCGCGTACGCTCTTACCTTCGCTACCAAGTCAAAGCTGAAACTGGACTTTGCAATAATGCAAAAGTATTTTCTCAGTGCCTCCTTTATTCTGTCAATGGTTCCTGCAATTATGCGAAGTGCAAGCAACAGCATGTCCCACTGTCCTCCCTGGACTCCGCACAATACAACGCCCGGGTCGGCATTCATCTGCAACAGATGCGTATACTGCAGCTCGTATATTCTGCATTTCCAGAGATGCGAGAGTGGAATTCGTAAGTAGTATCGCGTTTACCGCATGCTCGTGCACTGATTATCCGTGCGATATAGGATAAAAGGGGAGATCGCTGACTGGATAGCCCACCTATACGAGGCATTTTTCCCGCCTTTCCGTGCGCAAGGGTCTCTTGCGGATCTCAACTGGATAAGTATCCAGGGAGCTCACGACGGTATCCAGGTGATGAGAAATTGGGTTCGCGGCGCGATTTATTCCTTAGAACCTCGACATTCTGCCGACTTCCTTACCGACATACTAAGGCTGATCAAGCTCAGCTCAACATTCGGTGAAAGCGATGCTTTGCAAAATGCCAATTGTGTGTTGCGCTACCGCCCCAGGTTCCTGTTCCGCCATCCAGGTCGTTACATCGTGGAAGACATGATTGAGTCCATTCAATCTTCCATAGGAACAAGCATCTCTGCCGGCATCCTTGGGCTTCAGTAAGGTCTGTTCTTCTCATCGTTACACTTTATGACCCCCGTCATAGCCACGTTATACGCAATAACCTTCAAGTGAACTTGTCCGTTCTATGCGACTGCATAGAGGAAGTGCTCGGCGTCTATGTGATAACACTCCGTCTCAAAAACAACCCTGGTGCGGACTCGTTGCATGACGTCGTTCTTCCCCGTAGCTGGTTAATTGGGAATAACAAACTCGATGCCCGTAAGGATGTGAAACTCGTCGACCACTTACTAGAAGACATACAGTACCTCTTGGAAAAGCTACGGTCTGACAGTACAGAAGGTTGTCTTTGCATCCTTCGAATAGTTGGACATTCTGACATATGATGCAGGGAATCTTTGGCTGATGCACACAAATGTTACACCCATTCACCGAAGTATATTCATTGCGCGGATGTGAGTATTACAATGATTATCCTGCTGCTACGTATGCCTAACAATGCCCTAGCTGTAGAATGTTGTGTCTTGGTGGGTAGTTTTTCACAAGCCTGAACTTCGCTGACTCTCCTCAGCTTCTTACAACTGTCCCCCTCATTGGGTCAGCCTGAAAGCTAGGATTTCCCAGATGATTACTCACTTGAGATCGAATGATCCCGCTCGGTTGACACCAAGTATCTACCGGAAGTACGTATCTTCACGATTTCCCATAATCCACGAGATGACGTACCTACTGTTCTAGATATACGGAAGCGATGCGTGATGACTATCTACGAGTGGTAGTTGCTTACGACGAGAAGCATGCTATACCAAATCTTGTTCATCTTGTCTGCAAGGGAACGAGGCTCGGAACTAGCCGCTCCGTCACGGGGTGGCGTATCGAGCAAGTTAATTACGGTCGACTCGACGAGATACCACTACTTTTGGGGTCTCGCCTGATAACCGCACGCTCCTCTCTGCGCGTGGAGGCACCGGCATTCGTGCCTCGGTCCGGAATTTTACACCAGACAAAACTAGCTGAAGATCATATCGCTCTACCCCTCGGAAGCGAACCTAACAAGCCCGTTGAAGACGTGGAAGATTCGTCTGTCGATGACGATCAGGCCGTACCAACTGTTAATGCTACAAAGGAGGAAGAGTCTGCAGCCCGCTTGATACAACAAGTCTACCATCAGCACTGTCAGAAACAGAAGCGGCGATTGGAGAGGTCCACGCTCGAGGCAGAGAGATCTGCTATATTTGCTGCATGTCTGAAACACGCTCAAGCCCCAGCCTTTCCCCGAGGGTTTTATCGCCTCCTATACCTAGGACCCTTACCCCACTTGCTTCTGGCACTGAAGAAGGGAATATCCATTGCTACATTCGTCAAAGCTACGACCAAAATTCCTGGATTGCTATTGAGAGAAGGCCATGAACGCCTGGAAGAGTTGGGACGCCAGAGGAGTGAAATATCGTAAGTCCTATTATTCCGTTCCCGCGAACTTTCTCACTCGCTTGGAGGTCGACTCTTAAACAAGGGCATGAACTGCTTAGGATTTTGAGTCCTGACTCCCAGTTCCACAAGAACCGCGACATCGCCGCCCTGAAGGATGCGGTGTTGCAAGTTAAAGAGTTCCTCCACAGAATCCCAGGTGGCACAAGAGGAGCCCCTGAGGAACTGAACATCGCATACAAAGCCATTGTTACTGAGAAACAGGTTCCTCAGAAGAAGGAGAAGCCGTCCCTCAATGTCGAGGATCTCGATCTGTATGAATACTGACGTGTGTATTACAATTCCTCATGAATGGAATGCTTTCGGCTGGCAACTACAGGCTACCATACCTAGTTTATCCGGCTCCTCAGAAAAGTAGCGGAAGTAAAATACAGAACATGGCACGAAACATGTCTAGGCGAGAGGCAGAAAATCGACAGCGTGGAACCTTCACCATTGCATGAACTTCCAGGATCGGGTTCGTTATCGCGACTACAATCAACACATGTAGCTGAAATAACACCCTTTTACAACTCTCAAAAGTCATTTGCCATGGTATTCATAGATTGTGAATCCTTCCATGTAGTGACTCTGCCAAATGTGTAGTAGACCCCGCCGGCGCGCTTCGACACTGTTAGCAGTTTCCAACTGAACGCTGAGTAACAGTGACATCACAGATCGTGAGATATATAGTCTGCCCGCCGTCTGGTGTCCTTGTGCTAGGCAAGTAACATTCAGCCTTCGTCCAGATCCTTCTCAAGCGAATGACCAGCTTAGTTGATCGCAAACTAGGCTAGTCAGTCGTATCTTCAGTTCTTTTCCGAGCGAGCTGACGATTATACCAATGCCCCCCGCAGGACCATTCGAGTTCCGAGGGCGAATGAGCTACAAAGCACAACGCGCAACGTTATCATGTTCTCTAGCTTTGTCTGAAACTACGATGTCAAGCGGCCTCGGACTGGATGCTTGGATGTTGTACCCGTAAGCTATACGCACAACATCCAGGCATCCGGTCAAAGTCCATATGGACAGGTCTTACCCTGTCAACCGACATGCTGTAACACGCTGTGCGATGCACTGCAGCACAAGGCGACTGTTGAAGAGTGGCAGAGGCAGTAACCTAGCGAGTGAGCCAAGAACTTCCGACGTGCTTTAAATGCAGGCTCCCGATTCATCGTCGACGTTTGTTCTTCTGTGTTCGAGTCGGGTGAAGGCAGTCGTAGCATTTCATAGAAGAGATCCAGGAAGAGAAACAATTTTGAAACGATAATACCCTTTGGACGAAATGGTAATAGTTTGCGTAGATTTGTTCTGCCTCGTGGCTGCGCTCAACCATCTTATGATATCTGTCACAGAAATGGGTGAGGGTTGATTTCTGCGAGGAGCGTCGATGGAAGTATGTGCTGGCTTTCAATCTCTCAACTGCGGTTCTCGAGTGGCATCTAGCTGGGACTCCCGAGGAGAGGATCGAACGCGGTATCTGCATGCACTGGAAACGCCCACGGACTACAACAGATCACAGGAATGCAGCGCAGGATACGGATATCTATGGTCGACCTCCAGACCGTCGAGGGGATGATATTACACCTTGCGGGCGATGATTCGGATATGCAGGGATACTTAATGCAAGGCCTGAAGCTGAAGGGAATAATTTCTCAAATCTGATTGGTGGACGTGCACAGATTGTCAACGGGGTGACGGATTTTGCACAGAGGATGCAGTGACGTGTACGGTTGCTACTATGTAGTTAGTTATATCCTAATACCCCCACACCCGGGCATGGGCATGGCACTCTGCGACTGCTGCCTCGATGCGTGCCCGTGGAAGAGACTTGCCATTACCACTTCAAATAGATCATTGATGGGCTTACGATCGTAGCTGGACGCGCGCTTCTTCACTCCCCCCGACCGACGGCTGTGGGGGTGGTTGTGGCAGAGGTGAGGGATTGAGAAGCGTTGAATTGCTAATCATGGGAGCGGAAGAAGATTGTGGAACAGTCGAAGGCTGTACAGCAGGAGCTGCACGATTAGCAGGTGCAGTGGGAGGGAAATTTGGAGGCGTTGAGCCATTTGCGACGTTAGCTTTTATTATACGCAGCCTTCGTTCGCACTCTTCGATCACTCTCTGAACTTGATCAACCATGTTACGAAGTGTCGTGAGATTGATGATGCATTGAGGTGAGGTCGGAGGGAATTCCCTTTGTCGCCTCACTGTTACAATCTGATAAAGAACCTTCTTAAGAACAGATGCCCCTATAAGGTAGACAACGACCACCTACGATGATAGTGAATTTGCGAATTACTTCCTCGTTGTTTATGATGTTCCAATACGTTGGGAGCCTATTGTCCAGGTCGTCGACCAGCTTACCGGCTCGCTCCAACAACTGTTTATACTCAAGGCGCTGATCATCAGGTATGACCTGACGTTGCATTGAGTCAAGGCCTGTCGAATGCGTTAGTATCTTGGGAGAGTAATCAGTGAAAACTCACTACGTGTCACGATGTAGCCTTTGAACCTGCTAAGAGCGGCCCTAGCCTGATCTTCCGATAAAGGTATGCTGAGATTGGTCGGAGGAACATACTGCCCGCCGGACTTGTGTCCGCCAACTGGGATGGACGATAGAGAGCCGGGTATCGGTTGGGAGGTTGGTTGCGCGCCGCGCGCAGGAGGCTCTGGCGCGCTTGACATCTGGGTCTGTGGGTGGGGCATAATGTGAGCTTCTACTACATCATCGCCACTATACATTATCCATACGACAAGTATCTGTAGTCGATTGTTTGTTTCCGAGCTATGCCGGCGTGACAGCGTTGACGTTGCGCCCCGCAGCTCTTTTTACTTTTTCTGTGGGATTTGGCGATATGATCGTTAGGGGGTAGATATATATATTTTATTTCCTGGTGTCGTCGTACTCGTTGTGCGCCGTCCACGGTGTTCGGTTTTTTTCGTGCTCGCTAATGGGGATCGTGTGAAGACGTTTAGGGCTGGTTTCTCCACTGCGACCTATCACTGGCAGTCTCGAGATAGGAGGGTAGGGCCCTGCCCCGTGGGAAGATTTTACAACTTCGGGTCACTTTCGCTGACATCCTTGTGCCAGTAACCCACCAAGACCAATTGCCAGCTCTTCTTTGTTGGGTGTAAACCTTGGGAAGTGGTTCTCTACGGAGTCGTGCAATTGTTTTGGAGGTGAGGGCAGTCGGATGTCAAGAGCTACCTTGCCTTCTTGGCATATCTATACCAGCGGCGGTGACAGGATCTGCGCTGGACGAGTTGGGCAAACCTGTGGCAGAGGGTTGCCCTTCTGCGCAGTCGAACAATGTTCAAATCAGGTAGACAGAAGCGCTGAATCTGACTCGCTTTCTTATCAGGCAATAAGTCGTGTCGTCGTGGAACGGATATATCATCAGTCGGTCCCTTCTACCGTCCACCCCTTCCACAATACCCCACTATGGTGCACATCGTCAATATTTCTATGTTCTCTGCAGAACGTGTGGCAGACCCAGTTGGGCTTGCTGACGCGCTTCGTCACCTCGAGCTCTTACTGGCAGTCCCCAACGCGGACGCCGCTGTGGCGCAAATCGTCCGTGAGCTGTTGTCTGTCCCAAGTCTCTTTGGCTTTCTTATGTCGGGTAAGTAAGTAACGCTCAGACAGAAATATAGCTCACACATTTCTGGTTAGTCTGGCCCAGCTCGAACAAACTAGTCGAGCGTATTTTCAGCGCCTTTCCCAACGAACCGGCGTTTATACTAGAGTCTTTCGTGACCGACTTATTGTACAAGATATCACATACTTTGTTCTCTATTCCTCCCGACCTCTTGTCCGCTGACCTGTCCAAAAATATTGGCCAGTTCAGGCAATACGTGGACAATGTTTTGCCTGTTCTGGCCATATTATGCTACACAGATTTCACTAGTGAAGCTTCCCCCCCAGAAGAGCATTCTGAGCTAGTAGATGGGGATATCCCGTTTCTCAAGCAGAAAGTGAAGAGACAGCGACGAAAGGTCAAGCAAGGAACCACGATTGCTAACTCTGCCCTGTTCTTCAAGCTTGAAGTTCCTATGCCTGCTACGAATGAAGAAGCCAGGAAAATGGCCAACGAGATTACAGGAAAGTTAAGATCGGTTTTACAGGTTCGTGATCTCCAAAACCGCCACAACTCGGGATTGACTATTGTCAACAGTTTTATCTGGATGTTCTCTCCAATCCTGAACTTGCAGCGCTACTCAAGCACGCATATATCACTTCACCTGATCACAATACCAGCGAACATCCTCGGATTGTAGTGGAAACATCCGCCCCCGTCGTTGACACTCGGCCTTCAGCATATCCGATGGTTCAGCCAATGAAGGCCGCTCTGTACTTCGAGAATGCTGACGGCTTCGGAGAATGGAGAATTTTGATAGGAACTAATGCGACGAAGAAATTGAGAGAATTCCGCAGAAACGACGCAAAGAAGTTCAAGATAGTAGTCAAGAAGATCAAGTATGTGCTCTGCCGCTTTCTTCAAAGGTTGTGCGGTGACACTGGCGTAGGGAACTCTCCAATGGCCAGTTTTCAGATGATAACCAGAAGCGGTTAGATGGAGCTCGCTCAGGCGTGCCTGTCTTTGAGGCAAAGATGCAACGAGACTTGAGGCTTGTGGTATGGGCTCCCATGCTGTGTTTCCAACAGAGCTATTAATGTAACGTGATGCGTGAAGTATCAAATCGACTGTGTTCCTGACCATGACGGTGACGTGAGTGAATCACCCATATGTCACCTTATCTCTTACACTCAACTGCTTTCAGATCGAGCGACAAGGTAGTTCCTACCATGGCAGACCTGTGCGCACGTGCTGATTAGGTACAACTGAAGTCATAAAGATATACGAGATATGCACCCACACTCAACTCAATCGGATTTGGGATGCAATGAATCATCACTTGTCCGGCAAAGGCAAAGAGTATATACAACGGTAACTCAGCCTTTATACTGACAGAATGAAGCCTACAGGATTTGCTCATCCCACCATTCCAGGTGCACGTTCAGGAACCCACCGGTCCATCCCGGAGACAAGGTATATCTGCCTGCTGTATTCCCGCCGGAGGTGCACGACGCGATCGCCAAGCCCCAACCGCTGGTCCTTGGTAGTCAGGAAATGGACCAAGTACGTTTTTATACCAGCTTCCTACTGTCTGCTTTCATATAGTTATTGATGCTGCTGCAGCTTCACTCCCTCCTTGTGTACGTCCTGATGCACTTGGCTTCCCCGTTACCCATTAACACCACGGTAGTCTTGACAAATACATTACCTTCTCCCAGGTGCGCTCGTGTTTACCTGCTTCATCTTTGTTCATGTTCTTATGTGTTGTGTAGGCCTTGATCAACGGTTCGAGAATTACTGTCCTTTGGGATGATACAGCCAACCTGACAACGTTGTTTCAGGTTTAATTGCCATGAAGGACGTCCAGCACGTTTTCGAACTCACGTGAGTGCATTTTTTCCGGCCACTCCACTTACCTCAATGGCTTTGTAGTCCACAGGAGCGTCAGATTGTCGAATGCACTACATCATGCTATGTGCTGGGCCGAAGTGGCACAGGGTGAGTCTACCGTGTGATGGGAATCAATGGCGCGCTCATTACTGGAAGAAAAACGACGACGATGCTGTTTAAGATGCTTGGAATTCAGAGGGCATGGCAGCTTCAATCTGAGGGCTCCGGCATGCCCCGGCCCAGGCAGATATTTGTCACGAAGTCTCATGTGCTTGCGACCAAAGTGGAGGAGTATTTCGTGAAACTCCTCGAGTCACTCTCACTGGCAGGATGTACATTGGAAGAGCTTGCAAGGTTGAAATCAAGAAACGTGGACCGAGGTTTGGTTGATAACGACGATTTTCTGGATGCTCGAAGTGGTATTCCGCCGAGATACAGTGAACTTGAGGATCACCACTTCCCTTTATTCTTAACATTTGATCGGGTATGTAGTGATTGGCCACACGGATCGAGTTCGTCGCTCATAAACTTCCAGCTGGCAAGGATGATCGCAGCGGATATCTTGGACTCAGATCGTCCGGAGGCCGAACGTGCAGCAAAACTATTTGTGCAGTCACAAGACCCGGAGGACCTCGATTCCTTTGTTACCTATGATGTTTTTCTCCACAGGTATTGGCCCCGCTTGGCTCATCTTACGAAGTGTTTGGGTCAGGTCGTTGGTTTGTACGATATCCCTTGTGACTAACAAGGCATACAGATCCATGGCCGGTCTTTGGGGAGATTATGGGTATGTCCACATTCTGCATGATGCTACCCGAATGTTCATGTCTAAACAGGCATCATCAAAGGCTCAGAAAGGTCACTCGAATTTGACGACGGAACTCTGGATCAGAACACCTATTGTGATCTCTCGTCACGCACAAACCCGACGTTTTCCGACCAGAGAGAAAGTGTCTATGCTCTATTCGAAGCCTACTCCAAGTTGAAATGTCAGAACCAACATCATGATATTGCAGACCGGTTTGTCAATGTTTTCGAGGAGTGCAGCATGATTATAATCGCTCTGTCATAAGGACTCATGCGGTCCTCAAGGCTCTACTCAGCGGTACGCCATTGAAAGGGCCCCAAGTCGATTTTCTGTGGGTGCACCTCCCCCGTCGGCAAACAGGCTACTGACCAAGGTTGGATCTGCAGCTACGTAGACGAAGCACAAGACAACCTGCTCATAGATGCTCTTCGTATGTACTTTATGTGTGGCGAGCGGAAGCTATGGTTGAAATGATTGTAGTTTTGAGGCTTATATGCAACAACCCGGAAGGCCTATTCTGGGCAGGCGATACGGCTCAGACCATTTCCGCAGGGAGCTCCTTCAGGTTCGACGATCTCAAGGCATTTCTGTACCGTATTGAGGTAGGTAACTTCCATCCTACAACGTCTACCAACTGCACGCCATTCAGGTGGATCAAGCCGCACACCTTGTGAGAGGACGGGCCGTCTCCCCGCCAGCGTCATTCCAACTTGCTATAAACTACCGGTCCCATGGCGGCATAGTCAACTGCGCGCATTCGGTGATCGAATTGATCTCCCACTTCTGGCCGAATAGTATCGATTCCCTCCTGCCTGAACATGGTGTTGTTGACGGCCTGAAGCCGATTTTTTTCACTGGTTGGGATAAGGATACTGTTCGTTATGAACAATTCCTCTTTGGTACATCGTATGTAGTCCATTTTGTGCCTCAATTCCCCGCTGACATCGTCTCTCCATAGTGGCAGTCACATTGAGTTCGGCGCACAACAGTGTCAGTCGGTATTTTTTTAATCATCGTTCGCCATTTCTCATGCGAAGTCTTCAGGCATCCTTGTGCGCGATGAGAAGGCCAGGGAGAGACTCCAAGAGCAAGTGGGTGATATTGGACTTATCATGTGAGGACCGTTATCCATGCGATTTCTGAGCCCTACTGATAGCTGATTGTGGCAGGACACTTTACGAGAGCAAAGGCTTGGAGTTCAACGATGTAGGTGCACACTCGGTTTGTCTTTGTCGCATTAAACAGCGATTTCGCAGGTGCTTCTATACAACTTCTTTGAGGATTCAACTGTTGATCTCTCGCGCTGGCGTTTGGTGCTGGCCGCGGTCGACGGTGCAGTGGAGGGTTATAAGCCGTGCCAGCTACATGCGCCTAGTTTCGAAAGGGATGAAAGCCGGTATGTGGGATTGTGTAGAGAAGTATGTAAACGAAACCAGTCTTGTTCGTCCATTCCGTCCACTAACCTTAAGCCTCGTCTAAGCTGAAACTCCTGTATGTGGGAATTACAAGAGCCCGTAAGAACATGTGGATTGTCGATAAGTCAGACAAAGGCGAGCCTATGAAGGTAAAGAATTACCTCCCAGTGGTTCATCCAAAACGACTAAAGTGGTTATGACAGATATTCTGGACATCTCGCTCTCAAATCCAAGTTTGCACACCCGAAACCGATGTCCCCCATCTCGCGGTCTCGTCTACCAGTCAAGAATGGGCGGAATCTGGTCGCTCTTTGTTCCAGCATAAGCGATACACTCAAGCGATGCACTGCTTCGGACGCGCCAACATGCCCCATGAAGTGAAGATTGCCGAGGCGTACCATCTTCGAGAACTCGCTCGCGCAAAAATTGGGATTGCTCTTCTGAGTGAGCAGTATCGAGCGTTCGCCAAAGCTGCAGATGCCTTTGTCAACTGTGGCAACGAGACACCTAGTGAGGACAGGCTGCAGTACTACCGTACAGCTGCGGAGTGCTACGTTCGTGCGGCCGACGATCGTAAGGCGGCAGATACATATCTGAAAGCTGAGGAATATGAACTGGCAGCTAAGCGCTACCGCAAGGCCGGGATGTTCAAAGAGACACTCCATGTTCTTGAATTTCACTCCCAAAAGATGTCACGTGATTGTGTGGATGAGTTGCACACAGTATGTCGACTGTACTATTACTGCAGCAAAGATGACGAAAAGTAGGTGGTCTGCTTGTTGTCTTAGAGGTGGGCTTATCATTTTTAGGCCACCGTCGGCTCTTTTCCCCTCCTTTGAGGAAGAGCTAGAATTCCTTGAGACTTACGGTCTGGATGCAGCGCTTGTGGCCCTCTACGAATCCCACGGAAAATATGTCGAAGCTGCGGAACTGCATTTGATTGAAGATAAACCATTGCATGCGATCAAGGTGCTTCTTAAGGATAAAACCAACCAGCATGCCATGTGGCGCGCGGCAGACATATTACTGGAATGTCTTTGGAAACATTGCTCATTCGGAGTGGAGCCAAAGGAGTTTCATTCCGGGATACCAATGACCCTGATCTCGTTAAGCCATCAATTGCCCTTGAATTCTTTGTCGCCTCGAGCCCGCAACGAAGTAAGCATTCTTACATTCTTACTGGCCTGTGGCCTCCGACTGAGCTTCAACCACATAGATTACGATGTTCCAGGCCGTGTCTGCAGAAGAACTTGACCGTATAACGCTAGAAACGTTGGCAGAATCCTTCATCGAGCGGAAGGAGAAGGCGGCTGCCCTTTGGTGTTTCTACCATGTTTATTCGCGTTTACCTCAACTTCGTTCCGCAACACTCGACGATGTTGCACGCTTCCTCGGAAAATTCTACGTTTACTCTCATTTGCTCTACATCGTTGCGTCTCACTATGATCCAGTGGGAGAGTGCGACATCAGAAGGTTATTTGGTATAACCCTACTTTCAAACGACCGATACGTAGTACAACCAGGTTCCTTCATTCTAACGACCCTAAGCGCCGAGTCTACTAGCAACGACGCGCAAACAAATGCGCCATACACCCACATACGCATCACTGATGCCTTGAAAGAATGCGTGCGCTTCTACCTTCGCGCGCGAGTCAATGCCGAAATGCGGTTCTGTTACAATCCACGGTTCTTCTCTCACTGCCTCCCCTATGTCAGCAATGGTTCCTGCAACTATGTGCTGTGTGCGCAACAGCACATCTCACCCTCCTCTATGGACACTGTACAATACAATGTACAGATTGGCATCCATTTGCAGCAGATGCGAATATTGCAGCTCGTATATTCTGCATTCCCTGGGATGCGAAGATGGGGTTCGTAAGTGATACTGCGCTTATATCATGCTCTCATGTACTGATCATCCTGTAAATAGCGTAAAAGCCGAGATTGCCAACTGGATAGCCCACCTATACGAGGCATTCTTCCCACCATTCTGGGCGCAAGGGTCTCTTGCGGATCTTAATTGGGCAAGCATCCAGGGAGCTCACGACGGTATCCGGGTGATGAGAGGTTGGATCCGCGGCGCGATTTTTTCACTAAACCCTCTGATATCTGCCGACTCCCTCACTAACATACTACGACTGATCAAGCTTGGCTCAATGTTTGGTGAAAGTGATGCTTTGCAGAACGCCCATTTTGTGCGGTGGTACCGCCCCCAGGCATTGTTCCGCCATCCAGAGCGTTACATCGTGGAAGACTTGATTGACTCCATTGATTGCTCTGGAGAGACGAGCATTTCTGCAGGCACCCTTGGACTTCGGTAAGGGTCCCACCCCTTTCCTCGCAGTACTTCCTGAATCCTGGGCCCAATTGTAGGCACATTATAAGTAAAAACCTTCCAGTCAACTTGTCAGTATTATGCGACCGCATGGAGGAAACGCTTAGCGCCTACGTGATAACGTTCCTGCTCAAAAATAACCCGAATGCAGACTCGCTGCATGACGTTGTTCTGCCCCGTAGCTGGTTAATCGGGAACAACAAACTTGATGCACGTAAAGATGTCAGCCTCATCTATCACTTCCTAGACGACATCCAGTATCTCCTCGAGCAGCTAAAATCAGACAATGCAGCAGGTTATTCCTACACTATCTGAATTCTAAGGCATCCTAACGTTTAGCGCAGAAATTTTTTCGCTGATGTACCGAATTCTTACGCCCGTTCACCGAAATATCTTCATTGCACGGATGTAAGTAATATAGAGATTAATATGTTGTTTAAAACTAACAAAACCCTAGCTGTAGAATGTTGTGTCTTGGTGGGTAGTTTGCCAAGAGATTGAACTCCACTGACTCCTCTCAGCTTCGTACAACTGCGCCCCTTACTCGGCCCGCTTGGAAGCCAGGATTTTAAACATGATTACCCACTTGAGGTCAAATGATCCCACTCGGTTGACACCAAACATCTATTGGAGGTACGTATCTTACGATTTCCCGTCCAATTGATGACGTACCTACTGTTGTAGATATACAACAGCAACGAGTGATAATTATCTACGAGTGATAGTTGCCTACGATGAGAAGCATGCTGTGCCAAATCTCGTTCACCTCGTCTGCAAGGGAACGAGACTTAAGACTAGCCGATTCGCCACAGAGTGGCATATCGAGCAACTTAACTACAACCGACTCGACGAGATACCAGTGCTTTTGGCGTCTCTGGGAGTTGCTGCACGCTCCTCGGTGCGCTTGGAAGCAGTAGCTTCCATACCCCAGCTCGGAATTTCGCCTGGGGCGAAACCGGAACAACCCGGTCCATCCGTCCGTACTGAACCTGCCAAGGCCCGTGAGCTGGCTGGAGATATGAAAGATCTTCTCCCCGACGATGACCAGGCGGTTACGAATGCTGCTGCTATGGAGGAAGAAGAGTCTGCAGCCCACGTACAACGTGACCAAGAGGATGAGGTTGATCCCTCCCTCGAAGATGAACCCGAGAAGGCCTATGAGCCTGCTGAAGACACGGAAGATCCTTCCCCCGACGACGATCTGGCAGTACCTGCTGTTGTTGCTGCGGACGAGGAAGTGTCCGCAGCCCGCTTGATACAACGTGTTTTCCGTCAGCACCGTCAGAAACAGAAGTGGCGGCTGAAGAAGACCACGCTCGAGAAAGAAAGATCTGCCCTTTTTGCTGCCTGTCTAAAACATGCTCAGGCTTCCGACGTCGCGCCAGGGTTTTACCGCCTGCTGTACCTAGGACCCTTGCCCCACTTGCTTTTGGCCCTGAAGAAGGGAATCGACATTGCTACATCAGTTCGAAATGTGACGAAAATCCCTCAATTGTTACTGCAAGAGGGCCATGAACGCCTGGAAGAAATGGGGCGTAAAAGGAGTGAAATATCGTAAGCCTCGATACTCTGCTCCCGCAAGTTGTCTGACTTTATTTTGTAGATCTATCCTTAAACAAGGGCACGAACTGTGGAAGAGGCTGAGTCCTGACTCCGACTTCCATAAGAACCGCGACATCAGCGATCTGAAAAATGCAGTTTTGCAAGTTAAGGAATTTCTTCAGCGAGTCCCAGGCGGTGCAAGAGGAGCCCCGGAAGAACTGAGTATCGCATACAAAGCAATCGTTGCTGGGAAACAGGTTCATCATAAGGAGAAGCCGTTGCTCAACGTCGAGGATCTAGAATACTAACTTCTGTAAACGAAACGATCCCCGATGCATGGAGCATGTTTGATTTGTTTTATAGACTACCGTTCCTAGTTTACTAGATTGTATTGAATTGGCAATGAATCTCAGACTGCGCCTTAATGATCGGGTTTGGTTAGGTGGACCCCAATGGGTCCTGTGACACGGGCATGTAGTTAGGGGACTTACAGCCACGACGACAGGGATAAGACAATTCTCATGTCACTACTGGGATTTCCAAACTATAAGATCTAATTGCGCTTCGAAGTAGTGAAAAGGGCGTCCCCCATACGATACGATACACAAGCCCTTTTACACGGTAGAGGCTGGGTACAAAAGCGTCAATCGTAATTGAAGGGGAGGAAACCAGATCAAACAAAAGAAGAGTCAAAACTTAAACGCCTAACCATCAAGATTCCAACGTCAGGCCGAAACCCTACATATGTAGTGATTCGGCTCAATGGCAGCAGGCCGTTGCGAAGAAGCTTACAGCAAAAGTTTCTTGACAGCTCTGGCATGTTCCATGCCTGTCCTTTGCAATGCAGTATACAGTACGTACGGGGACTCTTTACTTCCTATTGGAAACTGCGTAATTTCTGGAAGAGACAACCTTCATTATTACAGTGTTGAGTAAAGTAACATACGGAAACACGGCACCAGGGGAGCGGGAAAGTAATAGCACTCAAGAAATGTTGATTTTCACTGCTGTATGAACTTTTGATTTCGAGGATCATCGATCAGCCTCGTCGCTGCAGCAGTTTACAATAGAAAAAGCTTACCGCTTCAGCAACGGATTCAGGCACGAGAGATATCGCCCCAACTTCTTCTGCCTCCGACGAACTGATAAGACTTATATTGCGCCCTAGCTTCTTCAGCTCAGACCAGAATGCCTTGTTTCCTGTCTCTGAGGAGCAGTCGCTCTTCAAACCCTTCATAATACTGCAGAATTACCGCAGTCAGGCGTGTGAGATTTGCGAAAGCAGACAAAGGTCACTTACTCATTCCACGCATCGATCTCATCTTCCTAAATGGTCCTTGTATCAGATCCTCGTTGCGACTTGTAAATCGTAGCGACTCACCTTCAAGCAAGTCGCCCTCAAAACACGGAGGCACTCTATCATCTCATCTTTCCTCCTCCCTGCAAATGGTCGCCCCACAATCTCCCTGATCACCGTACCCATATCCTCCACGGCCTTCGTAACCACGTCCCCGCGTGAGAGATTCACACGGAAATCCTTCAACGGAAACGTGCTGCCGATAATGCGTCCTGGAGCACGTTGTGGGTCCAGCTCGGGTTCTGGCGAGGCAGTCGGCGTCGGCAGACTAGGACCACCCTTAGAAACAGCCTTCGGCAGCAGCGACCCTTCGTCTTCAGATTCCGTCTCCGTCTCTGAGTCCGAGGCAGCCCGCTTCTTGGGTACTTGCGATGGGCCGGCCAAGGAAGGAGTGGATATTTGGGCGTCTGGTCGCTTCCTTGCAGGTCCTTTGCGGTCTAGGAGGATCATATCCTCGTCTTCGTCTGCTGCACGGACGTGACCGTCCTTTCGTGCCTTTGGGGCTTTTTTTGGAACTGTTAAATCAATCTGAGGTAGGCTAATATATTTCCCAAATGTGAGTCCATGGCGCACCTTCTTTGACCTTGAACGCTTCCTTACACGCTTCAAGGGATTGCCTCGCCCGCTTAAGCACGCGCTTGGGAGGTTCAAAGTACTTCGTGAGCTCAGGATGAGGAGGTGGCAAAGGATACGCGGCAAGGTCTGGAACCACCGCAGCATGGAAGAGAGCTTGCTTGGTCCGGTGTATAGCAGGATTGTAAGAAAGTCGAGGATCGAACCATGGTTGTCGATCTCTGCTATCGTGATCAGCTTTGTTCCTTTCTCAGTATTTGGGCCAAACTCACCCCTTCTCATCCTTCTCACCGGCATCTGACAGATCCATGTCGTCGATAAATCTGTCCATCGCTTCGAGTTGTTCTTCATTAGGGAGGTAGGGATGCTTGGTGATGCGTTCCCCGGTTCGGGATGTGAGAGTAGTTAGCGAAGGAAACGTGTAATGTCTAATGTCATCGGCAAAAGGCATCTGCGTCGAAATTTGTTAACCACAGGTGGGTAGCAACGAGCAACAGAAGCACACATACTTGCACCCACAGAAGTAAGTCCACCTTTGGCCATACAATTGGTGATAACACGCCCATCTTCGGCTCTGTCCCGTCAGTTCTCACCATCCGAGCGATTGCAAGGACACCCTTTTCGTACATCGCTTGAACAATAGAGGAAAACGCAATTTGGTCGGGCGCCGAGGTCGGGGTGGCAAAGACATAGAAAACCTCGGAAAGTGGGTGGGAGCGATTGAACTACATAAAGTCAGGAAAGACGCAAATGAGTGACAGTGCATACACGATCCGAGTGTGCAGCACAGAACATACGTTTTTCCTTGAGAAAAAGCCACAGATATCTATACCTTGCCGGGTTTGAAGTTTCAGGAATTGGCCGTCTGGACAGGGAACATATGTCGACCCGTATTTGTAACCGCGGACAAGTTGCTCCTTCTCAACCTTTTCGATGGGACGGTCGTCTTTTCCATCTTGCTCTTCGTCCTCGTCGAAGTCGGCTAAGGTAACACTCCTGTTGTCACCATCGCCATCACTCTCAAGTTGTGCGCGGTCAATGACATACTCCGTGCGTTTCTTCAGCTCCCTGAATACGACTTGTCTTTCGTCCTCCTCGTCCACACCCTTTACGGTGGTACCAAAGAAACGTTTCCACCCGCCAGCTCTCGCCAAGCTTGTACATTTGGCAACCCTGACGCCCATTTCAAGGGCCTCCTCTCCCCTGACTTCCACGTCGCCCAATCTCAGTATGTTTGACATCAGTGCGGATTTGGTTTCTTTGATGTTCGGAGACGAGAGGGAAAGGAGAGCGTGTTCCAGCGTGCCCATGAGTCCAAGGTTCTCCGGGAGTGCAGATACAAGTTGAGCATAAAAAGATTCATTTGCACGCTTTATCAAGAAGCGATAAGACCAGGGAAAGCAAGCAAGTTTCTTTTTGGACGTACCTTGATAGCAGGTTTGCTCTCTTCATGATACGGCAATTCGTCATCGTCGAAGTCTACTCCTCTAAGCCAGAGCGACATGGAGCATGAGGATGAAAGTTGAGAATGGACACTGATCACCCAACTCACACGACAGTCAGAGAAATTGTCAAACTTGACATTCTCTTCACGGTCGCCTCCCAATCTTCGATCTCCAGTGGAGATGCGCCGTCTGTGACAATGACGATCTTTCGCGTCCAAGTACGTTTCCTCTCGAGGTAATCATCTTGTGTTTCGATTCCGACTATCAGAGCGTCGATGGCTGGGCATCTCGCCATTTAGATGGAGAAGAGGGACAGGAGGGTCGGGAGAGAGTATGACATCCTACTCACCGTCTCCAGCAGTCTCCGAAGGCTCCAACTCATCCAACTTCGCCAGCGTTCTCGCGCTCGGTGTACATATTGGGATGTACTCCGACACATGCTCATATCCGCCATGCTTCTCGTTGACTATGTTATCCGTTCCTGTTGTCGGTTGCAGCATAGAGTCAAATATGTGATGAGTAACCCGGATGTTCCACATATCTATCCCAAGTCTGAAAGAAGTGGGAAAAGGAGAGAGTCACCTTCCGAACCAAATACTATCACACCGCACTGTTCCGTCTTGCGTCCATGAAATATCTAAACGGACACGTTCACACACCAACACGCCACAAGAAAACCAACGTGTCAACACTCGACCAATTCACATGGAGAGGAAGAGCGAGAGAGCAAACTATGAACAACATCGACGTACCATTTCTTGTATTTTCAACTTCACGAACTGCAAAGCCCATTCCAAATTGGTCATTTCGACGCTTCTTGGTTCCCCGTTGGGACCAGGGGCTTGCCGCACAGTTCTCGTCGCCCCCATAGAGGGGGATATGTCGACAAGAAACACGGTTACGGTATACTGAACAGCACGGCGACGTGTAGTCCGTAACAATATCACCAGTGAAAGACAAGTACGACGACTTACCCCTGCGCGCTCTGCTGGCATGGTTGTGGACTGGGAGGAGGCGATTGGTACGTCGCGTCACACTCATTAAGGACCACGTGATGCACGTGACTCGAGAACTACCAACGGTTGGAGTCACCAGCACGTCAAGTCGACAAGAGTCATAAAACGTTCAGCGAGTCCTTCGAAAAGCATTACAGTTGCCAACAGTCCTATGAGTAGTAAAAGTATTATCTCCATCTCGTGTGACAGACCAGAAACGACGAATGAAAGAATACAGATCAGAATACACTAGCCTAACAGCCACACCGCCATAGGGTATTCCCACTACTCCTCGTCGCTAGGGGTGAGATACTCATCGTCACTCACGACCAGTTTCCGACTATTACCTCGAGGTCGACCCCGCTGCTGCTGCGGCCGCTCGTCCTCATCCATCGGCGTCAGAGCAGAATCATACGAGCCAGACGCAGACGGTGCATTCGGTGACGGGGATGCACCAGGAAGCCCGGACCCCGCAGTCACCTTCTCCAGCGTAATGAAGAATACCTTCTCCATCTCCTCGGCGTCAACGTACACCCACGAACCCTCCTGGTTGTAAGTTCGAGCATTGTCGAACATCAACTTCCAGTCCTCTTTGAACTGCGTGATACTCTTGTAATATCCTGCGTTCATGCGTTTTCTTAGCGTAGAGAGGGCGATGGGTTGCGTGATCAGCTGGTAGTAGTCGGGATAGTCCTGCAAACCACGAGCGAATAAGTGCGTGTCATTGGAAAATGTCGTTTCTTCACTAACCCTCTTATCAGGCAGCTCTCGGAAGAGTTCGCATCGCTTCCGCCCGTCAGTGTCTTCGCATGCCAAGACCGCCTTGTAAACTTCATTAAACGCCTTCTTCATTTTGTCTTTTACAACAGGAGGCAAATCAGGCGCCTTCGTTTTCCGGCGTTTCTATTAAAAAAAAACGCATCAGCACTGACAAGCAAAATATCTTGTCGCTACACACCGAATCACGGTCATCCTCTTCGTCCTCGTTGACAGAGGGGGTAACAGACATGGCCTTAGTACCCCGTTTGCGCTTACCAGCAGCGGCAGGGGCTTCATACTCAGGTGCCTTCCCCTTCCCCTTCTTATTCTTGCGTCCACCACGACCATCCGTCTCAGACACAGGTGTACTCCGTCCCGGTGTCTCGGATTCTTTGAGCAACCTATTGGCAATACGTCGCTCCTTCTTCCCCCGCGTGCGATCAGCCAATTCCTGCAAATCCTCGCCATCTTCCACAGCCTGTATGTGGGGAGCCACCCAGCCTAAGCAACATTCTTGTTGAATAAATCGGAAACTGACTGACCATAATCCACTGCTCGTCGCTCAAGCCATCATTATAGTTGACTACATTCCTGCGGCGCTGACCACGTCCCTCAATTGCATCCTCCATCTCCTTCGCCTCAAATGGTTCGTCCGTCTGATAACAATCGGGAAGCTCCTCGAGCTGCATGAGTGATGGTGGAGGCCGTCCGCGATTACCAGCCGCACGCCACTTGTCAATGGCTTCCCGCTCTCGCTCGATATCCATCCGGCGGAAATATTCCAGTTCCTTGTCGTCGCGTGCGATAATCTCGTTAAGCTCCTCATCATTCATGTCACCCGCCTCTTCGTTCTCCTCTTCCTGATCCGCTTCTAGGATAGAACGCTATAAGGGTCTAGTTCAGCACGTGCCATTGCCAAACCGCGAGATGCACTTACAAGGAACTCCTCCTGTTCTTCTTGTGTAGACTTGTTGTCGAAGCGACCGGCTTGGATGACCTTGTCATCGATATCCAGCTTGAATCGCGCTCTTGCATACATCGCCTCCTCTACACTCTTCTCCGTGATGAAACGCAAGATACGGACGGCTTTGGTTTGACCGATACGGTGAGCACGATCCTGAGCTTGCAAATCCGCATGAGGGTTCCTGAAAGATAAAACGTTAGTTCAGGGTTATCAGGCAAGTGTTACCCGCCAGCATCAAGCTCACCAGTCACTATCGAAGCTGTACAGTCGAAAACGTTCAGCGTTCAATCCATTGGAAATGAAGGGTGGTGACGTACATAATAACCGTATCTGCAGTCTGCAGGTTGAGACCCAGACCACCGGCTCTCGTGGACAGGATAAACACATGGATATCCGAGTTCTCCGCATTGAACTGCTGCACGAACACAGCACGCTCATCCGTCTTCGTACTACCATCAAGCCGGAAGTATTTCCATTTCATCATCTTCAGAAAATCCTCCATGATGTCCATGACCTTGGTCATTTGGAAGAAGATAAGGACTCTGTGCCCCGTAGCAAAGAACTTTGGGAGAACACGCGACAGAAGTTCCATCTTTCCCGATGTCCGGACAAGCTTATCGTCGACCATGCTACTAGGGTTGATTTTGTCCTCGACGCTCTCAAATAGGAATGGGTGCTGGCAAATCTTGCGGAGCTGCATGAGTTCATTGCTGAGACCTTTGAAACCACCGCTTTTGCTGTACGAAACACTGTCAATGCGAAATGCAGAAAACAAGACTGCGCTTGTATGCATACCCTTTCTGGTCCTTACCATCCGCAATCATCTTGTACTTCTTGACTTGCTTGTACAGCTGCGATTGAAGGGCACTCATGCGGACCTTGATGACCTTCTCCACCTTGTCTGGCAACTCGCTCTCCACGTCCTTTTTCAAGCGCCTCAATAAAAACGGCCGCAGAACCTTGTGCAGCCGCCGGATGATCAGCAGCGCCTCTTCTTCGTTCAATTCGATCTTGTCCCCTGTCCCAGAATTGGCGAACGGCGTGTTGAACCATTCGTCAAAGGACTTGACCGAGTTGAAGATCTTCGGGAGGACGAAGTTGAGCAGTGACCACAGTTCGGGGAGGTTGTTCTGCAGTGGTGTACCTGTGAGGATGAGACGGAATCGGGAGTGGTAGTATTGAGAAAGAGTCTGCGACAGTTTGCTCTGTGTGTTCTTCATCCGGTGTCCCTCGTCTGCACACACACGTCACAATCAAGCACCTACACAGAAGACCGGGCACTCACCGATGATCATGTGTACCCACTTTATCTTGCTCAAAAATGGTCGGTCCTTGATGATGTACTCATAGGTAGTGAGTAAGACCTGGAATTGTCCTTGCCGTAGCTGCATTTGCAGGTTACGACGTTGCGCCGGATTGCCCTTGTATGACACAGTGACCACGTCCGGCGCCCACTTTTGAAACTCTCCAGACCAATTAGTCATCGTACTCAAGGGGACGATGACGAGGTAAGGACCCCATTGTTTCTTGGATTCGATGAGGAAAGCCACCAACGAGATGGTTTGAATGGTTTTCCCGAGACCCTGACGTCAAGTAGGCGACCTTGTGCACGGGCGGGACATGAAGGTGACTTACCATCTCGTCTGCCAAAATACCGTTCAGCTTGTTATTGTATAAGCTCACCATCCACTGCAGACCCTTGAGTTGGTAGTCTTTGAGAGTCCCACCGCGTAGCAACGTGGGCTGCTTCGCAATTCTCTCCGATACCCGGTGGGCTACAGCGTAGTAATCCACCTTGCCTTTCTCGTCGGCAAGGTCTTCGTTCACCTGGGCACCGAACGTCGCTTCGCTGGTTGGGCCTTCCTCACTCTCGATGGGGACGCCTGCTTCGTTCTGTTGGGCGATGACGGCCTGGGCCAATGAATCCAGGTAGGCATCTGTCTGACGAAGGAGATGAGTGATACGCGTATCCTTGGCGGTATCGATGAGTTTCATGTAAGCCTCCTCATCGTCTGCCTTAAGGGCCTTCAAACGTTCCTTCGAGATGCGCTCGATACGTTTCTGTTCCTCCTTCTCCGTAAATACGTGGAAATTGACAACAGCTCTACCCAGCTTTATGATGCGATCTTGTGCTTGTCGGCCCGCCTGCAACACCTCCCTGCCATGTGCACAAATGACGCCGAGCTGTTCGACGTGTTTGTGCTTTGCTCGACGCTCGCGATCGACTCGCTGTCTTCTCTCCGCCTGTTCTGTCATTCGTGCATCGCGAAGCGTGGGTTTGCGTACACGCCTAAAGTCTGCACGATTGAGTGGCAGAAGCGTACCCTGGATGAGTCTCTCTGCGACGAATGCACGCATGGTTCGCTGTTTCTCCAGCAGACGGAGAGACTTGAGTTCGATCGTTGCACGAAGTTTGCCATGTGCATTTGGTGCGGGATGTTTGGTATCGGACATGGACGACGACATGTGGACGTCCTCCTCGTTTGTATGTTGTCCCAGGATGTCATCGGCGACGCTATCGAATCCGCCGTCGGCGATGGTAGCTTCTAAGTTTTCAAGTTCCCGGATGCGCTGAGCGACTCGTGCCTCTATGAATCTATCTCGTTCGTTAATGATCTGATGGACGTCTAGACCGGGGGGCATGATAGACGGTATAAGCAACCTTTGCAGACGGGTGGCGAACAAGGAAGGATCCATATCAGTGGGACGGGTGAGATGTGTAAACGGCATGCGGAATGCGTTGTATGGATAGATGCTCGAGCGAGGGTCATCATCGGCGAATGGACCCTTAGGTAGATCGGAAGGGGATACGGTTGGGTGAGGAGTGGACTGTATATCCTCGTGTTTGACTTGTAGATCGGTGTGAGACGGCTTGCTGGAAGCATCGACGCCAGCGGTTGGGACGACACCCTTTTGTGTCTTGACGGCAGCGTCGACGATGCGGGTGGCGACGTCGGTTGGAGTAACGATTTTTTCGAGTTCGAGGACGACGTTGTTGTTGAGTCGGATAGCGTGTTGCAGGTGTTCAGGGATGGGCTGACCCTTGGAGATGAGTTTGAATGCTTGTATTTGAGCACGGAGAGCGTTTATCTGGTCCGGAGTGAAAGACACGGGACTGGTTGGGGGCATTGGCGCAGAGGGCACCGGACCTGACACAATGGTTTGGGACGCAGTGCCATTGAGCATCGTTTGTTCGGCGGAAGGTGCGCCATTGAGAATCGGTGGATGTGGGTCTGCGAAGTTCGTGTAAGGCAGGCCGACAGTGGCGTACAGCAAGAGTAAAAAAGACTGACTGAGTTGCTGTTGCTGCTGTTGCTGCTGCTGTTGTTGTTGTTGGCTGAGTGCACCGACGTAGTGGAGTAGGTTTCGCAATTCAGGCGAGGATTCTGTGGTATGACCGGCCTGTTTCAGCTCTCGCGCCCGCTACACGGTTCCTGTATTTAGTTCCTCTGACAAGCTGTTGGTATCCACCTACCATGAGGAGCGCCTGGAGTGTATCCTTTGGTGCGCTGACATTCTGACGTGCACTGACACCGCCGCCGACTGGGAACGGCATCTGACTCGCAGCAGCCATTACAATCCCCGTCCGTGTTTGCAGCCTTGTCTGTGTTTCTCTCGTCTGCGCTTAGTCGGGGGACACGCCTGCCTGCATTCGTCGCAAACACGTCCAAATATCTTATTCATCGCCTCTCACGTGATACAGTGTATTATGTCATCATCACTTCCGCCCCCACCACCCTCCCAGCAACCCACTCAGACCGCCTGTGGTCTGCACGGAGGGCTCGGGCGTCTCCGCTCTAACCACCTCCTCCCGTCTAGACTTGACGGGCTGTGGCATTTCTTCTTTGTTCTGCTTGCTTGGCGCCTTCCCGGCGCGCTCTAGCAGCCTGTCCATGTCCAGTTGCACGTAGTTGAGCGCAATGTCAAAGAACAGGGGCTTCTGGTATGCCTTCGGGTCTCCGTTCACGGTGCCTCCGTTGTACGCAAACCACTCTTTCTTGACGCTTTGTGAGGCCTCAGAGATCGACGCATCCAGTGCGTCGACAATATCCGAGGGCAGGGCATAGATTGCGTCCACTGCAGTGGTGACACCTGCAACAGCAGATAATGTGGACCGCGTCTCCCGGAGGTGAAGTGTAGCATGTTGTATGAGAATCATCGCCTCTGCATGTCTCTTCACAGCGACGTAGCACTGCGCCAGATAGAAACACCTATTCGTAACCCCGTTAGCGTTGTGGAATTCGTCTTCTATGGCCAACGGCCTACCTTCGAGCTTTCGTGAAGGTCAATCTCGCCTCCACATCAGAGGCAAGTTCGGGACTATCATCCACGATACTCAGACTTCGCATTTGAGTCAAACTCTGAACGACTGTCTCCAGCAACTTCACTACGGCAGGGTATAACCTACCGTCCACCTGCTGTTCCTTCCTTGCCTTCGAGGTGTTTTGGCCAGTAACAGGCTGGTGAGAACTGAGCAATGCAGAAACCAGTAGCAGATCCCGCTGGATACGACGAGACAGCAGCTGGAAAACAATGAAAGCATGCACGAACTGAACGTCGCGCGTGCCAGCCGCAGACGCCCCGGCACTGTTGGTACTCTGTCATAGTCAGTAGACCGCTGAGCAATCAACCGCCGCCCCATACCTGCTGGGCTTCCACAAGCTTTCTCGCTACTTCCTCTGCTTCGCTTAGAGCAGACAGGACTCCGTCGTAAGCTGCAATACCCCTCTTCGACCCAGTACCTTTTCCACCCTTGCCTCTTTGTTTCTTCTTGTCATCCTGTTTTTCCGTCGCATCGCGAGGAACAGAAATTTTTGCCTCCGTCTCCTGCACCTTTAACAATACATCCACGAGCTCTGGGTTGCGCACCGGAATTGGCTGGCCTTCCCACATCAGATCCTGAAGCTTTTTCTTCGCAACGCTATGACCAGATCCGTCGCTCTCCTGCTTCAGCTTCTGCAGTAAAGATTCGCATCCCTCCACGATATCATTCCGGTGTTTTCCTGCCAATTCCGCGACGATCGCATCGACATCGTAGGCCTTTTCCCTTCCCAACTCGTGCGCGCAATACCTAATCTCAGGGCCGATCTCGTCCGCAAACAGCGTCGCAAGTGCCTGATCCCTACTCGTATCCGCCCGATCAGCCAGTTCGTCCAAAAGATGTCTTGCCACGCTCAGCTGTACAAGTGCGTCCTCGAAATCGTCCCGATAACGCAAGAATCGACCGTTCAAGATCAGAGTGTAGACGATAGCCTGAACGAGGTTTTCCGCAGAGAGCTGCGACGTCGCATGCAGGGCCTGACAGTGCGAGAGGAGCTGCGTGGCCCAGTGCACGGATCTCCTGAACCGACCCGTCGCGCTATGACGCAGTGTCCCTGCGTGTGCTTCGTTGGCTGGCCGTGTCGACTGTGCAATGAGATCCTGTGCATATGCCCATGCACGCTCGGCTTCGAAGAGGAGCAGTTGAAGGCTAAATACACACACGCGATGAGAGGTTGCATAAAACGAACGTAGCGATAGCCAGACTTACTGTCCCTCTTTGACGATATCCGTCGTCAATGGCGCCAGTTTCTTAAACTCGCGCCCCTTCCCATGCGTCATTTTGAGCGTCGACCGGAGCCGGTGGGTTCGATTGGCACAGTGTTTTCTGTACCGCGTGACGTCGTTGTATCTGAGACCGTACGCACTGCGGTGCTCGTTGGCGAGCTGGAGTGCTGGGAGAAGGAAGTCACTGATCCGAACGAACGAAATGAAACAAACTGTATGGAGAAATCGCACCTTGGAAAGACACTCTGCTGTCGGACATGGCTGTCGGTGACTACTTTATGTACTCCGGAGCGTACGTGATCGGCAGTCGGTGGCGCGGAGGTCCATTAGCGACCCTCTTCCCAACTGAACGACGACCATGAGTGACACGTCAGACGAACAGCAGCTAGCACCAACGCTTCAGAACATCCTCGACCAAAGGTCTCTCAAGTGGATATTCTGCGGTGCGTCTCAGGATCTGTCCGGCTCTTTCTTGTTTTCGATCACGCGGCTCACTCTTCTCGTACGCGTACACCAGGTGGTAAGGGAGGCGTCGGTCAGTGCACTCCAGTACATGCACACTCCCAATCTGACCCAGTGATTGGACGAACGAACGATTGATATTCTGACAGGCAAAACCACCACTTCATGCTCTCTCGCCATACAACTAGCCCAATGCCGCGAATCCGTCCTTCTCATCGTACGTCAGATTATAAACGTATCAGTTAGTCTGCTACAGTTTCCCGAACACGCGAAACGCAAACAGTCCACAGATCCCGCGCACAACCTCTCCGACGCCTTCGGCCAGAAGTTCTCCAAGGACGCGACGAGAGTCAACGGATTCAAAAATCTCTACGCAATGGAGATCGACCCAACTAGTGCAATCCAGGAGATGATCGAGCAGTGTAAGCGTTTCCTTGGCACTCTTCACGATGCTTGTGTGGTTTGGATGCTAATTGTACTCTGGGCCATCGTCGAAATGAAAAGCCGACCAGAATGGCATGATGGGCTCCATGATCCAAGATCTTGCGTTTGCCATTCCGGGTGTCGACGAAGCCATGAGTTTCGCCGAGATCATGAAGTCAGTAATCACTTCGTCGGCAGCGGTTACCCCTCGTCGCACATAGATAGATTCATCTATGACTGACCCCCTGCTGCAGACACGTGAAGTCCATGCAATACTCGGTCATCGTCTTCGACACCGCACCGACCGGTCATACCCTCCGCTTCCTCTCGTTCCCAACCGTCCTCGAAAAGGCTCTTGGCAAGCTCAGCAGTCTTAGTGGTCAATTCGGGCCGATGCTCAGACAGATGTCGTCGATGATGGGTGGTCAGCAAGATTCTCAGGAGGACATGTTTGCTAAGCTTGAGTCGATGCGGGCCGTCATCAACGAAGTCAACGCTCAGTTCAAGGATCCCGTGCGTGCTGGCCGTCTACCCAAGATCTTAACTGTATTCGCTTACTGAAGACTTTTGTTCGCTTTAATTATAGGAAAAGACGACGTTCGTCTGCGTATGCATTTCCGAGTTCTTGTCTCTATACGAGACGGAACGTCTCGTGCAGGAGCTCACGACATACGGGATCGACACTCATAATATTGTTGTCAACCAATTACTGTTCCCAAAGAAATGTCAGTTTGTACTCTCCCTCGTTCTAAACTCAACTCAACTATTCTTTGCTTTTGACTAGCGTCGAATTGCGAGCACTGCATGGTTCGTCAAAGGATGCAGCAGAAGTACCTTGCAGAAGCACATGAACTCTACGACGAATTCTTCCACATCATTCAGCTTCCCCTTTTGACTGAGGAGGTTCGCGGTCCGGAGAAGCTGAAGGTTTTCAGCAAGATGCTGGTGGAACCTTATGTCCCTGTGGATGACTAACGTAGAAACGAGGAGAACGATGTGAGGAAATACGGGTTGGATGGTCTTTTTCCCTTTTTCTCTCACCCCTCAGATAATTCATTCATCGTAGAGTGTACTCATAATACTAGTATTCCATCAGGCTCCTTCCCAGCCACTTGCTTCGAGTGTGAGGTGACATCCTAACGCTGCGGCGGTTTCAATGTTATCACCTGTTTTAAAGAGTATTCAAAAGCAAAAACAGCACTTTTTTCATGATTCAAATTACCAGCCTCTTGTAAAATTTTATTCCGAGAAGACTTATAAAGTGTATCCAAAGTCTATATTAAGAGAAACATTAAGATATCTTCAAAAGACAATTGAAAAATATATATTAGAGGAATGTTGCAAGGTTATAGACAATTATAACTTCCTAAAAAGATAGAAACATCAACCCAAGATCAAATTTATAATTTACTTTGCAGGCATGCTTAATTCTATGTTAGGCAATACATTCCAAGATCATAGAAATTTTAGATTTTCTGCATGATCAAAATGTGTTATGAAAGTAAATATTTAAAAATCACTTTTGGTAAGGTAGCCCTCATGCAGTTTCGACACATGTCACATGACAAAACGTGACAAAAGCGTGATAAACCAGAAAAAAATCATAGGTAAATGACACCCACCTGATATTAAAAATTGAAAACCGACAATCTGTTTGAGTAGAACCCATGGAGATTTTGTCGGTCGTAGAATCTTGAAATTCGGCGTGGTGTGGAAGAAGATAGATTTTGAAAGTTAAATACTACTGTTAAGTCTGAATTTGCGTGTGAACATACTCTACAGCTTCACCGCATTCCCGCGGGCACGCTCGGTGACTGTCTGGCCGCATGCCTAAACATCCAAAGACGACACGAGCCGCTATTGCAAACCTTGGACATTGGGCAAAGAAAAGGAAGGTGTCAGGGCCCGAGATTGAAGGGAGAGATAATGTAGGTCACTTTATTTCTTGCGGTGCGAATTATACTGAGATTATGCAAGGTCTCTACTAGCATAGTACCACTCCGTAAACCATCCCATGAACTCGAAAGTGGATGTGTTACTGTAATTCAAGGAAGCACCTTTGGGAATTTGGACTTGGACTCACCAGGCTTGGATGTAGACACAGCTTCAGACTTGCTGCACTCGGATTTGGACTCAGTGGACAGTGACTCAGACTCCAAGTTGCACAGTGACTCAGACCTGTCCACAGTGGTAACTGTTGGCTTTGGTCGTGAATATCCAATATGCGAGGAGAATGGTGGCCAGGACTTATTCAAAGGTCATCAAGTGCATTTTGTCAATGAGGTGGATAGAACTCATGGGATCAAAAGCTCCAGTGGCAGTGCCAGTTCTAGCCACATCACGGTCACGGAACATGCATGCCAGACCAGTAACAACTTTTATTCTACTCACAGTGCTCAGTCGACAGTGCCAACAGTTTCAGATGCACGAAGTGCACTGGCTGATCTCAAAGGACTGCTTGAACCATCGAGGATGAATGGGCATGGACGAAAAGCAAACAGACTCACTGCTTCCCTTGAAAAATGTTTAACTTGGATGCAGTACTTTCTCCATGCCTATGTGAATGGTGACACATGGACTAATGCTGCACTCAACACTGCAAAGTTTATTGGACGCGGGAAATACTTGTCACGGAAAGTCAGAGGGTGGTCTACAGCATTCATTCTGGATCGTGAGGACTTACCAGTGAGCAAGTATGGGGGTGCCTGGACGAAATCAAGGATCCATGATGAGGATTTAAAGTCGGAGCTTCTCACCCACCTCCAATCCCTGGGAAAATATGTTACGGCCACTGCAATCATCGATTACTTGGGACAGCCAGATGTGGCAAAGCGATACAGACTGAAGAAGGCGATCTCCTTGGCAACGGCAGAACGGTGGATGAGTGGATGTGGATTTCGTTGGACTATGGCACGTGGGGGACAATATGTTGATGGCCATGAAAGGGATGATGTGGTCACATACCGACAAAGCATTTTTCTTCCTGCATGGTATGCACTTGAGCCGAGGATGCGGAGGTGGTCAGTGATTGGAGGGGAACTAGTGGAGGAGCAGGCTCAAGATGCAGACTCGCAGAGCCACATAGTCGCTTGGTTCCATGATGAATCCACCTTCTATGCCCATGATCGTCGCAAAAAACGGTGGATCCATGGCAGTGAGACACCAACGCCACAACCGAAGGGGGAGGGATCATTGCTGATGGCCGCTGATTTTGTGTCAGCTGACTATGGGTGGCTGTGCTCACCTGATAGGAATGAGTCGGCAAGGGTCTTGTTCTGTGCAGGAAAAGGGCGGGATGGATACTTCTCAAATGACGAGATCATCCGCCATGCTGAGAAGGCGATGGCTATCCTGGAAAGATATTATCAGCATGATGATCATGTGTTCATCTTCGACAATGCCCCGACTCATGTGAAACGAGCTGATTGCTCTGTCTCTGCACGGAACATGCCCAAGGGATGCAAAGAATGGGGCATTGATGTACCGGTCTGGGACGCAAATGGCAAGATTGTTCTGGGTCCTGATGGAAGGACATTAACGACAAAAGCCCGTATTTCAAATGGATTCTTCAATGGTTCCCCCCAAGAGTTTTATTGGCCTGAAGGCCACAAACACGCTGGAAAGTTCAAGGGGATGGCCCAGATCTTAACAGAACGAGGCTACGACGTTACCAACTTGAAGGCACAGTGCAAACAGTGTGCATCTGGTGCAACCACTTGTTGTTGTTGGCGCATTCTTTTCAATCAGCCTGATTTTATTAATGTCGAAATGATCCTGGAATCCACATGCAGTGCAAGAGGTTTCCAGGTCATATATCTTCCAAAATTTCACTGTGAATTAAATTTCATTGAACAGTGCTGGGGGTATGCTAAACGGATTTATCGTTGTTATCCTATGTCATCAAAGGATGCAGACCTAGAGGCAAATGTCATAAAGGCATTGGATTCAGTGCCATTGGATAGCATGCAAAAGTGAGTAGTATACATATATGACATATGTGTATGGGGCTAAAACATTACATGTTCTAGGTTTGCAACCCGATCCCGCCGCTTTATGGATGCTTACTACAAGGGGTTGAATGGAGCACAAGCAGCTTGGGCAGCAAAGAAATATCATGGACATCGAGTGCTGCCATCAGCTATATTAGAGGAACTTGATAATGCAAAGGTAAACTAATAGCATCTCTGCACATACTAGTAGTACCATATTTGATCAGATACCACACCGCAATCTCATTACTAATCCGGAGCTCGGAGTCTTACATTCCTTAATTTGGAACCAAGGTCCTGGAGCACATGGTGCTCTTGCCGCTGCTAAGCCTGTGGTCACACTCGGTCACATCACGTGACATGTGTCGAAACTGCATGAGGGCTACCTTATGCTGAGAAGTCATCAGGCAGTGAGTGGGCATAAGAGTGCCCCATGACTGCCCAATAATTGTCATATTAGACATACTTTTATCTGGTCTTCAACCCAACTAAGAATATTTCTCACTACTTGCATCAGCAAAACTGTTAGTTGCTGTATGGCACTGTACAGTCCTGTACAACTACTATGCTTTTTTTGTAATCCCACTACCATTTTTTCCTAATCCCACTACTACGCTTTTTTCCTAATCCCACTACCATTTTTTCCTAATCCCACTACTATGCTTTTTTCCTAATCCAACTACCATTTTTTCCTAATACCACTACTACACTTTTTTCCTAATCCCACTACCATTTTTTGCTAATACCACTACTACACTTTTTTCCTAATCCCACTACCATTTGTTGCTAATAACACTACTATGCTTTTTTCCTAATCCCACTACACTTTCAAGCTAATAGGACTATCACTCAGTCACACAGAAATCAAATCAAAAGTAGTAATATATTCAAATTCAAGTACTACCACATAATAGCCTAATACAACTACACTTTTTTGCTAATAACACTACCTACTACACTTTTTACTAATAGTACTACACTTTTTGCTAAAACTACTATGCTTTTTGCTAATACTACTACCCTGTTTGCTAATAATACTACACTTTTTGGTACTACTACTACACTTTTTTCTAATACCACTACACTTTTTGGTAATCAAATGCATGGTAGTAGTGGGCTAATGGCATACACTACCCCATAGTAGGAATTGGCCTTTGTTTGGTCAGCTTTGGCTGCTTGCATGAAAGGCATGAGTTTTAGTGTCCACTATATTGCATTTTGGGGTATTTTTTGGACTTAGCAAAATTTCGAGGCATTAGTGGCTGTGCTCATTTGACAAAGAAGTTAATCACTACTATGTTTTTTTGCTAATCAATACTACTGTACATTTCCTAGTCACACTACAAATATTTGGTAGTCAAAAAAGCGGACTCTACTACACTTTTGGTGATCAAAAGTGTACACAACATTTAACTACTCAAACACTAATCAACACTACACATTTTTGGTAGTCAAAAAAGCGAACTTTTACTACACTTTTGGTAATCAAAAGTGTAAACAACATTTCACTAGTCAAACACTAATCAACACTACACTTTTTTGGTAGTCAAAAAGTGCGGACTTTACTACACTTTTGGTAATCAAAAGTGTACACAACATTTAACTACTCAAACACTAATCAACACTGCACTCAATTGGTAATCAAAAAAGCGCCACAACACTACACTTTTGGTAATACAAATGTACACTACACATTGCTAATCAAACACTACAAAACACTACACTCATTTGGTAGTCAAAAAAGCGGACTTTTACTACACTTTTGGTAATACACATCTACACTACACTTTGCTAATCAATTACTAATCAACACTATACTTATTTGGTAGTCAAGAAAGCAGACTTTACTACACTTTTGCTAATCAAAAATGCACCACAACACTACACTGTTGGTAATAAAATGTACACTACACTACACTAATTGTATTTTGCCTATATCTCAACCATTTTTGCATGGATGGATGAGATAAGCATACCTCTGGGGTCCTCTAGTCAGGCACTACAACTTTCATTATGACATCTTTGAAATTTAATTTTTGAGATGTCCAATTTTTTCGGTATTTTGCATTTTTCTCACCCATTTTTGGGCATATTGATGAGATAAGCATATTCCCACAATCCTGTGATCCAGCCCCACAACTTTCATTATGACATTGTGGCTGTACAGTGACATCTGTGGGAAGCCCCTATCTCTGTAGCACTGTGTGTCTGTAGGCCTGTCACTCTGTGGGAGCCTGTGGGGAACTGTGGGCTGTGTGACATGGTATTTTCACACAATTGTCACACTGTACCTGACTGTGCACTGTGACACTGTGACACTGTGGCACTGTGGCCTCTGTGCCAAAAAGACAGTTTTGCTGATGTGTTCAGGCCTGCATCTGGACCATCAGTGTCATGCACCAAAAGTGTTTGGTGACATGAGCATGGTGTTATGGAATGCACTGGAGCCTCAGACCAGGGTGTGGGTTTTCTTTCTTTTATCTTGTCTCCTTTCATCTTTATCTTATCCTTCCTTGTCTAATCTTTTATCTATGGTGCAGATCACCTAGTCACTGCCTATTTGGTGCAAGCAGATGAGCACAACACAACAATACTTAGATTGTAATTTCATCTTGTCAAAGTGCTTGTTTCAATGGGGTGAACATATTGATAAGACAGATTTCCACAAAAGTGATTTTTGAGTGAGAAATATTTTTTGAAAGGGGTCAATTTGGCAGTCAAGGAAAACTAGGCCATAGGACTGTCAAAAATATGTGCTGTAGCCTCTGGGATGTGTCTATGGCTCTTGTATTTAGTGGAACTAAACCTCCTGACCTCCATCTGTGCCTCCTTGGTTGGCAGTCAAGACTGCATCAGCAAAACAGACCCCCTCTGTCCAGATCTGTGCAGGTCTGTACAGATCTGTACAGACCACAGACCCACAGACAGGTGGCTGCAATCTTATCCCAAAGAAGCTGTATGACTCAGTCTTGGATACTGGGGGGGATTGGAATGTTATGATATTCCCATGGTTCATAGGGGAGGACAGGGATTATGTAAGGTGTGAAGCAGTCAGATCTGAAATTGCCTCATTTCAATTTGTCAAAGGCTAGTGCACATTCATTTAGCTTCATAATGTGGCAAAAAAGTTTTTCCTCTTCTGGCCACAGGAAGCCATTGGCATTTAATTTCATGGAGTCCAAGCATTCCTTGGTAAGCTTCTTCATGGGAACAAAAGCAGGGGGTGAGGCAAGAGTGGAATAAGTGATTTGAGGGGGTCTTCTGGGAATTGGCAATGAATGTGTGCATCTTCTGGATAAATGCCTGGCACAGGTTTGACCTTGCAATCAACATGTTTATAAGTGCCATATACTGAGTGTACATTGTTGTTGTCTGGGTTTTTTGTATCTGTAACAAGAGAGCATCTAAAACATAGCAAATCAAGGAAATCAGGAAAAGAAAAAAAGATTTTTTGTGGCTTTTTCATATTTTGAATAGATAGTGACTCTGAGATGTCAGGGGTCTGGATGGTAAAGGAGAACATGAAACATTACAGTAAAAAGATTTTTTGAAGCATTGAACTGAAGAGAGCATAATAGGTGGTGGTATGGGAGTATCAGAGTGAAGAATTGTCTGTGGATTTAGGAGTTTAACAACTTCTTGCTCAAAGTGAGTAGAACAGGAAGTATAAGGTAAAGCATATGAATCAAAGGAGAAACTGTAAGTAAATTCAGAAAATACACTGATCAGAGAGCCAGGATGAGGTCTGAACTGAAACAAGTCAGAACTGAAGATATCCTGGTAAAGTTGGCAATTGGTACTGATAGATGCTGGATATGAGGGAGTAGGGGAGTAGTTTGGGTAGGAAATTGCTTCAAACAGAGGTGGATGATGATTGGCTGCAACATGGTGAATAACATTGGCAAAGAGGGGAAGACCAGGTGGGATGTAGGATTGCAATGCATCAGCAGGGGTAGATGAGTCTCCTAGCTTGTTTACTTCTGGGTCTTGAAGTTGTGCTACCCATCCAGTCAAAGTATGATGCAGGGAAACCTGGCTATAAGATCCTGGCATGGCAATCTTCTCTCCATCAACCACAATGTCTGGGGCAGCTTGGAGATCTGCAGGTGGTTCTGGCATGATGAGTGGATGATTGGGATGATGGAAATGCAGGTTAGCACCCAGTTCAGATAGAATGGGAGACAGAGAGGCAGGCAAGTGGTTGGAATGTGATGATGCCAATCTGTAAATTTACAAGCATCTGTTTTGAGCTTATTGTGGCTTATTTGTCTTTGCCAACTAAAATCCAACCACAATTTTCCACCTACAGCAGAACTAGTAAGAGGATTACTTTGGAACTCATTATCTTCATGTTTCTGTCAGAACTGGGTACAGTGGCAACCCTCATCAGCAAAACAGCACTTGTCTTGACAGAGACATACAGATCTGTACAGAGAAATAGGGGAACAAGATGTCAACAATTCACATCTAAGTGTAGGCTAAAATTTTTATGGGGCAATCAGTATGTAGGTGGCACCTTCCAGGCCAATTCTCATGATGATAGATGCAAATGTGGATGTGTGGTGTATAAGGACATTTTGAGACAAAGTGCTGTTTTGCTGATGCTCATCTTAATATTTGCAATGAGGTGTAAGTTGGGTGAGCCAGATAAGCTCAAATAAGCTTATATAAGACTTGTGTAAATTTACTGATGTGGGGGATGGGATGCATCAACATGTGGGGGGCAACCAATAATACTGAAGAAAATGAGGAAGTCCAGACCTTGCAGTGAAGGGAATCAATAGAAATGGAGCTGGGATCGGACCTGATAGGCCAGTCTATAGTCCTGGGGACCCTGTCTGAAGAAGAGAACTAGTAGAAAAATGAAACTGAAAAGAAACTAGAACACTCAGCTAGAACTCTGAGAACTCTCAACCCCCACCACTCTAGGACTCCCCTAGAGCTGCTCAGGCCTCACTCTCAAGGACAAGTAGCAGAAGAAACTGCCACAGGCTGGTCTCACCAGCCTGTGGTCTCCAGTCTCTATAGTGGTGATTGATGTATCTACTACAACTCAAGTCCAAGTCCCAACTTCACTTACTAATCAGTCACTCACCTCACACCTATGTCCCCATCCCAAGTACAGAATGGGGATCTAGCCCCTTAGTAAAATAAAATAAAATGCCACTACTCTCAACCACTCTATCATAGCCTCATATCCTACTAGGGAGGTTCCCTTCCCTACAGCAGTCCTTCATCCACTTCTTCCCTCTTAATCCTATCAACAAACTGGCATCCATGAAAAACAGGGCCCAACTCAAGTAACTCTTCTTCTCCAAGGCCATCAGGCAAGGATACATGGTCAGTTGAAGTAAGATGCAGCATCATCTCACTATAAGACATGGGTTCTCCAGGTAAATCATTGAACATTACAGAGGCAATGCAATGAGAGGTGCAGTGAAGGGGGCAGGAATCTGATGGATCAGGCTCAGGAGGTGGATCATCAACCTGAAACAAGAGTGAAGGCTCAGATAAGTCAGTTGGAGGCACTTCAAGATAAGTGGGTTCAATAGGAAGTGAAGGCAGAGGAACTTGGCCTTCAAGGGACCTGGTATTCAACTGCAAATGAGGGGATGGAGGATCAGGGGATAGGACAGGATCAATGGGAGGTGGACTTTGATCTGCAGGATCAGAGTGATGATCTGGATAGAAGCAAACATCAGCAGAGCCACTGAACTTGTCATTATTGTTCCAGGGGGAACCAGGAATGTGCTGCACAAAGTAGGTATGCAGTAGGAGGAAGTCCTGATAGTAGTGGTCATCCTGATCAATGCCCCTTCAACCAGCAAGGGCATAATCTGAGTCAAAATAGAGATGGAAGAAGTTAGGGTATTGACAAGTAAGTCCTGTGAGCAGTGCAACAAGGGACTGACATTCTTCACTGCTAATCTGACATCAAAGGGCAGCAACAGAGGGATCATCCTCTAAACCATTCAACTTGGTGGCCTCTAACTCTCCAGTGAGTGCATGGAGAAGGTTCAAAGTCAAAGGGCTAGCTGGTGGGGCAACAGTGATGATGGGGACAGGATAGAACTTGGGAAGTCCAAAGGCACCATCTATGCCATCTGGGGTCAAGTTTGGATATAGGAGAGTTGATGTGGGTGTCTCAGAAGGTGGTGAAGGTGGTGCAAAGGTAATAGGTGATCCAGTAGCAGGAGAATCAGGTGATTCTTCATCTGTGAAGGTCCCAGTGTCTTCTTCAAAGCTAGAAGGCTGGAGAGTCATCATAAGGGCAGTAGCAGTCAGTTCAGCAAGCCCTTCAGTGACACAGAGTTCAAGGGGATGATCTTTGTCAGATCCAAAGACTATGAAAGTTGCAGATCCCCTCTCAATGATGCTGACAGCATTCCCATGTGCCCAGGGGCACAAAGCAAATCAAAGCCTGCATCAATGTCAGGGGCAACAAATAGATTGGTCCAGGTCCTGGCAGCACCACAGAAGAGCAGTACATCTTTGATCAGACCAGTGAGCATTGATACTCCACCATTAGCATCTTTCATATTGATGCTTCTTGAAACATTGATGGGTATCTGAATGACAGATTATGCTATTCTCAATTTGACCACATTAAGAGTGGAGCCTGAGTCAATGACAGCTGTCACTGTCAACCATTACAGGTGAGATTGATGGAGGGGCTAGATGTCAAGGTGAGATAAGATGTGATTGGAGGTGTCCCATCAACAGCTCTAACTGGTTGAATGATGGGTTGACACTTGTACCTGATGAGTTCCTGAAGATGATGGGATACATCCCTTGATGTTCCCATTACTTCTCCCAATGAAGGAGTCATAGGGGTAGCTAGAATGTGATCCACAATGGCCTTTGGGGTGGCAGACTGGGATAGTGGTGAAGTCATGGCAACAGTAGGCTTGGCTTTCCTCCCCTTGTCAGCAGGGGAGTCAGAGGCTTGATGCAAAGGTTTATTGATGGATCCATCTTCCATGATGGCATCATCATCATTCCTATCAAAGCCATGATGATGGACATCAACAGGGACAAAGACAGGGGCCTGTGGCACAGTGATGGTGGCATGTGGCTGTGTGACAGGTGTCAGATTAGCTCAGTTTGATGGCTGATGGATAGGGGCTGATGGGTGATCAACAGTGGCCGATGATGGCTGAATAGGTGGCTGGGGCTGATTGACAGGTGTCAATGAGGTAGATTGCTTCAGAAATTCTTTCTCTTTGCCCTGCCCATGCAACCAAGGTGGGAGGAGCACTCCATTGAAGACTTCCTTGCACTTATCCTTCAAGAATTTTGGCATTTCTTTCTGCAGCAGCAACAACAGCTTCACCTGCCAATTCATAGATCTCTGTGCCAAGATATTCATTGGCTTCTTCATGGATAACAAAGTGGACAGTGTTGGTGGGTTGGGTCACATTCACAAATCTCTCATAAGCCTGAAGGATCATTTCATCTCCATTCCTATAGATGCACTGCCCATTGGGATATATGACTCAATGGTTGTCATCTCTTGCTAATGAACCTTTCTTGACAAGATCATTGATGGCATCACAGTTGTCTGGGCCATGTCCAGTGACTCCACAGCCAAAACAGATGATGGGTCTCCTTGGGGGACATGCCTGGGTTGGATTTGGACTGATAGGAGGTGCAGTGGAGCTAGGAACAGGGGCAGAGTGGAGTGCTGGGGGACAAATCACCTTTGCAGCATTGGGATCCATCTTGATGGCTCAATAATAGAGCAATGAGTAATCTGGATCATTTAAGGACATATGAGATAAGGATTTTACCAGGTTTTGACCTCATCCTGCTTCTGAGCAATACTTCCCTCCCTCTCCAGTGTCTCCAAGTTTTCCTGGCTTCCTGGGAAGGTAGCAGCAGCCAAACACTCCCTTTCCTTGCATCATGCTGCTGTGGAGGGATATTCTCCTTCTCTGAAAGACTAGAGATGGATCAAGGGCCTAGGAGGTCAAGGTCATCTGCATCAAAGTGATCTCAACACAGGACTTCTTCAGCAGCCCTGCAGACTTCATCATAGGGGAAAGGTATGCTAACATCAAGGTTGGGGTCCTTCTGCTTGAGCCTGCCTTCTACAGAGCTTTGAAACAAGGGAGAAAGTCCAGCCCAGAAGTAGCAATCATGTTCATGTTCAGTGAGCATTCCCTTGTGCTTCATCCAGCCTCTAACTTGAGTGAATTCTCAGTTATAGCCTTGGAAATCATGGAGGGACATGATAGGCTGATTCCTGAATCACAATACAAGAGATTTGAGGTCCCTTTTGAAGAACCTTTTGTCAAAGATGTTGGCATTGAAGTAGTGAAGCAAGCTAGCCTTCAATCTGACCCAGTCTTGGGTATGAAAGTGGGGCATTCCTTCAATGATTTCTCTGACACAAGTATTGCAGTATTGGAGGATCAAGGTGACCATCTCCTGGTCAGAGGTGACATTATGGAACATGCAGAGTCACCCATAGTGGTCTAGGAAGGTTCAGACTCAAGAGTAGTTGCCCTGGAAGAGTTCTGGAGAAGATTTGGTGCCAAGGAGTGGCATGGTGAGGACAGAATGATTGGGATGAGCATTTGCAGCTGCCTGAGCTTGCAATGGCATGGTTGGGTTCACAGTAGTGGAAGACATAGTGGGGGATTTGGGGGATTATGTTGAGGGAAAGTGGAGGTCAAATAGGTGAGCTTCAGCGAGGTAGAATGGATGGTTATTGGCAAGGATGAGTACTTCAATAGGGAAGACAATGTAGGAGTTGTTTATGAAGAATATGAGATGGATTTCAAGCCAAATGTAACCACCCCTCATGGTGGGCTCCAGATGTGAGTCAATGTGTGGATCAATGGTGAGAACACCAAAAGACCCAACACAAAGACAAAATGCTGAGTGGTGGTTTGCCTGCACAGACTTCACTTGAGGGATCTGTTAAAAATAAAATGTGGAGGGGTTCTGTGCACCTAGGAAGCTGGGGCAGAGGGGGTTGGTGCTCCTGATGAAGGGGGAGCAGGGGAAGATTCAAAAAAGTGAAGACAGAAGGCTCCTGTGAGCCTGGAAGCAACATAGGATGATGATATGGGCAGTAATTAGGCTCTTAATGGAGCCTCAATTACTGCAAGAATGATGATGATGAAGGGCTTAGAAGCAATGATGAGTAGGCCTGATAAGTAGGCAGATGATGAGTGGACAGTTGAGTCTCTACACAGGGGACTGCTTCCTATGCAGGGGGCTTGGTAGCTTGTTGATTGCTGTCAGTATATGGTACTTTATATATGAAAGAGTAGCATAGCCTGCAGTAAACATAGAGCAATACTTTGTCATGGGTTCATAAGCAATTGGTGAAGGATTGGTAAGGCTTGGTAAGAATGAGTAAGGACAGTAAGTGATTGGTAAACAAAACCAGTAAGCATGATGAAGATTATCACTAATCAATTTGAAACAGGATGAATCACTAAAGGAATGGATGAATAATGCAAAAGGGAAACAAGTAAGCACACTGTGTCAGATAATTAACTACAAGTGGTCAGTAAGTGTAAGAACTGAATATCAAGTGGGACTTACCTTCCCAGTAACCTCCAAGCTACTGAGAAGGTAAATGGAAAATTTACTCTACTGTATGCACACTTTTTTTGCTTATGTAATCAGCATACCTTTGCACTAAGTATACTAAGCTAAAGGGGCAGTTTATACTCAACACACTGGTCACTGCTGATTAAGGAATATGACTGCAAATGAGTCAAGTTGACTCCTAGATCTGAGATCTAGATGGATTGGGGTGATATGCTGTGCTTCCAAATGAAGAATGGTGGGGATTCCGGCCAGAGGTCAATTTTGGGGGTCTCCAGGGTAGTCAGGGCATAGGATTTCACAACTTTCCCCCATTCCTCCTCTCTGTAAAGCAACCTGCATTAGCAGCAGCTTGTCTTCTGGAGGGTTTGAGGAGGATGAGGGGCCATCTTCTCCAATGAGAGCAGGGAGAAGCATCTCAAAATCATCATGAATGTGATCAGATAGTGTGGATGATAGTAAATGGTATTGAACCTGTCACAACCTTGGAAGAAGAAAGGATGAGATTGAGAGATAGACATTGCAGGGCATGGGAATGAAGGATCCATATGCTTCTTCAACTGGAGAGACCAAAACAACCACATATGACTTTTCAAGCCTAATAACAGACCTGAGATGACTATAGAAAGTCCTCCTCAATGTCAGACTGAGAAGGAGAATGTGCTGTCCCAAAGTGATAGGATGGGGGGGCATGGACAAGGAAGGGACAAACCAAGAGGCTTCAGGGCAAAAGCTAGTGGGGATTCCTGGCAGATACTCATAGTTATGGGTATTTGTTGGCAGAAATGATGCAGAGAATTGCAGAGGGTGAGGATCATCACCATATTTGGAAGGCAGGATGGCATGGTCAAGAGCTTTTAGTGAGCATGGGAATGATGTCAATATCCTTAGAAATGACTGAGATATTCAAAAAATTGGAATGCTGTAAACTGGCACTCAAAATTTTAATTCAGTGCTTGAGCAGTTTCTGTTGAGAGGAAGCTGTAGGCAGCCTCAGTAGTGACACAACTACTTATGATATTAGTATACCTGTAGGCAGCTACAGGACTTCAGTAAGTAAGTACTGGAAAGGAATATATGGACTTACCCTCAGTAGTGACACAACTACTGAGGGAACAGCACAAGAAGCAGTGCTACTAAGTGCGCTCTAAGTGCTTATGTAAGCAGGTAAAACTCGCACACAAAGTCTAGTGTGCCACTGTGGTGGTTTATGCCACAACAAGATATGATTAGAGTCCAATAAATTTGATGTTGACAGATTGGATCTTACAAGGGGAACAGACTGGTCTCATCAAAATTCCAGCAATCTTGTGGTGCAAATTTTGATAAAATTGCTTGACAATGATGCCATTCAGCTTCAACCTTATCAAGATTAACTGAACCAGCTTTGCCATGCTGACGATGTTCTTGGATCTTGTAAGTTCTACAAATTGGCATTAACCACCCATCACCATTAAGCCTCTCCTCCTCTGGTACACCAAATAAGGTCTCCAGTCTCTGCCTTTTTTCTTTCAACATTGGTCCATTAACCTGCTCTCCTTTGTGCTCCATATTTTTGACCCAAAGGAATAAGGCCCTTTCAACATCTGGCCTTGTAACAACACATGGTTGCTTTGCTGACAAAGCACTTGGATTGTCATTCATGCACTCCTCTAGCTTTTTCTGGTCCTTCAGTTTGTGTGGGAGAGTTGATTGTGTGAAAATCAATGCTCCTGAAGGCAGGGTCTTGAAGTGATCAACAACACTTGCCTGCAGCAGTGTTGGATGTAAGTCAATGTAAGCAAAAACTGTGAACAAGTCATTGAGGGTAAGGTTTTCACATGAGGCATGGATGATTGGTTGAGCAGATGTTGCAGGGGCATCTTTGACTTTTGGCTCTCTTGGCTTCCGATTGTATGGAAGGGGTTTATTACAGGGTTTGCGCTTCTCAATGGGCATGGTGAGGTCTTTGGATAATTAGTTCAAGCTTGTTTTACTACTATGCTATTAATACTAAAAGAGTGGACAATGGTTGGCATCCAAGACTTTGGGTTTAGCATTGTCCTGACATGCCAAAAGACCTATCTCATAATGCATAATAGTGATGCAGCTCTATGCATTATGCAATATTATGATGAATTACCACTGTCCCACAGTGGGACCAGCCATTTTCGATGCATTATGACATTTATGCATTATGACCACATGCATTATGAGATAGTGTACTGTACTTAGAATAACAGCAGCCACTTTACCAGAGACGAAAAGACAGAAATCTGAGCCTGAGGGACTCAGATCATCATTTTCTCTCTTATCAGACTCTCCTTAGACAATATCTCAGCTGTCCTTGGGTATTAGGACATGTTTCTAGTCTTTTTCTTGCTCTCTTGACTCTGCCAGGCATCTCTAGCCCCCTTGGGTCGAACTGACCCACTCTTCTCACTCATTACTCAGGGAGACCTCAGGTATACCCCCCAGGTCCCCATTAACCATTCTCTTCATCTGGAGCCCACTGCAAGGGGGCTGTTTACTTGGTAATCCACTTCTCCTCCTACCCCTGAGCTCGTGCACACGATATCTCGAGAACCGACGCGCCCACCCTCTCGCTTTTCAAGATTCCGATTCTACTCGACAAGAGCTCTCGGAAGATACCTTTTTTGACGTGCATGCTTCAGTGGTTCTGGAGATATCCCTCTTTTTATGGAGAAAGGCTCAGTGGGATGAATTCTGGCATAACTCGGGATTGGGTGCGCAGAATCTCTCGTTTCCTTGATCTCCCAGTGACCCTAGACGCCCTCTACCACGCCCCGACGTTTCGTATCATTCCGGTCAGTGGCTCTTTGCCAACGCACTGCCATTCCCCCTACCCTCCACCCTGCACCCACGTTATCTCGAGAACTGAGGTGCCAAACCTCTCGTAAATTGCATGCCTAGTAGAACCAGATGGGTCCTTCCGAACAGTGCCCTTTTTGTCGCGCTCGCATCAATACTTTGGGAGATATCGCATTGTTCGCACCGAAAGGCTCAATAGGACCATTTTGCAAATATCTGAGGATAGGGTGCATGTGTTTTTATATATCCTTGTTCTCCCACCTTCCCTAAGTCCCTGCTACTGTATCCCGATGTTTCATAGCATTCTGCCCAGCAGTTCTTCACCGACGTGCTGCCATTCTCCCCCTCCTGCCACAGCTGAGCTCCCTGGCCCCACCCCTCGCATTTTTGTGCCGTTTTGAGTCATAGGAACCCCATCCCCCACCCCTTAGAGTCATTTGAGAGCCCCTTCAAGACCCCCAGTTGCTTCGAGATCCCCAGATGTTCAAGACCCCACAGACACATACCAAGCCCTTTCGAGATGCTTTTGAGATGTAGACATTTGTTTAGATGCACTCACATTCATTCATAGACATATCCAGAGGTATATCAATCATTTTCTGGGCATTCTTGCAGTTGAGCAAGGCTGCAAGTTGAGAGTCGAGACTTCAAGTCACACACAGTGACTAATTTCGTTTTTGGTGGTTGAAACCACCTCGTGACATGTATACAAGACCCCCACTGATACCCCTCGGACATTCGAGGTCACATCGAGGTGACCTAGCCCCTTGTTTACCCTCTCGAGGCTATTCACAGACATGAGCATGTCTGTGGCTTGCTTTCTGTGGAAATTGGCTTGTTGTGAAATATATATTCATTTTTTTAACTGCATCCACTGCTCAGTATGGAGAGCACATATTGAAGGTCTTGAGGCCAAGTTGAAGGCCCATGAGCATTCTCAGGATACATGTGAGTTTCAAGAGCCCCCTCAGCCTTGCCCTTGGTCAGCTACCAGTCAAGTGCCCCTGTGAAGGAGTGCTCTTGGTCTTGTTCTAGAAGACACTCCCAGGTTCTCTGAATTCCAGTCAGAGCCATGAACACAGTATGGAGTGATATCACAAACTGATCATAGACGTGAGGAGCTTCTTCACTAAATTGTGATCCTCTCGTTCATCATTCCCATTGTCTGGGGCAAGGCCATCATTATCGGATGTTAAGTCAACAAAATCGTGCCCTATATCATTACGTTCCTTGGCCTTTCCTTTGTGGTCCAACTTGTCTGTGTGGAATGTGTCCATCACACATGCTAGAGACAACCAGTTGCTGATGACACAACCACACATAAGAATGGGAAGTAGAGCTGAAAGGTCGTACTTACTAAATGTGAGCTTTAAAGTGTCTGATGATTGCGTTGGTGTCAGCACAACAGTGCTCCATGAAAAACTACACATTGCCAGACAGCAATGAGCATATTGTATGAGTATGATGTGTGAACTCACATCCTCTGCACCGGCTGTGGTGTATGTGAATCCCAGAGATGCATCTTGGTTAACAACACTACCCGCCATTATGAATGCTGCTTCGATACCATGCGCTTTCGACAGAGCTGTAAACTAGAATTCAAATTAAAGAGTGCTCATAACACAATCACATGGAAACTCACCAAGTGGGTGAATTGTTTTGCAGATTTGTTGAACAACTGTTGCCATTGGGAAACAGTCTTCCCAGTTTTGGTATACTGCGTACTTTCCTCAAATTTTATGAGTATCTCTTGCCACGTATCACAGTGCTCTTTCTTGAACAACTCATAGCACTTTTTGCGGACCATGACCGCTGCAAATTGATTAGAAGATAGTAGTACAGCATTTGCATAATGTGACCTTACATGGTGTACCATCAATGGAGCCGGCGGATGCTCCAGTCATCTGCAGACATTCCAGTTCCTGCTTAGTGTAGTGGGTAAAATACTTGGAGTATCTGTTCCAGTTGTTTGTGGGGTTCAATCAGGCATATTGCTTGAGGAAGTGATCAATAATTTGCTGAGGGGGTTGTCCAGAACGGGTGGTGAGGTCAGTAAGGTATACATTGATATGGTCCAGGCCCTCCTGGATCATGTCTAGAATGGCCTCTGAGGGTCTTCCTACTGTGAACGTACACTCATTGAGCGTCTCATCTAGATCAACATTGTTATTACCAAAGTGAAGGTCCTGGGGTGAAGCGACTGGGCTGTTGCACCAAGGTACAGGGAGGGTGTCTGCGGTGTTTGTAGTTGACCATGTAGGTGCCAGGGAACCTCCTGTAGCATGTTCAGATGCTGGACACATGAAGCACGGATGACAATCAAACCCACCAGCTACACTAGACACTTGAACAGTCCCTGAGGGTAAGGACACCTCCACACTTCCAGTAGCCAGGCACACATGCATGTCACCACCATGCTCCACCAAACCTCTCTGCTTGTCGCCAAAGGGCTTCTCCTTCAGTGTTTGGGAATCACGAGAGCCTAAGGGAGTATATGGAGTCGTAAAACAATAACGACGAGTGGGAACAGTCAACCATACCAGTATCAACACCAGCATAACCATACTCTTTCGAACCTCTCTGTTCATGACCAAGTAGTTTCCCCTTCAGTGTTGGGGAGTTGCAAGAGCCTAAATAAGTGTACGAGATCAGAAATAACAATAATAACTTAGGACAGTCAATCATACTGGTATCAGGGTCAGTACCTGTAGTATTACTGGGCTCCACCAAGCCTCTCTTCTCATAGTCAAGGGACAACAACCCGGGTGGTGGTGAGTTGCAAGAGCCTAGACAAGTGAGCACAGTCAACTAAAACAAGGGCAACTCAGGACAGCCAATCATACCTGTATCAAGTTCTGCATGCACGTTGCCATCACCCTCTGCAGAGCCTCCCTGATCATGATGGAAACACACAACATTTTCCATGTCTTGAAACAATTCTGAAGTGCATCAAATATCGGGCGATGTGACGAACGGATCATCACTGGGGGTTGGGCCAGGTATTTCTATCACGGGTGCAGGTGAGATGGTCTGTTGAGTGTGATGAGCTTGTGCCTTGGATATGAGACCACTGTCACGATTTGTTGCTTTGATGGCAGTCCGAAGGTGGGTGGGTGTCAGGATTGGAGGTGGAGATGCCTTTGCCCAGCCCCCACCACCCACCTGCAATTCAACAAAATCTAGGTTGGCATCCATCACTGAAGTTCAGGAAGGGAGATCAACGAAGAAAACTGTGGAACGACCTGACTAAATGAAGCCCGGGTTGGGCACGTGAAGCCAAGTGCACTTACTATGAATAGACTAGCAGTGAATTGGCAATGAAAGACCATCTTTGCAGTATCTGATGGGTCGTCAGTGATTTGTGGATCTGATAATTTCCGCCCAGAACCTAGTCTCCCTGTATGTCTACATGAAGGAACTGTACAAGATCTCATGGGTTATGACAGGCGATGGCGAGGTGGTAAGGTGACGGGAAGATGTCTCAATTAGGAGCTAGGTGTAACCTCGAATGAGAGAATGCATGGACATGAAAGTACAAATATAAAAACACACCATTGTGTTCAACAAGGGTTTCAAGTAAAATGGGGTCCAGATTAGGATCTAGGATTTACCTTGAATGGGAGGGACCAGACATGGCCCTTGTAAGTGACAGGGAGGAACTACTCATCAAAAAGGGTGACATACGTCTGCCAACAAATATCAACGAGTAGAGCAGGGTGGAAGGAAGTGAAAATGAGATGGGTGACACGTCTGCCAATGACAATCAGCGATTGGATGATAGGAACGACTCGTTGAAGGGGCAACATACATCTGCTAGGAAATATCAACGTGTAGAGCGGGGTGGAAGGGGGCAAAAATCCGCTGAGACAGGCGACACATGTCTGCCAACAATGATCAGCGATTGGAAGTGGGACTACTCATTGAAAGGGTGACATACATCTGCCAACAAATATCAACAAGTAGAGTGGGGTGGAAGTGGGTGACAATCTGCTGAGATGGGTGACACATGTCTGCCAACGATGATCAGCGATTGGAAGAGAGGGACTACTCGTTGAAGGGGCGACATATGTCTGCCAACAAATATCAACGAGTAGAGTGGGGTGGAAGTGGGTGACAATCCACTGAGATGGGTGACACACGTCTGCCAACGATGATCAGTGATTGGAAGTGGGACTACTCATTGAAAGGGCAACATACGTCTGCCAATGAATATCAACAAGTAGAGTGGGGTGGAAGTGGGTGACAATCCGCTGAGACGGGCAACACACATCTGCCAACGACGATCAGCGATTGGAAGAGAGGGACTACTCGTTGAAGGGGCGACATACGTCTGCCAATGAATATCAATAAGTAGAGTGGGGTGGAAGTAAGTGACAATCTGCTGAGACGGGTGACATGCGTTGCCAATGATGATCAGCGATTGGATGATAGGAACTACTCGTTGAAGGGGCAACATACATCTGCCAGCAAATATCAATGAGTAGAGCGGAGTGGAAGGGGGCGAGGACCCGCTGAGATGGGCAACATACATCCGCCAGTGAGTATCAGCAAGTAGAATGGGGTGGACAGGGGTGACAATCAGCTGAGACAGGCGATGTATGTCTGCCAATGAACATCAGCAAGCAGATGAAGGTGAAGATGAGCTGAAACGGGAGACATATGTCTTCCAACAAGGATCGGCGAGTGAGTGGGAAGGACTACTTGTTGAAAAGGGCAACATGTGTGCCAACAAATATCGACGAGCATGGGGGGCACATCACGATGAATGCGTGCGCACGCTTTGAAGCGCTCTGTGACTGCCTCCGATGTCCAAATTAGGTCACTTAGCACCGCCACCTGCGAATTTCTCGCACTAAGTCAGTTGCCAGTCTTGGACTTAATCGTGACCAAAAACTCACCACTAAGCTGTATCTAAACAGGGAAACATGGCTAGGACAACAGCAACTGTGAAGAAAGCCATGTCTGGGACCGCTCCCCAAGTGAAGTCTTCACTCAAGCAGATATGCATGACTTCTGGCAGAATGGCCAGAGTTATTTCCAGCAGAGCAAGAGCAGCCAGAGGCACATCTAACAGAGCAACTAGGAGTGCATCTGTCGAGTCTATTTTGTTGCTAAGTACCCTGACAATGGCCCCCTCTTCTCCAGTGTGTGGTGGCATACTATTGCCCACCGCTCAATGGATGGATCAATGGCCAACTAACAGAGTAAGTTTTTTGACTTGCACTACCATATAATACTGACACTACTAGTTTTGTTACCTCTGCCATGATGGCAGTAAGTTTTTATTCTGCTGTGACTCCTGTCCACGAGTGGTGTGCCAATACTGCCTTGGTTTGGTGGAGGTCAAGCCCGAAATTTGTGCTGCAGACATCAGCTTCAAATGTCCCGGCTGCCACGAACTAGGGGAGCGCAACGCCAAATGCAAGTTATCACCTTACCATGTGAGTAAACATCCTCAAATATCCTAATCGAGTTTGACAACAATCCAAGGCATTCACGCACAATATCAATGGGAGATCCACTCAGGTGCTTGAAGGGCCCATTATCATCTGAGGTGTCTGCGAAAGGGCATCCAAGACTCAAGTATGTGCCAAATCGATCCTTATTCTTCATCTTGTCTGTGTGGGTATGGAACGCTGCAGGTCTCTCCCCAAACTGCTCTACACCTCCCTCGAGGACTACCACACGCAAGACTCGCTAGTGTATGAAGAAGTCTTTTTTGATTTTGGGACAGACGAAAAGCTTGTTTGATGGAGTAAAAAGGCAGGCCTCTTGGGCGCGAGGCTCGCTGTGTGAAACTTCAGGCAGAAAATAATTTTTGTTACAGTCCACAGCGAGGTAAACCGTGGTGACCTATTTGTGGGAAAGGATAGAAACGGCAGTGATGTCACCATGGAAGTGGAGGATGTACATATGGCTCCATCTATAGTTTCTGGTTTCAGACTTTTTTTTTAGTTTGTGAACTGCCTCTTTATCCCAACTCTCGATAAGGTAGTATATGCATCCACCCTGTTCATGCTTACATGCGGTCATCTGGTTGCATTTGAAGAGTCATACATGACAATGAAACAAGCAATCAAGCGGTGAGCTATTCTTCATTAATTTGTGAAGAGTTCTTCAATACTAATGTCTACTAGTCTCCGACCTGAATACACCATCATGTTCACTGCTCTGGATTTCATCAGTGCTGTTGTCAAGGCGTTTGTCATGACATACTCAATCCAAGTCCTTATTCAAGGACACGATCTCCTCACTATCTTCCAAGACCTCCTAAACACTTCTATTGACTTGCACATGCACACTGATGTAATTTTATTCTATATCGGAGGTTTGCTGGCCCCCAAGGCTCCATTTGGCTCGAGGCCCTGTACACTCAATGGCACCGTACCTCCTTCAATTGTCAGGTACAGATATTCATGGTACCACAGTCATCACCATCCATGGGGCAACGCTCTGCCCATGGGATGCTCGAAGTGTGGCGCTATTCGTCTGTGGTCCCGATCAAAACTTGTGCAAGAAGGTTCATGTGCAAAGGCTCGGGCGATGGCCACTTTGGAGCGTGAGGAAGAAGTTGTGCATGCAAAGGCACAGGTGTCCATTTGTTTGGGATGCAGGTCAGAAGTGCGTTCAGAACCTCTATGTGATGAATATGAGATCCAGGGCAACAAGTTTTCCAGTTGGATCAAATATGCCATCTGGGCTGCAGAAACTCTGATGTGTTATTCGTGATTCATATAGCTACTTGTATCTAAGGCATGCTGTAGGGAGTCCATACTCCCTAGGGCTGAAATCATCAATTGTTAGCATCATCCTCACCCCCCTAGCCAGCCCCCACAGGTCCACCGCCCTTCAGAATCTTTGCCACCGCTCCACTCTCGGCTATCTCGGCTAAGTCGAGTGCTTCCTTCGCTTACTAATGCTGCCGCCGCCTAATCAGGAAGTAGCCCCTATTACCGACACTTACCGCCACAACGAGTCGCCGCCCACCCCTATTCTCGACTCCACATGACGTCCAACCCCTGTCTTCATCGGTCTTCGGCCCTATGTGACTATATCACAGGTCTACTGACCATCGGCAGTCCCCTCCGATGCTTGTGACGTCGGCAACTCGGCCTCTATAGGCCCCACTCGAGTCTCCGACGCCCGTCGCCGCCAGTAAGCACTGCCACACCGCCCCAGACCACTTCTCTTGCTCCTGCAGAGTCGGTCAGTGCCCCATGAACCTTAGGCATGTAGTTCATCGCCGCCTCGCCCCTTCTTTCGGTTTTCTTGGTTCCTTTTCCCTTCCTTTCGTGCCTTCGGCCTGTAGTGCCTTACTTCGGCACTTTTCTTTCAAGTTTTTCTTGACATTTGATAGTTCTGAGTTTCGCCGAATTTTACCTTAGTGACAGCCACCTGTACGCTACAAAACACCGCTGTACTTGGGAAAAATATACCCACTTTTCTGGCGTCACAATCTGTGTGTCTAAGAGTCATCCTGAGTCCCCAGAGTCGCTTTCAGAGTCTTCTTCGAGTCTTCTGAGCCCACTTCGAGTCCCCAGAGTTACCCATCGAGTTCTACTGACGATTTCAAGCCTCCTTGCGTCTTACAAAATTCCACCAGCCCTCTGAGTCGTCCCCTTCGCATCTACCTATTTTTACTACAGTCTACAAGAGTCTACTTTCGCCATCGACCGAGTTCCTAGCTTCCCAACACTGCCTTATTGACTAGAAAAATCCCTCTTCGCCCATTTTGAGGCAGAATTTCGAGTTCTTTGCCGCCTACACTTCCCAGGCCTCAGGGAAAATTTCCCAGACCCACCAGTTACCTCCCCTCAGTCTCCTTCCAACTCACAACCCCTTGGGACGAGCCTAGGTCTACCCTACAGCTTTCCCCCTTTTCCCCTTTGCACTCTCGCAAGAAGAGTTGCCCACAATGCAATGTCATGGCTCCGTCCATAGGAGCTCGTTCACCCTGACCTATTGCGAAAGTAAACATCTTTGTCTTCAGCAACAGCAAGTTCCAAAAGTTATGAAATAATAGGAGATAGAGGTGAGTAGAATGATCTCGATCAGAACCCAGGAGGGCAATTAATGTAATGGCGCCCATTCGTTCTTGTGAAGGTCTCCTGCATGCGCACACTACAGAAGGTTTGGTGAGCTCACTGCCGAAATTCATTCCTCACGTGTTTCGTTAACATCTACCATTATTCGCCTTATGGTTTCAGTCAACTTGGTATGGCCTGCATGTCTCTTCACTGGTCATCCCATCTCGTCGTTGTCTCCAACTCGGTACATCCTTCATATCCCTCTTAAGCTTTGTCTCATGCATTTGTTAGTGATTGCTGTTTTTTGACCGGGGACAAGAAGATACCTCGTCCATAAAATAGCGTACCGAATAGACACATTACTTATGAGATGATAGGAGATAGAGGGTGAGCAGAACTAGTCCAAAGGTGTATTGATTTCTATGTATAGCTTCCAACACCTATCGATATCGTAAAGCCGCTCGTAGCCTACTGCTTGGCCAGAAAACCAGGCATTCAAGTAAGATAATGTGCGGACAAGGAAGACGTTCTCAATGGCAAATAGCAACCACAACTCTGGCAGATTTTCGGAGGATTTCACTGACTGGCTGGATATGTTAGATGAGACGTCACAATTAGTTGTGCCACCCATGGTAGCAGTCTTTTGAGTTGCGTCTTGCTCATGCTAATTTGCCTGCCAGGTTCTTTCTGCAGCATCTATTTTTTGGGAGAACGAGGTGTCTAACCCAACGGATCCAAGGACCATCCCTCGGAACATGCTCCTCTGTGAGCGTGTTCATCTTTTTCCGCAGGTATACTACATAGTATAAAATATGAAGTTGTCTTTTGCAGGCACTAATTCAATTAACTGCCCCAGGATCCCCATGGTTTTCACTACTGGATTTCACGTGCACGGGTTAGTGAGAGGCGACGCCTCGAGTCACGCCTCTTGGTGAGCCCACCAGTCATACTGGAAACTTGGCACCCTGTTAGCGATGCAGACGCACCACCACCAACTTGGCTTCAGAGGGTCCCTGGCCATCCCACTACCGCCTTTGTTTCCGTCTGGCGACTTGTTCCTCTCTTCACGGCTCTTGCTTTCCATGAGATGGATAATTATGCCAACGTATGTCTGATTATACGATACATTCCACCATGTCAACTTACCCACATTCCAGCATGCTGCAATCCTTCGCTGGACTACAGCCTTTGAGGTCAGTATTCCCCCAACCAGATTCATCAGCAAACTAGACATCACCTGGCCAGAACTGGCCAGAGCTGGCCAGACTCCCAGCTCACCCAGAAAGGTCCCCCTCTGGCCAGGACTGGCCAGACAGGGTTCCAGAGTTCCCAGAATCCCAGCCCATCACCTCTGTCCATACTTTTACTATGCTTTTTTGCTAATGCCACTACCATTTTTTGCTAATACCACTACTACGCTTTTTTGCTAGTCCCACTACCATTTTTTGCTAATACCACTACTACGCTTTTGTGCTAATCCCACTACTGTTTTTTGCTAATACAACTACTACGCTTTTTTGCTAATCCCACTATGCTTTCACACTAATAGGACTATCACTCCATCACACAGAAATCAAATCAAAGTAGTAATATATTCAAATCCAAGTACTACCACATGATAACCTAATAGTACTACGCTTTTTTGCTAATAACACTACCTGCTACACTTTCCTAATACTACTATCTACTACCCTTTCTCCTAATACTACTACCTACTACACTTTTTCCTAATACCACTAGTACATACTACGCTTTTTCCTAATACCACTACGCTTTTTTGCTAATACTACTACCTACTACGCTTTTTCCTAATACTACTACGCTTTTTTGCTAATACTACTACCCACTACTACACTTTCTCACTAATGAAATAGTTGGTAGTAGTGGACTAATAGCATACCCCCCCCCATGGTAGGAATTGGGCTTTGTTTGGTCAGCTTTGGCTACTTGCGCAAAAGGCGTGAGTTTTGGTGTCCACTATATCGCATTTTGGGGTATTTTTGTGACTTTGCAAAATTTCGAGCTATTAGTGGCTGTGCCAACTACACAACAAAGCTAATCATGACTACGCTTTTTTGCTAATCAACACTACACTACAATGCCTAGTCCCACTACAAATATTTGGTAGTCAAAAAAGCGGCACAACACTACACTTTTGGTAGTACAAATGCACACTACACATTGCTAATCAAACATTACAAAAACACTACACTTTTGGTAATACAAATGTACACTACACTTTGCTAATCAAACATTACAAAACACTACGCTTATTTGGTAGTCAAAAAAGCGGAGTTTACTACACTTTTGGTAATACAAATCTACACTACACTTTACTAATCAAAGCACTACACTTATTAGGTAGTCAAAAGTGCGGAGTTTACTACTTTTGCTAATCAATAGTCTACCCTACACTTTGCTAGTCAATTACTAATCAACCACTACACTTATTTGGTAGTCAAAAATGCGGACTTTACTACATTTTTGGTAATACAAATCTACACTACACTTTGCTAATCAAACACAACACTTACTTGGTAGTCAAAAAAGCGGACTTTACTACACTTGTGCTAATCAATAGTCTACACTACACTTTGCTAATCAATTACTAATCAACACTACACTTATTTGGTAGTCAAAAAAGCGGACTTTGCTACACTTTTGCTAATCAATAGTCTACACTACACTTTGCTAGTCAATTACTAATCAACACTACACTTATCTGGTAGTCAAAGAAGCAGAGTTTACTACACTCATTAGGTAATCAAAAATGCGCCACAACACTACACTTTTGGTAATAAAATGTACACTACACTACACTAATTATATTTTGCCTGTATCTCAACCATTTTTGCAGGTATGGATGGGATAGGCATACCTCTGGGGTCCTCTAGTCAGGCACTACAACTTTTATTATGACATCTTTGAAATTTAATTTTTGAGATGTCCAATTTTTTCAGTATTTTGCATTTTTCTCACCCATTTTTGGGCATATCAATGAGATAAGCATATTCCCATGATCCTGTGATCCAGCCCTACAACTTTTGTTATGACATCATCACTGTACAGCCACTTTTTGTTTTTGACAAACTGTGACTCCAACTGAACTTTGCAGATATCTCACCCCAAAAAGGAGATATTGCTGAGGTAATCATATTCCCATGGTCCTGTGATCATGGGCTACAACTTTTGTTCTCACTGTGGCTGTGCACCTGGAGGGTTGGAGGGTCTGGGAGGTCTGGAATCATTTTTCAAAAGTCCTGGGAGCACTGGAAAGCTGGGGGGGAAACATCTGGTTTGCTGATGTTCATGTAGACCCTTCTTCTCATGTGAGATCTCAAAATCAACATTTGCAAATGAGTGGTTGGAAGTTTTTTTGAGTGGGACAAGCTTGACCACACTGTTGGTGGTAAACAGAAGGTGTTAGGTAACATTCTTCTGAAGCTGCAATATTGATCTCCCTGATGGCACATCCCAGGCACAAAGCTTCACCAACAGACATGGAAGGCCATTGCCAGATGGCAACCGGCATTAATGTCTGCCATATGCAAATTCAACAATTACTGTGCTCTACTTGAAGAACTATATGACCTGTCATATGCCATACCGTTACCCATGCTGCTCCTGACCAAACTCGCAGAACTTCGAAATGATCACACTCTTCTAGAAGATGTTTGGACCACACATTCTCATGGAGATATCCCACCATGGCTTGAGGATCAGGATGTTAGAGAGGGAATCCAAGTGCTCTTAAAGCAGGAGCACTGCCATGAGGAGCAATGCTGTCTGGGGATAGAAGCTGACAACATGTGTCAGTGGTTTGGGCACAAGCTTTGTGTGGGTGAGATTGCTTTATGGCAACCACAATGTGAGTTCATTATCATCATTGATACTATTGGTAACTCCTTTCTATTAGATTCCATTTACCACTTCATCCTAAAGCAACGGCTTGGAGTTGTGTGTGCTTTGCAAGATCGATGGTTGACTCCCCTTGTTTCCACTGCCCATTATGCCAGTGAGGCCCTCACCACTGGCAAACTTGCTGCATCCCTCTCCAGATCTCCAAATGTACAAACTCTACAATGGCTCACCCCCATCATGTGTGAATATCCCTCTGAAAATCATTTAGAGACTGATGGACCCAAGACCATAATGGATACTGAACCCGAGGACTTGACCCAGATCATGCTGGCTGATCATCTCCTCAAGGATGTAAGTAATGATGTGGAAGGTTTCTCAATCAAGGATGAGGATGAGGAGCTGATGATGATTAGTCTGGAATGGCAGATCGCAATGGTGAGGATCTCAATCTTCACCCCAGTTTTACTAATGGTACTTCTCCAGCCCCTTTGGGTAGACTCAAACATCAATGTATCCACCACTGATTCCTTCTACCTGTGCACTGTCAGGTCCCTGCATGTTCGGCCTCCTTGTGATGGATTTCCCCAACAAACTTTCAAACCAGATGACATCAGCCTTTTCTTGACTGCAAACATGTGCCTGAATGACACTTGCATCAATGGCTGTGTGGCCTTGCTATATTCAGTTTTTCTCTCTGCTTCCACCCAGTGCTGTGCTGTTCTCTCAACTCACAACTTGCCCCATGTTTGCTACAATGCAACAGATGAAGTTCTCTGGTGAAATACCTCGTGGACTTGATATTGGGAGAAAGAAATATGGATTGTCCCAATTCATTGGCTGTTGTGCATTGGACACTGGGTAGTATGCACCATTGATTTTTCTTCCAGAAGATTGTTACTCTTTGATAGCCTTGCTGAACATAAACCATGGAGGAAGGACACTCAGGTCTTTTTTTCATTCTTTCTCCTGGCAAGTAGCTAATGTACCCTTAGAACATTGCACAACTTATTGGCCACTTATCACACATTGCCTCCAAGAGAGTCATGGCTCCCACAAGAGACCTCGATGCATGGTCTGTGCAGCCTGTCATTGTAGGTTTCCACCCTCTCTTCAATGCATTGGGACTGATATATGAAGACTGAGGCTGTTCAGAACAATAGCTATGATTGTGGACTTTGGGCTCTTGCACAAATTGCTGCTGTTATATGAGGGTTTGAAATCACCGGTTTGCATGAGAACGACATGCCTGCATTCCATCATTATCTCCATGGCCTCATTGTTTGTGTCACTACTCCCAGTTGTTAGTCAGACTGCATTGAATATATTTTGTGGACAGTTATGGCTTGCCCTCTCATTTCTACTCCACCAATCATAATTTGGCATGGACATATCCAGGTCAAACATCGCTAACTACCTCAGAGCAGTAGTCTGCATCATAGTACAAAATGGATTTTCTCCATTTTTGAGCATTTTCGCCTCTTTGCAGTCTGTGAGTATATCTCGAGCCTGCCATCGCAGCCAGCAGTATGCCATCTCCATGTTCCTGCCACTCTCTGATCCTGTCATGCATGAAGCTACAGTGGACCACCTGGAAATGTGCCCAGTAAGATCTTTAAGTATTCTGGCCAGAAGCTCCTTTCCATCTATGAAGAGAAGCACACACTCATTCCTTACTGCCTGAGATAACCTCCAGTGCTGACCAAGCATCACATCTACCATGTTCTTAGTGTACTGCACCTCGTGTGCCATCATGATGGGTTCAGGAAAGGCATAGGGAGGCTCCTGTTCCCAGATAATGAGATTGGATTCATCCAAAGCATCAGTGCTGTGTGATGCATCACAAAATAGAGTCGATGTTGGCAACAGCATCGAAGCAAAAGATAAAAGAGATGATGGCAAGTCTGGGACAGAGAGGGCCTTGAGTTGGTCAGATAGTGAGCACTTGCTTGCATGTTGACCATATTTCTTATGATTTGCCCTAGAGTTCTGGCTGTGTCACTTCGCTGTGCCTCTAGAAATTGAGTGAGCAAGTGGCAATATACAAGAGAATATACATACCAAGTACTGGTTGCATAGTGGGCTTTCCATGCACACTCCGCTGCTTGCCTTTCAGCAATACTAAGGTATATTGCCATGTGACCCATGAGACCCTAGGGTGTGCTAGTACCAGCCAGGCAATGTTTTTGTTTGTGCTAGGTATGCATGCTGTAGTCTGTGTAACTAGCCAGACTTGAGCAATATTGTGATGTCATAGATGAACTGGAGAGGATTACCTGGTACTCATTCTACACAGATCTCAGGCTCAGTGTCAACATATTTTGAAACTGTTTGATTGGGGGAACCTACATGACCATCCTCATATACTCTGATCATCAAAAAGATATATATTCTTGAGCACCAGACATGTTTTAGAGTCAGTATGATGGGTGATTGGTTTGGCATTTTCTGCCTTAGACAATTGACTTGGGCATTTCATGCAAACCATCTACCAAACAAAAGCTACTCCCTCTATCATCTGACAAAGAAACCTTCCTTCCAAGAGAAAAATGGACCTCCCCAGAGAGGTATGTATATTTCTCACTCCACTTATGATAATCCTCAATAAGAAAGTTCTTTATTGACATCCAGCAGGCAATGCCATGCTTGGGGCTCTTTGTGAAGGATTTTAGAACCTGCCTCAAGGGAATTTGTCAGTTCCCTGACCTAGATAAGGTGTGCATTTGAATGTCTGCCATCCAATTCCCTCTCTGTCTTTTCTTGCTGCCTCCAGTAGAAATGTCTTCCCCAAGTAAACTGACTGAGCACAGAGATGAAGGCAGTGTGGACCCAGTTGTTATAGGTAGGTACCCTCCTGGCTTTTTTTTTTCTGTCACTCACATTTCATACAGCTGACCTGATTGACTTTTTGTCTGGTCTTTCATTGAATCCATTGACTGCTGATGCCATGATCATGGAAATTCAGGCATGGGCTCACCCATCTCTGTTTGGCACACCCCTGTCTTCTCCAGTTACCTTTCCAGTTTCCCCACACTCCTCCCATGACTCTCTTTCCCCTCGGGTGCAAACAAGTTACCCTTTGATCCATACTCCTGTGCCATCGCCATTGACACCCTTTAAAGCACTTCATGTGGACAATAAGCAGCCTGCAACCAGTGCACATGGTCTTCCAGCAGCTTGGGCTACCTCTACCAAAGTGCAGGCCAAACCTACCATTGTTTCTGTCAAACCTGCCTTGTCAGCTTCATCTAGCTCACAGTCTACATCTTTGGCATTCACCACAGCATTCAGTAATGATCACATCACCCCCCCCCCCTGGTTTCACCTGTTTTGAACTTGTTCCTGAATCACTCAAGTCACTCTCATTGGTTGGGCACCCCAGGCTTTGAACTTTTATTCTCGAGATGGCCAAGGGGGAAAAACACTGGCAACAGCATCACAGGGGTACATATTTCAATGTTCCTGGCCCTGACATAGCCAGACCATACTATCTGGTGATGAAAGGGGCTCAGATCAGCATGCTTTCTACATGGTAAGTTTTTTTTGTTGTATGGAGTTTGGGATTGTACTCATATTACATGATTCATGAGGATGAGAACAGTGCCCTATGTCAATGGCATCAGAGGGGCCTGCTATGTTGGAGTGCCATCTGTGAAAGACGGAACTGAACACATGATGAGGGCCATCAAACTGGGTGAGGCTGAGGCAGTATAATATGGTCATCTACAGTGTACAGTGAGCAACAAAAATGTTGCAATGTTTGCAACATTTTGATTGATTGAGGTATAACTTGGGATTGGATGTGGCTGTGCAGATGTGATAGGGGAAGCATTTGTAGCCCTTGGTCTTGGCTTTCCATTGGTGGTCTTTTCAAGGTCAGGGGTGTAGTGTCTGTGATTATATGAGCCAATTACTGAGGCCTATGCATTGCAATGTTTTTGTTGCTGACACCATAATGGATGAAATCTATGGTGTGAAGGATATATTTGGAGGAGAAATGCCAGCTGGTGCTTACATAATATGTCACATGATCAATTAAGTGGTTTGTCAGTGAGCAAACAAACCCAAACATTGAATTTGAGTGATTTATCCTCTATCCTGTACCACAACCCAAGAAATCTCTTTTCTTGCTATTCTCTCAGGAAATCTTAGCAACTTCTGGTGTTCATGGCATTACCATGATTAGGGTGTGTTCCCAGCACTGTTTCCCCTGCCAATGCCTGAGGGATCCTGACACTAATCAGCATTGGGAAAGGTGAAAATGGCAAGTAAGTCAGTATGGCACTTCAGGGCATGAAGAATGAACTAATCCCCTCCCAATTGGTGCATTTATACAAAAGAAAATTGGGTATTAAGGTTGAGGTGAGGCAATGCCCTCCTCTGCACACCAGGTGCCAAGGAGGATCAGCCAGACTATGCCCTGTGCTGAACTGTGGATGACCAGGAGAGCATTATTGGGTCATAGGTGACCAATGGAGACACCTAGGGACAAATGGAAGGGAAAAAAGTGTACCCTGGCAGCCCAGTAGGTCATTCCACCCAGAACCCCTGGAAAGTAAAGAAGGGTTTTACTTCCTCCAACCTTGATACCCAATTTTCTTTTGTATAAATGCACCAATTGGGAGGGGATTAGTTCATTCTTCATGCCCTGAAGTGCCATACTGACTTACTTGCCATTTTCACCTTTCCCAATGCTGATTAGTGTCAGGATCCCTCAGGCATTGGCAGGGGAAACAGTGCTGGGAACACACCCTAATCATGGTAATGCCATGAACACCAGAAGTTGCTAAGATTTCCTGAGAGAATAGCAAGAAAAGAGATTTCTTGGGTTGTGGTACAGGATAGAGGATAAATCACTCAAATTCAATGTTTGGGTTTGTTTGCTCACTGACAAACCACTTAATTGATCATGTGACATATTATGTAAGCACCAGCTGGCATTTCTCCTCCAAATATATCCTTCACACCATAGATTTCATCCATTATGGTGTCAGCAACAAAAACATTGCAATGCATAGGCCTCAGTAATTGGCTCATATAATCACAGACACTACACCCCTGACCTTGAGAAGACCACCAATGGAAAGCCAAGACCAAGGGCTACAAATGCTTCCCCTATCACATCTGCACAGCCACATCCAATCCCAAGTTATACCTCAATCAATCAAAATGTTGCAAACATTGCAACATTTTTGTTGCTCACTGTATATCATTGTTGTATCTGAAAGCTTGCATGCTGGACTCAGAGTTTTGTCAATCAGTTTTGATTAATTATGGTGGACTTAGTGTGATCATGACAATTTATGGGTAGGGTTAGGGTTAACTTTGTCCCACTCATTTCAATTGCTCAATGATGCTCTCATCCAATATGTCAGATCGCTCGCATCACATCCTCGTCCCCCGGAAACATGGCTTGAAATCCCCTATGAGACCCTCTCGCAAGAAAACCCTCTGGAAACCCTCCAGAGACCTTACTATTTCTGCTTCTTGGAGCTCCCTATCACCCATTGATTTCCTTCCTCACCACTACTTCATCATACATCTCAAGTATGTTCTGAAAATGGTATTTGTGTATGCTCATCCTCATATGTCATCACTGCCAGCAAAATCTTGACCTTCTCTCATGCTTGTTTTGCTGGCTAGGAAGCAAACAAATTGTCAGGCCCACTGCTATGTTTCACAACTCAGGAATAGTCCTCCTAAGTTGGTATACATGTATGCCAAGCCTCGCATATCATCATCACTGGCAACTACTTGACTTCCTTCAATGTTCATTTTATCGGCATGGGACAGATGTGATTGTCAGGTTTGATCCTTTGTTCCAAACAATATTCTCATATTAACTCTGGGTTGTGTCTTTGGATGCTCCTTTTTCCCTCTCGTATCATTTTCCCTCTCTGTGTCCTTGCAGTTGGTAGGACTGGTTATCTCTTTTACTCTGTCTGGATACTACTGAAATATTCACAGATGGCATCTAATCCCAATGAGAGATGGAGTGGCACCCTGGAATGGTCCATGGAAGTGGACTCATTCACCAAGGCTGACAATATTTCCATTTTATCCACTGATGACTATATTCAAGTACAGGTCAGTGGTGGTCATCGCTGTAGGGAGGGAAGCCTCCCTACTAGGGGAATTGTTTTATTTCACTGTTTTTACCTACTGATTTGTCTTATGTTTTTATTCTACCTTTTACTTACTATTTGGACGAGTTTTGGCTTACATAAGCCAGACTCGCACTTAGGATACTTTGTACATAGCATAATAATAACAACCACTTCCCTAGAGATGAAAGATGGAATTCTGAGCCCAAGGGACTCAGAATATTTATTTCTCCCCCTCAGACATTCTTTAGATGATTATCTCGACTTATTAGGGGTATTAGGGTGCGTTTCAAGTCTGTTTCCTCACTCTTTGACTCTACCAGGCAACTCCAGTCCCCTTGGGTCGAACTGACCCCACCATTCCAAAGGGAGACCCACAGGCATCTCCCCCCACACTCTTTCATTCAAGTTTACATTGCAAGCCAATGCCTGTCATTGTCATGCCCACTCGCTTGTGCCAAAAGATAAAAGCCACAGGAAGAGATACCAGGCTCATTCGAGATGCATCTTTCTGCCAAAGTCAGCTGCCCAAGCAAGTCACTCCACTGCCAGCTAGCAAGGAAACTTGTACAGATAGTGATCCATTTCTCTCTCAACCTGATGGCCAGCCCTTTCATGACACTACTCCATCTGTGACCAATGGGTTGCCTGAACCCAGCAAGGAGACTCCTAAGCAGTGGTTGGTCAATGTGTCCATGCTCAGAGCATCAATGGATGAGCTTGCTGCCGAGCACCTGGGTTCCCTCTCCAAAGGGGTGGGCAGCCATTCTTCTGTGCCACTTCTGCACCGGGAGACCAAGCCCAGCCTTGCGCCATTGGCTCTTCTGGACAAGCTGGGATTTGAACCAGCTGGTTATCCAGTCATTACAGTGTGTACAGAGTATTGTGCTCCCTTTCCCTATCTCATTAGTACTGTAGCTGCCCCCAGTGGCAAAAACCATACCATCTATCAAAATTGTGCCTCCAATGCTGCAACCTCCCTCTTGCCCTGACTCTCCTTCCCCGAGCAGAACCCCTTCTGGTTCCTTGACTGTTTCGCAAGATTTCTTTGATATTGAGGGAACAAATACATCTAATGACAAGGGCAATCAGGCATTTGTGGTAGGACGTGTCCCCAACTCAGTCCTTGCAGCCCTTACAGAAGGTTTCAACGAGATCGATGAGATGTTTAGCAAGCTAGCTGCCCATGTCAAGATGCCCTTCCATCAAGTATCAGATCATTACATTCATCTCCACTCCTGTGCCCATGGAACAAATTTCTGGAATACGTACTCAATGTATTTCATGAAAAATATGGAGCACAAACTGGCCCACCTTCCCAGAGGCAAGCAGATCACTGGAACACCTACAGCTGATATCCGAAAGTGGTGCTTTTCTCTCTTCAAGGCAGAATATAAGGATACATACTCAATGATTCTTGAGACATGGAAAGAAGCAAAGGAATTGGAGAACATGGGAGGCATGCTTGCCCAACAGCAGCAAGTTTTTGACAAGTCCAAAAAAAATCTCAACCACTGATGGTACATTGGTATCCATGTACCAGATGCATTCTCAATGGATATACCTCTAGTTCACTGTGCTGAGCAAAGCCCACAGGTTCAAAAGTGCTTATCTCCTGGCTGGACGAGTGGTCAATCAAGATGGCAGACTTGGTCATGTATTCATGACCCCCAGTGCAGAGAAGGTGAGTCCTCTGCACTATTATCTCAGCATGCTAAATGGCATTGGAGTTCTTCATGACACGCTGTCATGCTGGTGATGATGAGATTATTGGTCACTTCAAGGTGCACATCTAGTAAGGGAGTAACATGGTCTATCTATACTGTTGACTAACTTGCTCATACAGCAATCTGGTGTCACTACAAGCTGTAGACGAGGTCCTCAAAACTCCAAAGACAGATGGCATCAATGACAAAGTAGAAGTAGTCAGTGATACAAGGGACAGGTCGACATGGGATGGCTCTGAGGAAAGAGAGGACCACACTCAGGTTAAGCTCCGTCTGCATAGTTTATTTGGTACATTGGGGTACATGGTCCATGGCCTTCCACTGACATTGTAACAGAGGAGCATGGCCAGACATGGGGGTCTGGCAAGCTTTTCCCATGGAAGCAGATGCTTTGTCACTTAGCATCATCTGAACTCATCCTAGTCAACTGGCCCAAAGGAGTGATGTTTCCAGGAGAGGAATGTGCTTCCCACACTATGCCCAAGGGCATATCTGACCTCATGCAAGTGGAATGCTCTAAGCTTCTGGCAGCCTTGAATGATACAGAGGATACCCAGCTACATATTCAATCCATTCCATGGCACAAAGGTGCATATATGTATCATATGATACACAACAAGGCAACTAACACTGAGAAAGCTGCACTGATCAGCTCTGAGGAACCTGCTATAATAGGTGCTGCCCCTCCACATGACTCTAACAAGACCCAAGGGAAACATATGTTCTGCAACCTCAAGACTGACCAGCTGGGGCCCAAGCATATGGTTAACAAAGCTGCTACTTGAGTGAAGAAAAAAGCCACCATTGTTGGTGGTGTCAAAGATTGTGATGAAGTTGATTCACTTGAGAGCAACAATGGGAATTCGCTTCAGAAGAACACCCATGGTACAAAGCAAAACCTTGCTCGAGTCATCATCACTTCCACTCAGCCAAAGAAGAAGTGGCCTTCTGTTATCAAGATTTCAAGCAATTCTCTGTCTCCATCTGCATCTGACTATAAGCTGATGGAAGAGAGCAAGACGAAAAGCAGCAACAATGGAGTTCAGGACTTGTATGCCAACTCTGTGGACACTGAGTATGAACAGTCCTCAACATCCTGCAAATGCAAAGTGAAGGCTACAACATCCTCCTGCAAGCTTAAGATATTTTCAGCTAACGATTCAGGCAACAAGCCACCACTTTCCTTGGCCAAGGAAGTGAGGGGGAAGCAGCCTGCCAGACCTGCCTTGGTAGCCAGGAAAACTTGAGGCAACAAGTGCATCCCATCCTCCCAGTCAATGGTCATTACATCTGACAAGGAACCAGTGCCGCATGAGGTGCCCATACATGAGATGTCACTTTCAGTGGAACCCGACTGATTGTCTACTGAGCACCATCCAGAACCATCTGTAGGGCCTCACAATGAACTCCCTTCAAAGGAGCAGCCAAAGCAGTCCCTCTCTATCAACCCATGCATTTCATCATCTCAAGGTATGTCTTTTTTGTCACACTTCAGCATTTCATTTGATTGAATGTACTTCAATTATAGTGATGATGAAGGAAGCTGCCAAGGAGTGCTCCAAGTTGGCCCCTGCTGCAGAGCAGGCTATTGAGTGCCATGAGACCAATAGAACACAGCTACTTCATTCAATGGCACCATCCTCTCCAATCTCCAGTGCTGAGCCTCGTGACCAATGTCATGCACCAAAGGTATTTGGTGACGTGAGCATGGACCCAAAAGCTGAATGATGAAGAATGGAGAAGCCTAGCCCTAATGTGCAGAATGACTGGACCATCTAGCAGTCATCCATCACACAAGAACCACCCTTAACATTAGGGAAGAAACCACTCAAGCACCAAATAAAAGTTTTCAAGTGCCAGTTTACAGCATTCCGATTTTTCGAATATCTCGGTCATTTCTAAAGATATCAACATCATTCCCATGCTCACAGAAAGCTCTTGACCATGCCATCCTGCCTACCAAATTTGGTGACGATCCTCACCCTCCACAATTTCCTGCATCATTTCTGCCAACAAATGCCCATTTTGCCACTTTTTATTGTAATGGCCACCTCTTCAACGATCACTTCGCTCATCCCCTTCGCCAGGGAGAATAACTACGAGTACTTGCCAGGAATCCCCACTAGCATTTGCCCTGAAGCCTCCTGGTTCATCCCTCCCTCGTCCATGACCTCCCATCCTATCACTTTGGGACAGCAAGTTCTCCTTGTCAGTCTGACATCAAGGAGGACTTTCTTTGGTCGTCTCAGGTCTGTTGTCAGGCTTGAAAAATCATATGTGGTTGTTTCAGTCTCTCCAGTCGAAGAAGCATATGGATCCTTTGTCCCTGTGCCCTGCAACATCTACCTCTCAATCTCATCCTTCGTTCTTCCAAAATTGCAACAGGTTCAATACCAATTACTGTCATCCAGTCTATCTGATCACATTCATGACAAATTTGAGACACTTCTCCCTGCTCTCATTGGAGAAGACGGCCCTTCCTCCTCCTCAAACCCTCCAGAACACTAGCTGCAATCGATGCAGGTCACTTTACAGAGAGGAGGAAAGGGAGAAAGTTGCAAAATCCTATGCCCTGACTACCCTGGAGACCCCCAAAATTGGCCCCTGGCAGAAATACCCACCATTCTTTGTTTGGATGCGCAGCAAATCACCCTAATGCATCTAGATCTCAGATCTAGGAGTCACTATGACTCATTTGCAGTCATATCCCTTAATCAGCAGTGACCAGTGCACTTACTCATTCCCCTTTCGCATTATTCATCCATTCCTTGATGACTCATTCCATTTTCAAATTGATTAGTGATAATCTTCGTCATGCTTACTGATTTTGTTTACCAATCGCTTACTGTCCTTACTCATCCTTACAAAGCCTTACCAATCCTTTACCAATCCCCTTACCAATCGCTTACAGATCACTTACAAAGTGTTGCTCCATATTTACTGCAGGCTATGCTACCTTTTGTATATAAAGTACCAATACATTGACAGCAATCAAGAAGCTACTAGCCAAGCTACTTGCCCACTTAAGTCCACTCAATTGCCTACCTATTAGGCCCATTCATCGTCGCTTTTAAGCCCCTCATCATCATCTCTATTCCTGCAGTATTTGAGGCTCCATTAAGGGTCTACTTACTGTTATCTTCATCATCTTACATCACTTCTAGGCTCAGAGCAGCCTATTCTCTTCGCTTTTTTTCAGTCTTCCCTTGCTCCCCCTTCGTCAGGAGCACCCATACCCTCTGCCCTAGCCCCTCTAGGTGCACGGAACCCCTCCCCCATTTTATTTTAACAGATCCCTTGAGCCAAAGCCCACATAGGAAAACCACCAACTTGGCATTTGTCTTTGTGTTGGTTTTTTGGTGTTTTTGCCATTGATCCACACATCGACTCACACTGAGCATCCAGACAGGCTGTAGAGCCACCTTCCATGCCAGATGTTGAGATGTCTGCAGCACCTGGAGTAGTTGAGCAGAAAGTGGTGGAAGAGGCAGCCAACCATCCAGAGCATGCCCAGACATGTAAGTTACCACTTATCCTCAATTGAAGTTTTCATGACAATCATTCCAGTACCACCCCATGGCAACTCAGGTAGCCAGAAACAACATCCTAGGCCCAGACAAGTGCACAATGTTGCAGACTGTGTACAGCAGAATGACACCAGAGATGCCTTTGGCCTGTGCACAAGATACTATCCTACTTGCACCTCTGCAATTGACTCAACTATTATATCTGCTGCATCTGTGCAACTTCTAGCTGCCGAGGAGGGACTTATCAGTGGGAATCAAGAGGGTCATCTAGTTCCTGAAGGTAGTTGTGATGTGCAGCATTCAAATGCACCATTAGAGGTGCCCAGTTGTCAAGTAATACATCCTCCCATCCCTGCCCCTGCCTCCTATGACACCACCAATCCTTTTGCTCACCCACCACAGGATGAAGATATTCTAGATCGACTTCCTGAGTCAGGCACACATCCTCTCTATGCACAGCAGCTGGATAAAAGTCAAGGTGACAATCATATGCAATATGACATTGACAACAACAATAGCTGGTACACTGCTCAGCAAGGTCCCTACCCACCAATTCCATATATGTCGCAGCATTACCACCATACATATCCTTTACCTGACCCTCATGGCCCTGCTTTGACATCTATTCCTCAGCCAGAGCACATGGTACATGGTGGTCACAACACGCTGCTTCAGTACCATGATATGTACTACCCTGGCTTGGTAAGTGGCACTGAACAATACCATTTTGCCTATCAAGAGCCCACCTATTACCCTTTTCATCTGCCTTGCCCCCTTCTGGCATGCCCCAGTGCTGTCTCACATCTGGATGGTAATGGAAACCCCCCACCCAGTGCAAACCATCCTCCCAAGGTCTTTGGAGGCAATAAGAACATGTGGGAAAATGATCACATCTAAACTCAATCTGCACCTCACAGTACGTCCATTCTTCTTTTTTCATTTCAGCCTCCTGATGCCACACATAGATTTAACTCAAATTGACCAAATGCCCCATTCTTTACCCCTTGCCACTCCCTTCCCCCATGAAAAAAAAAATCAATACATTCATGTATGTTCTGTAGCCATACTAGTGTTGTGAACTAGAGTCATTGAACTTTTTACTGTGGCAAGAATAAGATTGAAAACAAACATGATTGTAACACATGTATAACACATTATCTAGGTTGAACATAATAGCCCAATGTGTTCTTCAAGCATCCCCAGATAAATTTTGGAATGATAGTGCCATACTAGGGGATGGCTTTGTACTTGTGTGTGGGGTAGTTCATGCAAGGCACTCAGAACCCTCAAAGGAGGCTCACAATACTGCACTGCTGGGTAGTTAATTGTAGGATGTTCATGCTGTAAAGTTATATGAAAGAGAGTGGGGGGAGATGCCTGTGGGTCTCCCTTTGGAATGGTGGGGTCAGATCAACCCAAGGGGGCTTGTGTTGCCTGGTACAGAGTCAAAGAGTGGAGTGAAAAGACTTAAGACATGCCCTAAAGTCCAAAGAAAGTCGAGAATATGTCTAATGAGTGTCTGGGGATGGAGAACTATTCTCCCAAGCCTTCAGCATCTAACTTCAGTCTGATTTCATCTCATAGTGCATCTAAATGAATGGCTGTCTTGAATACATCTCGAAAAGGGCTCAGAGTTCATCTGGGGGTTTCGAAGTGTCTGTGGATCTCGAAGTGACTAGGGATCTTGAAGGGGCTTTCACCTGACTCTAAAAGGGTGGGGGAAGGGTTCCTATGACTCAAAAGTTTTGGAGTGAGGGCAGTCTGGACCTGTAAGAGGGAGACTCAGACTAATGAAAGGAAGTCTGTATTGTAGTCATCTAACCTGTAAGAGGGAGACTACAGATAGTTAGTAAAGGACTGTACTGTAACGAATGGATTAATAGTTACCTCAGACTAATGAAAGGAAGTCTGAGGTTCGAAGGAGAAAATGTTCAACCCAAGTGACGGGCATGATTATGTAAGGCTGTGCGATGATAGGTAAATATGCTAAGGTAAAAGCATCAATCTCCAACACGCCCACTCATCGAAGCAGAACTTAAAATATAATGCCCATACCAAGAGAAAATGTACAGTGCTTGTCTCGTGAGAGTCCTTTGGTAAAAATGTCCGCAACTTGCTCCGTAGTTGATATATACTTGACAACGACTTCGCCCTCCTCGATCTTCTCACGTACGAAGTGATGACGAATAGCTATGTGCTTGGTGCGATCGTGGAACATAGCATTGCTCGTCAGTGCAATTGCAGATTGATTGTCGACGAAGAGGGGGGTAGGAAGGTTCATCGAGTCGGCATCTAACTCACGAAGAAGTGTGCGAAGCCAGACAAGTTCTTTGGTGGCTGCGGACACGGCCATATACTCAGCCTCGGTGCTCGATAGGGCAACAGAGGATTGTTTCTTCGAGGACCAACTAATGGCACCACCGGACAGTGTAAAGACATACCCAGTGACAGAGCGTCGGTCATTTACATCGGCTGCCCAGTCAGCATCCGAGTAGCCAATCAGATAGTTACCAGAGTCCTTCGAGTAGCGAAGTCGAGTGTCGATGGTCTTTCGAAGGTAGCGATAGACCCTTTTGAGGGCAGACCAGTGTCGGTCACCCGGGGATGCTGCATGTCTACTTAACACGCCCACTGTGAAGGCAATATCCAGTCGTGTAGCTAGCATAGCGTACATTAAAGCACCTAGCCTGCTTTGGTATGATCTGAGATCACACTCCGGAGATTCGAGTTTCTCGAGCTTGAGGTTCTGCTCAATGGGGGTAGCGACAGTGCGACCCTCGTGCATCCCAATCCGCTCGAGGATGGTCTCAACGTAGCATCGTTGCGAGAGCTCGATTACACCCTTGTCTCGATCACGGATAATCTCCATGCCAAGTATCCAGCGAGCTTCACCTAAGTCCGAGAGGTCGTACTCAGCAGCTAACTGCTCCTTGAGACGATCAATAGCCTTGCGGCTCTTCGAGAGGATGAGTTTATCGTCTACGTAGACAGCGACGATAACGAGGATACCATTTTCGACCTTGTAGAAAAGGCTGTGGTCTGCGTTGCTGCGAGTGAACCCTAGGGATGTGAAAACTTCTCGAAGACGAGTATACCAGGATTTTGGAGCTTGTTTAAGTCCATACAGGGCACGGTGGAGTCTCCACACCGTGTCACTCGAGTCTCGGAACCCAGGAGGGGGACGAAGGTAGACTTCTTCTTCGAGTTTACCATTTAAGAATGCGGACTTGACATCCATCTGGTGGATCTCTAGATTGTACCTGGCAGCGAGTGCGAGCAGCAAACGAATGGTCGAGAACTTAGCTACCGGTGCAAAGGTCTCTGTGTAGTCCACTCCGTATACCTGCGAAAACCCCTTCGCAACGAGTCGGGCTTTATACTTATCGATGTTGCCTGATGGCCCTCGTTTGACTTTGTAGACCCACTTCGAATCAATAATTTTGCGATCAGGTGGACGTGGTACCTCCTTATACAGTCCGATCTTCACAAAGGTTCGTAGTTCCTCGGCCATTGCAGCATACCATTGGTCTGCATCAGCACGACTCATGGCGTCTGCGAACGTAGTCGGTTCGTTGTCACATGAAGTGCTTGCTTGGTAAGCTGTGTGCACTTGTTGTGGCACAGCCTCATCTCCACTCCTCGCTGCATCCTCGCCCTCTCCAGTCGCTTCCTCAGTGCTGCTGACCTCCACACCCTCTCGCAACGGTCCAACAATGGGTAAGGTCCTTCTTTCATAGGCATTGACAAAGAACTGAGGGTCGTCATCTCGTCCAGGCTTCTTCCTTGCCCTGGAAGACCTTCTGAGGGGTGCAGGTGGTATTGGCACTGGATATGGACCTGGGGGTCGAGGCGTCGCACTTGGGCGCTGCTGAGAGGTTCGAGTAGGTTTACTAGGTCGCCCTGGGTGTGTTTCAACTGGTTTTGGTGCGAGATGTTGCTCAGAACCCATTTTTTCGATTTTAGGCGTCTTTTCGAGCTCGGGGAGCGAACGGGCTTGATCCCCTTCGATCGGTGGGTCGGTTAGCTCGTATCCATCATTGGATAGTGTCTCCCAGTATCCTGGGTCGCTGTCCCCCCCATCCAGACTCTTATCTTCGAGATCTGGGGTCCTTTCCTCTCGAGGTGCATTCGTCTTCGCTTCGGTGCCTCGATGCTCATTTCCAGGCACTAACCTCTTCGTTCCCTTAGTTACCACATCTATCTCGACTCGGTCGAGGTCCTTCCCAGTCCCCTCATCGAAGACGACATCGCGAGACTCGACAATTCGCCCACTGGCTCGATGAACACATATGTACGCACTTTTATTCTCTGAGTATCCGAGGAAAGTGCATTCGAGTGACTTCACATCAAGCTTCTGACGCTTCTCTTCAGGGATATGCGCATGTGCCGTGCATCCGAAGACTCGTAGGTGGGCGACCGAGGGCTTGTTCCCTGTGTAGGCCTCGTAGGGGGTAGACTTTGATTCGAGCGACTTCGTAGGGAGACGGTTTATAATATGGGCAGCATGTAGTACTGCATCCCCCCAGTACTTGTTTGGTAGGCCCGCTGAAGAGATTGATTAAATTGTGTCAGGGGATGAGCAGAGATCTGAGGGAGGAATTCTTCCAGAGGGACTTCTATAGCCTGGAGAGACTGTCTAGAGACGTCTGATGCTGTCTGATGCTGTCTGAACACGAATGAAGGCAACTCGAGGCCTTCTCGAACCCGAACTCGAAACTCTCGGAACACGACTTGTTCCTTGTTCTCAGTAAGTACAGTGTAATGTAAGCGCACGAGTAGCTTACTTAAGCCAACTCACGTGTCTAAACTCGAAACATGAAATAAGCTCTAAGGTAAATGAACAGAAGAAAAAGAAAAGAAAGTAAAAACAATAAAATAACGAAAATCCCCTGGTAGGGAAATACCATTCCCTACACCGCATCGTTGAGCATCGCACGTGCGCACTCGACTATTGTGCGGTTCATCCGCTCTGCTACTCCGTTCTCCTGAGGTGTGTAGGCATTCGTCTTCTCGTGATGAATCCCTTTTACCTTCAGATAGGCTTCGAACTCCTTTGAGGTATATTCACCACCTCCGTCACTGCGAAGGTAATTTGGTGTACACCCTGTCTCGGCTTCAGCATGGGCGAAATATTCCTTGGTAAGGCCCAGGACTTCATCCTTTGTCTTGATTAACCGGACCACTAGGTGATGAGAATGCCCATCGATAAATGTTACGAAGTAGCGATGTCCAGCTCGAGAGGTGGTCTCCATGGGTCCGCAGACGTCTGTGTAGGTCCTGTGCAGTACAGTTGGATTCTGCACCTCTGACCTCGTCGTTATTGGCTCGCGGTGCTGCTTGCCTTTCAGGCAGGCTTTGCATGTTGGCGAGTCATGCTCTTTTGACCCAGTTACCTCCATACCAGCTACCAAGTCCTTCTCATCCAACCTTAGGACACTTTGGATGTTCGCGTGTCCGAAGCGACGATGCCAGATGTCAAGTGCGGCTTTCGATGTAGTTGTACGAGATGCGAGTGCAGAAAGGGGTTCGTTGTAGTCGAGAGCATCAGGTGATGAGACAATGTATGCTGTATGACTGCCGGAGCTGACAGTTGCATCTAGGATATAGAGGGACTTCCGTCTGGTTGCCTGGGCGACCACTTCGTCATTTGCTATAACTCTGCATCCTCGATTTCCGAAGGTAACTTGTAGTCCCTTTGAGGCGAGAGCGGGTACTGAGAGAAGGTTGGTATCGAGGTCTGGCACGTAGTACACATCTCGAAGGATGGTAGGACTGGCTCGACCGTTGTCTAGGTCCATGGTTACTTCGATCCTGCCCTTGCCGGTGGCTAGAATGGATCTGCCATCACCGATGATGATGGGTTGAGTCGGATTTAATTTCTGGAAGGAAACAAACCATGGGCGCTGGCAGCACATGTGTGCTGAGGCACCAGAGTCCACTACCCATTCGGATATACTTGTATCAGGACGTGACCGAGCCATGAAGAGACGAAGAGGTGAGACATCATCTTCGACCTGAACTATCTTTGCTGACAGCTCCATCTTCTCCTTAGGCTTTTCCTTGTCGGTTTGCGAGGTAGACTGCGAGGTAGGCTTAGAAGCCTCGTCCGCTTTCTTTTTATAACACTCGCTCTCCAGGTGTCCAGATTTCCCACATGGCTTGTAGGTGCATTTCTTCTTCTTCTTCTTGTCTGCCGGTTTTGATTTTTTATTAGCGCTCGTTTTGGCAGCAAGTGCAGAATGGCTGGTCGAGGCCTGCCGTGACTTTTCCTCGATGAGGACTTGAGATTTAACGGTGTCGATTGTAAGCTTGTCATTCGATGACATGAGAATGGTGCGGAGGGTAGAGTATGATTGAGGTAGCGAAATTACCATCGCAATCGCAACGAGTGAGTCGTCGAGAGGTTGACCGAGAGAGGCCAGTATATGGGATTTCTGATGCATTGCATTTAGCTGTGTCTCCATGGGCTGGTCATCTGCCAGTGTCCCTCGGAAGAGGTCACCGATAATATATGCAATGCTCTGCTTCCCTTTTCCTTCATATCTATCACCTAGTTTCTTCCAGGTTGCCGCCGCAGAGGTCTCGTACATGACACCACTCAGTGGTTCATCTTTGAGGGTAAGGGTTATTTGCGCGCATGCCTCTTGGTCCTTGGTTAGCCACTCCTCATATTCGTCTGGGTGAGAGTTGGCATTCGGAGCAGTCGTCTCGGTGCCAGCAACTACGTTCCAGAGGTTTCGAACTGACAGTACTTTTTTCATACGAAATTTCCACATCTGAAAATTCGAGCCATCATTTGCGAGTGCTTCTATGTCGTATAGTCTGCTGGATGCATGTGCTACTTTGGCACTTCCAGAGGCTGAGGCACTTGCAGATGGTCCGGCCCTTGTTGTAGACCCAGTAGGTCCAGCTGTCGAGACGGAGTGTGCAGGAGTCGATGACATTTCCTGTAGCTAGTAGTGGTACCACTTTATTCGAGTTTGAATTAAGTTAGAGCTCGGGGCTCATAACCTTTTGGAGTGAGGGCAGTCTGGACCTGTAAGAGGGAGACTCAGACTAGTGAAAGGAAGTCTGTATTGTAGTCATCTAACCTGTAAGAGGGAGACTACAGATAGTTAGTAAAGGACTGTACTGTAACGAATGGATTAATAGTTACCTCAGACTAATGAAAGGAAGTCTGAGGTTCGAAGGAGAAAATGTTCAACCCAAGTGACGGGCATGATTATGTAAGGCTGTGCGATGATAGGTAAATATGCTAAGGTAAAAGCATCAATCTCCAACAAAAAGGGCATGAAAACGCGAAGGGTGGGGCCAGGGAGCTCAGCTGTGGCAGAGGAGGAGGACAGCAGTGCCTTGACAAAGAACCACTGAACGCGATGCTACGAAACTTCGGGGCGTGGTAGAGAACGTCTAGGGGTGCTGGGAGATCAAGGAAACGAGAGGATACGCGCACCCAATCCCGAGTTATGCCAATTTTCGTCCTATAGTGCCTTTCTCCAGAAAAAGCGAGATATCTCTATAACTGCTGAAGCGGACGCGTCGAAAATGGTGTCTTTCAAAAGCTCTCGTCGAGTAGAATCAGATCCTCGAAAAACGAGAAGGTAGGCGCGTTGGTTCTCGAGAAATCGCGTGCACGAGCTCAGAGGTAGGAGGAGAAGGGAGGTTACCAAGCAGAAACAGCCCCCTTGCAGTGGGCTCCAGATGTAAAGTCAGAATGTTGAAGGAATGTCTGGGGGTGAGCTAGGATAGTCTGAAGGGTGAAGATCTTCCAAGGGGCTCCTCTAGCCTGGAAGGAAACTGTCTGAGGATGTCTGAAGCTGTCTGAGTGTCAAGACCGGTTCTCTACAGTCTCCGAGGGGGTCCGAGGTCAGAGAGTGATGTTAGGTCAAAAGTCCGGAATGTCGGAGTTTAGTACACAACCTTGTATACTAGACTTGCAGAGTTCTGGGGGTCGGATCTATCCAGGAGGTTACTGGAATCGAGTGAGATCGAAGAGTATCTTATTCGATATTCGAACTGAGGTATAACAAAGTATGTACAGGACTTTTATACTACAGAGAACGTTCGAAGGCAATGTCCGGAACACTCGGACTACTGGAGAGCAGTGAGGATGACTGAGGGTATTAGTAAGGTATTAGTAAGCTAAGCCGGTAGTCACCGGTCAACCGGAAAGTGGGACGATTAGTCATCAAAGGCTAGAACGGTAACTGAAAATGAAGTGAGGGAAACTATTACTAATCATAGAAGCTATAAACGGAACAAAGGTAGTGAACAAGAATAGGATGGAGTGCCGTCACGGAATGGAGTACCGAAAACCTAGAACTCATCTAATATTATCCAGAGTTTGACCTGGATGGTAGTCACGTGTCATGGATGTGACACTGAGGCTGTCTAGACAAAGAAGAAGGCCACATGCAGCCTTCTCAAACTCAAACTCAAAACTCTTGGAACTTGACTCGTTACTTTTTCTTAGAAAGGTAAGTACATGCTGGGTAATAAAAATGGCTGACTAAGCAATAAAACCTCGCACTAAAGTAATAAACATATAATAACTGGAAAAGCAAGTTAAAATATGAGAAACAAAGAATAAAAATAAAATCCCCTGGTAGGGAAAAACCATTCCCTACAACGTGATGCTCATAAGGAGCTTGGATCAATGGTTAAAAAGTCTGCTTGTGGGTACCTACATGAATCAGGAAAAGAAGGTTAATCTATATTTGGACATTGCAGGAGCAGCTGAAGTATGGTAGGTTCTACAAGATGGGTTCATCCCAACAAGGAAACTATGTCTCGAGACTGTGGGAACAGCCCAAAAGTGGTGCCAAGGGTGAGACTTTGTGTGCGAGTTTTACTTGATTATGTAAGCACTTAGAGCACACCTAGTAGCACTGTTTCTTGTGCTGTTCCCTCAGTAGTTGTGTCACTACTGAGGGTTGATAAGTCCATACATCCTTTACAGTAGACTACTTACTGACAACCTGTAGCTGCCTACAGGTACTTGAATATAAGTAGTTGTGTCACTACTGAGGCTGCCTACAGCTTCTTCTCAACACATTTTGGTACTATTCCCTCAGTAGTTGAGTCACTACTGAGGCTGCCTACAGCCCTTTTCAACAAATTCATTCATTGATTTGAATATGTTTCTGTCTTTAGAATAGTTTGGCTTTTATTTTCCATGCATTGTGTTGCCTTAGACAGACATGAGCAAGTGATTATCTACATGGTCTGGGCTGTTCAGATAGGACTTCATAGTATGATAGGAAACTACAATGTCTACTGTGTGCTACTAAGGTGTCTGCAGATGCTAACAGAACTACATAGTACTTTTTGTCATGTGGTGACATCTACATGTCACTACAGAGCATGTGCCTGACATTACATAGCACTCCAGTGTCTATACATCACAAGGTACCTGATGCACTATGCTATGTAGCAAATTGATTTTCCTGATGAGTGTTGGGTATTCAAGCCTGCAATGTAAAGTCTAAGGCCATAACAGGTATGGGATACTCAAATATATGAGGCTATCACCACCAAGGCATCAGTAAATTTGCATGTTACTTTTTTCCTCTTTTGGAACTTTTCCAAGTTTCTGCACTTTGCAAAGCATCAAAAATAAATAAAGCAGTCTCATTATACTTTTCCAGCTTTTTATTGCCCACTCCAAGACAAGGTGTACTACATTATTATAAGAAATATCTGTTGCAGTTGTGACTATCATTAACTGTTATTACATCCATCCACAATTGGGGTGACTTGGAGTCTACCAGTGGATTCTGTGAGCCTCATGGCTGGCTGCCATCACCAACCTTACAAGGTCTGCAGGACAGTGGAATGATGGGGTGCACACACTTAGAAGAAATTTTGTGTGCATGCTTATGTCAGCAATGTTGAATGTCAGTGTCATATGATTTGGAAAAATGAGCCCAAGTTCTCATGCTGCTTTGTGGGACCTGCTGGAGTTCATTTGGTTTCACTGTGTTGGTAGTTCATTTTGTGGGTTCAAGAATTGGCTAGTTCTCGGAACCCACACAGAGGAAGCAGTGAACTGTATTAAAAGAGTGAACTCAGCTTGAGATTGTCAAGACTCTATATGTACTAACTAACCTGTATTAAAAGAGTGAACTGGTAAAGTCAGAACATATAGTAAAACAAGTGTATCATAAATATCTCACCTCAGCTTGAGATTGTCAAGACTGAGGTGTGCTCGAAGGGAAAAATGAACACAAGTATGGGCAAAATTATGTAAGCTGTATCGCTGACTAACATAGTAAGAATGCACTACAACATGCCCACTCAGCGAAATAAAGCTTAGAAAATAATACCCATGCCACTAGAACACAAAACATGCCTCTCATGAGACAGGCCCTTGGTAAGAACATCTGCAGTCTGCTCAGTAGTAGACACAAACTCAACAGAGACTTCACCTGAGTCCACTTTCTCACGAATGAAGTGGTGATGGATTGCGATATGCTTCATCTGATCATGGAACATAGCATTCCGTGCAAGGGATATGGCAGATTGATTGTCAATTCATAGTATGGTGGGTTGTCAAGAAGTGGAGGGGTCCAGTTCATCAATGAGAGTCCATACCCAAATAGCTTCTTTCATGGCTGCACATGTGGCCATATATTCAGCTTCCATGCTCAACAGAGCAATGGATGTCTGCTTTTTTGATGACCAACTAATAGCACCACCAGACATAATAAAGACATAGCCTGTTACTGAACGTCGGTCATTAATGTCGGCTGCCCAGTCCGCATCAACATAGCCCACAGGGGAACCCTCAGCTGATTTCAAATATGTGAGGCATGAATTGAGAGTTTTACAGAGATACCTAAACACTCGCTTGAGTGTGGTCTGATGCTTGACTCCAGGGGTGGCAGCATGACAGCTCAGAACCCCCAACATGAATCCTAGGTCAGGTCTTGTAGCCAGCATGGCATACATGAGTGCACCCACAGCACTCTGATAACCCACAACATCAATCTCCAGATCCTCCAGTTTGATGAGCTTCAAGTTTGCTTCAATTGGCATGGACATGGGGCGGCCCTCACCCATACCAAAGCACTCAAGAATATTCTCAAGATACCTCCACTGAGACAATTTGATAGTCCCCTTATCACAATCTCATATGATTTCGATACCTAAGATCCAGCGAGCCTCGCCCAGATCCATCAGGTCATATTCCTTCGAAAGTCAAGTCTTGAGTCATTTTGTTACGATATGTGTTTTCTTTTCTTTTCTTTTCCTTTTCTTTTCTTCGTCTTATCTAATCTTTCTTTATCTTATCTTCTCTGTTATCTATAGACTGGTCTGGACCGTGGCCATGTGCTTGCCATGTGGCTTAGGGCTAGGCTAGCCTGGACTATGATGTCATGGTGATGTCACTGTGACATCATGCCTTATGCTTTCCTCATGTATGCCTCACCATAGCCTCATGTACTTCAGTATATATACCCAGTCCAATAGCCCAGCTAGCCCCAAGCTAGTTCATTTGGGTTTCGACCTTAAAAGCTACTTCTAAGTCTCTCCTCTTCTCTCATCGTTCCTCTTGTCTAGTGTTTGGTGTAGCGAGCCTGTGGCATTAGTCTAAGGCCGTAACACTTGAACTAGCTTCTACATCGCCACCCGCTCGCTGAGCAACCCGGACTCCAGGGTTAAGGAGAAACGTTTGCCGGACTCCAGGCATAAGGAGGATCTCTGTTCATCATTCCACGTTCACCCGCGTACTACCGAGTAGGGTCGATCTATCGTCCCGAACCACCCCGAAACTTTCCGTCCCTTACTCCCGAACTCTTGTATCCTTCCCGTACCCCATCTGAGGACCCCAACCTCGGAACACCCCCGCCTCTCCCCGCCAACTTCGGGTTACCAAACGAAGAACAAGCTCGCGTCTTCGCACATCCCCTCAACCCTCCATACGTTGACAACCTCAACGACCAACTCTACGAAGACATCTTCGGGTTCCCTCCTCCCCCTCGCCGTTACAACCTCCGTCCCCGTCACCTCATAAACAAACCCTACCGCCGCCCCGTCGTAGTTAGCCGCTATGGACCCAGGTGGTAATCAACAGAACCCTCTCCTCCTCGATCCCAACGTTCAAGCGCTCATTGGCGCAATAACCGCACATGTGTCTACATCTGTGGCACAGGAATTAATTCAGGCAAATGCTCGTGCTGCACGAGGAGACCCGGCAAAGAAGGGGGCTGCCGACCCCGGAAAGTACGATGGCTCCATCTCCAGGTTTGAGGAGTGGTGGAGTAAAATGAAGGCATACCTGCAGTTGGCTAACTTCGCCACTGCTGCTCAGGATTGTCTCGCGGTCTGGACCCGGTTGGAAGGGCCAGTGGCTGGCGCCTACGCTAGGGCCAGGATAGATTCATGCAAGGCGTCGGCGACGTACCCCGACATGGCGGCCTTGGAGGCAGAAGTAGAGGCCAAGTTTAGGCCTATAAACAACAAAGACTGGGCTAAGGCCCAATTACAGAAGATACGCCAAGGAGGCACGAGGACAGAGGAGTTCGTCGCCAAGTTTGGTGCACTAGCAATGTCTGCAGGGGCGTCAGATGATTACGCCATATTCATGTTGGAGCGGGCCATGCGGCCTGATATTTTACAGCAGATCTTCGTGCAGGGACGAAGAAAACCAGACCTCGCCGGCTATGTTACGGAACTGCGAGCTGTGGGTGGTGCTCTCGAAGCCGCCCGTATGCATACCTCTTCAAGGTTCGCATTTCCATCTTCCTCATCTTGCCCCTCTCCCTCCACTGGTACGTTTGGTGGTTCCGGTATCCCTATGGAAATCGGAGCTGCATCTACATCCCGCCCCGTCCCCTCACACATCAAGTGCTTCACGTGTGGGGGTAACCACTTCAAGCGAGACTGCACGTCTCGATCTCAGCAGCAACGTTCTCGGTTCCCTCCACAACCCCGCACTCCGTTTTCCCCTCAGCCCGCAGCCCGGCAGGCCGAAACTCAAGAAGACCCTCAGTTACGACAGCTGCAGGGCATGTCGTTTGAAGAAATGCAGGCCTTTTTCTATGACAAACAAGTTAACGAAATGAAGGCCCAGGGAAAAGGGTTCGGTCAGTAGAAGCTCGGGTACCTACTGGCCAGGCATGTAATCGGTTCTCAGTGTTGGACACTTACGACGTACAGGATATATTTAATACGTCAGGTTCTACTTCGTGTGAAGAGGAGTCCAGTAATGGCTCGGCCACACACGTTAATAAAGTGGTGCTTAATTCCTCTTGCAATAAAAACACAAAAAAATGTGACCAACCAAAACCACAAATCCCGAAGAACGCTAAAGTTAGGACAGTAGGCTGTAGGCCAGAGTTGGAGTTGGAAGTGACGTTAGAAGGGAGAAGCAGGAAGTGGCAGACCAAGGCGTTGGTTGATTCAGGAGCTACGGACACGTTCCTGGACAGGAGGTGGGCTGATGAGAATGGAGTTCCCCTTCTTCCGCTCGACAAATCGGTGCCGGTGTACAACGTCGATGGCACAAAGAATCGAGATGGGGATATCACTCATATGGCACCCCTGGTCATGAACTTCGACGGCCATCGGGAGCACATATGGGCGCAGGTAACCACGCTCGGGTCTCACCCTCTTGTGTTGGGGTACACGTGGCTCCGTCGACATAACCCCATGGTCTCGTGGGTCGACAAATCTGTTAAGATGACACGGTGCCCTCGCGAGTGCCATGATCTTGCTCCGTTGTCCAGGCAGGGAAAGCAAGAGGCCAATGACATGGAGTACTTGCACCCGAAACTCCAGTCCACCTGGTCTTGATCGGGTACTGTCGAGGAGCTCGTTCCAAAGGAGTATCATCGGTATCTAAAGGTCTTCTCCAAGGAATCGTCGGAACGAATGCCGTTGAGGAAGCCCTGGGATCATGCTATCGAGCTCAGGGACACGTTTACTCCAAAACGAGGCCGTCTCATTCCGCTCTCGGTCGACGAGCAGAAGGAGGTCTCAGACTTCGTCGATGACCAAACTAGGAAAGGATACGTTCGTCCTTCAAAGTCGCCCCAGACCTCTCCTGTCTTCTTTGTACCCAAGAAGGACGGACGAAAGCGCATGGTACAGGATTACAGGTACCTCAACGAGCACACTGTGAAAAACGCTTATCCTCTTCCTCTCATTTCCCAACTTGTCGACAAGCTCAAGGGTTGCAGACTCTTTACAAAAATGGACTTACGTTGGGGATACAACAATGTCCGTATCAGGGAAGGAGATGAGTGGAAGGCAGCGTTCGTCACACACAAGGGATCGTTCGAACCTCTTGTCATGTACTTTGGTCTTTGCAATTCTCCCTCAACGTTCCAAAACATGATGAACGATATCTTTGGAGATATGGAGGACGTTGTTGTCGTTTACATCGACGACATCATGGTCTTTACAAAGACGGATGACGAAGCAGAGCATGATCGGATCGTGCTGGAGGTACTTCGGCGCCTCGAGGAGAACGACCTTTTTGTGAAGCCAGAGAAGTGCTTCTTCAAGAGAAAGGAGGTGGAGTTCCTGGGAATGGTGGTGGGGGTGGATGGGATAAAAATGGACGAGTCCAAGGTGAAGGCCATCAGGGAGTGGCCAGTTCCTACAAAGGTCAAGTCGGTCAGGGCCTTCCTTGGTCTGGCCAATTTTTATCGTCGGTTCATCAGGGACTTTGCTCGTATTGCTCGTCCCCTCAATGATCTTACAAGGAAAGATCAACCCTGGACTTGGCAGGAGGAGCAGCAGCGGTCTTTTGATGCCTTAAAGGAGGCCTTCACCTCGGCACCCATTCTGGCGTTCCCTGATCAGGACAGAAGGTTCCATCTGGAAGCTGATGCCTCGGATTTCGCTACTGGAGCAGTGCTCTCGGTAGAGGCCCCTGATGGGCTGTGGCATCCAGTGGCATATTACTCGCATTCCATGACTCCTCCTGAACGCAATTATCAGGTTTTTGATAAGGAAATGCTTGCCATCATTCGTGCGTTGGAGGTTTGGCGTCATTACCTGGAGGCAACTCCTTATGAGTTCGAAGTCTGGACGGATCATTCTAACCTCCAGTATTTCAAAACGGCGCAGAATCTCGACAGAAGGCAGGCTCGTTGGGCGCAGTATCTGTCACGCTTCAACTACAGGCTTGTCTATAAACCGGGTGCTTCCATGGCCAAGGCGGATGCTTTGTCAAGGAGGGAGGACCACGAGGTCAAGGGAGACAATCAAGGGGTAACTCTTGTTGATCCTGCTCGGGTTGCTGCTCTCTCAGTGGGGATGGATGGGACCCTCGAAGCCATTCTAAAGGGAGCAACTTCGGCTACGGCTCCACCTGAGGGCTACGAGCTTAGGGAGGGCTTCTATGTCAAGGACAGGCGGGTTTACGTACCCCCGTCAGCAGTCCTTCCAGTAATTGAGGCACACCATGACACCCCTGTGGCTGGACATCCGGGCTGGGGCAAGACCCTCGAGTTGGTCTCTCGGCACTATGTCTGGCCAGCTATGTCCCAGTCTGTAAGAGACTATGTGTCCTCCTGTCATCGTTGCCAGATGTCAAAGGGGACTCGGAAACCTCCTGCGGGAAAGCTTCGTCCAAATCCAGTTCCTGAAGCACCTTGGACGGACATTTCAGTGGACTTTATGGACGCTCCTGAGGCCAAGGGTTATGACAACGTCATGGTGGTGGTAGATCAGTTTTCCAAGGAGGCAGTCTTTATCCCCACAGTGAAAGCCATTTCAGCATTAGGCACGGCAGAACTCTTTCGGGATCATGTTTGGACTCAGCATGGTCTCCCGTCTACGGTCATCTCTGATCGAGGCCCTCAGTTTGCCAGCACTTTTATGGTGGACTTGTCAAAAATGCTTGGCATCAGGCCTAAACTCTCTACGGCCTTTCATCCTCAAACCGACGGGCAGACCGAACGCCTTAACCAGGAAATCCAGCAGTATCTTCGCCTGTTTATCAATGACCAGCAGTACACCTGGCCTTCTTGGTTGAAGATTGCCCAGTTCTCGTACAACTCGAAGAGACAGGATTCCATTGGGCGTTCCCCGTTTTCGGTTACTCGCACCTATGTCCCACGTTTGGGGGTGGAACCAGCTGTTTCGAGGGCAGAGGCAGCCACGGCTTGTGCCTCCAACATCCAAGCAGTTCTGGAGTCTACAAGGAAGGCTCTTCAATGGACAGCAGAACGGATGGTGCAGAGTGCAGAGACTTCTCGGTCGGAAGCTCCAGAATACTTGGTTGGACAGGAGGTTTGGCTGGACACTACCCATGTTCGGGTTGATGGTCGTCCTTCACGAAAGCTCACGGAGAAATGGATTGGGCCGTACAAGGTCCTGTCTGTCAAACCAAATGCTGTAGAGCTTCGTCTGCCAAAGACCCTTCGCATTCACCCAGTGGTCAATGTTTCTCGGGTAAGGCCGTACAAGGGTCCTCTTGAAGGGCAGAAGGTTACTCGTCCTGGACCAGTGGTGGGTGTGGAGGACTGTGATGAGGAGTTTGAAGTGGAGTACGTCGTGGATTCTCGCCTCAAGCGCAACAGGCTGGAGTTCCTCGTTCATTGGAGGGGCTATGGCGAGGAGGACCGCACTTGGGAACCAGAGTCAAATTTGAAGGGTTCTCCTGAAGTGCTTCGTGACTTCTATAACTCTCGTCCTTCGGCTCCACGAAAACTCCGGGGAATCGACTCTGCCCGCTTCACCGCTCTTTTCTCTCCCTATGAAAACTTCACCTCTTGCCGATCTGTCTTTTGTCGCCTGGAAGTCGACCCCTAAGGAGGGGATAGTGTTACGATATGTGTTTTCTTTTCTTTTCTTTTCCTTTTCTTTTCTTCGTCTTATCTAATCTTTCTTTATCTTATCTTCTCTGTTATCTATAGACTGGTCTGGACCGTGGCCATGTGCTTGCCATGTGGCTTAGGGCTAGGCTAGCCTGGACTATGATGTCATGGTGATGTCACTGTGACATCATGCCTTATGCTTTCCTCATGTATGCCTCACCATAGCCTCATGTACTTCAGTATATATACCCAGTCCAATAGCCCAGCTAGCCCCAAGCTAGTTCATTTGGGTTTCGACCTTAAAAGCTACTTCTAAGTCTCTCCTCTTCTCTCATCGTTCCTCTTGTCTAGTGTTTGGTGTAGCGAGCCTGTGGCATTAGTCTAAGGCCGTAACACATTTGATGGCATCACGAGACTTCGAGATGATAAGCTTATCATCTACATAGACTGCGACTATGATTAGTACACCGTCTTCGACCTTGTAAAAGAGGCTGTGGTCAGCATGGCTGTGCATGAACCTGAGAGACTCAAAGACAGCCCTAAGACAAGTATACCATGACTTCGGAGCCTGCTTAAGCCCATAGAGAGCTCAGTAGAGAAGCCAGACCTTGTCATCCTCACGAAAACCTGGGGGGGGCCTCAAATAAATTTCTTTGTCCAGGGTTCCATTCAGGAAGGCTGATTTGACATCCATCTGATGTACTTCAAGGTTATACTTCACAGCAAGGGCAAGCAGAAAATGTATCATCACAAACTTGGTCACTGGTGCAAAAGTCTCAGTGTAGTCCACTCCATGGACCTGGGTAAAGCCTTTCACTACCAAGCATGCCTTGTACTTCTCAATTTCCCCAGTCAGCCCTTGTTTCACCTTGAAAACCCATTTCAAATCAATGACCTTGCGGCCAGGTGGTGGGTCGACCTCCTTGTATAGTCCAATAGACCTAAAAACCTTTAATTCCTCCAGCATTGCAGCATACCAGAGGTCTGCGTCAGTGTGTCACATTGCCTCATTGAATGTGGCTGGTTTGTTGTCATGTGTTGTGGTCACTTTGTAAGCAGCCCCAACTTGACTCATTGTGCATTCCTCTGTCTCACTGCTCTTGCCCACTGACTCCACAGCCCCCACACCATCTTGCTGAGTGCTGGCAGCCATCGCCTCACTTGTTTGACTGGTAAGAGTTCTTCTGTCATAGGAGTTGACAAAATAGCACTGATCATCGTCTCTCACAGGCACTTTTCTGGCTCAAGATGAGCATCTGACTGCTGCAGGTGGGATTGGACTTGGGTAAGGCAAGGGGGGACCATGGGACTGAGCTGTAGCCCTCATAGGTACTGTAGGCATCTTTCTGGGTCGATCTGGCTGTAGAACACCAGGTGGAATGGCCAGTGTTGTGTCTCTGACACTCGTCCTAGTGCCAGGTTGATCTGTTGCTGATAACTGACCATCCACTGTATCAGTAGCTTCATTTTTGACGACAATGGGCTTGTGTGGCCCTAGGTGACCCCCTGACTCAATGGATTCAAGATTCATGCCACTGTCATCCTCGTTTGGCTTGGAAGAGCCTGCATACACCTCTGGTGTAGCCTCAGAGCTTGTTTGGAATTTTGCAGTGGTTTCTGTAGGTTTCTTTTGAGTAACTGGGTGGTCCTTGAGTATCTGAACCCTATCAGGACCTCCAGGATCCCCTTCATTGAATACAACATCCCATGTCTCAAAAACTCACCCAGTAGGTCTGTGTAAACATGTGTATGCCTTCTTGTGATGAGCAAATCCCAACAGAATACATTCAAGCAACTTGGCATCAAGTTTCTTGCACTTTTCCTCTGGTATGTGGATGTGGGCCTTGCAGCCAAACACCCAGATGTGTGAAACTGAGGGTTTATTGCCAGTGAATGCCTCATATGGTGTTAAGTCACCTTGTACAGCACAGGTTGGCACTCTGTTAATTAGATGTGCCACATAGAGTATGGCATCACCCCAGAAGGAGTTAGGGAGGTTAGCATCACTGAGCATGGCTCATGCAGTCTCAACTAGAGTCTGATTCATCCTTTCTGCAACTCTGTTTTCTTGTGGAGTGTATGCATTTGTCTTCTCATGATGGATACCTTTGGATTTCAGGTAGGTACTAAACTCTGCTGAGCCATACTCTCCCCCACCATCACTTTGCAGGAAATTTGGCTTCTCACCGGTTTCAACCTCAGCTCGGCTGAAATAATCCTTCATGAGGGGGAAGACCTCATCCTTGGTTTTAATTAATCTAACCACGAGGTGATGTGAATGACCATTGATGTAGGTAATGAAGTAGCGATGACCTGTACATGCCATAGTCTCCATTGGTCCACAGACATCAGAGTATGTCCTATAGAGGACATGTGGGCTTTCTACATTTGACTTTGTTGTTATGGCATTGTGGTGTTGCTTTCCCTCGAGACAGGCATGGCAAGAAGAGGTATGATCTGTCTTTGAACTGACAATCTCCATCTCTTCTACCATTTCTTTGCTGATGAGCCATTGAACAGATTTAATGTTTATGTGACCAAAGCGTCAATGCCATGTTTCAAGAGATGCCTTAGAGTTTGAAGATGATGCAGTTAGAGCTGTAAACTCGAGAGTAGGGTCGGTTGCTGGTGATGGTCCATATGCAATCTGCATGGAATGCTGTGGTGAGGAAGTCTTTGCTGCAAGTACGAAGAGCAAGTCTCATTTATGACCAATGCCCACAGTCTCTCCACCCATCTCAATTTTGCACTTGTTGTGCATGAAGACTACTGTGATGTCTCAACTGGCAAGATATGCCACTGAGAGTAGGTTTGAGTTGAGGTCAGGAACATAGTAGACATTCTGGAGGAGTACATTTCCTGTTTTTTCATTGCCCAGGTCCATTTCAAGCTCAATGCGACCAGCTGCAGTCACAGGTATGGAGCTGCCATTGCCCACCACTACCATTTGAGGAGGTGAGAGCTTGGTTATGGTCCTGAACCATGTGTACTGACAGCACATGTTTATGGATGCTCTGGAGTCAACTATCCAAGAGCTTTCCAGGTCATGACCACTATTTGATGCCATGAAGAGTTTGAGAGTGGAGGTATCACCTCCAGACATGTGAGCCACCTTGGCCACTAAGTCTGCTTTCTCCATTGGCTTATCCTTTTCCTTTTCTGCTGAAGGGGAAGTTTTCGCTGCCTTGTCAGTCTTCTTCTTCTTGGCATCTCGAGACTTCTTCTTTCATTTTTGATCATCCTTGCCCTTGCCCTTTTTATTAGCAGGGGCTTTAGCAACAAGTGCAGTTTGGCCTGCTGCAGTTTGCCTTGCCTTCTCCTCAATGAGGACACTGGAGATGACTGAGTCAATTGACAGTTTGGCATCGGAGGACATGAGAATAGTACAAAGAGTCGAGTAGGAAGGAGGTAATGATATGACCATGGCAATGGCCACGAGTGAGTCATCCAGTGGCTGGCCTAGCGACTTGAGCATGGTCGCCTTTTGCCACATGGCATTCAACTGAGTCTCCATGGATGTATCATCAGAGAGAGTACCATGGAATAGCTTGCCTATCAGGTAGGCTATAGTCTGTTTTCCTCTTCCCTCATAGCACCCACATAGTTTCTTCCAGACTTTGGCCACTGTACTTGCATGGAGCACACCACTAAGTGGTTCGTCTTTCAGAGTTAAGGTGATTTGTGCATGAGCTTCTTTGTCCCTAGCCAGCCAGTCTGCATGCCCATTTGGGTCTGCAGTTGCATCAGGTGCAGTGGTTTGAGTTCCATCAACAAGTTCCCAGAGTCCTCGCATGTCAAGTATCATGTTGATTCTATACTTCCACGTCTGGAAGTTGGAACCATCATTTTCTAGTGACAGAATGTCATAGAGTCAGCTACTTGGCTGTGTGGACTTGGCAGATGTTGAGGCAGTGGATGCTGGGATGGATGCTGCCACTCTCAAAGGAGGAGCAGCAGATGCAGAAGAGGGGTTTGACATATTGGCAGTTCAGTAGAGACAGTATCCAGCTTAATAGATCTAGAATCTGTGAGAGCCAGGGCTCATAACCTTTTGCAGGTTCAAGAATTGGCTAGTTCTCGGAACCCACACAGAGGAAACAGTGAACTGTATTAAAAGAGTGAACTGGTAAAGTCAGAACATATAGTAAAACAAGTGTATCATAAATATCTCACCTCAGCTTGAGATTGTCAAGACTGAGGTGTGCTCAAAGGGAAAAATGAACACAAGTATGGGCAAAATTATGTAAGCTGTATCACTGACTAACATAGTAAGAATGTGCTACAACAGTTCACACTGCAAGCATTTCACAATGTTTCTTCAGAAAACATGCTGAAAAAAGGGAGGAAAGAGATACTCTTTTATTTTTGATGTTTGAAAGGGCAAAATGCAAAAATAATATTTTATGTTTGTCCAAAAAACATGGATTGATGGTAGTGTCCACTAGCTTCTACTCTAATTGGCATTAGCATCAATTTCATGTTCTCTGGAAGAATATCAAACATTATTTTCACATTTTTTCTGTCCAAACATCAAAAATAAAAGAGTATCTCTTCCCTCCCTTTTTTCAGTATGTTTTCTGAAGAAAAACAGTGAAATGCTTGCAGTGTCAGTGCTCATTGTCCCATCACACAAGGTAAGTGCTGTGTTACTCTGCCACACCAGTTTTATTTTATGCAGCCATTGTGGATACATGAGAATTCTTGTGTAGGGAGGGGTGGGAGATACCTTGGTGAGTATCTCTGGAATGGATGAGCTGATTGGTATGGTTCATCTTGCAAATTCATAATTGCATTCTCCCTGCTGAGCTGCTTCAGCTCACAGCTCTTTTGTTGAATTCCATGCAGCCAGGCCTGCATCTGGAGGGCTATGAGACAGCTCTGGCAATAACTTGGGTTCAGATGGTCCAATTGGTACGGTTCCTTTTACTCCATGTCATCCCAGATCCCCCCTACTGTCACCTGCAGTTTCACATTGAATGCCCCAGTGGTCGTCGCTTGGCAGCTTCCTCTTCCCCCCCATCTTGCTGCCCTGTGAATTGTCAGCACCATATCTCCCTAAGTTCTTCTCTGAGCCTCCCGCTTTTCTGGGACATTATACTACTCGATCCTGGCTCTCAAACGGTGTAACTCTTGTCACGATTGGTCCAGCCATTGTGGAGAAATTTGGATTTTGTCAGAGAGAGGTGTCTCTGGGTAGTTTTGCTGGTATCTTAGGGCTGGATGCGCATTTCCAGTCAGTTTCTTGTTCTGCATATGCCTCACAATCCCCCCTACTGTTCCCAACAGTTTCGTGTTGATTGCATCAGCAGTTATTATTTGGCAGCCTTCCCCTCTCCTATCCCATTCATTTCCACACCAGACCTTTTGCTTTTTGGTATGTCAGTAGTACTAGATTTGTACAGCTTTGGTCTAGATACTGGTATGCAACTTTATAATTGTCCTTTAATGCTTTTCAAAGCAAGGAAAGTGTGACAAAAAGTAGTAAAAGCCTGGAAAGCTCTGCTTTTTCTGCTTTTTCGAGTGAGAGATCTACTATTTAAAGTGATGACATTACTTTAAAAAGTGGCTGCTTTTTTTACTTTTGAACTCAAAAAAGTTCCAAAAGTGGAAAAAAGTAATGTGCGAATTTACTGATGAACCACAAATTGCCCCAGGGCTCAATGGGTGCATTTTCCCCACCTCATACTATAGCAGATGGTAAGAACTTTTCAACAAATATGTATCATGACCTCACTCAAGTAATTTATAGCCTCCATGCTATCTGTTGTTTGCTTTTCATCTGTTCATTCACATGCACTCTGCAACAGTGAACAACTCCTTGATGCCTTCCAGCCAAATGCTCGTGGTTGGTATGAACCAGTCAAGCTTCACCCCAATTGCTAATTCAGAGGTCCAGAGGGAAGACTGCTACTTTGGTTATCCCCAACATTCTGGAGGCCATTTTACTCAAGTTTCAACATGGTAGTCATTCCAAGTGATGGCTGTACAGAGCTGGATATGAGCCACATGGCTCATGGGAGTGAGTGGCATGGGTGTTTCAGCAAAGTTGATTGATTTGACGGTCATTGTAAAACTAGCCATGCGGATTATCATGATTTACCAGTTCTTGCAATGAAGGATACATATTCATACATCTACAGAGTTTGTTCTGCTATTTATTTTATAAGGGCACCCAATACCAGAAGAAGGGTAAGTCGGGGAGAAACACATACTGAACATACACGTCATACCAACAAGCTGCATAGAGGTAGGCAAGGGAGGGCCACATAGGACAAGTGACTCTCCTCAAAATTTTATCCAGAACAGAATGTGTATGTGTCAGTGCTAGGTGGTTTGACATGCACCCTTATGGATAGACGGCTCTACACAGAAGCATACAATTACACCCTAAGGAAGGAATCGATTCAGCAGATCTTGCACATAAGAGGATGACCGACTTACGTATCATCTAGGACGACAAATTGGACGAAAGATATCAACGAAGTCGTGTTATTGGCATTCTATCGAATCTCACCGTCATATTGGAAGTGCGTCTGCACCACTGGGGTGAGCACCGAGAATGTGCACTGGAACGAAAGGATACGTACTTTCTTCGGATTGTCAGGCGCGGTCCGTACGTATCTGTCGTTATCCACGGGCCTAAACAAGACTCCATTAGGTTTCGCGTGGTGAGATCGACGAGGAGACGAACCGTTCCTTGACCTGGGGAGGCGGCTCTCTACTCTAGCACAGAAAGAAGAGGCGGGATACCTCGTACCTTGCAAGATGCGAGCATGCTCTGGAGCGTGACGCACACAGCGGACACACTCAACACCGGGGACCACTCCGTCCCAAGGATAGATGCGCATATCTATACACGTTCAGAAAATGGGAACGCTCTCCGATGTCGGGTATTGACAAACGCTTACATGTCCATTAGAATATATGTGCTGCACACACGGCGTCAGCGTGCCACGTATAGATGGCCAATTGGGAAAGGAGATGCACGAACTGGATGGATGGGCGCTTCTGTTGTCTGATCTATGACAAACTGTACAGCTGGTGCTGAAATCGGGTAGTTGGTGTCGAAGCGAAACATGAGCTTGAAAACCTCTCCCTTGTCGTGCGCGCCCAGATGGTGGATAAGTAGGAGAGTATCAGGAATGTGTATATACATACCTGGTATAAACTTTCGCCCAAGACCTCTATAGAGAACAACCAAGTGTCGAAATTATCTGCGCTAAGGAGCTTGATCCCTGCGCGGGCGTAGTATCTCGGCGCGAAAACGAAGCGGAGGACGGGAAGAACGCACCAGCTGGACATCCTTCGACGTTGATCTCGCTGAGTTCCTTGCGTAGACGTCGGGCCGAGATGGACGCCATGCCAGTACTGCTCCAACTTGTGTGTCAGAGTCATCACTGCAGTGGGGGGCACATCCCAATCGGGAGGAGACCAAACAGATGCAAATGTCTCAGTATAAAGGGGAGGCGTTGCCAGTTTTCTTGACGAAACAATGTCTTTTTGAATCCTCCCTGCTTTAGAGTCACCTGCTACCCGTGTCATTTCAAGGGACCTGTAGGCGCTCGTGGGGAGGTAGATCGACACTCTTGCTACTTCTTGAACGTCGTTGGTTTTTATCGCCATGGAACGTTGAACTACGGGTGGACATCTGCGGGTAGAGATTGGCTACACGAGTTGATATATACTATGAATACATTTATCGTCTTCATTTCTCCTTTACTTCGTTCGCACGTTTCGCCCTGTCGCGACCGACATCCTCGAGGATTGCTCCGGCCCCGTTGTCGATCAACAAAGTAGCAAGCTTGTTACCCAGTTGTTCTGCATCTTCTGGGCTCTGCACGGTCTCTGCCAACGTATCCTGAACGTGCAAAGAGCCGTCGATCGACGTAACGCAGCCTGTGATTTGCAACAGGCCATTTCTCAAGCCCGCTTGTCCGCTCTCCACATGAGTGAGCGAGGTGGTCACTCCCACAGGGACACTGCACCCTCCTTCCAGTTTACGCAGCATAGCGCGCTCGGCAAGACATTTCCACTGAGTCTCGCCGTGTGTAAGAGCTTCGCAGAGCTCCCGTACTTGAGAATCGCCTGACCGGATTTCAACAGCCAGCGCTCCTTGCGATACGGCGTGGTGGAGAACTGGAACGTCCAAGTTATCTGTGATTCGATCACCCATTCCAAGGCGTACGAGACCGGCTTTGGCGAGGATAAGAGCCGTGAACGGACCCTCCGGCGCATCTAATTTCGCAAGACGAGTGTTGCTGAAAGACCATTAAGTTGCGGGCCATAACACAGTTTGGAGACCTACAGATTTCCCCTCTGCAGTAGTTATCAGCACACCGGTTGAACACTGAGAGGACGATGATATTCCACTCACCACATCCATGAACTGTAGTCTCGGAAAGGTTCTGCGCAATTGAGCTACCCGACGCACGCTGCTCGTGCCAATCACGCTACCGTCTGGCAAGTCATCCAAGTTCCTGTAGGGTAACCCTTGTTTCACGACCAAGCTATCAACTGCATCCTCTCTTTCCAGGATAGCTCCGATCTCGCATCCGTCAGGAAGGATTGTTGGGACGTCCTTGAGAGAGTGGACCAGCATGTCCACAGTTCCATCCTTTAGTGCGACCTCAAGTTCCTTGGTCCACAGTGCCTTTCCACCGAGTAAATACAATGCCTGTGATTGATTTTTGTCCCCCTCTGTCGACATGAACGAGGTGTCGAAGGAAAGAGAGGGAAACGCTGCCTGGAGGGCATCGCGTACAATGTTGGTTTGGATCTGGGCGAGTTTGGAGGCTCTGGAAGCTAGAGTAAAAGTCCTGGGCTTCGATCCGACATCGTCTGTGTTTCCTGGTGTGCTCGTCATCGTAGCACTGGGTATCCTCTGATGGGCGATCAAAGCGCCGCTGCTGTGCCAAGTTTTTGAGGTTTCAATGAATGTAGATTAGATTGCAATTAGCCACCGTCACTGCAGACGACGGCTTCAGTTGCACCTCGGCAACTGTCCACACCCATGGTACTCCTGCGTTTTGCACCTTCGCCCACTGGCGCACTACATCTCGGGGGACTCAGAACTGCGCTTTACAACCATCTCTACGCCAAGAAATACCGCGGCAAGTGGATACTCAGAATCGAAGACACCGACTCCGTACGCCGTTGGTTTGGAATGCCAGTGTCTTCCGCAATATTCACGTTTTTAATGCAAATTTTATTCGCTACAGACTCGTTACGTGCCCGGGGCTGTTGAGGGTATCCGAGCTGCGTTAGAATGGACTGGTTTGGAGTACAACTACGGTAAGAAGGAGTGACGACTTTGCAGTTGTCTCCCGTCTGACAACGTTCCGAATTCAAAGGCCCAGGACGGGATGGGCCTCACGGCCCATACTATCAGGTATTCGAACTCCCACTTCCATACACACTAGTTGAAATGGTCTGACGTCGAGGACAGTCTGAGCGATTGGATCTATATCGAACTTACGCACGCAAACTCCTCGAGGTATGTATGTCTTATTTCCTGCGTCCAGAAATGTCCATTATGCCATGTCTTCTACTTTACAGTCAGGTCACGCCTATCGCTGTTTCTGCTCTCCGGACAAGTTAGCATCTACGAGGGAACGACTCGCTCGTACAGGATCCAATGCAACGTATGACAAGGCGTGTTTGCATCTTACGGAGGAGGAAGTGGTGCGGCGCGTACGTGCGGGAGAAAGTTCCATAGTGAGGTTTAACGTGTGTCTTCCCCACCGAACGTTCAACCCGTATTTGCTGCTGCTCACCTCAGAGTGTTTTTAGGATGATCGGCTGCCCCAACGTGACACAGCAACAGACTTGGTATTTGGGGTTCTCCGGGACGCACACGCGTCGCTACCGACAGACCCCGTACTTCTCAAGTCTGACCTCTTCCCCACTTATCATCTTGCTTCCATCGTGGATGACCACGAGATGGGAATCACCCACGTGCTACGTGGAGAGGTACGCCCTCTTCTCTTGTATGTTGATACGCACACATTCATTGGTATTCTCACTTTCGGCTAGGAGTGGCTTCCTTCTCTTCCGTTGCACCTGGATCTATATGCATCTCTATCACTCAAGCCCCCACAATTCGCACACCTTCCGATCCTACTCAATCCAGATGGTACCAAGATGTCAAAACGTAAGGGAAATGTCTCTGTGCTTGACTTCATGGTATGTACGCCTTTGGCTCGCTCCCTTCTCTCGCAGTCACATCTGTTTGCAATTGACCGTGTGGATAGCATCGGGGGTGGGAACCTGAAGCTTTACTCAACTGGCTGGCGTTGGCAGGGTGGGGGACACAACACGACCCGAACAAAAAACCAAGTCTCTTCGGTGACTCTCAAGCCCCAGACAGTACTGCTGTCATGACACTGCCGGAGCTCGTACACCAGGTGTGTATCTACATGCGTATTTTTATACCGCTCGCAATTTGGGCCTGACCGTACCTTTGTGGCCAAGTTTGACCTGAGCGCTTTGACACACCGCCGTAACATACTTGACCCAGCCAAACTTGGCTATCTGAACAGGCACCATCTGATGCGCAGCTGGAAAAATAACGAGGCAACCGCATGTCATGCGCATCGGATACGCGAGCTTGTCAAATCGGATTTCCCAACGAGGTATTTATGAGCACCTTCATCCCTGACGCGCTCTTCGATGCAACCAACCATTTTTTAGTCAGTACGCTACGCCGGACTATATCGCGAAGGTGATTCGAGTGCTCCAGGTATGTACGTACCTCTCATCGAATGAACCATGCCCCGACCTTACTTTCTAGGGACGGATAACTAACGTCTTCGACGTACCATCGCTCGCACCTTTCTTCTTCGTGGATCCAAACTACGCATCACAAGAGGCAAAGTCGATGCTCAGATCCGTATCAAGTGACGAGTACCGTAAGCAATATATCTCAACTTTATTTTCGCTATTATTTCCCCAGCTCACGAAAAACGTCTCGAAAAGTACTTGCCCTGGAAACGGCGATTCATTTCGTCGAACATATTCTTGCCGAAGACGATATATCGCACGTCGCGACGGTCATTCACGACGCTTGCAAGGCTACCGGTTTCAAGCAGAAAACATTCATGGTCTCACTTCGTCATGCTCTTTCGGCCATGAAGGTACGCCTCGCCACTTGCTACATACCCGTCTCCTACGCAGTGAGACTGACACGTGTACCCATATCCGCAGACTGGACCTAGCATCCCCGAAATCATCAGTGTCCTTGGCCGGGAACGAACGATTGCTCGATTGAGGAACGCAATCTCTACTGCGACGGGTAAGATATAACATACATCTCATATATGATACACACTTTATGTTACTGCTGTCTAATACACAATGTGCTAATACGGGGGACGAACTACATCAACAGAAACCGCCTACAAACTGCTGCAAGTTTACTAAGTGACGAAACGATGAGATGAACAGAAACGACAAGCAAAAAAACCAATCAGGCAGTATATAAACAAATATCTAAATGCAGCGCCCAACTCAAAGCGTCTCCCAGCCACCATTGTCCACGGTACTTTCTAGTTTGCGGGCGATGGTGGTAGGAATGCCGTGGTTAAGCCATGTTTTACGTATTTCTTCCCATCTCGGCCAGTGTATGTACTGTCGTCTTCCTCGCCTATTGCGATTTCGTCAGCGTGCATGCGTGGGGATGGAGGAAAGGGATTGGATGTGAAGGAAAGAAACTTGCCTCATAGAAATATCAACTTCACCATGCACGTCCAAATATGGGGATTGCCCGAACGATCCGTTGTTCGCGTACAGATAAAGCACCGAACAGCGCTTCACGACAAAGTATAGACCGACAGCTCCACCACATCTAAAAAGACAACGACCGTCAGCAACCAATGAAAAGAGGGGCGTTGTGCGTGCATCGATCCAGAAACTTACTCTCGCATGTGCATATTACACTCGCCTCGTCCGCCCGAGTCGATGTCCATACAGCAATTGCTCAGCATGCAGCAGGTCACACCGCAAATCAGACAGATCGCCGCATCGACGGGTACGGTATTGCACCGCCCGCATCGCATCACCTTATCGCGTCCATTGAAGAGATTATCAAGCACGACGGGGAGGCGCGCCATGTGATACACTGCAGGATATTCGAGGACGACGCCACAGTTCAGTTGCGACGCTGCATGCGAATGTCCATAATGTGCACACCAGCCTGACAACGCATTTTGGAGCGTGTCTTGGTTGGGCAGCTCTGACAGGGGTGGAATATTGAGGAATGACAAGAGGCGCTGATACTCGTTATCTTGGTGGGAACAGGAAGACGACGCGTAAGACGAAGACGTCGAAAATGCGTTGGGGAGAACCGATCGACACAGAATTGCTGCTCGACGAAGGAACGGAAGGGTAAACGCATAAAGCATCTTCTCAATACGCCCCTCTCCAAACGTCTCAAAGACATGCGTGGCAGTGTGTTCGAAAATGGGCGAGTGCCGTACAGCAGACATGAAAAACATTCTGACGTCACCAAAAAGGTCGGCGTGACTGCGAGCAACCGGCTGAAGAGCACTGCACGACCTGGCCTTGTTGAGCACGTATACCATGCCGACGACGGTACGCGCCAAGCAGGCGTAGTAGCAAAGAACGAGTACGTGCTGAAGCATTTCTGGCGCGACGGCTGCTGTCTCCACGAGGACGCTGAGTGGATCGCGGAGAAGGAAAGGATGGGAGAACGACGTGAGCGACGTGCGGCTCCATTCAGGCAGCAACCGCTTGACGATGGTCTGCTTCACCGATTCCCTGCCACCATCTGGTCTTCCCTCCAGCTCCAGCTGGGCAAGAGCAGTAAGGCAACCGAGCAACCCGCGAATCATCCGTTGCTGCGTCTCAGACAAGCTGTCAGCGACAGTGCCGATAGAAGAACCCGTACCACGGGTGGCGACTTCTATGGAAGAAATCGTGTACCCGATTACTTCCTCAGGGACATAAATTCCGGTGCCTCGCTCCCCCGGCTCTGGCTCTGGTCGATCTCGGAGATGACGCGTCTGCTGAGATATGACTCTTGCTACGCTCATTAGACTATCAAGCATTTTGTGTGCCTCCGCCACTTCCGCGCGTCGCATGTGATTCAGGTAATTGGGATCTTGGGCACTCCAGAAGACGAATTCACCCGTGCCATTCCTGAACTGGAGGGAGTCCATAAGAGGATCCGGTTTGGACTTGAGAATGGATATACTAGCAGCTCGGATCCAGTCTTGGAAGGGGACGCTACTCGCTGGCATCGTGGATGGCCTGGATATAGGAAGAATGATATTCCCCAGACTCTTGCACAGCGGGCATATGAACTCCTTGCGAAGTATGTTCTCTGGATGGTTTCGCATCATGTAAGCGCGATGTCGTTGCCGAATGGATACGTTGTAGGTCGAGAAACACTCCATATGCATCAAGTGACCGCACATAGACGTGTGTATACCGAAACGCGTATACAACGAGGGAAATCCACCAAAGTTGGGCGGGAAATGCGTGACGTCTTCGTACGTGTCCGGGCCAACGGGTGGGAAGGTAGAGGGGTGCGCAGGTTGCTTCGTCCGGTCTAGTGACGAAGGCATCGTCATTAACTCACTCAAGTAGGCGCTATGTCCATCAGGATGCTTCCGCAGCAGTCGACTCGGTTGGATGAAACCCAACATTCCAAATGGCTGACTGTCGTTGAGGTCCTCCTGACACACGATACAAGACCCATACGACACATTTTCCTCAGGGGACACAGCCGCATCTTCGTCCTCGTCCTCGTCTTCGTCCTCAAAGTTGATGGCGAAACTTGCTTGCTGTGCCTTCATCTGTGCCATGATCGTTTCCTGGCGTGCCTTGGCAGCGCGCTTTCGCAAACTTTCCGCATCAGCACCTGGCTTTGGCACGTTAACGATCTTGCGTCGCGCTTGCACCTCTTCCGGAACGAACTTTGAGATCTGTCCCAGAATCCAACCTATTCTGGCCATGTACGGCTTGAAGTGCTCATTGTGCTCCATAGCGCATATCACGTCAATAAGATTCTTGCGATCGTCGTCGAACGCTTTGATAGCTGCGAGGTGGCTGAATACCGAAGCGCGTTCCACGAGTGCAAGCATGACAAGATAGAACGCCTGGTCAAGGATAGCCTCGGACGAGGGGGGTGTCATCCCCGCGGCTTCGGTGAGCGTGAGAATATTGTAGATCGCGTAGAACATGACCTGCAAAAGAACCTCCGACTCGAGCAGCGACGGAAGGATTGAGAACGGGCCGTGGTCGATGCCGATCGGCTTGGGCACGATGACGGGGTCTGCCACGCCTGTCTTTTTCTTCAACCACGCGCGAAGGACACCCTCGACCTCTTCCCGTCGATTACGTGCATAGTGGTAGTAGAATGGGTTGACCTCGGCGTACAACTCATCTCGCAATTCATATGTACCCGTGTCCGACGTAGATTCAGGGGCTCGGAACTGCGCCACTTCCTCTAGCACGTGCTCGAAACAGACATCGTCTACAAAGCGCTCTGCAACACGTTTCACGAGGTCGGTATACGAACAAGGTCCCGGGGCAAGAGCGTGAATGATTTCACGGCGGACGGCGGCGGGGAGTGGCATTTTCGATGCACTCGCTTTCTCGGTGAGAAGGGTGATGATGACGTAGAGTACTTCTTCGACCATACTAGACAACTGCGCACCCTCGTAGACGGAGTGGACGACGGAACCACAGAAGAATTGGAGAAGCCCAAAACGATCCAGAATGCTGACGAAAACCGTGTTGGGATCCAAAATGATGAGAGACGTCTGGAGGATGAACAAGTCTTGGTCATAGCACAGCTCGCGAAGCATGAAATCACGATAGTGCAGAAGCTGTCCGCGTATCGGGAAGCCGTTGCGTACCCAGAGACCCGAGCGAATCTGGGCGACCATCGCAAGTACTATTTATTTCGAGTCAAGGACCGTCATCAGTCTGTCCACGCAACTCGTCTAACACTTACCTCGCAACGGAAAGTCTATCATGGTCAAAATCAACGACTCCGTCGATATTCGCATGAATAAATCTCTGACGCTCGCAATGCCGACTTGCAACAACGACTCCTCCGAAAGGATATCGACATGCCTGAGCAACTCGGCCAAGAGCCAGTGCAATGAGTGGTGGAAGCTGACCCATTCCTCCAGTACATCGAAGTCGATGACGATGTACTCGACGTCACCAAAGACGACAGTATGGAACGAAGGAGCCGAGAACTTGTTCTTGTCGAGCTTGTCATTGTTCAACGTACATACCGCAATGATCTCGTGCACCACGGTAGTGATGGCGCTTATAAGTTGCGATGGGGTCGCCCATGCGAAAGCTTCGCCGTACACCTTGATGACACGAGACAACGACAACGTGACGTTGAAGACGCTGATCCATGCATCCGTCTCGTACTCTACGTGGCTGGTCGCCGCACGCTTATTGGGATGAACACACATGAACAGTTGGCAGACCTTGGCGAACTTGCGTATGAAGGATACGTTGCTTGCAATCAGTTTTTGCACGGGTTGGTTGTGACAGAGGTAGCGAAGGTCGCTGAACACTGGCATGAAACGTTTCGATTTGAATGGGAAACTCTCGACGTCAAGCTCTCCGGAATCTGTAGATGCAGTGGTGGTCTTGAGAATGCGTTTCTCTGCAATTTGGTTTGTGAAGAAATTGATGATGATGTTCAAGAGACGGGTGACAAGGTCATGGTGTCGCACGACGTAGCTTGCAACCGAGGGCACCGTGAACAGCTGCAAGGCAAAATACTTGATAGACGTCTCTGCCTCTCGATCTACCAAGAGATACGCGTCTATGACGCGATGATAAACGGCGGCAAAGTGACTGCCTAAGATTGCAATCAACCAAAGGGAGTCAACGATCACAAGAGGGTTCTTACCGATAGCTATCTTGTGGGGGTGTGACAGGGTCAAGATCGATGCGTATATTTCCTTGAGACACATCCGTGGCTTCTTCCAAAGCCTGGTGTGATACAGAAACAACCAGTCAATTCTCGCCGCTCCAGGAACATCAGCCGACAGGTCAGGGATCTGAGGGCCAGAACCATATATGTTGCTCTCTCGACGTCTGGGTGACAACAGTTCGGCGGCGATGACCTCCCGAGTGATGAGGGTGTCAGCTCCGAGACGACTGCGCGTGAGATCCACGAGCCATTCGATGATAACCATGGCGACCTGTTCACGGAACGTGTCGTATGCTCTGCGAACGGTGACACCGAGTTCAATCTTGGATATAATCATCGCGATCTCGAGGAGACGACCTGCGTTGGCGTTCATGTCGATAATCTCGCGACCATGTTCGTCGACTACATGAGCAACGGCTGCGGCCTCCTTCCGATCGCGGTTAGTGGTGTCGCAGAGAAGCTGTATTACCTCGTCAAACGAGTGCTTGTCATCGTTCCACAGGATGACGCAATACTGGTCTTTCTGCATGGGGTCTGCGGAGGGCTGTAACCGGAGGTCGGCTTCGTTGTCGGGTATGGTGGGTTCGTCTGGGGAATAGTCGAGGGTGTCGAGGAGGAAGTCCAGCGCATAGCCAATGGTCCTCCCCATGACGTCGCGAAGCTCGGGAGGACACGGTGCTCGGAAGGGGAAGTCTGGGACGGGTGGGATATCAACTTCTGATATGCAACGGGGTGCAGTTCTAGGCGTGGTATCTGGGGTGTTGAGGGAAGTATGCGAGAGCTCCTCCGCATCCTGGAGGACGGGGTGATACGGGCATTGTAGGGATCGTCTCCATGCTTCAGGGTCACCGCAGTCACAACATCCGCCGGACTGTTGTGCTATGAAGAAACTGACGTTGTGGTTCTCGTGATTGCTTGCGCGGAAGCAACGGCTGCAGAGAACACAGCTCTCGTCAAGTGCGCAGTCCCTGCGATACACAGTTAATATTCGTGAGTCCCACTGCTTCCCGAGCAGAAGTAGATGGCAGCGCACTTGCACCGAAAGCAGCTCTCTCCCTTTGTGAAGATGTGTCCACACGGTCGACCTGGTACGACGGGCTCTTCTGAGCCTGCACCTGCAAAGCCGAGCTCGGCCTGCACCTGACCGAGGGTGGCATGCATCGGGAGACTCGAATTGGAGAGTGGTAAGAACATGTGAGCGTATGGGCCCCAGAAGGCATCGTACAGCTCTGACAGGATCTCTGCGCGTGTGGCCGGGGTGAAGACGTATTTGCGTGAGCCTGGCATTGTTTCGAGTGCAAAGCGGAGACGCGAGAGGGGATCGGATGAACGGTCTCGCGGGTTCATCGACATCGTTGGCGGGAATCTCGCAGTCGGGTTGAATAGCGACATCATCAGTCCAGACATGTCCTCACCAGCAGTGAACTGACCGACTCGCCGACTAATACAGGTCACGTGCACTTCTCTCTTCACGACTCATGAGCAGACTCGACAGCCTGGCAGACCCGCCGGTCCTCTACGTGGATGGCGCAGTCATGGATTATCTCGCAATCGAGGCAGTCAGCGCACTCCGGGCATCTTCTGCAGTGGCAGCAGCCCGCGCAACCAAGATCGAACGCGAAATGGCACAGGTTGGCTTCGTGCCTCCACCGCCCGTCCCCAAGCCACACGACAACCGTGATAGCGTCGGCAGCAACACCGCACGTCCACACTCATATGTCGACGAGGAGGACGAGGCTATTCGGTCCAGGCTGGAGGCTATCGGATTGCACGTAGGTGCCAACTATGCAGAAAAGTCATTCCTGTGTGCACCGTCCTCTCTTCGCTTGATCATATCTGTCCAATAGGTTGTGTCGAGATCGAGCCCTCTTCTCCGACTCGCTTGACGCGGTCAAGTTCATCTGCAAAGAGCTGTGGGTCTCGTGCTGGGACAAACAGGTAGACAATCTACGAACGAACCACCGTGTCCGTGGCAATCCCCCCAGACCCGTCCTCGTGTGTTGTTGACACGTCCTACAGGGCGTGTTCGTACTCCAAGATAACACGTTCAAACCGCTCACTCGCATATCATCTTGGGAAGGTCGCGCCGAAACGCTCAAACGAGCCAAGCTGGTAGAATTGCTCGGACGTGTCACCTCAGCCTTGACGTTGATAATATCTCTAGGCCGCTGCCCTCCCTGCAGGTATCATCCGCGGCGCTCTCTCGCGCATGGGACTGCATGGAACTGTTATCCCTGAAGTCACTGCACCACCACACTGTATGTTGCCCAGTATCCATCATCCGCGCGATATACACAAACCCTCCCTACAGGTACCTTCCAGATTAAATTGCCGAAGAATGCATAGATACGGTCCTACATCACATCCTATCGTATTACATTCATTAATGAGATCATGTATTTCTATACCAAGTCAAACCTCCGGAACGGCAAATATCCAAACAATTGGTGGGTATAGAGGAGCAGAGCCAAGTAAGAGCGAATATTAGAGCCTGCACTGCGATCAGATCAAAAGCTGAGCAGGCAAGAAGCGATGCCTGGTGATCGACGGTTCCACATGGCCCTCCCAGCAGACAACACTGGGATCGGCCATCATGAATGTTTTGGGTCGTGCACGCCAGTCTCTTGATGGAAAACCTCATGGCTTGAGGGCTTTTACCTCCTGGAAAGCAGATTTTGCTCTCGTCGCACGTTCGTGTTGCAGGGATATCGACTAGCGTACACTTGAGAACCACACATACTCCTCCATACGAAACTCACCTGGGAGAGTTGTGCTGTAAGGGATGCTGCCCTACTGAAGACTTCCTGAAGCTCTGGGTCGATCTCCTTGGCTAATAAGTCATGAGTGACAGTTCCTCGCTTTGAACCGAATACAACAAAGATTCCGTACCAGGAACATCATCATATGTCGGGTCCTCCTGAGCCACGTCCAGCTCTGCAGAGTCGTGCTGAGCGTTGATGTCGGATATCAGCCCTTCTATTTCTCTGGGACGCGTCCTCCTGCGTGCTGCGACGTCCTTGTCCCACTTCAACCTCTGGTCAGAGAGCGACCAGATATACCGATCTAGAGCCTCGTCAAATGGTTCTACGTCGTCATCTTGAGATGGCTCCTCCGTCGTCCGACCGTTGATGCGTAAATTGGGACGGGCTATATCAAAGAGCGTTTCTAGAAACTTGTTTTTTTAAGTTTCTCTGACACCGAGATATGCAAAGAACATATAGTAAATACATACTTGCTCGATGTGAGGCGAGAGAGCCTCCTTGTCACCAGGCTGTCCCCGCGACTCGAGTTCCTTGTCCAGTCGCACCGAAAGAGCTTCAGACAAGTTGTTTTGGATACGTTTCCAGTCTTGTTCTGTCTCGATCGACACCTTTGGGAGATCCTCTCTGGCGTCCATGTCGTGGTTCGAGTGCACGTCGCGTAACATACACACAACTTCCACATCGTAGTCACCAACAGCCACGATGTCGTCCTTGACATTCTGGAAACCGGGGACAGTCGCACCAGGAAGCAGCCTCGACAGAGCGACACAGGAGGAGGGCACTCTAGTCCAATCCGCCCCCGCTCATGGCTCCCTCTCCATACAAGCTCAACGCCATAACCTCCCGATTGCAAAACATCGTCCGTCCCATCAGTAGTAACGCCCCGTCGTTACGGTTCTACTGACGACGATTCTTTTGTATGTGATATATAGGTGAAAAGCTCCTACATTGCGTCCAAAAGCACGGTGTCACTATCGTAGTGGGCCAAACGGGGTCCGGGAAAACGACGCGTAAGTGGAACGCTTTTTTTTTCCATTTCGGTGCGATGGAATGCAACGTGCTCGTAAAGAGCTACCACAGTACCTACTAGAGTCAGGCTGGGCGTCCGAAGGGAATGTGATCGCTTGTACGCAACCGCGGAGAGTGGCAGCGACGACAGTTGCTACTCGTGTCGCTCAGGAGGTCGGTACTATCTTGGGGGAGGAGGTGCGTCTGTGTGTGCTTAGCACCGTGTTACTCGTCCCAAGTACCCTGTAATCTAGGTTGGGTACACCATTCGCTTCGAGGACGTCAGTGACAAGGAAAAGACGCGTATACGATACATGACTGATGGGATGCTTTTCCGGGAAACCCTCATCGATCCCCTATTGACGCGGTACAGTGTAATAATGGTGCGTACAGACCCTTCGGGTTTCTCTAGTCCATCTTCTTCAGTCGGTATGTAGATCGACGAAGCTCACGAAAGAAGTCTGTACACCGACCTACTTCTCGGCGTACTGAAAAAGTAACGTGTTCAAGTCCGTCACGATTGTCACGATTTACCTATGTGATTCCAGGATCCGACGGAAGCGTCCCGCTCTCCGTCTCATCGTGTCGTCTGCGACACTTGACGCAAGAGCTTTCCACGAGTACTTCTGTTCAAACACCTCAGCCGACGAAGCGATCATAGTCAGTCTGGAGGGAAGGACGTACCCCGTCGAAGTTGCGTATCTGAAAGAACCAGCTCCCGATTACGTTCGCGCTGCTGTCGAGGTAGCCTGGAACATCAATCAACAGGTCTTTTGACCTTTCTCGTTGCGTTCTCAGGTCGCTTACCAGTCATCGTAGCACGGACCTGGAGATATTCTGGTGTTTCTTACTGGCAGGGAAGATATCGAGCGATTTTTGGAGGAGCTCACGGAGCTGATGTCCACGTACGCACGCATCCTTTCTCGATTCTCCTTGGATATAAAAAACATAGTCAAACCTACACAGTCAACGCCGTGGTGGAACAGAAATCATACCACTGGCCTTGCACTCGGGTCTGACCACCGAAGAACAGTTGAGAGTGTTCTTCCCGGCGGAACGCAACACGCGCAAGGTCATCGCTTCGACCAACATCGCCGAGGTTTGTTATTTGGCAACCACGAGTGCATTTCTGGCTGAAAGTTGCCATAGGCTAGCGTCACGATCGATGGCGTGAAATTTGTAGTCGACTGTGGTTTCGTCAAGGTCTGTCGCCGGCCTATGTTGCAATGACATGTTTTTCATGGTCACCTAGATCCGTACCTATAATCCAACATCCCTTCTTTCATCGTTATCGACTGTCCCGGTTTCGATAGCATCGGCTACACAGAGAGCTGGTCGTGCTGGTCGAACGTCGCCAGGGATTTGTTATAGGTTATATCCGGAATCTTTCCTTGCAACTCTCTCGGCTAGCACCCCGCCTGAAGTAACACGGTCGGACATGACCACGCCTATCCTGCAGCTGAAATCACTTGGAATAGATGACTTGATGAAGTTCGAGTGGGTGACTGCCCCGCCTGCCGAGAGCGTTCTTCGCGCTCTGGAAGGTCTAGTAGCTGCTGGTATGGTAGGTGAAGACGGCCGGTTGACTGTGTTTGGTCAGCAAGCGTCGGAATGGCCAGTGGAGATGGCGCTGGCTCGTATGGTATGCAGCCAACCGCTCCTTCCTCAATTGCGCTTAACCGGTCGCGGAAAGTTATACGCTTCCAAAGACTTTAACTGTGGCGAAGAGATTTTGACCATTGCCGCCATGACATCCATCCAGGTATGCTTGGTTTCTTCCTTAGCTTGCAGGGGGGTAGACTGACGGTAAAACTCGAAGGATGTTTTCGTGATCCCGGAGGGGGCGCAAGGCGCCCTCGCAGAATTGGAGCGACGTAAATTCACAGCTGAAGAAGGAGTGAGTTAAATTCAGCTCTCTCTCTATGTCCGTCTTCATGCCTTTCTAGGATCATCTAACTCTACTCAATGGTCTGCTTTCATGCGGTTTCTGCTTTTCAACCACTCAGACGGCTTACCAAACTTCACGTGTAGCTTACAATGCGTTCATTAAATATGGAAAATCGTCGTCGTGGTGCAAGGCCCACGCGATCAACTTTCGCGCAATGTCTAGGGCCGTTTCGATTCGTTCACAGTTGAAAAAATACATGCAACGATTTGGATTGCCAGCGCAAAGCTGCGAGGGGGATGCGAAACGACTGCGGCAGTGCTTGGTCAGCGGGTACTGGAGGAATTGTGCGAGGTGGATGGCGGACGGCACTTATCGTTCAGTCAAGGGGGACAGGGTAAGCGAATGAAATTTGCGCCGCCTTCGTGTCCCCTTGCTTCATAATTGTTTCTTCTTCTCAGGTCTTGCACGTTCATCCGAACTCGGTGCTTTTCACCAGAAAACCGCGTTCGGGTTGGGTGGTTTTCCATGAAATGGAAGAAACCAAGAAAAACCAGTCAGTACCAACGCCCGATTTCTCTTGTTTAAGCCATTTCTCTAACCCTTTCTTTTCTCCCCGTTGTTGCACTCGTGGAACAGAATCAAGATTCTGACGGAAATCGAACCAGACTGGTAGGTCTCTCTTCATGAAAAACCCCGAATACTAAACAGAGCGTTCTTTATTTAGGCTTCTCGACCACGGACACAAGTATTATTCAAGGCATGCGGGTAGATGATAAAGTCCATGGTGTGATATCAGTTTGGAAGTTTCGATCATTGCGATGATCCTCGAAGAGACGCGAGTGAGCTAATGTTTCCGCATGGATAACTCAATCCACCTCAATCGCGACATTCGCTTCCGGTTACAAGAACTCCTGGTCGTCGACTCATATTTAATGTAAAGTATGGTACTTAGTCCACGTTGGCTGATGGAATGCAACAAACCCTAAGTACTATTTCCCTCCTGTGATGAACCGGTGCCATCGATAGCCATCTCCCGCAAGAAGTGCCGTGGATTGTGGAAAGACAAGCGTGATGATGGGGAACTGCCGAATTCCGAATATGGACCACACAAACGAGTGCTCGCACTAATACGCTTAAGTTCGTGCTCGCCAAACCAAAAACATCATCGAATTGCCTACTTCACGGGAAATCTTCATTCCACGATGGCCCGTCAGCATCCAAAGAAACGCCGTCTCTTCGAACTTGGGAAGTCCCGATCCACATCTAACATTTCTCCGGTATGGACCGTACGGCAGTTGTAGTTCTCCCGGCCGATGGTGCTAATCGACAACAAAAACTCGGTTCCAGGGACCGTTGCAGGTACCCGCCGTGGATACTGCCTCCACGACTACAACATCGGGCAATGGTTTTCGGGGGACTCTTACCGGGGTGAGGCGCTTCCTCAGTCGGTCGAACCACAGTCAGCAAAGTTGCGTCACCCCAGAGGTAGTTTCCATTAGTGTGAGTGGAGGAACACAAGAGCAGCAGGAGCAACCCCTGGCAATTCCATCCCAGGACGTGCGTGACCTAATACATGTGCCCGAGCGTGCGCTAACCAGACTCGGTGGTCAGAATCAAATAGCGACCAGCGAGACAGAACCGGGACCTGCACTGGGCGTCGATGACACAGCACTAGTGTTCAACAACATCGATCTCATGTCACGTTTTGGCGAAGGCGCTGTCAATATCATCAACGATGCCAACACCGCATTTACCGACATCCAAAACTTCACCGATACATATCTCAAGCCTTTCAAAGTTTTCAACGAAATCGTCACGACTCTTTCCAAGGTAGCTATTTTCATCTTTTCTCTCATCCAATGGTGATGGAATGCACGTCTTTAGGTCCACCCCTATGCCCAGATTGCACTAGGAATCTTGACGGCTGCTTCCCAGGTATGTCCCCAGTCTTACATGCATTCGTCATCTCACGCGGTGATTTGTAGTTGCTCATGAAACAAGCGAACTTGGATAAGGTGGTGTCCGACCTCCTGCAAATGATCCGAACTGTCTACGCATTTCTTACTGAAGAAGATACCATCAACAATGTAGATAGTATGAAAGATACCCTGGCAAGGATTGCACGGGTGATAAGCGACTCCGTACAGTTTATAAAAGACTATTCCGATACCAAAAGCTTCTGTAAGCCTTGTCATACCTGTCTTGGCTCTACCTATTGATGCAGTTTGTTCTTAGGGAAAAGGACCGGAAAGAACATCGGCTCCAAAACACAGGCCATTGTTGACGATTACATCGCGACCCTCAATAACTTAATGCAACAGTACCGCGATCGCGCTACCCGGGATATCCAGATCAATGTGCACCGCATCTTGGAGGACCTGAACCTTGAGGGCATGGCTTATGCCGGTGGTGCAGGCCTCGATACAGCTAAGATATGTCTTGATGGTACGAGGACAGAGGTTACGCGGCACATCATCAATTGGATCACGGACCCTCGTGTTGACGCCCCCCGTATCATGTGGCTCCAGGGGCAGGCTGGAAGAGGAAAATCGGCCATTGCGCATACCGTTGCTGCATGGATCAAGAACGTGGGCGGACTTGGGTCCTGCTTTTGCTTTGCGCGTGACAGACTTGCTGAATATCGCGAAGAGAAGATTCTGACGACGATCGCTCGTGATCTTGCTGACCGTGACCCGGCATTTCGGCGAGCGCTGACTGATGTCGTCTCAAAGGACTATTCCTTGAAAACTACGCGGGATGTGGCACAGCAATGGGAGCGACTCATCCTGGAACCATTGTCCAAGGTTAATGGGGCGATTGTTGGGAATGTGGTTGTGGTGATCGACGCGTTGGACGAAAGCGGGACAGACTCGTCAAGGAGTCGTATCCTCTCCCTTCTCGCATCGGCGGAAGCTGGCCAGCTTCCCGCTAATTTCCGCATCCTCCTGACATCCAGACTACTGCCAGATATTGAGGACGCTCTTGGTAGTTGTCAACATGTGGCAGTGTATTCCCTGGATGACGTTCCCCTAGAATCTGCTGAGCATGACATCCATCTATTCGTTTCCAATGAACTTCGCCAGCGCCACCTCAAAGATGTCATTGGACCCAAGGAGATAGACCAGATTACTCAGAAGTCTGATGGCCTGTTCGAGTGGGCACGTTTGGCTTGTGATTTTATCAAGCGGAAAAGGGCTGGACAAACCCCGAGGGAACGCTTCGACGATGTGATCGCCCTTCACTCTGGAGAGGGAGGGACACTTTTGGACAAGACTTATATCACAATCCTGGAGAATGCTATCCCACCGACAGCCCTTGGACGGTTCCGTTCGGTGATGCGACAAATACTGACAACATGGACACCCCTTCCCCTGTCGACATTGCAGCTCATGCGGAACCACTTCCCCGATGGGGAGGACCACTATAACGTCTTCGTCATCCTGGAGTTTATGGCACCAGTGTTGGCTGGCATCAATGATAATTCTCCTGTTCGCCCTCTTCATGCATCTTTTTATGACTTCCTGGTGGATCAATCACGGAGTGGAGACTACTTCATCAGCACTTCTGAGCCATATGAGATGGCTTTTACCTCACTGCAGATTCTTTGTAGGGAGCTGCGATTCAACATTTGCCGGTTGGAGAGCTCCTACTTGAGCAATTCTGAAGTCCCCGATTTACAAGACAGAATCAACAAATACATTACACCCCATCTATCTTATGCTTGCCAATTCTGGGCACAGTATCTGGAGAAGACTACCTTTGACTCAGCTATTGGAGAGTTGGTGAAAACCATTGTGGGGAGTGAAAGAATTTTGTTCTGGTTGGAGACCTTGAGCATTATCGGTGTGTTTGGAAAAGCTTTAGGTGCACTTGTCCGCACTGCTGGATGGCTACCAGTGAGTCCTCTACATTTAGATTTGACATGCCCTCATGTTACATCAAAAGGATGGGGTGGAATATAAGGATGCATCAAGAATGATACAAGATGAGATCAAGTTCATTCAGAACTTTGGTAGTGCAATCATACACAGTACTCCACACCTCTACATATCTGCACTGCCTCTTACTCCTTCAAACACAAGACTATCAAAAGTGCTCAAGCCAAAATTCTCTCATCTTGTTGGAGTTCCTGTAGGAGGGCTTAAAGAGTGGGCAGCTGGCCAGCTAGCCTTGGAGGGACACACTGGCCCAGTGAATTCAGTTGCATTCTTCCCTGATGGCAAGAGGATTGTCTCAGGGTCAGATGACAGCACTGTGAGGGTCTGGGATGCTGAAAGGAGTACACAGGTTGGCAGCCCTCTTCAGGGGCATACTCAGCAGGTCTGGTCTGTTGCAATCTCCCCAGATGGAAAGATAATTGTCTCAGGGGCAAGTGATGAAACTATGAGGGTCTGGGACACTGAGAGAGGTGTGTCAATTGGCAGTCCTCTTCAGGGACATGATCATTGGATCAAGTCAGTTGCACTCTCCCCTCACTGCAAGCATTTCACCATGTTTCTTCAGAAAACATGCTGAAAAAATGGAGGGAAGAGATACTCTTTTATTTTGCATGTTTGGAAAGAAAAAATGCAAAAATAATGTTTTATTTTCATCTGAAAAGAATGGAATGATGGTAATGACCATTAGCTTCTACCCTAATTCCCATTAGCATTGACTCATGTTTTCTGGATGAAAATAAAACATTATTCTTGCATTTTTTCTTTCCAAACATGCAAAATAAAAGAGTATCTCTTCCCTCCATTTTTTCAGCATGTTTTCTGAAGAAACATTGTGAAATGCTTGCAGTGCCTGATGGCAAGAAGATTGTCTCAGGATCATGTGATATGACTGTAAGGGTATGGGATGCTGAGAGGGGTATACAGATTGGCAGTCCTCTGGAGGGGCATACTGATTGGGTCTGGTCAGTTTCATTCTCCCCTGATGGCAAGAGGATTGTGTCAGGGTCAGAGGACAACACTGTGAGGGTCTGGGATGTTGAAAGGGGTGTGCAGATTGGTGACCCTCTTCAGGGGCATGATGCTGAGGTCTGGTCAGCTGTGTTCTCCCCTGATGGCAAAAGGATTGTCTCAGGGTCCAGTGACATGACTGTAAGGGTGTGGGATGCTGAGAGAGGTGTACAAATTGGAAACCCTTTTTGGGGGCATACTGATTGGGTCCACTCAGTTGCATTCTCTCCTAATGGCATGAGAATTGTCTCAGGGTCAGATGATGAGACTGTGAGGGTCTGGGATGCTGAGAGGGGCATACAGATTGGCTGCCCTTTCCAAGGGCATACTCATGCTGTCCTGTCAGTTGCATTCTCCCCTGATGGCACAAGGATTGTCTCGGGGTCAGAGGATAAGACTGTTAAGGTTTGGGATGCTGAGGGAGGTATGCAGCCTGACAGCTTTGTTCAGGGCCTTGCTGGTGCTATGTGCTCAGTTATGTTCTCCCCAGATGGCAAGAGGATTGTCTCAGGATCTGGTGACAAGAATGTGAGGGTCTGGGATGCTGAAAGGGGTGTGCAGATTGGTTCCCCTCTTCAGGGGCATACTAAATGGGTTGCATCAGTTGCATTTTCCCCTTCTGGAAAGAGGATTGTCTCAGGGTCAAATGACCATACATTGAGGGTGTGGGATGTTGAGATGGGTTTACAGATTGGCAGTCCTCTTGAGGGGCATACTGATTGGGTCAGGTCAGTTGCATTCTCCCCTGATGATAAAAGAATTGCCTCAGGGTCTGATGACAAGACTGTGAGGGTATGGGATGTTGAGAGGGGTTTACAGATTGGCAGTCCTCTTGAGGAGCATACTGATCAGGTCAGGTCAGTTGCATTCTCCCCTGATGGTAAAAGAATTGCCTCAGGGTTTGAAGACAAGACTGTGAGGGTCTGGGATGTTGAAAGGGGGATGCAAATTGGTGACCCTCTTCAAGGACATGTTGATAAGGTCAAGTCAGTTGCATTCTCTCCCAATGGCAAGAAGATTGTCTCAGGGTCATATGATGGGACCATGAGGGTCTGGGATGCTGAAGAGGGCATAGAGATTGGCAGTCCTCTTGAGGGGCATACTGATTGGGTCCACTCAGTTGCATTCTCCCCTGATGGCAAGAGGATTGTCTCAGGGTCATCTGACAATACTGTGAGGATTTGGGATGCTGAGAGTGGTGTACAGCTTTACTTCCTTGCCCCAGGCCATACTGGTCCAGTGTCTACAGTTGCATTCTCCCCTGATGGAAAGTGGATTGCCTCAGGCTCTTATGACAGTACCATCAGGATATGGGATACTCAAATATATGAGGCTATCATCACCAGCCACCAATTGCCCCAGGGCTCAAAGGGTGCATTCTCCCCATCTCATACTATAGCAGATGGTGAGTATCTTTCAGCTAGTATGTACTGTGGCCTTGCTCAAGTAAATTTCCTGTCTTGTCAACATCTGCAGTTTTCTTTTCATCAATTCCTTCACACACACTCTGTGACAGTGAACAATTCCTTGGTGGCTTTCAGCCAAAAGATGCTGAGGGCTGGTATGAACCAGTGAAACTTCATCATGATGGCTGGCTCAGAGGTCTAAAGGGAAGGCTACTATTTTGGTTACCCCCCAACATTCTGGAGACCATTTTACTCAAGTTTCAATATAGCTGTCATTCCAAGTGATTGTTGTACAGAGCTGGACATGAGCCACATGGTTCATGGGAATAAGTGGCATCAGTGTTTGAAGGAACATGATTGATTATATTGTAGTACTAGTCATGTGGATTATCATGATTACAAGTTCTTGTTGCAATGAAGGTTACATATTCATGCACCTGCACCATTTGTTCTGCTATCTAATTTATAGAGTCAACCAATACCAGAAGTTTAAGTCAAAGAGAAGCATATACTGAACATACACAGGAATAGGTGAGAGAGAACCAATAAGCCAAGAGAGTCTGCTCAGAATCATGTCCAGGAAGTATGTGTATGTGTAAATGCTGCAGGGGGATTTGACATACACACTTGGGGATAAATCAATTCCACCTCAGAGAATATAGTTATAGCCTAGGGAATGAAGAAGTTAATTTAACATATCTTATACACAACAAGTTGACGGCGGACTCACATACCATCTAGTTCGATGAATCGAAGGGTATCAGTGGAGCCACGTTATTGGTACTCAATCAAATCTCTCTATCGTATTGGAAGTGCATCTACGTAAGTGGGTAGGCAGTGAGAATGATCATGGGAACGAGAGGAAACGTGCCTTCTTCGGAATGTCAGGTGCGGTCCGTACACATCTACCGCCACCCACCGTGGGGCCTAGACGAGACACCAGTAAGTTGCACGTAACGGGATAGAAGGCAGAACGCACCGCTCCTCGATCTGGTGAAGGGCCCTCTACTCCAGCACGTAAAAGAAATATATCAATGTACCTCGTATCTCGCAAGATGCGAGCATGCACTGTAAGGTGATGGACACAATGGACATGCCCAACACCGTGGATCACTCCTTTCCCAAGAATAAATGCGCGAATCTATGCACATTCGAAAACATAGAAGGGCTCTCCAACGTCGGTATACCGATAACCGCTTACATGTCCATTGCAGCGTCAGCATGCCACGAATAGATAGCCAGTAGGGAAGGAAGATTCACGAAGTGGATGGATGGGCGCCTCCGCTGTTTGATCTACGACAAAGTGTACAGTTAGTGCCAGAATAGGACAGCTGGCGTTGAGGTGAGGCTTGAACTCGAAACCTCTATCCCGCCACACGTGGGTGCATCAGATGATGAGTAGGAGGGAGCCAGGAAAGGCGCGTATATATACCCGATATACCCGATAAAAGTGTCACCCAATACCTTTAAAGAAAAAAAATCCAAGAGTCGAACTTATCTGCACTAAGGAACTTGATGCCTAGGCGTCCCGCGTAGCCTCAGTACGACAACTGAGTAAAAGACGGACGGAATTTCAGCGCACCGGCTGGACATCCGTTGATATTGACCAAGCTCCTCGCGCAGACGATGGACGACATGCCAGTACTTACTGCTCCAACCTGACAGGACGTCGAAGTGACAGCGAGGGACATCCTGGTTGGAGAGAGAAGAGACGAAGTAGTCATCTGATATAGAGAGACGCGTTTCCAGTTTCTTTTACATAAATAGGATATCCGAAGTTATTTTGCGACCTACACTGCGAACCGTTGAGGTTCGCGGCGTGATGGTGTCCGGGGTGTTCCATGATAGCCAAAATTGGCAGGTACCACTAAACGGAATGTTCCCCCGGATGCGTTTCGACCTGTCTGCTTGGAATTCTGCAGTGTCCAAATAACAGTCCTAGGGAAAATGGGTGCTTCCCAGTCAAAAACAGATGCCGCGCCAAAAGTTATTCACAGTGGAACGCCCGTAGAGGTGAGTCGCGTTCTTACTAACTAGTACCACTTACTTTTACTACGACACAAAAGTTCTCGCAGGATGTAGTGGACTACCTCTCAGACCGTATGGCATCACCCGAGACGACCCCAGAACGACAGTCCACCCTGGATAATCATATACGATCACGCATACAAGCCGAGATACAGACTCTTCGTGCGGAAGAGGAGAAAGTGCGGCAAGAAATTCAGCACGCCCTGGAGAAGGAAAACCTCGACCGTGAAATCGACTCTACTTCGGAAAACGGTGGCGTTTCTCAGGGTGACGCAGCGGCGAAGAACAGTGCGACGCTCATCGGCGACTTGGAAGAGATTAGGGCCAAGGTGGACAGGTACCAAGCACGCCGTCAGCTCGGAGACTTTCCCTCGGTGAAGGAGGCGGGTGAAGCTGTCGTATCGTGTTATAGGTGCGTGTCTCGCTCGTTACTTCCATGAATATGCGTTTGTGGCTAAACAGCCTTGCTTCGGCAAGGTCAAACGAATCGACACCCTTGGAATGCTGGAAACAGGTCGCTCAGTTCAAGGCAGCCGTGGCCGATGCTGAAACGGTAAGTGGAGAGATCCACGGCTTCTCGGTCGATAGTTGAATTTGTTTATTATCCTCGAAATAGCAATACTTGGCGTCTCTGCGATAATCAGGACCCCATCACCCACGAAGCATGCTCAAAGATACGTGGGGACACAGATTTCGGCTTTGGGTCATATAGAACGTAGGTTGCAGTACCTTGAAGATATCGCCGTCTGGCAACACTATCATGTCGCGGAGATCCTGCCCGTAACTTAGATGGTTAATATTTGTAACCTCCCGCTGGTTTTCCGCAACGAGCAAACATACTCGGCAGTCACACGATGCACTAGCACTGGAAAGGTAGGGACGACGTCGGGTTTCACGCAGTTTTCTCTGCGGCGGTCCCACGGCAACTTCCAGTTCTGGCAAGCTGTTCAGAGTCGTAGACTGTATTGGCGAGGACTTATCGTAGTTGTGAAATGAGGTGAGATTTACGCCAACCGTACCAGCCATTAATACGAGATGGTGAGCGGTGACTGACCATATCTAGCGTCATCACTACGACAACATGAGCCGCATCTTGATTAAAACCACGCCTCACGAGTCTGCGCGCGCCGTCTTGTGGTCGCGGTCTATTATGAAATCTGCTCGGGGCTGCACGTCTTTTAGTCATTGTCTAATCTAACTTTGCCTTTCGAACGACGGGAGAACCCCTGCGTTCGCCGAGCGCCCCCCAGTGCGTCCCCGACAGAATACCTGATAGTCTGTCATAGCCAGGACAATAATACACGTCGCGCCTGCAGTAAAAGCGAGTTTCAGCTTCCTGTGAGTTGTAATAAATTATGCATATGCTCTCGTGGAATACGTTCTTCCCCCCGTTTATTCTATCCGATCTTCCGGCATAACTCGTGGTACTGTGGTAGGCGTGGATAGCAGTGAGAATCGGTGAGTCCGGGATTCCGACGTGACGTTGGTTGATGATTTGGGCAAAGAATGAGTGGTCGTCCCCCACAAGGGGTCAGTTTCCGCCGTAGTGGTGGCTCGAGACATGAACGACTACTACCATCACGCGTCCGCCCTCATCGATGGACAGTTTGTACGTACTTGAGCCTGGGAGCTCACAGCTCCTCTTACGACGGCGGGCCCAGTTTATGGATAGATGAGAAGGTATCGCTTACTGAGATGTGGTTCATGAACTCCCCTGGCAGGCCGTAGCGGTGGCTCGTGAACACTCGTCGTCAAGAAGGGACTGAAAAGAACATAATTTGGGAATCACCATTATCGCGCGCCGTCAGTGGATAGCTCATACATACTCGAGCCTGGGACCTCGACGAAACGAGTCGTACCAACTCAGCTTCGGTACCTCGTGGTACTGATGCATAGTAAGTAAGCTCAGATTTACCACCTGACGCCAAACTCAAAGGTGCATTATATCAAGATGCCAGGGGTGTGTGCCTGGGACTGACGGCACGGGATTATCGCTCTCTGCTTGCCCTGCCGCAGCTTTCGAGCCATTGGCTCAGTCAGTCCCTTGACCGCCTATAGATTGTCACGACTGCCAGTGGCGAGTGAGTAACGGATGCCACTTTGGTAAGACCGCTGCTAGGTAGCTCCCTGTGGGTACGGAACATCGTTGTAGCACTGATTAGTAGTGTCCCTCGCATTAAGTTAGAGCACCTCGCGCTCCAGTCGTCGCGTGTCATGCTGCTGCGTGAATATTGCATACTGTGAGTCTTGTGAGCGTTTCGTAAACATAGTTATCATATACATGGTTCTTTAGTACTGGAAATTTCCCTGCATGCAGGGAAACAGGGATTCTAGTCTCACGATACGACTCAGGGAGCCACTGATGACCCTAGGGGAGATCTCGAAGATCTCGATGACATCTTCCTTATGGCACCTACGCTAGTACTGTGGGGTGTGCATTGGAGCTTCTTCCACGTGGAACCTCTAGCTCGAACCAGGGCTCTCGGTTTGTTCCATAGAGGTGGGGTCAGTCACCACTGACTTATTCAGAGATAACACTCGTTATATAGGTTTGACGTAACGAACTTCTCTTCCCAGACGTCCCGATGCATATAATTTGCGCATGTGCGTCTGTCAATATTATCGAGAGCTTCATAACGAGTGTTATAATGTCCCCCTCAAATATTGCGCGTTATCGCTGATATTAGAGAGCACATATAAGCTCTTTCCCGTGACACCGCCGGGAGAGGCCGCGACGCCACGGTACTGACGATGATAAGACGATGAGGCACCTGTTGTCAGCCCTGCGGCGATGGCGTTTTGATCGTCCAATGACTCAGACCGTTTCGACATCTTTATTCTACCGTAAAGGCACAGGTATCAGATCTCCAGTATTGATTCCAACGTGTACATGATGACTTGCAGGATTATGTACCCTTGATCGAGTATTCATCGCTCTAGGGCTGCACGTCATACGACTGTTGCATACCTGGTTAGTGGAAACCCTCCACAACGTCATTTTACATATGCATGCTCCGAGAAAACCCCCACTTGGCCATACTGGGGGTAGTGAAAAAACTACGTACTCGCCACAGCCCAAGCACGAGGCTAACCAGGTAGGATAAATAATGATGATAACATTAATCTCCCGTGGCCGTATCACTCGGCTGCAACTACATACAGCAGGTTTACATCAATCGTACGAAACACACTTCTTATACAGGTATATAGCAAGCTCCGTGGACCCTACCAATCACCCTCCATGCATGCTGTGCGAGGCTATGCAAACAGTGAGAAAAGGAAGGTGATTACGGTGACCTCCGGCAGCTCCGCGAAGACAAGATGGGGCGAGTAAAGGGGAAGGACTGGATCGGTAAATGACGGTGTCCGCAAAAGTCGAGGAGGCGTAATGGAGAAGAGACAAAGTACCACAGATCTGCGTGAACGAAATCTAAAAAGGCATCATAGATAGCAAACGACTGGCAGTGTTCGTCTCACAAGTGAGCCGACACAGCGCATCTAGGCAAGACAAACTTCACTCACGAACCCGAACCCTGTCTAAACAATCCAGAAGAGTCAAAAATACAGTCAAACGGCGATATAGTAAAGCGATACACAAAAGGGGCCTGGAAAACCATCCGGCAGGAGACATATCATAAATCTAAAAAAGAAACATACTCGCGATTCTCGGGGAGTGTGGGCAGGGATCGTACGCTCATATGGCTCGAGTGGAGACTCCTTGATCCAGAGGAAGTGTACGACGAAATGGTTGAGGCCGCATCTCCGGAATGGTGGCTCATACTGGCCCGATGGAGGCTGTGGTAGTCGAGTGACGAGTCCGAATCTCCCTGGTTAACGTCGTTGGGGGTGGTATCGGCAATACTGACGCCCTCAAGAGAGGAAACGGATGACCGTGGATGAGAAGACCTTTTCCATATTTTGAGAAATTTCCGCATTTTTCTAGGTCTCTCATGGAGGTTTTGGGACGTGGGGGAACACGACGGGCTATCTCCGGGCTCGAAGCCACTCCTCGAAGTGCCCTCGCCTCTGATGTCTAACGTGACATTCGCAAGACTTTCACTGTTGATCAAATGGCTGAAAACCAAACGTCAAAATTGAGGTTACACGATGGGAAATGGGGGGGAAACCGCAGAAAAAAGCTCACAGTGCGTCAATATTTGTGTGCTCGGAGGATTTGCGGCGGCCTTTCCGAACCGAAGCGGAGCGCGGAGGTCTCGACTTCGAGCGACGGTTCTTGCTAATGTTGCCCGAGCCTCCCCTCCCGGAAGACGCCTACAGGATGATCGTAGTATGAAAGTCACGTTCAGGGTAATCACGAGTCGGACTCACCACCACCTTCGACTCCTCGTGACGTTTACGAATCTGTCGTTCATAACGATCTTCGGTATCTCTATGCTCGCTGAGTATGGCAGCGGTTAGAGGGTGATCCGCTAAGTCCGGGGAAGGTGGCTGGATGTTTCCGACTCCGCCCCGACCGACAGAGACAAACTGTGAATGGTCCCGTCATTTGAGAGTGGACACTCCTCCGGAAGTGGATGAAACCTACCCTGCTCGAAGAGCCTTCCTTTTCGCGTAAGGAGACGACGTCGGAAACATCCACGGGTGGTTCTGAGCTGTGCCCCACTGACGAGCGCCGGATGTTCCCTGATCCTCCTCGTCCAGAGGACGTCTGAAGCGAAAGCAGAGTTAGAAGCTTAAAACTCAGGGCTGGCAGTTAGCGATGGCACTCACGAACGGATCGCGGGTTGTGGATAGGGAGAGTCGTAGGGACTGGGCGAGAGCCATGATATTTGTGATGAAGCACGAGACGTGATTCAAAGAGGGTGAAGAGGGGTTGCACGAGCATCAGGACCGGCCTTGTTTAAACAGGTTGGCACGGGCGTAGACTTCACAGCCGGGACAAAATGGTCGTCCGATAAGGATTCCATTAGCGCTCAAAGGTGACAAAATGGGACATATGTCACCCACCAATGACTTACGGTATCCTTATCTATATCATGTCAGTCTCTGTCAAACATGCGCAAGCTTTTTTTATTCAGTGTGCGAGTGAAGCATCGCGACGCGAGAATTACTCACCCCCACCGTTGTGAACGTTGCGTTTCCAGGTCCCATACGGCAAATCTGACGGCGTCTTGAATGGGAGGTTGTTGCGTTTTGCGATAATGGCAGGGTTATCACTCTGGAACGGTCGTTTGGCGCGTCGGAGAAACTAGTCAGCTGCACCGACCGGAGCACGAATCCGCAATCTGTACTACGGACCGGAAAGGGGATAGCCAAGGAGCACGCGATTGGAGGGACTGGACCAATGAATTATGGAGTTTACCGGAGCAGAGAGAGATCTCTGCTAACTACCTGACAAGTTCTCATTAGTGCACAAATTAATGAGAAAGCGCGGCGAGATTAGACTGAACCGGTCACCCTAAAACATACTTGTGCAGGCCAAACGTAAAAAAAAAAACAAGTGGCAGGACGGGACGGCCGCCCGGGTCCGTCGTCAGCGCTGGAAACGGCTGTGGGAAAAGCAGTCGAGTTTTTGCAGGTTGCTTGAGTCTGAAACGTCCACGTTGGAGGACGCTCAGACGTGCACGTCCCCAAGTCGTGTGGGGAAATGCCGGCACTCACCTAGAATTACTGTATCGTTCTCGCTTGGACTGCGAGGCAGGCAGACTGCGACTGCGCAAAGATGAAACCTGAGTCGACAAAGAACGTCCAACGTTCCAACGACCAAGAGCCCCACAGGAACGGGTGTTTTTTTTTTCTTTGGACATCACATCAACGTGGGTAGGACGACCACACCACTCCTCAGCCTGATCACCACCATGATGGTTTGATGATGAAACACGAACTTCGAGACAAATAGTACTTTCCATCTGTGAGATAACTCGGAGATCCATGGCACTTGCCTGAACTTGCCGCCTAGGTGCTACTAAGAGGAGCAGAGCAGCGGCTGCTCGCTTCAGGGCCATCGACACTACTATTAGCATGTACATAATTCCCATCCCAAAGTCGTATGACAACCTGATGTGATGGTAAATTGTATATGGGAGCAGTCGGGTCTGGCTGTTGCTTTTTCGGTCCTTCTTCAACGTCGTCGAGGCCGACCTGCTCATCGTCGTAGGCTGTGATGTCGATCCCAGCAGTGGCAGCCGTCGAGCTCAGTGCTGCTGCGTCGACGTCCACCAGCTCTGTCGACGAGCGAGGTTCCGTCCGCTTCGACTCTCAGTGCGTCGTCATTCCGGAACCCAGTCCTCGCTCACGACGGCCCCGCCTCGTCACCAAGACATACTCGGTGCCCTTGTGGAAGAGACGTGGCTCGACGTCCAGCTCTTCAGAGCCAGATGCGATTCACTCTCAGTGTCCGGAAGTCGACAACCACGTCGTCCTCAAACTTTCACTTCCACGGTCGGTGAAACTACACACAGCAACAAGGATTACCCCCACGGTCTAACCATGCAATTATAGATTCCAGGCGAGGGCGCAGTTGCCTACGAGAAGCGCTGATTCGACGCCGCTCACTCCGTGCTTGGTGCATCGCTCCCTCTCGGTTGGCGCAACTGACGTCTCCGGATCTCCACCCACAAGTCGACACACACGAAGCAAATCACCCACCTCACCCACCCGCGCAGACCTAGTTACAGTACCACTTCGACCATGCTGTGCGGCATGCCAGGAGGTCACGGACAGAGCACGTTCACAGGGAGACACATGGACGGAACGTTTTTCACCCGCTGCGTATAGCCGTCGCTGTCACAGTACAGATAGCCACCCCCGCACCATCACTGTAGCTGGCAGTGCTGCTTCTGCATTCTATGGTTCCCTCGCCCGCGACGTCCCGATTAGTGTGGACGAGGTCGACAAGCGTCGCAGAGCAAGTGACAGCGCGCTTGTCACTGGCTCTGGCGTGCCAGATGATGCTATTGCACCCGAGGAGAAGCTGCCTCCTACTGCATTAGACTCACCCTCGGGTGGTCGTGGACGTCCTCATCTGTCTTCAATTTGGGTACCCCAACTAGCTGCCAATGGGATATCAGAAGAGGTTGACGATGACGAAGAGGATCAGCTCTTCCCTCTCCCTTCTCCAAAGCGTTCGCCATCCTCTTCCGCGTCTCCAAGTCCCTCGTCTTCTTCGTCTTCTTTACAAGTTGGACAAGTTGGCCAAGCACAGAATCTGACGAACAGTCCCACGTCATCATACTATTCAGCAGAATCGTCCGTTAATGGTCAACATCTTTGTCCCCCTGCAGTTTCATCATCCTCACTGAACCTTCCAAAGGCATCGGTTTCCAGCACCTCCTTGACGAACGATCCTCCCCGTGCACCATCACCAAACATCCTCGCCTCCCTGCCACCACTATCCAACCGTCAAAGGCACCGGGAATTGGCCCTCCAGATCCCTCGGTCAACGTCACCAGAAGACACCTTTTCTGAGGAGGTATCTCAACCTCGTGCATCGACCCCGCCTTTACCCTCTACGCCAAAGAAGATCCCGTCCGCTTCCACTGCATCACCGTCAACCTCGCCAGTTCTGTCGACGTCGCCGAACTCGAGGAGACTTCTCAAGCCATTTACTGGCTCCCCGCGGCAGATCTTTGCGGATGTCATTCGAGGGGTTGGAGCATTCGGAACGGGTGGAAGTGGGCTCAACGTGCAGATGTGAGCCATTCACCCGTTTCTGGATGAGCTTCGGACCTCGTCTGCGTTGTATGGTTTGCCTGATTCAACGACGTCTAACATCACCTTCCTCTGTACATTTTTCCATGCCTTGCGTTGTTTTCATCCACTATACAGTACTGAGTGTACCAGGCGTAATTACTGACCCATTTAATCTTCGCCACGATGGTGTCATAGCGCTTTTTTACCTTGTAATTCTTTCCTTATACCCGTCGTGCTCGTGTTTGCTGATGACCTGCTATGAAATATGCCGTTTAGTCGTGGATTCATACCAACGAAAGAGCGTCGTTCCGTGCACTGGCCATACAACCACCTGCCAATGGTTGGCACGTCATACTGATGCTCGCCAAACTTGTATCTCCCCAGCTTGTTGATCGCACGATTGATCAACAACATCATGCCATCTCCACTGCCTGGACACCGTGGTGATCAACCCGCACAGCATCCGCGTTGGCATGAGGATTATGTTCGATGCTCTAATTTCTCGCTTCCACTTTGGCGGGCCAGTAGTTTCGTCGAGGACACCCAGGGATACGACGGCATGGGTGAATCGGACAACCAACATGTCCGAGACTCGGAGCCTACTGAGACGGTGTCTCTGGTTGCGTCGGGTGGGGCGCGGAGGTGACAATTTCATTAGTACTTGTCAAGGGCGTATTATACACACCGTTGGCCAGGTTCCTGACGGGCCTGCCAGGTGCCTTTACCAAGTGGCAAGGGCATTGTTCTTCCAGCGCCTTATTTCTTCCTACTCATCCACCGCCTCGTGAGGATGGCCGGCAATAACAGACCTGGATATCCGTATGTATTCGAACCGCAACCACGATGGTGAGTTCTTACTGTTTACTTTTCTTATTTTCCCGCATATTCCTTTGTTTTTTGTGTGGAACCAGGATCACACCAGCGGACGTAGGGGCACCTTCCGGACACTCATCCTTGATATCAAACCCTGGACCGACGACCCTATCTTCGAGACGTTCCCCGGTGCTATCATCTGCACAAGAGTCGCGGCAGAACACGCTAGTATATACCATCGAGCGCCGAGGGGCTTCTCGGGATAGAAACCAGTTGACTGTCCCGTCGATATATCCAACTTCTCAAACCCGCAGCTCTCTTTCACCTGCTGCCGGAACGTATGCACAACGTCTCTACGCCAGCGCCGTTCCCAAGTCAAAATCGCCATCCCACCAGACTCAAAATGTCGCCCGCGTCGATGGGTTAGCGGCACCTCCCCGATCTGCCGATCATCATGTAGTGAACCAGCGCGCGCACACCGATCTCGGTATAACACATGCTGAGCAACATCTCGATGCTTTGAGTCGAGATTTCGACTCGAAGGCATTTCTCATATCGTCCGCTTCCTCGCCTGCAGGTGACGAAGAATGGAATAGACTTCCGGGAAATTCCGACGAGAAAAGACTGGTGCCTTCATATACGACCACGTTTACTCCATCAGCTACCCAAGCTAATGCACATGACCATGTAGTACCGGACCTCGGGGATGAAACGCCCCGATATGAGGCTCCGGCATCGTCCTCGGCAGTCACTGCTGGTGGGCCCAGCGAGGTACCACAAGGTTCAAGCACACCTGCCGATTACTCGGACGTCATTCAGCCTTCAGTCTCCCCTGTCTTGAATACAGCATCTAGCCTCGACTCACTACCTCCGGACCCGGAGGACATTGCAGAGGAAGTTCCTCCATACACTCTAGTGGACGAAACGCCCCCTCCCCCGGACTTGGGTGATACGGATACGGGAGCTAGGGAATCAAATGCACCACTCCATGCTGCAGCCGTCGAGGATCCGCCCCCTGCAGCCCCATCATATACTCCTGCCGACTCAGTGCTCGTAAACCTTCCAGATCATGGACAGCGTACTCGTTCGCCCGTTTCGTCCACCACCAGTGGTATCACTTGGCGGGTCCACGAAGCGCGTTCTGGCCCAAACTATAACGAGATATCGTGTCGACTGCCCACCATATCATCGCACTCCGCATCCACTTCGAACAGCGATTTTGCGGCGGATCTGTATGCCCATCCTTATGGCCGTCACTCCATGCGTGACCGTGCTCGATCTACCACCACCCAAGTTAACTCCATCCTCGCTCCACCCCTAACTGCTACCGACGAGATGATGACCATGCATCATGGAGCTGGAGTTGCTAGGATCCCTCCCATATCGGCTCAGGTAACACCGCCCCAGCAGCAGCTTCCATCAAATAACATGTCAACCAACCATTTCTCCATGCAGTCGCCCGGTGACGGCTCCTCGTGGAGTCATCACCCTCTATCAGACTCGTCTACCATGCAAGCGTACCCGATAAACACTGCTGGGATGCTCCGTGGGCCTCCCGGAGAATCCACTGTCCAGCTATTTCCTCCACATTCTTCTCCCAGCTCACCCTCGTCCTCACCTGTACCATTTCATCCCGTTCCTCCACACCCCTTGTATCCTGCACCACAGCAACTTCCCCGCAAATTGCGACGACCCCCGCCAGTGCCTAACCGCCTGCGACGCCCGTCTACCACCCCTTCCTCACATGTTGGCACGGCACACGGTTTACAGATGTAGCTAGTAGTTCGGTCTCCCCTACCGGATGTTGAAGGTGGTTTTCTTTTTTTTCCATCGTTAGATTACAGCCGCATACTGGACAAAATTAAATTCGTTGTACAGAGCATGTACAATCAAGTTTTTTTCGTACACTCTTTCTGAACTTTTGATTTTTTAACATATGTAGCTACATATCGGATAGCTGAGCTCACAGTTCGTTAAGGATGTGTTTTTACAGTTGCGACAAGAACCATTCTATTCCCAAGATGTCAAGAGTACTACGACATAATACTCCGCGGGGTACAGAACGGTTCACTATAGTATGGGTGTTTGTCACGAGTTTGATACAGAGACAAAGGATACAGCATAGGGCAATAGTCATAGCATGGAGATTTGAGAACGACGTTGTAGTGAACAGTGTAGGGATAAGAACTATCGCGAGGGCCAGGAAAGAGCACATATCAAACCATTGCGGAGGTGTGTTCTCAAGTCAAGCACGGATGGGCCTCGTCGATGCTGGCGTTGGGCGCCCGCGAGGTCGGGGTCGACTCAATCGAAGGGTCTCAGATGGCCTATGAAACCTGTTAATCAACGGAAGAAATTCGCCGTAGTATACGCACGTCATGATAATGCCTTGTGAGATATTCCCCAAACCGGCGCCGAGGCTGACATTACCCAGGCTCGTGTTATTCTCCTTGTTTTCCCCTCCAATTCTTCCCGTACCCCTCTTACTCCACCCCAGTGCTGCACGTCGGGCATTGGAAGCGACGCGGGGACGGGAAGGTAGTCCGAAGACGCACTCAGGTTTCTCCATCGATGCCACAGCCTTCTCGTCCGGAAGTTTCTCAAGGTGTTCAGACGAAGGGTTAACATTGAGATTGATAGGAACCTCTTGGAGTGCATGACATTTTGGCTGGTCTGGAGGAACATCAGTGGCGGTTGGGTTAACGATGGAATGTACGGCGGGGGCCCTAAGTTGTTCCGCAGCGGGAGAGGGCGCGTGGGACGTCATTATCGTACGTGGGTATGGAGAAGGACGACTGTCAGCCCTTGACCTCATGCGGCGCGGCCCCAATTCCGATGGAAGAGGATGGTAGTTCTGCACCGAGTGTTCAAGTAGTGCCTGCATTCCAGACCGGTGGCGGGGTGGATCAAACGCTGGAAGAGAAAACGGATCAGTCTCGTACCACTCCTCCTGATGCCACCGACGTACACTGCACTGCAAAAACGGAGAATGGAGTGTCCACCCAGATACGTTTGCTCTCGGTGACAGCGTCCTGCGCTTCATCTCTAAGAGCATAGTACTTGCGAAGGGCGGTGATGCCCCTTTCATCGTCCCACGGGGAGATTGAATCGACCGATGATGTCTCGGGATCGACAACAAACACTCGGGATGGGCCCATGGTCTTCGTCACCGATTCAGGTAGCTGTACCGTCTTTGTCGCAGAACCGGGCGTGGATCGATCAGGAGAATTGAAAGGAGACAATGAAGTGGTCGTCTCTTCCTCGATCGTTTCATATACTGAGGTTCTCGACGCCCGAGCTTGGGAAATGCGTCGATGATGTCCATGGCCGCGTGCGCGTGACCGCACCCGATCAAAGGCAGTACTGGCCGAGGGATGGGTAACATTTGCAAGCATGGAGTTGATATGACCTAAGTCAATGCTCGACTGGGAGCCCTCGGAAAGCGACGAGTACCCATCGCAAATGGAGAGTGGAGGAGTTTCTGCACCGGAGCTGGAAGTGCATGTGCTTGAACGGGAGCGCGTTGCGATTGGCTGCCGGGTAAAAACTGGTTGCATTCGGACTTGAGCAAGTCAGCTTTACACACGGAAATTATAGTGGGAGTATCACATACAAGAGCCAGAAGTATCCTCGCCATCGGCCGCGAGAACAGTGTTTTCCAAGCTTTGCCGTTCCAGGAGACCATGCTTAGCGCGGATCATGCGCTCGTCTCCAAATTTGAATGAACTAATAGTGGAAGCGATGGAGGGCTTGCTTTCAACAACTCGAGATTTGTCAGGTGTTTCGTAGTCTCCTTTGGCGCGCTTGAAGACCAGCTCAGGCACGAGGTCGTCCGGTAACTGCTTGCGCCTTTCCATGCGAACACAGGGTGAAGCCTCAATCATCGAACCTACGGAGAGGCGTCGGACATGACCACCTCCAAGCATCTAAACAAAAGTTAGGAAGACTGTTGCAACAGAAAGTGGTGCATTTACGCTGATCATCGTGTCATCCTCTTTCGCTGGGCTATGCGCACTCGAAACGCTGAAGCTCGATATCGGCCGGTAACGGGGAAGGTCAGCGTGACGGGCATCCATGGGATCCTTGCCAAAGAACGCGGAATCCGACGATGACACAGATGTTCTGTAGCCTGTCTTCTCAAAGAGCGAATCCTCCGCAGTGGTCTTTTGCAATTCGTTGCGGCTATCTAAGATGGAGTCGTATGACGAACGGTGTTCATACTCCTCAGAAGTGATTCGTTCGCTGCGCACACTGCCTGCGAGGCTTTCTGGAGGAGAAGCTGAGATAGATGTCAGTGGCACGCCATGGTCCAATGCGGACTCAAGCATTTTATCACCCAATCCCGGGCGGCCGAGGCGGGCACCCGAGTAGTTGCTGAGTACCGAATCGACAGAGAAGTCTGGCCGGTGTTTGGCCCACGCTGCCCGACCTCCACTGGCACCACATAACGCGTAAGACTGCGCTACACTGCTGATGCTAGTGCTGGAATCACCTCGGCGATGGTGGGGGAGACTGCGGTTGTAAAGGCTGATAGGAGGGCCAAGAGACGTGACTGAAGCAGAAGATTCGTGACGGCGGTGGCTATTGTTGTGCGGGTAGAGCTGGCAGTGCGCGGGGGCACGGAAGTAGAAACTAGAGGCGTCACTGTCAACCCGCTTTCGTCGAGGGTCTTTGTGGATGAAGGAGAACGTATCATCGACCGATGTTGACATAGAGAACGAGAAGTCGTCAGAGTATCGTCGTTTATCCGGGTTAGCAAGTAATCCGTAGTCGAACGGATCAGCCGAGCCAGCATGCAAGACACGACCGTACGAAGACACCGACGCAATGCTGAATATGGATTCGTGTTTCCCGTGTCTCGAGGTCGCACTCATGCCTGGATAGAAACCTGGACGGTGGTCGTGGAACTCGAAGCCTCTTCTAACTTCAGCGAACGAGTCAAGGCCTCCAAAGCTAAGGGCGGATGAATTGCGCTGATGGCCATTTCCAATAGAATTCCGTGCGACGGCTCGGGCACCACGCTTAGAGCTAGAATCCGACTGCAGGCGGGACCGAGGCGGTTGGGAAGGGATTTCCACAGCCTTAGCAAAGATAGATTTCAAGAGTGAGCTTTCGTCCACAGCTAGGGTTCCCGCTGACAGTGAGTGGGCCACAGCTGGGGGAGGAATGATATCCGACAGAGTTAGTGGTGCGTCCTCTTGGGAATCGTCTTCCACGGCTGCAGGAGAGGGTTTCCCACCAAATTTGAAATCTCTGTTCAGTTCACCGTCCGAGGGACGGGAGCCCATTGAACTAGGTTTGCGCAACATCTGGGGTGCGATCATGTCCCACAAGTCGTCGTCTGACACAGTAGTGGCGTAACTATCAGTACCAGGGAGGAGCGATGGCTCAGCGTTGACATCCACAGGGAAATCAGCGGGGAGAAGCTCGCGAGACTCGTAGTCGTCCGGAAGGCTGAACGTACTCTGTCCCGCCCTCGATAACTCGTCCTGTAAAGAGTTCTTGGGTAAAGGTGGAACATCACCATTGAAAAAATTTCCAAAGTCGGAACGAAGGTCGATCTTCGCAGGAGTGCGAAAGGCGCTCTCCAACTGCTCCACGAAGCTTCGTCGGTGCGATGCGCCGGATTCGTTGAGCTTATTGATCTCCCCGGTGAAGTCAAATGATTTCTTGGTGTCTTCCTCAGACGAGGACAAGGCCCCGGCTTCTTCGATATCCGCTTGGCGATCATCTTCGTCGATCAATGTGGCACGGAAGACAGGGACCTCAGGCAATGGGTCCTGCGAGGGAGAATCGGCACCCGGAACAGGGAGCGGAATCTCCGGAGGCAGCCCGGGTGACGGTAATGGCAGATGGGGCACGTCAGGATTGAAAGACATCGTATCGTCGAGCTCCTGATCAGAGCTGGAAAGGATGACCTGAAGTTCGTCCGGAATATCAGAATCGGGATCGCTCGCATCAAACTCCTGCTCTGCCACGCTACCGACGGAGCCGCCCATTGTTCCAGTGAGACCCAAATTGCGTCTAGCTTCAGGAGGGATTGGTAGACTGCCACTTTGATCTTGGGTAGGGACAAGCGATGACCGTTTCCTGGCATGACCTTGGCCTTTCTTGAATACAGGAGACGACAACGAACTGCAGTGCGAATCAGACTTCGAGTGCGCTGAGCCGAACGTAAAGGCCGAGGGAGAGCGATCTGTCTCTTTGTCACCGAGGACAAACGGTGGGACAGCAGGAGATGACCGAACTGCCGCAGTAGCTCTGGGGACTTTGGACACCGCTGGTCGAAGAGCCTTGAAAATCGGCGACGGGTCGGCTGCAGGGGCAGGAGTCAAAGTACGTTTGTGCATCATCCGAACAGTAGGTACGTCCTCCTTAGGTCGGGCCCTAATGGTCGCTGGAGAAGGCTTCGATGGTGAGATGCAGGCATTCAGAGTTGCCCAGGGCGCAATATTTTGTCCAATCTGCACCTGGCCAACTGTGGGAGTCTTGCCATAAGGCCGGAGCGAAGTGATAGATGCAACATTGGCGCGCAGAGCCCTGACAGGACTGTCCATCGTAAAACGATTCTTTGAAGGTGTTGGACTACCGGGCTGGTCGAGCAACGACGGTGAACGATTACTTCTGGGAGATATATCCCGACTACCTGGAGTGGCTTCCAGATCCAGTCTATTGATGAGCTGAGCTAAGTCATTAGTCGCAGCATCCAAGAGCGAGATAACAGCATCATCTGTTCACGCAACTTAACCACATAACGCACAAGACATTGGACGTATACACACCGTCACCATCATCGTAAATCGCCTTAGGACGTGAGCGACTTAGAAGTTGTTCGGACATTGGACGCAGGCGGGTTCGTTTCATAGGCGTCTCATTGGAAAGTGTCACCTCGTCCGCGGAGCATTCCTGGATCGTGGCCTCCTCAACTGTAACGATAGGTAGAACAGGGCCGGGAGTAAAGTCCTCCTCTTCGTGTTCGGAGAGTGCTCCGGGGAAGATTGCCGCCAGCGGTTTCCTCTTCCCACTATCGGACACTTTCCTAGTCGAATCTTTCTCGTTCTTGGACCGCTTGCTTTTCTTGTCTTTCTCCTTTGCGGCCTTTTTGCTCTCCTTTTCTTTCCTACGCTTCTCCTTGACGGTCTCCAACCCTGCTTCATCCCAACGAACGGAAACAGAAGAGTTTGATGATGCACCCGAAGCAGATGACCTGGGTCGAAGGGAGGACGCTGTAGACATTGTCGAGCCAGAGCGCCCACGTGCCAGAATGCCACCTCCGAGTATATTGGCGGAATCGACAGAGAGTCGGTTTCCAATACCATTGGAGGTCACGATTGACGAAGCTGTAGAACCGCTTCGTGATGTGGGCAGACGCATGGTCGAGGGCAAACCCAAGCCCAGGACACTTGTTATCTTCCCCAGTGACCTGCTACCGGTCTTGGACGCTGCAGGGCTTGCGCTCAGCGCGCCTGCTTCGAAGCTGCTACCCGAGTAGCGCACGGTTTCTTTCACCTTTACCTTCTCTTTCTTTTTCTTTTTCTTCTTCGCGTCAGGTTGGTCCTTGTCCTTCTTATCGGCATCTTCTATGCTAGAAGGGCCCTTAAGTTGAGCCCAGCTGCCAATGCGAGCAAGAGACCGGACAGAACGCATGGCTCGCATGGCAACCGAGTTCTTGCCGCTTCCCAATGCGCCAGCTCCAGGCGGTGCTAGAGTCGCAGTTGGTGTTGGGACCCGAAGGTACTCTACAGGGGCCTGAGGATGCTCTGCGCAGATAGGACTACTAAGCAGTATCCCTGAGTCGAGCGAGTTGAAACGCGTCCGTGTATCTGCTGGCTTCGAATCTGAGTTGGGGGCTAAAGGCCTGTTAGTACTTTATGACGAAGACACCAATCAAATATATACATTTGGCGGTTTCCTCTTTCTCTTTGGAGTCTTTCCTTCCTCGACCAATACTCCACCATTTCTGATTTTCATCGGTCTTCACTTTCAACAACCCCTCCTCCTTCTTCCCACTCTTCTCCTTATTCTCCTTAGGTTTCATGATTGAAGGAACATTCGTAACTTCGCCCAGCGTTCCCCATGTCATCCCATCCAGAGCGGCCCGTGATTTTTTCTTCTTGACCATTAGTATATCCCCAATATCAGGGTCCTCCGCAGGATCAACGTAGATTTCAAACCCAGCCTCATTCTGCACGGAAACCCCTACGCGTCGTGTCACGTCGGAAAAGTCTTGTTCGCGCTCCCCCTTGGTCGACGAAGATCCAAGAAGTCCAAACTTAGACTTCTTTGGGACGAGACGTTTACGGGGAGGATCGCCAGTTGACTTGGGCGCGAGGGGAGCGGGCATAGTTTCTGCTGTCCATGGTGCGACGACAGGTTGATGAAGCGACGTGTTTTGCTCTGAGGGGGTCGGTGCGGTGAGACGGATAGTTGGAACCTGGGATTTGGTTGCTGGCGTTGTGAATGGAGACGATGAGCGAACGCGAACGGTGTCCGTAGTAGTTCGTGATAACAATGACAACGGCATGAGCTGAAACAATAAAAGTCGTTATGTGCAAGAAAATGGTTGAGACCGTAAAGTCGTCAAATTCGTTATGAAAACAAGTTCTTCGAAAAACAGAAACGAATAGAAAGCAGAAAGGATGTGCCTCTAGAGGCAGATTGGTTTGTGTCGTTGTTCTAGGTCGTTACGACTTAGCGCGTGCCCAAATCTTGACGGTCAGTAAGCGTCGTTAGATCGTGTGTGCGTTGTCGAGTTTCTTGATGTATGCCGATGTCGGTAACGAATCGTTAGCCAAGTACCCTCGTAAGTGTCTTATAGTCAGTAAATGGAATCTCTATGTCGGTCGCTCAGCGAGTCAGTGTTACAGATAGGGACCAGTGCACTTACCTTGAGCGACGAAGCAGAAAACTCACGGCCTTAGATGACAAGGCGAGTCGACGGAGGCGAGCGCTTGTCTCGTTGCTATCGTTGTCCGCGACGACGCTAAGGAAGAAGAGACCCGGGTCTTCGAAGTCGAACTTGTTTGGCCATGTGGGGGGTGTTATTGGGGCCAAACAACACGTAAACAAATCGCGAGCAGAATATCAAAGCACGTGACACACCACCCCCTGGACTCCCCTACGTTGCAACTTCGGCTCGTGGTACCTTTGCAGACATCCACACCTGTGGAACGAGCAGCCCAGTATGAAATCATAGTCTCTGGTGCTTCGACGAAAGCTGCGACTGCGGGACTGTCGGTTATTCTTCCAAGTTCTCGATGCGATCCTACACCACTGGCACTTTCGAGCGTCGTTCCAAATCCCAAACCTCGCCATCATATAAACGCACTCAGAATGGCAAGGACTTCATTACCTTCACTTTACGATCACACATGCTACACGGACAATACTCCCCACCCCCTTTTGAAAAAACCAGCCGGCGGTTGTTGATCGAGTAAGTCGCTGGACGAAACATCCGCGAGGCATTCGGTGGAGAAACATCAAATTAGAGGACGTCACATTCCAATTAAACAAACTGCCAAACCCCATCCGTAGGTTGGTTTTCCTCCCGCAGCCGATAGCCGGACGGTTCCATCAAAATTAACTATTGTCTTTCGAACCGCATGGTAATGTTGCATCTTCATCCATTTTCTGGCTGGTGTACACCACTTTACGGGAAGGTCAGTCCGTCAGTCCGTCAAGCGGGTTATGATCACTCTGGAAACGAGGCCGTTACCAACGTCCATCTTGCATGACCATGGGGCAGTGGTAGGTGCAACGGGTTGAATGGTGTTGATCAGTGTACCTCCCTTCAAGTGTGCTGACACATCGTGAACACGCATGAAGTGGAAGGCAACTTCGTGACATACTCCCTGGCTTGCCATACCAATGTCGACCAGATGGAGCCGAAGTCCGAAGGTAGTTCGCTCACAGAGGACGATATGATCTTGTGCTTGACCGTGGTGCTAATGTAACCCCAACGACAAGTGAAAATGATTCCTGATGGTCATCGGCTGGTTTTCGTTAAGGTACTTACCGTTGCCTATACGGATTGCAAGTTCACGAAACTGACATCACCATTCTTTAACGTGCACAGCGGACATCATCCACTCCCCAGCAGAGCTTATGGTGCATGGAAAGTTGCGAGTCCGAGGGACAATCCCGGACTACACTCACCAACAAGGAAAATGCGAGTATCACCATGCTCAGGTAGGAGGTAGGAATGCGATCCAGCGATGATGGGCCGACTGCGAAGGCGAAGTACCCTGTTGGGCGTCTGCCGACGATACTACTCTCTCAATTCTTGGTCTCGGCTGAAACAGTCGGCGTTCCTCTGATACACCGAAGCAGATCTGAGGCTCCCTGTGACGCGACTATTCTCAGCCGAACGAGTGCATACATGCCGGAGCAGCGCAATACGTATCGCAATACCCGTGTGACCTTTGTTGTTAAGAAGTGACTGGATCTCTCTAGTAACCACATGACTAGAGCATACCCAACTCTCAGTCGAGGCCAGAACTGTCACCCAAGACTGTCGTATTAACAGAAATCGGGGTGTAAAAATGCGATGACTGCACTTAGGCATGAATCTGACAATGCAAGATGAATATCGCAAGCACAGCCGTCTACGGATGTCGCACCCCGTGTGTCTGTACGTGTACTGCGGCCGCCCACCGTCCCGTGGCTGGGTATGTCAAAGGTCTGACTATGTTGTATCGCACTGCGAAGTAAAGCGGTCCATAACCCTAACCCTTTATTATGGGCTCCATGATGGGCATATTATGTACGTATGTATAGAACCCGACCTACATACTGAGTACCTGAAGCATATCACATACGAAACTACGTGATTGTAAAGCATTAGTCCTACGTATCCTGTCATAAAATAAATATCCGGTACACGAAAATATGTTCTGGTACTACTGCATCACTTGATCTAATCACACACGGTAAGCGATTTATGAATAAAAACGTCTCAAAAAACGAGCGTGGCGACCTGAGATTTCATCGCAGTGCAATTACGGGTAACGGATTTGTTCACAGAATGAATCGAAGATTTGTGTCCTGCGCAATGAATGGATCAGTGTGACCTCGCAAGTCACAAGCAAGCATACGCACGATAGGGTGAGAACTGGATAGCTGCACCTTCTGTTCGTACTGCCGCAGAATCTCCCGAACGGACCTTAGAAGCCCTTGATAGCTCTGAACAGGATTCCGGGCTGTGGTATTATCGCATATAGTTAGAACCCGCAGCTAATTTCGTATCCCGCCACTCACAGAGAGACATCACGAAAGCCTGCGACAGGAGTGTTAGCCAAATCTGGATTCCCGACGCGCGTGCTACAGCGGCTTACATAGCTCATGGCACCCACAGCAACACCCCTCTGGACAGTATCTGCACTTGTTTGGTCATCTCTGCACCCCGAGAAAGATATCTATGCACTTGTCAGCCCAAACTCCTCTAAGAGGAAACTACGTACCACATCAGCCGATGACCCCTTTAGTGCTCTCGCCCTGTCAGTGACATGGACGCCTTTGAGGCGGCCATCAGCATGATACTAACAAGTTGGTTAATTTTCTCGACAAGGGTACACTCAACATCACGTACGATATACGGAAGATCTGTCAGAATATAGTGTCAAGCACGAGATACTGGAGAAACAAATAGGGACGAACCGAGTGCTGTTCCGGAATGACAGGACTACAATGATCTTAAGACATGTACTTCATGATGTCGGAATGCTCTTACATCAAATATAGCCTGTATAGGCTGTTAGGCACGGTCGAAGTGAACTCAATGTCATATACTTACAGTTAAGCGGCATCCAGTTGGAAGCGATTGCACCTTCAGGGCTGGGGTGGGCAAGCGTGCTCAAATTCGCAAAGAACAGCGGCCATACCATGATACGGTTCATCTCCTAAGGAGCAACGATAAGTAATGCAGCAAGGAATTATAAGCGGGTCTCACGTCATCGAGTATTACACCTGCTTTCTTATAGTCTACGGGGTATATCACTAGAACCCTTGGTCAGCAAGTGCACACGACTACGGCACTCCTCATACCTTCATCGTAGCCATCCGTCTCGCTGCCATTGTGATCGGGTACCTGACCCCCGTGCCCCGAATCTAGTCAAGAGTGAAGGACCGGTTTCAACGTACCACAGTGTCACCGACTTACAGTGGAAGAACAGGGAGTCGTGGGGCTTAGCATCTTTCACGAGCCATCGCATCGCATCAATGATATTTCTTCTCGTGGGCATTTGGCGAGGATTGGTGGTTTCATCCATCAACATGACAATATCTCCGTCGTGATATCCGCGGTAAGCTGTCACCCATTCAATTCGGCTAGGAAGTTTGGGAAAAAAATCTAGATACAAACCTGTGAGGTATCTCTTCACGTTGCGAATATCGTTGATACACCCCCGTAGTTGACGCTTCTGCCCGATATAATTGATTCCAATCTGCGTCGGCGCGTTTCAAGACCACAGTTACTCAAAAGGTTATCGTCTACTCACGCATAACGCTTTCTTCCGTCCAGTACATTTAGAGTACTGAAAATGTCCGTGGGCCCGCACGGCTTGTTGCTCCCGTGCCGGATGGACCAAAACAGGTCTTGGCACTGCACTCCCAGTTGAATGCGAGCGCCCTCGATGATCACCTTTAGCTTGTCTTGGCTGGACAGGTGTGGTGGGCCTTCGCAACTTCTGTGAACTGGGATTGCGATGCAGGGTCGACGAGACCTTAATAGGGCGAGATCCGGGTGGAGTGTCGTCTACATAGTGGACATGACGGGTTTCGGCTGACTTCGTCCGCGTGCGCGTGCGAGTGCGATGTTCATGATGCTGTTCACGAGACAACGGACGGTGTGGCGCTGGCTGAGGAGTGGGCATGGGCATGTACGATCGCGGTCCCATGTGAGATGGAAACATTCCTGCCTCAAACCGCGCAGATGATGACCGCGGAAACGTGTTATATGAAGAGCTTTTGAGGGTTGAAGATGGGTTACGCATGAACAAGGTCGCGTTGGCAACTAACTTACTAAGGGCTGATGAAACAAAGAGTAGTTAAATCCTGAAGTCGGCATGGAAATGAACAGAACGATTACTTTGTACCGTGCATTCTGACAGGAGAAACTGCTGGTGTGCCTAATGGCATATACGACTTCTGATATGTTTCCCTACGAGCAAAATTCAGTTTTCACCATGCGAGGAACTCGGAAGACGTGCCTCATCTCTGGGGGCGCTCTAGGGCTGAGAGGGTTCTCGTAATCAGCGATGACGGATATGAATCACCGTACTCACAACGGAACTGGAAAATGGGGGTAGGGGGATCTTGGACTGTTTGGGTAGTCGTCTCTTCTCAAGTCCCACATTGCAGAGTTAACTTGGGTGTATGTCCTGAAACGCGGAAAGAGGAAACAGAAGGGACAACCTGGCATGGCGGTGGTGGTGATGGTGTCATAAAGAAGGGACACAAGATGTGACCATGATGAGAACGACCTTTATAGTAGACGGCGTGCTTACGAGAAGTGGACCCTCCGACTGATCCTTGTAGAGAGATGTCGAGGCGGACAGGCGCTGGAGTGCAGACATCTCAAAGTCGGCAGGGGCTTTATTTGAATGTCGACTGTGTCCTGCCGCGCCCAAAATGATAATTGCTGACACACCGTATTAGGAAGGTGCCTTCCAAGTCTCCAAAACAGGCTAATGTGCCCGACACAGCGAGTCGTCTGCGCGCCCGCCCTGTTTCACAGAGTACTGGTAAGTGGTGTGCCAAGTGACACGCCAACACCAACAATGATGTCCGCTCATAATATGTACGAGCTTCTGACTCTGACTCTGCCTTGCGCCTCTCCATCAGTCTGTACGAGCATCGACCAGGAACCACAGTAGACAACTAAGGAGTGCTCTGCTGCACATCCAAGCAGCATGGATCGGTTGCGCAAACAAACTGGCCAATGAGCGGATCACGTCGCAGCTTTCTTGGTCGCGTGGCCAGCCTCCCTGTCGGTCGAGTCACTGCCAGCTGGCATGGCGGTTGCGGATCTCCTCGTGAGTCAAAATTGCTCGGAACCCCCGCGAGAAAACCCCTAAACACAAGGGGAGGAGACGGCCATGTCGCCCACAGTTACTAATGACCCCCAATCACACTTGCAGTATTTGTGATTCTTCAACATGCTTTTCTCCATATGTTCCATGCGTAGTACGTATCGCGCCACGGACTATGTCCCGCAGCAAGGCGGTACCTCGCGTTCCCGAACCCCTCCGGAGGAATACGTGATAGCAAGCCACTCATCATTTACCAAACAGGTGGCATCCGCTGCTACCTCGACCGTCGTATCCTTATAGGGTTGCCCGAGTCACCTTCCGCAGTCACCGTACACACAGGCGGGGGCTCCATTCACATTGGACGCTGGCCAACTTTCGAGAAGACTCGGAGACCGTTTGGGCCCGAATACTGGCCAGGCGCTGTTCAAGATTGGAGCTGGGATATGGTAAGATTGGAACCGCGTCAACTCGCCAAGCCGTGCACCGACCTAACCTGGGCACGGTGCTGCCGTCCAGAAGGGAATACGATTTGTCAGCAGATATCTGGATGACAAAACTTGCTATGTAGGGGGATTGGACACCTGTTAGTCGGGAGTCTCGCTGCACTACAGTTTAATGAAGTACACTGCAAGCTGGACAGATGAGTAATCAATTAATCAAGCTTCACGCGTGCCGATACGGCCCAGTTGGGTGGCCGTAGACTCCTCGATCTACCTTGGCGTTCCCGCACACGAGGAAGATGGTAAATTGGATGCCGGGCTCCGCGGCGCCCGGATACCTCAACATAGAAGGGAGCACCAGGACCAATATTCAAATCTTCGTTGGCAGATGGCTGGGTGGCTGACGCATCATAACTCATTTCAAGCCGAATAGCCCACAGGGCTGACTCTACACCCTGTGCTTAAAACCTCTGGGCAGGTACACCAACATATTGGTGCTTACTTCCAAGCTACCAAACCACGAGAAACTGCGCTGGATGTGTGATCGTGACCAAGGTTAATACCACATCAGTGCGTCAGACGCTCCCGACGCAATGATCGACCAGCAGGCTCAGATATACCATCCGCGTCACTTCGGCAGCGACATACGTCGATGAACGAATAACAAACTCTGGGAAACGTCCGTGCGTACAACCATTCAACGTAGGGCTAACATCTAGATCGTAACTACCCAATATTAAGGAAACAGTAAACTCGTCCATTCAGTTATCAAAATCATGCGCCTTGTACAACGTCGCGCTATCGAGAATGGTTCCATTTGCGCTCGATACGAACTCGTGCGTCAGATGTGTGCGGTTGTGGAAAGTGAGTCGCGACCAGCCGTAGTCCCTTGAAAAGACGTCATTCCTGGGAACAAACGTAGTCACCGTGACAGGAAGTGCTTACGTGTCAATCGCAACGTCGGTCCAGTAGGGCGACCCGACAAGCGTGTCCAGCCCATCGTAATGTCCTGCAGCACCGTTGACGATGTTCCATGGGGCCTTGGGGTTGTTGAGGCCAGCGGGGTCGATCGAATCTGATAGAAAACATCAGAATACGTGCAACATGCAACTGAGCTAGTGAAACGCACAGTTGGCAATTGGTTTGTTTCGCTCATAAAGCTACGGAGGTCAGATTTATAAGCGACTGTCAGTGTCCACACAGTACTTACGTGAACGTGTCCTTGCATGTAGAGGTCGACATTGTACTTCAAGAACAAGGGTTCAAATGCCTGTTGACAGGCGAGACAAACGTCACCCGAATCGTTTTTGGCGGCAATGTACCACGGGCGGTGAAGGCCAATGATGATCCACGGGGTTTTACTGCGATCGACACTGGCAAGATCCTGTTCAAGCCACTGGATCTGTTCATTAGGGTATCCGAAGGGGCCATTGTCTCCTCCTGCGTCTGAGCCACCAGCTTCATCAGGGGATTGCAATCCCACCGGAAGGTCAGTTTCCGAGTCAAGAGTGATGAAGTGAGCAAGACCATAGTCGAAGGAGTACCAAAAGTTGCCGTCTCCACCAGATTCATCGGACGGCATCCTGAAGTGATTAACTACAGCAACCGAGTTACAGAAATCTCGCAAATGTGGCGAAAAATTACGCACTGTAACCAGTGAAGTTGGTCTGTCCCGTAGTACAAATCGAGGTTGTGTAAGTGATGTTGTGAACGGCGTCAGTCGTACCACTGCAACCAACTCTGAGCCCATGGATTAAGGTGTGTAAGGCGACTTCACGTACCCGTTGTCACAGTTTGCCTAAACAGTGCCTTGAGTTACCTACCCGAAATGAAGGGAAAAGGCAAAGACTGACCTCATGGTTTCCCGCACCAACCATATACGCTTTCGAACTGGTGAGTGGTGTCATCTGGTCATAATACTGTTCCAATAACGAGTTATAACCATCCACCACACTCGTCACGTTTGGGATCAAGCTGTTATTTCCAAAGTAGCCTTGCCAGCTTTCCTTGATGAAGTAGTCTGCGTAAGCGATATCACCGTAGTGAGCGATAAAGTCGTATGTACTATGTAAAAAACCATGAGCGGCGCGGCACACCAGTTTGGAAACCACGCACTCCTTATTTTGCAAAAGACCCTGAATGGTATTAAGATCGCGTGGACCCAGAGGGTTTGCTGCGGCAGACGAGCCACCCAAGGGTCCGACGGACGTACTAAGTCCATCTCTACCCATAAGACCAAGATCGACGACAACTGCGACGGAAAAGGGAGTCTCATCGCCTGCTTCGCGTGCAGTTACAAAAGTGTCAGTTGCTCTGTAAGCACAACCTGGACAATTTCTGCAATACTAAGGTCACTACGGATGAAGAGGGAAGAAACAACACACACTCAACTGATATTGTACACGATACCAGTATTTGGTATTGGGCTTGAGTCCCGTTATCTTCACATGGTTGTCATACACTCTCGAAGTAGGGTATGTGACAGAATAGCCAGTCGCAATGGAAGAGACATCGAACGGGGACGTTCCATAGTATACTTCTGGGGATGCGATCTGGGCATACGTACTCCAACTGACTGTCATGCCATTCGGTCCTGCATAGGCGAGACGATGTTGCAGCGGTTCGTAGGGGTTGCAAGGGATCGACCCCGGGACGTGCACGCCTTTCGACTCGGTGATACAAGATGGGGAGTTAGTCTCGTTTACGGCTTGAGAGTGTACACCTGCACCGAAAAGCAGAGCGGCGACCAATACCAATCGTGCCCACATCTTGCGTGGCAAGGTGAAAAAGGCGCGCAGGGTGTGCGTAGTCCCTCGTGGGCGTACCCTGCGCTATTTAATCGGCGGTCGCGGACATGGTGCCCGGAAATTTAGAGTATACGCATAGTAACCACGGACGTCACGAGTTCATGCATCATGCCTGACCATGTGCTATCAGATCAGAAGCAATCAGGGAGCCAGGAGAGAGCTGTTCTCCATGACAGGCATGCTGGATTATCTTCGTGTGATAGGCTGGAACCATGAACGAGGTTGTCAAAGGACGAGTTTCCAGTCCCACGTCAAAGGAGCTTTTCTTAGAGCACGAGTATCAAGACAGCACACGTTCATGGACAGACCTTCGAGAACCGGGTCACGTGCCGATTGTATGTGGTACAGCCAAATTCATGAATAGTTCCGCTTGTGTTGTCCATGTCATCGATTGCGATTCAGAGGACCCAGCTGGAGCCCTGCGCGGGGGGCCATGCAAGGACTCGTTGACAAGGGTCACTAATTCAATTAGCAAAGCGATTTTCGATACAAGACCCTCCTTAACTCCATGCCCGGCTTTCGACATCCGGGCGCCGACAACCTTGCTTGGATTGGATCACAAGCAATAGGGAGGCTAGCTATGTAACAATAGAACCCGTGAGTAGCAATCCATGTCCATACACACTAATGAAAGCGTTCAAAGTGGACCGTCCGTACACACAGAAAACATGCACGCAGCAGAGGTCCGCTGCCAAACCAGCTTGCCACACAGAAGGAACAATAGAATTCTGTAAGATAGGCAACCCTGTGTATCTCCACTTTATTTTTAACAACTGCCTGTCATTGTCAAGACGGTACCAAGAAGCAAGAGATGTCCGTGACATGGACAAGACGTGCGTCCTGCGACACTATGCAAAGCTTTCTCTCGGTCTTTTTTTCTTACATGCCCTAAAAGGAAATTCTTTCCGTCTCCGTCAGTTCCCACGGGAGTTATGCAAGATAATTGGATTATGTAAGTGGGAGTATCAGGTGCTCGCGTAGGATTTGCAGATGAGTATGTATGTACACTGGTCGTCATCGCGTCATCATAGAACGGTCGCTAGATCCCCCTCGCAGAAGACTCAGTAAACGACGAGCACCAGTATGTCCTCTCAAGAAAAAAATGCTGCAGTCTCCGAAACAACCATAGCATCCACTAAGAGTATGCCTTACGGTGGGTTACCCCTTACTACTGGTATGCCGGGACTACCGGTGGTGGCTGATTACTTCAATCCATGATGTTCGATTGCAGTTAGACTTGGCAATTCAGGCCTCAAGGTTTCCAAAATCATACTCGGGACGATGCAGTATGGCTCGAAGGCGTGGCAGGACTGGGTACTTGACGAGGAACAAGCTATCGAGCATATCAGAGTCGCGTGGGTATCCTGTCTTCGTTCGCCCACTATCAGCCGTATCGCGGGAGCACGATACGACAATGACATATTGTTATATGATACAGGTACGAGGCGGGCATCCAGACGTTCGACACAGCCAACGTCAGTGGCAATACTTCTCGCCTTTTACACCCGTCTCTGAGAGGTATGAAATCTCAGGTCTACTCTAGCGGCCTTTCCGAAACCATCCTCGGCAAAGCCATCAAACAGCTGAACCTTCCACGCGAGGAAATCGTCGTTATGACCAAGGTCAGAAACAATACTTGCTACGACAACGACGAACGACATCCCGTGTACAGTGTTTTTTCGTTGTTGCGAATGAACGAAGGACGGGGCTGTTGCAGCCCAGGGACAATCCTGACCAGAAAGGATACGTCAATCAGCATGGGTTGAGTCGCAAGGCAAGTCCCCTGCAGTGTGCATTACATCATCGCATCATAAAGTATTAACGGTCCTCCACCGATTCGCAGCACATATTCGACAGCGTCAAAGCTAGTCTGCAACGTCTCCAACTTGACTATATTGATGTCTTGCAATGTACGTGCGTGTACATGTCCTAGTGCTTGTCGGTAAACTGAGTTATGGCCCGTGCATGCCGACAGGTCATCGATTTGACCCTGAGACTCCTATCGAGGAAACGGTTAGTGTATTCTCGTGTTCGGCCGTATCACGTCTTGAATGGTGTGTAGATGCAAGCTCTCCATGACGTTGTAAAAGCTGGATACGCTCGATATATCGGAATGAGTTCTTGCTACGCTTATCAGTGTACGTTTGTTCTCTCTTTTCCTGGCAATTTGTCTTATCGTGTCGTCTATCTAGTCCACGCTATGCAGAGTAAGTTTGCTACGATTTCCTTCCTGGAGAGCTATTGGGACACCAAACTTCAATGACGTAGATTACGCCATTGCCAACAAGCTTACGCCCTTCATTTCGATGCAAAACCACTATAACCTGTTGTACCGTGAAGAAGAGCGCGAAATGTTCCCTACTCTCAAGGTGCCTTCCGAGGCATATCTGTTACCTTTACGTTTTTTCACTCAAAACGAGCATTCGTAGATGTTGGGGGTCGGCGCTATCCCGTGGTCCCCTCTCGCACGCGGCCTCTTGACAAGACCTCTTGGACAGGACACCACGCGTGGCCAGACCGACTTGTACGTTATGATCGACTTCATTTTTCGTCGTGATTGACTCCCTACCCGTCCCTGAACTGTAGTCGAGTGCAGTACTACGCAGCATCCCCCGCACGCGATACGATCATCAACCGGTCCGTAGATTTTCCTGCCCTTTCTGTCCACCTCACACTCAGATGCACCCGCGTGCAACAGTGTGGAAGAACTCGCCAAGAAGAGAGGTGTTAGCATGGCACAAATCTCTATAGCCTGGATGCTCAGCAAAGACCGTAAGCGTCGTTTCCCCCTCCGGTTTTGATTCCATTTCACGCAACCACCTGCTGTCACGCTGACACTGACACCCAGACGTGACGGCCCCGATTGTGGGCACGACCAGCCTCGAGAATCTGAAGGATATCATCGGTGCGTATCAACACTTGACATGGTAGTCGGCACTTCGATCTGACCGTCGCGTCTATGTATGCCTCTCCCTTGCGTCCGTATAATCGACGCGATTCTCCAGCTGCCGTGCACCTCAAGTTGACGCCGGAAGAGATCCAAGATTTGGAGAAAGAGTATCACCCGTCTCCTATACTGGGGCATGCCTGAGTGGTCGTGATCATGTTGTGTGTGAGCTGAATCCAGGGATATGTAGAACAGAGAGGGGAGGGTACCGATCCCCAACTTCGATGCAAACAACTTGACTGAATAAATGCCACCCAAGAACATCTCTTCTGCGAATTCGAACATAGATGCAAATGATAGTACACAAATTCATGTTTTGACAGCAAGTGTTCAATTACAAGTCAGCCCGTCGGGCTGGGGAAAATGCTCAAGTGGCCACTGCAATTAGCCGTTCAGGGTTTTCGACCCATCCACGCCAAGTCTCCACGAAAGCGGCAAGCTCAGCACCTTCAACTACGCGGTGATCTACGCTCCAGCTCACGTCGATCTTCAACCTCCGCTCACCCTCCATACCGTCGTCATTTGGACGGTAAAATTCATCGCTCACATCCCACACCCATTTCGCTCTCCCGATCGCCACAATGGCGACACCACCTCCTGGAACCAAGACAGGGCTCGCACCTTCACCTTTTCCTATTGCACCGACGTTCGATACGCTGATCGTGCCACCACGCCTCGGCATATCTTTGACGGTAAGTCCGCAGGGGACCTGGCGACCAAGATAGGCGAGGTGAGTGACACGAGAAGCGAGAGCATGTAGGGAAAAAGACTGCGCAGAAGGAATTGTGGGAGTATACAGTCCGGTCGGGGTAGAAAGTGCCAGTGTAAGGTCAGCCGTCGGTCGAATTGTCAGTGTGGGCTTGTTGGTATCCTGGGCTGGAGCCGGCGTAATAGAAGCCCGAAAGAGCGGCCATTCCATCATGGAAACCGCCAACGTTTTCAGGAGGAACGGGAGGTAGGTCATCTTTGTAAACCTGCCGCTCTCAGGCACGGAGGGAGGCTGCGGGACTGGATACAGGGCAGAAGGGTCGACCATATGAGATATGCGTGGAGATGACGGAGTTGATGCCGAAGGCAAAAAATGTGCTGGGATATGTGCATTGAGTGTTGGCAGCAGACCGTGAATACGTGTGAGGTCAAGTGAAGTGGAGTATCTGGGGGACACAAGTATAAGACACGCAGACACTTCGAAAGAGGTCCAACGACGTACCCGAATTGGGGTATCTCAAGACTCTGCGCAAAACGTGAACTCAAGGGAGGGTCTAACATTTCAGCTATGCTGGACTCACTTGTACCATCGCTTTCCACATTCCATATCGCGTCCTTCCGAGGTCAACCACCACATCTTCTTGCTGTCTCGATGCAGTCTCTACCTCGTCCGGCACAGGCACGTTTGATATAAATGCCTCGACGTCCTTTTTCTCCACTCGTCCATCGCGTCCGCTACCCGGAGCGATCGCAGCAAGATCCACGCCATGTTGACGGGCGAAGTGACGTACCGAAGGCGTAGCTAGTACATGGTCAGTAGTAGCCGTCCCGGATAGGTCATTGGTTGGGTCTAAAGGGTGCTTTCGTAGAGGAACGTTTACTGACGGAGGCGCTTCTGTCGGAGTGTCCTCCGCTACGTCGTGCGTGACTTGTACCGGCGTCTTGACAGGAGATTGACCCGTAGTTTCCGTGCTCTCCACATGAGCGGTATCGTCCTCCGCCACTTCGATGAGACATAGTCCTTGTCCAACCTTTGCCACCTCTCCTTCGCCTACAAGGAATTGTTTGATGACACCGTCATAGGGAGACGTGATCTCGACGCTAGCCTTGTCACTTTGCACCTCACACAACGGGTCAAAGGACTGAACTGCCGACTGCTCCTTCACTGCCCTACAACGTAGTACTTCGTTTGAGGTCCTTTCACACTGCGAACGAATGGCTCGGCCGGAACATGTCCTGTTCTACTCACCACCGTATGATCTCACACTCCGTGATGCCCTCCCCAATATCAGCAAGCTTGAAGGTACGCAAGCTTTTCTGCGCTGCGAGAAGACAGTGGTTAACATGGAAATGCGAGCGAAGGAAAGAAGTGCGGAAGAGTGTGCGCTGTAGAGGACGCGCGAGAACCATGGTAAGAGTGGCAAGTAAAGCTCCGTCGTCGTCTCAGGGTCCTCTCCACCATACATGGGAAGTCGATCGGATCATGTAAGCAACGTAGATAGGGGCGCTCGGTGTCAGTGACTGGTCCGACAACTGAGCATCGCAACGCGTGAACCGTAAGTGCGTTAGAGGCTTTCCCCTGCGTCAACAATTTTGTGATGAGGGACCTTCAATGACAGAATGCACTCCAGTATACCGCCGGCGACCGCACAAACTACTCAGTACTCGTCGTCGTTGGAAATTCAAGCTAGAGTGCGAGACTACAACTCGTACCTGCCTCGAACTGATCCAAGCCCCACCGGGCGGCAGTTGATGCCTCGCAAAGTAAGGGATTTCCACATTCATTTCAGTAGTCAAGTCACTTTGGTGCGAAGGTTTGCCCCCAAGTGACCTCGACCGCACCAGTCATTCTCTTTATCGTTAGCAAGCATCTCGAGCGGGATCACATACTCGAATTGAATAAGTCATCCGTACAAGGGGTAATTTCTTCACTATTCTCTTGTATGTGTAGACCTCTCCTGTAAGTTCTGTTTGTGATACACAGAAATGTGTGTTCGTCTGGGTCTTTACTATGAATAATCAGTTATTCGCAGGACACTACCTCCGCAGTCGTAATGGGCAGGATCCCTGTCATAGCCCGCCTACCGTCACAAGTGCAGAGTGATTCTGAACGTGTTACGACTCGAGTCTACCGTTCGAAGCATGGAACTCCTGATTAATATCTGCGTTCGGTGTCACTATAATGCCCCGGAGGCTCGGACACAGGTCGGTCGATTTATTTTAATTTCAAACAATTCAGGATGCCACCAATCGGATACTGTACTATTTTTTCTTGAAAAGTAGTTACTCAACATTGCAAGGACGACGATTCACAAGAGCTCTTCTAACAAGTACTAACATAGGCCCAGCTATGTATACTGTAAACCATAATTAACGAATTGGATGATATCCTTCTAATGTAGCACGAGCCCAAGGAAAATGCATGGACAAGAGGTTGGACAAGAGATTGTCCGCGTTGCAACGGGGAAGTTAGTTCTTTTCACTTCCACCCTCGATGTAGAAGATGTTACTGTTGACGTTCTGCACCGTCCCCGGCTGAACATGAGGGAAGGGTTTCAAAGGCGTCTGGGGACGGAAGACGAGACAGTGAGTGGAGCCACCGAAATGGAACGACCCAAGATCATCTCCCTTCTTCAACCTGTCCCCCTCCTTCACCGTAATTCCGCATGTCGATACTTCCCCGAGCCCAACGGCGACGAAGCACATCAGACCGATGACTGGGTTGTCCGACTCGATGAAGATCAAAGCACGCGCAGCGACGGCAGTAACGAAGTCTTGGGAGCGGGAAACAACATCTGGATCGGGGTCACTGTCCAAACGTGCGGCGTAATAGGTGCCCGGAATGAGGCATGTCTTTCTGACTATTCCATCCACAGGGCTGTGCCAGTGGTGATAGTCGAGGGAGCTCAATATACCCTGATAGACGGTGCCGCCTACGAACAGGGGTGTAAAGGGGTCGTGGTTGAATATGTGGGAGAGCGAGTACGTGTGCCCCTTGATCCAAAACTTGTCCAATGCTCGGACGTTGGATTGAATAGTGTGAACGTATGCCTCACACGCGGCAGTAATTAGGTTTGGATTATCAGGATCGAGGACTTCGCGCATTTGGGGCCGGAAACGTCTGGTAAAGAAATCGTCCCAGGACGTGAAACCGTAGTGCTTGTTGGGGTCGCTATCCCTGCAAACCCAGGCATCGTAGAAACTCGTCCCAAGCCTCTGCGACATGACGTCTAAGGCCATCGGGCTAAACCAGCACTGCTCGTTCGTACTAAGAACATAGCAGGATTCGGGAGAGACGAGGAATTCAGCCCAGACGTCGAAAATTTTGTGAAGTTGGGCGTTCACTTTTGGGTTGGTGAAGACGCTGTAGCCAGACGGGGTATTGCAGAACGGAGCGAGTACAGCGTACATGGGAACCCCCATGACAAGGTTACTGGCACCGCCAAATCTGGGTGCCTGAGTGATAATACGGTCGAGTGCCACCATTAGTTCTTTGTAACTGTAAACCTGCATCCCTGTCAACGGAGGCTTCCAAACGTCAAGTAAACGTTACTTACATGATTCAGCTCACTATTTTGCCGCTGCACTTCATCAAACATCCTGTGGAAGTGCATGAAGAGCTCTGGATCGTCCTCTATGAGCTGCTGGAACTCCTCGATAACCGGAGCGAGTTTCCGATCATTGGAAATCGCTTTTTTGTCGCGAGGTTGTTGAGCACGAGGTAAGGTGCGCTGACCATAAGTCCAGCCATCGAGGACTGCCGGCTTATTTACGACCCATCTGCCGTGACTCGGGACGTATAGGCTAGGCGACATAGTTTCTGATGAGGTCTAGCCTGTAAGAGTAGATGCACGAAGTAAGAAAAGGTCGATACTGGGGGACCCAGCTTACCACCATTCGACTGTACTTATGTACGGTCACTTGCTAAAGATCAAAAAATGCACGTGAGGGATCTAGTGGTCCTACGTGGCAAACTGGTGCCGTATGACCGGAAGATAACGACCATCTTTTCCGCAGCGCACGTCTCACGACAATATTGGTCTTAGATCTTCAGATCAGTGATCAGCACCCTTAGGAACAAAACTCAAAAAGATTAACAATGAGGTTGACGTGCCCGTCGAGTGCTATTAGCACGGAGGTTCGGATCCAGAGTAAAAAGAATCTGGGCGAGAAATCCAGTCACCGCCTACGTGCCACAAACGCGTAGACGACAGCATACTAGGTGGCAGCGCACCAACGCAGATCACTTGGAACTGTCTATAATGGTATGTCCGATGGTCCATACGAGTGACGAATATGACGACATAATAGCCGCATCGGCGGCGAACCACGCGAAATTTGCCCTAGTGCCGACTACATCAACTCGAGCAGGGAAGAGTCCTTGGATAAAAGGCTCATACGCACGCAAAATATATAATACCTCCGTTATTCTCGCGATCGGGGCGCGGCTGTCATGCACTCATGAATGACCCGTACCGTAGTAATTGGAAGGTAAACTAGCGATTGACCTGCATATCCGACTCCTCAGCAAAGGTTGCGAGCATTTGGCAATTCGTGATGACTTTGTTGTAGGTAGAGGTCTTCACCATTCAGGTCGTTGTCCTGATGCATTATGTAAGTGACCCATGCATTGTGCCTTTACTCACTTCCAAAGAGTCGGCAACACCATCAAGCTCGGTAGCGCACGACGTCAGGTCGCAAGACTATGTAATGCTTTGGCTGAACCGCTTTTCCTTCATCAGTGAAATGCTTGAAGTAAACCTAGTTTGACAAGGAAAAGCTCCGCGGCGAGCCACGTGACTTGCAACGATCGTGTACAGCACTTCAGCGTGAGATAACTCACAACCTCGCTGTCTTAAGTCCCGCCACCGAGAACAAAGAACAGCGTGATCACCCTTTTCTAGGGTGGCCAGATACCCACAAACCGCATTGTCAAGTTGTTGACGGATCGGAAAACATTGACGAGCATTGATTGATAGGATCTTCAAACGACAGAAGATCCTATGGTAATCGACATTGATTGGCGTGTCTCAACACGTCCCGAGATCTGTTGATGTCGAGACTTCGGGCACATTTGTTCTAGCAAACCCATTGACAGACTCGGAGGCCATACCGAACACCCTGAGAGGTAAGGAAACACGGGACCGAAGCCCTCTCATGGCATGTTGCACCGTACCTCCGTACCTCATACCGTCGGTTTGGTTTCACCCGACCCGCACATAATCGAGCTACAACTTCCGAGGATTATCCAGGGAGGGTATGCATCGTGTGAGGGTCGGCTACGTTATGCTCCGTGCATCGTGGGTATACATAGTTACGGGAACCAGCAAAGTGAACTGGAGGCAGTGGTCACACAACTTGTTTGGCGTCGCCGAAGGGCGCGATGACCCTGTCATATGTATGCGTAAAGGTCTGCTGGAGTAGTAAGTGAACATGATTGTTAGGCACGTTCATTGATCGTAGCGGCGGGCGGAACCGCCGGTCTCCGACTCGCCTACGAAACCTTATCGAGATAAACGGCTGATAAGATTTCTGCAAATATGCGGTGCCAGCATAAAACAACCGGGAAGGCAGTTCAGTCCAGTCTATCACACAAGCTAGTATCGTCCATACCACACGCAGGATACTTGCACTTTCTCTACGAAATCTTGCAAAAGGTGACGATAGGTATAATTGCCATCAGCAAAAAGTATGCATAGAACCAATGGATTCAATGTCACGATCACAGACAACCTAGCAGAGGCTTTCAGGGTAACGAAACACGAACCACTTTGAAGGGGAAAACATACGGCATCATGGTAACAGGAAGTGCCTGGGACCCGTCAAGAAGAGGGGCACAACGCGGGGAGTTTTTACGAATACCTGATAGAGTTTGAGTCGCAGTCCTATCTCAACCCAAAGTTACATTCGCGTGACAATGCAAACACATTTGAAAACTCTCCCCCCCACTACCGAGGGAGTCGGGGATTCCCGAGATGAATGGGTCGGTACCTGTGGAAAATTTCCGGTGGACCTCGTACACATCAGATGCAAAGTCTCTGCGAAATCTTAAATAACTCCACAACAACTCAACATTCAATTGAACTTCGGATTCTTTGCGCTCAACAGATTGGGGGTTTCAGCTACGTCCGAACCACAGGAAGCAATGAATGGAGTGCGGCGGAAGCAACCCAATCTAGGTGGCCAAAATGACACCGGATGCAAAATCTTTTGTCGCGGATTGTCACGCTCGATGTCCCAGCCGCATGTCGAAGCCACGAAATCCGACACTGTCTGCGTTTGAATTTTGGAGTTGACTGACTGAACGGCCACTGCCGGGTCGGAGCGTAAATAATGCTTCCCTTGAAGGATGTTTCTTGAACAGCTTCCGATCCTTCCTCTACATGAACGTCTGGACGTATCTACATGGACCTCGCGAATGTTACCTGAGACAATCATCCAGCCTCATGCAGCACATCTCTACTGCAGGTGCCTAAATCATGGTCGCCTGACAATGATCGATGCTTTGCAGAATTCACCACCTCTTTTTCTTGCAACAAAGCAGCTCATATACATAAATACACCCCGCTCCACATGACTGCGGAATATCGCTGGTTGTAGAGTTACACATGGTGTCCGTTTCGCATGTGCTGTCTCGCAATAGCAAGTATGCACCCCTGCTTACTGATCAGGAACGGAATTCTACCCCCGAAGTCCGCCTTGGCTTTCTCGTGGCAGTATCGGAAATAAAGATATGTGGTGGAGAGTGATCACAACCTGCCCTCCTGACTCATTGCTCACGTTGCACATCAGGGCCGCCGCTTGGGCCGCGCAGATGTTGCTACGGTTGGAATGATGCCTTTAGATGAGTGCTCAATGAAAGGTCAAGCCTGGAAACCTTGCATAGCCATACGAGGACTGGTTCTTGCACGTCTAGCAGCTTTGAGATGCGGACTCTTGTTCGAAGCGTTGCGTCCTGCAAGGTAGGGTCAGTCTTAAGGGTCAAGTTTTAGCACGGAATGTGACCCATACTGAATTCATCACGAAGTCGCATGAGGGCCTTCCCTAGCTCGTTTCTACCAGTGCCATCTGCTCCAATCCCCCAAAACCAGTCTCGGGGAGAATCCTACCGTGATGAGTTAGTCATCTTGGTGAGAGTGGCAGAAGCGGAGCTCACCTCCACCAACTCAGCACTTCTTGTGCCTAACAGTAACCTTTTGAGGTCTGCGTGCTGCGTGAACTTAAGCCTGAGGGCCGTTTCCATCTAAGAAAACGCCACGGGATTCGTTATGTGAAATCTATGATGGCACCCGAAAACAGCCCTGCGCACTATACCTTGTCAATGTGAACGTGTGACCAGTCTGCTCTCACTAAACCCTGGTACATGTGAGCTTCATCGAACGCCACCATAGGCTTTTCGCTACAGGTGCGAATGCGTTCTGCAATATGCGGGTGGGCATCGATGAACTGCCATCACAAGTGAATAGTCGAAAGGATTTATCCGAAATGACTACTACCTTGAATGCTTGAAAGAGGTGCTCGCTCGTGGGGTAACGCTTTCCGTGGTACACAACGTCGTGTGGCGAGAAGTTGGTAAACTCGTAGTATGGCTTCCCTTTCTCATAAAACAAGATTCTGCCCGATCGCTGTTTGTGTGTCCTTCCGGTGGAACAGTTCAGTGAAAACCAGTGTCTTCCCTGCAGAAAAGCGGGCCTGACAACCAGTCCCTACCTTTTAGCATGCTGGTGACGGACCATGCGAGAACTTCTCCCTGACGTAAAGGCATGGTCACCGTCCACACTCAAGCACCCCGTAATCGTGGATATAATGAGACCCATCTCTGTAACGGTGGGTCTTTATGACCTACAACTGCACGATACCGATCTAGACCCCGTGAAAAAAAGGAACTAAGGAATGCAGATGGGTCAGGATACGCACCGGTTGCGACTCAGGAGGAGGCTCGTCTTGTGATGTGCGTAGAGCCTACTTACCTAGTCTCGGTAGCAAGAAACGTTGTGCGTGCATTGCATGGAGCCCTATGTTACATGTTCGGTCAGGTGGACAGCCTTCACAACACGCCGTTCTGGCGAGACCCAAAACAGGAAAGGTCAGCTTGAGTTTGAGCTTCGTGGTGCACAGGTGATCCTGTTCCATTCGATGTTACTAACCTCAAAGCTCAGTGTGGAAAGAAGCTGTTCCAAGCTCCAGTTCTCGATGGAGCGACGAATTAAACGGTACCTATGTACATTGCCCAGACATTGGTCCCGATGTCGTGCGTTGTAAAAACGCTGGTGCGGAACTTTAGCTACACAGCCACCCAGCGTGCAATGACCTCCACGAGTGGGGAAAGACGAAGCCTCGCTTGACGATCGCCAACAAACTTGAGGAGTTTGATACCCCGCAAAAGAAGATTCGAAAATGGCAACCAGGAGTGATGGAGAAATTCCCACTGTAAAGTGATCCGGATTCTCTCACGATTCGAGTGATATTGTATTGCAGTGAGGGGGAGTACACATAACCTGCTATACTGAGAATGACCGACGCTTGTCAGAATGTCGGTAGAAGTTTTGAGAAAGCACACCTCTAGAGTCTTGCCAACCACGATCGATCCAATCTGCAATTATCGTCAGGGTCTCTCCATTCTCTGGTTCGTGCCAAGGGAATACGAGGTGGTCGTGCAACGAGTCCCTTGCTTCGTAGTAACAAACTTGCCCATCACCTGAACCCGAGCCCATATCTCTCTCCATCTTCCACAGTAGCGATCTGATCGAGTCCAACATCGGCTCGACGCCTCCAGAGCAGATTAAAGTCCTCGGGAAACCCTCAAATCGTGCTCCTACCCATGGGTTAAGGGACGCAGGAGAAATATAGACGCTCCGTTCCGCAAAGCCGAAACCAAAAGGACCCAGAAATGCGTGCTTGGCATAGGAAAAACGTTCCACTGCACGAGCACCGGTATAGTCGCATGAGTAAAAGTTGGCAAGGGACGTGTTCGGCCCCTCGTGAGACCGGCCAAGATCCGCCCAAGGAGAGAGCAACAAAAGGCCTGCTGGTAGCCGTGGCAGTCGGAGATCGGGATGGTACTGTTGGTGATCACGCATATACCGAATAAGAGCCAATGCCAAGTTGCCGCCTGCCGAGTCGCCCACGATGATGATATCGGAGGAGTCGAAACCAATCTCGTTAACGAGGTAATTGTAGCCCGCAATTGCATCCAATAGGGCAGCAGGGAATGGATGTTCCGGTTTGTAAGGTTCCGCAGTCGACAATCTATATTCGATGGAAAATGTTCGGGTGATAGATCGTGAGTGTTTCAAGATGCCATGAGCGATGTTTGCGGTGGGGTCCGTCGGATGCGCGGAAAGCTGGATGTAGGCTCCTCCATGAAGTCTGTAGAGGACCTTCTCACCGGGCCGTGGAGGTGCTCCAGCAGGCAACGTCTCGTCCGTATCGATCCAATAGCCTGGTATGTGGGCGCAACCGACGTTAGCTGCAGTGGCCATTGACAATAGCACGCCGGTAATGAGATGCGGAGCAGCCTCGACCCATACCCCTTTCACACCTGGCCCAGGCTGGATCACACGGTGTGTAGGGAAGGACGTGAGTGCACCAGTTCTGTAGCCACCGCGGTCAACCGTCGATCGCTCATACCGTCGTGCAAGGGAGATGCCACACACTTCTGGGTTATACCAAACAGATGTCGGAAGAGCTTCACGAGAACTGAGCGTTTTACCGTCCAAGATGTCCGTGGTCGCCATGATCGTGGGTAGCAGAGAAGACACCAGTAAGGCAGACGAAAGAGCGTTGTCGCCACAATTTCATACGAGACATAGAGCCCGAACCAGGGCTGTTCGCGCAGCTCGTAGACCATAGCAGACCGAAGCGATAAGAGAAACTACGGCGAGGAGGTTTGTGCTCCGTTGACTGGGTTGAGCCTCTACTACATAAGTACTGCCAGACAATATCATTGCTGTGAGAGCTGTGCATTGGATGTTGATGGTCACCACGCAAATTGCTGAAATCCTTCGATTTCACGCAGAGCCACTGTAGATCATATCAGACGCCATCGGTTGTTAGTGGAAACAGCGGGTATCATTGTAGCGGGAGTCTGTTCGTAGACACGTATCGGAACAAGGTGACTAGTCCGCAGGTATAACCGATATTGATACATTTACTATCCCATCGTCCCAAAGAAAATCAAAAAGCTGATCTAAATCCCTGCTGTGGATGCGGTGTTTTACATTGACTGCATCGAGGGCCCCCAACAGAAGGAGAAATTCATGGAATGCCTGACAGGAAAAGTCAGCATCGGCTGACGAGTGAAAACGAAAAGGATACTCACAGGAACAGCGACAAGACAACGGGCGACACATCGCTCACGCGACTTCCACGCCCATGCGAGGGCGGAAGTTCCTGACGAATTCGAACTGTGGACCAGTCTCTGGGCTGTTTGGGTACCGCTTGCACTTCTCCACCGTCTTCCACTTGTCAGCGATTATGCAGAGAGCTTCCTCCCCGCTCTTCGCCGCCTCAGACTCGACTAACCAGCAACCGACAACCATGCCGGTTCTCCCGATACCTCCGCGGCAGTGCACGGCCGAAATGCGACCCCGCCTTTGGTTGTCCTGGAGGACACTGAGAATGTGGAACATGTATTCCTTAGACTCGGGCAGGGATCGATCGTGGATCGGGAATTGGTGGTACTCGATCTCCGAGATGTCAATGTGGTGTGCGCTGACTAGGGAGGGGAGGTGGGGGTAGTAGGGGGACAGTTCACCACACTCGGTGAGATCGATGAAGGTGCGGACACCGGCTGCCAGAAGTTTGTCAAGCTTCTGCACGGTGGACCTTTCGTACGGAGACCAGGGGTATTCGCAAGCAAGCAGAAGAGGTGTGGCCCAGTATGAGTTCGGGATTGGCCGAGGGACGCACTGAGAGCAGATGGGAGAAAGAGAGCAGCGACCTCGAGGTGGCTCGCAACGGTCGACGAAGGTCATAGAAATGGTCTGCATCCCGGTTGTTAGAACTATGGTTTTGAGGGAAGTTGCGATGGTGGAGTGCTGGTCTGGAGGTGTTCGGGTTGACGAGGGAAGAGCGTCTCGAGATTGCTGAGGACTTTAAGTATCCTAGCAAGGCGTCCCCTGGTCAGCCATGTGGTTTTAATATGAAGGTCGAATTTCGTAGAGTAACCGTGATGACCCGGCACGGTGGGTGTGAGGCGATCGACCTGCTTGCTGTTCTGTTCTGTCCTGGGGGAGTGAAACAAGAGAAAAGCGGAATCCACACACTGCCACGCAGCTAATCATCGCCCTGTGGTCCCAGCCCAGGCCAGCCACAGTCCTGGCTATTATCGCCGTACGCACACTCGCTCTAGGGGTTGCGCGTGGCCCACAGCTGTGCGGTTGTCAAACGAAAACGAGGTGGTTGCTTGGGCCCGCATCGGAGCGGACCATGCACCGTCGTGACAACTGGAAGTTGACCCTAACAATGACACGAACTGGTCCGGGCGTTCATTGGCATTGGCCAGGCTTTCTATGCGTAAGTGGCAGCAGGCGCCGAGGGTCACCTGCCAGCTGCGGTGTGGAACGGCTCCTCGACGCTCCAGTTGCCATCGCGGTCCTCGATCTCACTGACTTCGATATGAAGGACCCTCGTTTTCTCAATCAAAAGTCGTTTTACTTTTTGGCCCCTCCAAGTGCCTGGACCGCCTTCGATCACCACCCAGACTCGAAACTCAAACTCGAGCGAGACCTGGCAAACACACGGACCGTCCCATAAACAGGGTTCATAATGCACATAAGAATTGAAATGGCTTTCCCTACTCGGTTCGCGGCGTGGCACGCTACCTTATAGATGGATTGCCAGCATATCGTCGCATCTTTCCGGAGCCCCACTGGCCTTCTAATGCCCCGGTAAACCTCATCAATTACAGACTTCTTTCACCTTTTACTTCCTCACAGCTAACTCCCAATCCCCACCCAGAAGTGAGCATGCTGGCCCATCCTGACCCACCCTCCCCGCGCGCGTGGTGGAAGTCGGCCGTCGTTTACCAGATATACCCAACGTCGTTCTTCGATTCCAACGGCGATGGCATTGGGGATTTGAACGGCATTCACGCGAAGCTCGATTATTTAAAAGACCTGGGCGTCGATGTCCTCTGGCTATCGCCCATCTATCGCTCTCCCTTGGCTGATATGGGATATGACATGTACGTTATGTTTCAATCAATCGATCTTGTACAATGGTGAAACATGTTTCCTTTGGGTCAATTACCCCGTGTTGCGCAGTTCGAACTATCGCGATATCGATCCGAGGTATGGTACTTTGGAGGACTGGGACAACTTGCTGCGGGGCGTTCATCAACGTGGCATGAAGCTAATGTAAGGTCACCCCATTTACTTTTTCACACCGTTTTCGGTCTATATATTAAATCTTATTTTTATGTGTGCACCCCAAACTGAGCATCCTTCGTTCAGGATGGACCTCGTGGCCAACCATACTTCTGATGAGGTGTGGCTACTCCTTACCTGATACTGATTATCGCCCTCACACAATACAGCACGAGTGGTTTCTCCAGTCCAAGTCTGGCAAGGACAACCCAAAACGAGATTGGTACATCTGGCGTCCGGGTAAACAGGTCGACGGAAAGCAACTGCCACCGAACAACTGGAAGTCCGTGTTTCAAGGTAAGGCATAATCGCCATTCATGGCATGTGAAAACGTATCAACGGCCAAGTCCCTATCGCGCCACTCCAGGCTCCGCGTGGGATTACGACGAAAATACGAAGGAATACTATCTCCACTTGTATGTAAGTAAACAGCCAGACCTCAACTGGGACAACCCCGATGTCCGCGATGCCGTCTGGGATGTCATGCGATTTTGGATCAGCCGAGGCTGCGACGGTTTTCGGGTATGCGAATCTGTACCCTGACACTGCGGCTTTCCTTCTACTAGCTTGATAGATGGACGTAATCAACATCATCTCCAAGGCAGAAGGTCTGCCAGACGCGCCTGTGGTGGATGGTAGCCAGTACTATCAGCCTGCAAGTATGCACTATGCCAACGGGTGAGTCATTTTCGCTTGACGGACATCATCTATCTCATTTGCCACTGCTTTAATATACGCCTAATAGTCCGCATGTCCACGAGTACATCAAGCAAATGCACACAGAAGTACTTTCTAGTACGTTACTTTGACTTCACCTTCCATTTTTTGCCCCAAGCTGTGTTGCACGTGGTGCTGTGCCAGAATACGACCTCATCACCGTTGGAGAAACACCATTCACCCATGACGTCTCACAATTGGCGGCGTATGTTCTCCCCCAAAACAAGGAGCTCAACATGGTGTTCAACTTCGACTTGATGGACCTCGATTCGCCGGACTACTCCCCACTCGTGCGCAGGGCCTGGACGCTGGCGGAGTTCAGGGACGTGGTTAGCCGGTGGCAACAGTTCAAGCGAGACGAAGGATTTTGGAATACGTGAGTATTTCACAACACACGCATGTATCGGCTCTGTGCTTGTGTCTGCCTCTGATCGCTTGTGGGATCCTCTCCACCTTCTCCGACATGCCCTAGTCCTTGAGGAACAGTGTTGGGTGAGGGTTCTGCGACGGGTTTCAGGCGTTGCACGAATCGGAGTTGTCGTGCTACCCCTTGTTCCTATAGCGATTCTCGAAACTGACGATTGGCATCGTGCTGAAATCCTTTCTTTGTGCTATGTGGTTTGCACAGTGTTTTTATCGAGAACCACGACCACGCCCGGTCGGTTACGCGTTTCGGGAATGACTCTGAAGGGTGGCGGGCCATCTCCGCTAAAATGCTCTGCATCCTTGAGGTGACACTCACGGGCACGTTGTACGTCTACCAAGGTCAGGAACTCGGTCTTCGGAATTTTCCGCGTAGCTGGGGCATTGAGGAGTACAAGGACGTCGCAACCCAGAACTATTACAACCTGTCAGTAGTATTTGTACCGGGGTGCAAGCCCACGTACAAATGGGGTAAACTTCATGAGCTCACACACACACCAGGGTCAAGGCGCAACGGCAAAACGCAGAGGGGAAAGAAGATGTTGACATGTCTGACTTGCTCGACAGTTTCCAGCAGAAAGCCCGTGACCACGCGCGCACACCCATGCAGGCAAGTACTCATTCAGCTCCGACATTTCTTCCTCAGCCCTCGCCACCACTGTTCGCTCTGCTCGATGCTCATTCGATATCTGGTACATACTTAGTGGGATAGCTCACCCAATGGAGGTTTCACCACGGGCGAACCCTGGATGCGCGTCAACGATGACTGTAGCGACTGGAACGCAGCTGCGCAACTTCGGGACCCGGACAGCGTCTACATGTTCTGGAAACACGCGATTAAGGTACGGAAGCAGCATGATGTCTTGGTGAGTCGACTGGTCCCTAGAAGCGCTACACGTTATAGTTCATCAAAACATACACGTGATTCTTCACTGACGGATGCATTCGCCGGTGTCACCTGTTCCCGGGTTTCCATTGACGTCGCCCATTCCAGATCTATGGAAGTTTCGAACTGAAGTTACCAGACCACCAGCAGGTGTTTGCATACACCCGGACTTTGGGAAATTCCGAGGCGATTGTGTTGATGAACTTCGGCGTGAACGAAACTCAAATTGACCCTACCGGGCTGGGGGACCTAGAAGGCAGCAGGTTAATTCTTGGAAATTACAAAGCTAGCAGGGTTGATGGTGGTGGAAGCTTGACACTCAGAGGCTACGAGGGCAGAGTGTACATGAAGCAAGTGTTCTCGCCAGGGCCTATGCAGAACTAAGACGATTCTCCGCCGATTGATCATCGATTAAGGCTTGCAAGAGAGAACAAGAATGGGTATTTACATTCTACAAAACAATGCTCTCCGTGTAACCATGGTGTACACGATTCTATCGATATCATACTCAATACGTAAAACATGGTATGGAGCTACAGGGCGACAACACCCGTCGAGGGTTAGCACTCTTAGCAGTCACATGGACGACGTATGGAGACGGTCACCTGTGACCGGCTTCCGGCATGGCACGACCGCTCGCGTGACCAATAATTCAGAGTACAATACACATAAGAACCAAAAGTGGACCAGCCCTAGTCTCTAAAAAAGTCAGAAAAGGGTGAGAGTAAGCTTCGTTTAACGGTTATCAATAACCGTTTCGAAGGAGGGGACGGGCAACAATGTCATGCTTGATGAGGCGAGCCCCTAGTGTGGCGACGATGACGGGCACCTCCAAGTACGGGGTTGGCCTGACGCTTGCGCCTAGAACCCACAGTACATTGTTTTCCAGTGGAAACTGCAGAGACTGCAGTTGGGGTGGAGTTGACCGTCGAAGAAGTTGTGGCAGATGAGTGATTGGCAGTCGACGGGTTCGAAGCGGGAGCTGGCTGTGTGTTCGGCGTTGCACTCGCGACAGTCGATGTCGGTGCATTCGTGGTGGTAGGAGACGTGTTCGACCCGCCAACTAAACCGGAAGCTTCCACACAAAACGATATCAAGAGATCCACCTAGAGGACGTGTCAAACCAAAACGTCCAAGTAGCGCTGTTAACGATTCCAATCGCTCACATCGTTAGCTTGACACTCCTTTTGCACAAAATTATCGGTGGAAGCGAAAAAAGCATTTTGGGTGCAGTTTGGACTTGCACCTAGAGGGACGTTACATAACGGAGGACATAATGCGCGTGGATGAATGGAAACGCACAGGTTTGACCAACGCCATCACAACCATTGTAATATCTAAATAGCACTTCAGAAAACCGCAGACATAACGATAGCTTTATATGTGTGCTCACGAAAAGGACGTCTCAACATTGTAGACATGACTATGATGAAATCCGTCACAATTCTGCCACTAGAAGATGGAATGAAACCTGGCCGCACTCACGGAGATATCAAAGAAATGTCGGCGCTAGAACCACACCCCGCACATGTCGGATTTATCAGAGTCATTTCCATCAGCGTGCAGTTTTCTCCGTTGGTATTGCAGTAGCCTGTTAGCATGCTCAGCCGCGGAGATTACGACAGGTGCGTGTATTCCTCACCTGTCTGCAGATATCTGAGAGAATAAATTGAGGTCCACGCAGGTGAAGTGCGTAAGGTGAGAGGACTCACGCGATGCCTGAGAAGGGGCCACTACTCGTGTACTGGTCGCCACTGAGGATGTTGTTGCCATTTTCTACCAAAGCTGGCTAGTAACAAGTGAGGATGTTACACAGGCGTAGTCAACTCGTTCCAAGCGCTTACTGTACCGTATCCGCATCTGGGACACGAGTCGTCAGTGAAGTGGTGTGGTGGTCGCAGACAGGGTAGACATGGAACATACTGGTTGACAAATTTGATGGTATGGGATTCTGCACTAGCCCCGACAGTGAAAAAGAAAGAAATGACGAACGCCAGAACAAGAGAAGGTTGCATGGTAAAGAAAGAGGGACGAAAAAGAAAGAGTGGGATGAAAGTGGAGGGGGAGCGCGGCAGAGCAACAGCAGTGAAAAGACAACAACGATCTTTTTATGTGTCGGGGATGGGTTCGTCGAATCGAACACAGCAATTTCCTTTTTGGGCCTGTCTGTGAACAATGGTGCAGACCGTCGCACAACCTGGTCGCGACATTCACATTTCCGTCTGTGTTCCCAATCCTGAACTGCAAACTCATGGCGATACGAGCTCACGTTTTTGGCATAGAATCGTGTTTGAACCAATGTCCGCGATCCATTATCTCGGGCTCACCGAGTTGGCAGTCAGCCTGCCTTTGTAGCCACTCATCGCCGCGTATCATCAAGGGTCAAGGGCAATAGGTCATCGGGACCGTGTACACCATGTAATCGGTCTCCGTTGGAATAGGCGAGACGATACTCAACGAAGGAATGAATGTGATTACTCGCTGCTGCAGGCGCGGAAACAATAGTAAGCATTATCATTTCCGCGGGTATCTCGGTATGCGATCCCAGGTGTCAGCCCGACTGGTCAAATGCAATTTTTTAAACAAGTACATAACGGCCGTTACGCAGGACTGGGTTTGCGACTTCAATGTTGTTGCCCATTCAGGTCTCTTGTATTTAGTCGACACAAGCTTAGTGCGTCTGCAGGTGGGCTGTGTATTGGAAAGCTCTGCATGTGCGGCCAACATCCGCCGTGACAAGGCGAAAGGGTAGGTTTGGGGTCGTATCTTTACCAGTGAGTGTACTTCGGCAAGAACTTTCCGAGGTGAGTACGCTTTCGGCGGTCTTACATTCTCCCAACCTGTATTGGTGACCTTTGACAGAAGTCGAGATTGAGGTTCTGATTTTTCTTGTACCCAATCCAGCTCACATCATTCCATTTACATCGGTCCCCAACTTGTCCAGTAGGTTCGCTATATTTGAGATTGGGTCACGGTCAGGATAGGATCGTGTTTGTATTTGTCGGAAGTGGTGACATCGTTGATCTCCCTGTGTTGCATGCTGACTGCAAGTGAACTCGTGACTCAGCGATAAGAATGACCGATGATCCAGTATCTTCCCATTGTCGTTCTCATCCTTGTTGGCTGTTTCAGCTTCTCGTGCTACTTACATACCTAGCTGCTTCTCACAGGGCTCTACGACGCTTGGATTCTCCAATTAGAGATAGCATCGTATTCTTTTTCGGCGACGTCTGCACAAGGTGAGTTCATGACGACAGCGACCGACACCGGGCTCCGCAATTAGTGTTCTAGTACCACTATTGTAAGCGTGCTATTTCGCAGGCGACGATCGCATTCACGAACACCCGCACGCCAGAGCGGTCGCCGTGGGCGGGCGAGAATGATGGTAGCAATTCACACAGACGACCTATTCCATCCTCTCGGCTCTTCAGGTGCCACTGGCTACGCCCTCTGGTATATCCCATCTTTTCTTTGTACGCAGGGCAGATGGTCCTTGTTCAGATCAACGAACGGTGCGTTTTCTCATCGATTTCGTCACACGCAATGTGATGGCGTCGTATCTAGGTCCGTGAATTCCTCACAGTGAAAATTCGCAGTGCTGACCCACCGGCGCAGACGCGCTTCCGCTAATCTCTCTCTTTCTCTCTGTTGCCTTAGATGAGAGGTGAGTTCGCCATCCACTTGTTATGTACGAGATATGTTGAATCGGCTTATTCCACCTCGCGCATACCTATGTGCTCCGGTGTACAGCCTTGTACTCATAAGTATGCATATCAACTCTTCATCGCGTTGATACTTGGATCATACCTTTTTTTCTGAAGGAAATGATCAGGAACAAATCCCTTGGTTTGGATGGTTCTCCCTTATCATTGGGAAGCTGGCTTATAAGTGTATACTTGGTACATGTTTTTTTGCCACTTTACCCCTCTTCTATTGGTAGATCTATGATCCATGTAGCAGAACATAGGTGCAGACACATCAATATGCAAACATTTATTGATAGACTTTGTGGCCACAACTCCAAAAGTCTAGTAATGTAATGTGTCCACTTCAAAGTCAATCAACTACCTTCAAACACTTATGCCACTTATCCCCATGGACCATTTGGCTCATGTCCAGCTCTGTACAACAATCCCTTGGAATCACAACCACATTGCAACTTGAGTAGAATGGCCTCCAGAATGTTGGAGACAGCCAAAGTAGCAGCCTTCCCTTTGGACCTCTGAACCAGCCATCAGGATGAAGCTTCACTGGTTCATACCAGCCCTGAGCATCTTCTGGCTGGCAGCCACCAATGAATTGTTCACTGTCACAAAGTGCATGTGAAGGAACTGATGAAAAGCAAACAGCAGATACTAGCAAGGTTGGAGATTACCTGACCAAGGTCACAACACATTAACTGAAAAACACTCACCACCTGCCATAGTATGAGATGGTGGAAATGCACTCTTTAAGTCATGTGGAGACATTTTGAGTTTGTGAGGGTTGGTGATGCTATCCTCATAAATTTGACAATCCCATATCCTGATAGTAAGGTCAAAAGAACCTGAAACAATCCTCTTGCCATTGTGGGAGAATGCAACTGTAGACACTAGCCCAGTATGACCTTGGGGAAGGCAGTAAAGCTGTACACCTCTCTCAGCATCCCAGACCCTCACAGTCTTATCATGTGACCCTGACACAATCCTTTCACCGTTGGGGGAGAAAGCAACTGATTGAACCCAATCAGTGTGCCCCTGAAGAGGGCTGACAATCTGAACACCTTGCTCAGCACCCCAGATCCTCACGGTCTTGTCCTGTGACCCTGACACAATCCTCTTGCCATCAGGGGAGAAAGCAACTGAGTTGACACCAGTAATATGCCCCTCAAGAGGGCCACCAATCTGCACACCTATCTCAGCATCCCAGACCCTCACAGTGCTGTCATCTGACCCTGAGACAATCCTCTTGCCATTAGGGGAGAATGCAACTGAGTTGACCTCATCAATGTGCCCCTCAAGAGGGCCACCAATCTGCATGCCCAGCTGAACATCCCAGACCCTCACAGTGTTGTCAGCTGACCCTGAGACAATCCTCTGGCCATCAGGGGAGAATGCAGCTAACCAGACCTGGCTGGTATGTCCTTGAAAAGAGCTGCCAACCTGCACACCCATCTCAGCATCCCAGACCCTCACAGTGTTGTCAGCTGACCCTGAGACAATCCTCTGGCCATCAGGGGAGAAAGCAACTGAGTTGACCTTATCAATATGCCCCTCAAGAGGGCCACCAATCTGCACACCCATCTCAGCATCCCAGACCCTCACAGTGTTGTTACTTGATCCTGAGACAATCCTCTGGCTATCAGGGGAGAATGCGACTGACCAGAGCTGGCTGGTATGTCCCTGAAGAGGGCTGCCAATCTGCACACCCCTCTCAGCATCCCAGACCCTCACAGTCTCATCATCTGACCCTGAGACAATCCTCTTGTCATCAGAGGAGCAAGCAAGTGGGTTGACCTCATCAATATGCCCCACAAGAGGGCCACCAATCTGCACACCCATCTCAGCATCCCAGACCCTCACAGTGTTGTCACCTGACCCTGAGACAATCCTCTGGCCATTGGGGGAGAATGCAACTGACCAGACCCGGCTGGTATGCCCTTGAAGAGGGCTGCCAACCTGCACACCCCTCTCAGCATCCCAGACCCTCACAGTCTTATCACATGACCCTGACACAATCCTTTCACCATTGGGGGAGAAAGCAACTGACTGGACCCAATCAGTGTGCCCCTGAAGAGGGCTGCCAATCTGAACACCCTGCTCAGCATCCCAAACCCTCACAGTCTTGTCCTGTGACCCTGACACAATCCTTTCACCATTGGGGGAGAATGCAACTGACCAGACCTGGCTGGTATGTCCTTGAAGAGAGCTGCCAACCTGCACACTCCTCTCAGCATCCCAGATCCTCACAGTACTGTCATCTGACCCTGAGACAATCCTCTTGCCATCAGGAGAGAATTCAATTGACAAGACCCAGCTGGTATGTCCTTGAAGAGGGTCACCAATCTGCACACCCATCTCAGCATCCCAGACCCTCACAGTGTTGTCATTTGACCCTGAGACAATCCTCTGGCCATCAGGGGAGAATGCAACTGACCAGACCCAGCCAGTATGCCCTTGAAGAGGGCTGCCAATCTGCACACCCCTCCCTGCATCCCAAATCCTCACAGTGCTGTCAGCTGACCCTGACACTACCCTCTTTCCATCAGGGGAGAAAGCAACTGATAGGACCTGACTTGTATGCCCCTGAAGAGGGCTGCCAATCTGCACACCCCTCTCAGCATCCCAAATCCTCACAGTCATGTCATATGACCCTGACACTACCCTCTTGCTATCAGGGGAGAATGCAACTGACTTAACTATATCAGAATGCCCTTCCAAGGCTAGTTGAGCAGCTGTCCATTCTGTAAGCCCTCCAACTGGAACTCCAACAAGGGAAGAGAATTTTGGCAACAGCATTTTTGACAGTCTTGTGTTTGACGGAGCAAGTGGCAATGCAGATATGTAAAGGTGTGGAGCACTGTGGGAGATGGCACCACCAAAGTGCCGAATGAACTTGATCTCATCCTTTATCATCCTTAATGAATCCTCAGATTTCACCCGGTCCTTTTGATGTGATGTGAGGGAATGTTAAAGTCAAGCATAGAGCACTCACCTGTAGCCATGTAGCAGTGCGGACAAGAGTATCCACAGCTCTTTCCCATTTACCAATAATGCTCAAGGTCTCCATCCAGAACAGAAAATTTTCACTCTGCACAATGGTTCTCACCAACTCTCCAAGACCTGAGTCAAAGGTGGTCTTCTCCAGATGCTGTGCCCAGAATTGGCAAGAATAGGACAGATGGGTTGTAATATATTGGTTGATCCTATCTTGTAGATCAGGGACCTCAGAGTTGCTCAAGTAGGAGCTTTCCAGGTGGCAGATGTTGAATCGAAGCTCCTTACAGAGAATCTGCAACGAGGCGAAGGCCATATCGTATGGCTCAGAAGTGTCAATGAAGTAGTCCCTGCTCCGCGATTGGTCCGTCAGGAAGTCGTAAAAAGATGCATGCAGAGGGCGAACAGGAGATGAATCGCCAATGCCAGCTAACACTGGTGCCATGAATTCCAGGATGACAAAAACATCGTAGTGGTCCTCCCCATTGGGAAAGTGATTCCGCATGATTTGCAACGTCGACATAGGCAGAGGTGTCAAGGTTATCAGTATTTGTCGCATCACTGAACGGAACCGCGCGAGGGAAAGTAGGTCTGTCAGCGGCACAGCACTCTCCAGGATCGTGGCATAAGTCTTGTCCAAAAGGGTCCCTCCTTGTCCGGAGCGGAGGACGATCACGTCATCGAAGCGTTCCCTTAGAGTTCGTCCAGCCCTTTTCCGCTTGATGAAGTCACAAGCTAACCGTGCCCATTCAAACAGCCCATCCGACTTCTGAGTAATCTGATCTATCTCCTTGGGTCCAATGACATCGTTGAGGTGTCGGTGGCACAGTTCGTTAGAGACGAACAGATGGATATCATGTTTAACGGATGCCAGCGGAACGTCATCCAGAGAAGTCACTGCCACATGTTGGCAACTCCCAAGCGCTTCTTCGATATCGGGCAATAGTCTGGATGTCAAAAGGATGCGGAAATTCGCAGGCAGCTGGCCAGCTTCCGGAGATGTGAGAAGAGACAGGATACGACTCCTTGATGTGTCAGGTCTGCTTTCGTCCAATGCATCAATCACCACAACCACCTTCCCAACGACGGCCCCGTCCGCCTTGGACAACGGCTTCAGGATAAGTTGCTGCCACTGCTGCGTCACATCCCCCGTAGTTTTCAGAGAGTAGTCCTTTGAGACGATATCAGCCAGTGCCTGCCGAAATGCGGGATCACGGTCTGCCAGATCACGAGCAACGGTCGTCAGAATCTTCTCCTCCCGGCGTTCGGCCAGTCTGTCACGCGCAAAGCAAAAGCAGGACCCGACTCCGCCTGCACTCTTTATCCACGCAGCTATCGTATGCGCAATGGTCGACTTCCCTCTCCCAGCCTGGCCATGAAGCCACATAATACGAGGGGCGTCGATGCGAGAATCAGCGATCCAGTCAATCATGTGCTGCAAAATCTCCGTCCTCGTGCCATCGAGGCATATCTTTGACATATTAAGACCCGCACCGCCGGCGTAAGCCATGCCTTCAAGGTTCAGGTTCTCCAATACGCAATGCACATTGATCTGAATATCCCGAGTCGCGCGGTCGCGGTACTGCTGCATCAGGTCGTTTAGGGTCGTGGTGTAGTCGTCAATAATGGCCTGCGTTTTGGAGCCGATGTTCTTTCCTGTCCTTTTCCCTAAGAATTGATTGTGTCAATATGTAGACGGAAGGGAGTTACGATAAAACTTACAGAAACTCGTTGTTTCAGAATACCCTTCGATGAACTGGGCAGCGTCGCTTATCACTCGTGCAATCTTCGCAAGGGTATCTTTCATATCATTTATGTTGTTGATGGTCTCCTTTTCGGTAAGAAATTCATAGACGGTTCGGATCGTTTGCAGGAGGCTGAGCACCGCCTTGTCTAGATTCGCTTGTTTCATGAGCAACTACGAGTCATGTTATGAGGCGACGAATGCATATAAGAATGGGGACGTACCTGAGATGCAGCTGTCAAAATTCCCAGTGCAATCTGGGCATAGGGATGGATCTACAGGTATATATTCCATCACTGATTCGAATAAGAGGAAGAACGGAAATATTTACCTTCGCCAGAGTCGTGACGACTTCATTGAAAATCTCGAGCGGCTTGAGATACGTATCGGCAACGTTTTGAATGTCGGTGAATGCGGCATTGGCGTCATTGATGAGATTGACAGCGCCTTCGCTAAGACGTGACATGGGATCCATGTTATTGAATGCTCGTTCTGCGTCATCGATGCCCGGCAAAGGGTCCAGTTGCCCTTCATCGATCGCTCCTTGATCCTGTCCCAAAGAGCTTGGTTAGCGCACCGCGGTCGGATACAGTAGATTACATACATCCTGGGATGGAACTGTCTGAGGTTGTCCCTGCTGCTCCAGTGTTCCCTGATACGCACTTGTACCGATTGCCTCTGGAACTATGGAAGTTGGCTGACTGTGGTTCGACTGGTGGATGAAGCGCCTCATCCTGGTAAGGGTCCCCCGAAAAGGATTGCTTGGTGTTGCCGTCGTGGAGACGGTATCCATAGCGGGGGCCTGCGCGGGTCCCTAGAACCGGTTTTTTGGCTATCGATAAACACCACAGTTGGAATGAATGAACTGGCATACCGTAGGAAGGTTAGATGTAGAACGGGGCTTCCCGAACTCGAAGAGACGACGTTTCTTTGGATGCTGGCGGGCCATATTCGCTGGTGAGATGGTCGATATCTGAGTTCGAGTTTACAGTATTCGGTTCGACGAGTAAGAAGAACGTTGCAAGCAGTTGGGCGTCTAATAGTGACTTGCTGTGGACGCGTTGTAACCCAAGTTCCCAGTTTGGTGCGCCCCCCTGAATATCGCACAGCATGCAAACCAGCATCGGACTCCACTGGGACTCATGCCCCACTCTGCGCAGCGACGTCGATCAACGGTCGGAATCGAAGATGGAGTTGGAGAATGCATATATGATTATTCCACAACGTCCATTCCGTGTCTGCAATGCAACCACTAATCCACCAGATATCAGACCAATGCATGAGTCTCTTCCCATCGACGGTACTGCCTTCTCAGACCCGCTGGCATTTTTCGAGGGTGTACAATATGCAAAGGTGACAATGGGTATGCACAAGATATTCGTTCTGCTCTGTTCCCGCGGCTTAGCAGTGGAACAAAATGAGCATACTTGATTACTGTTTGCACCTGTTTGTGTTGAGCAAGGTTCAGCACTTCGGATCGCTTCTCACCCAACTCCCACGTCATGACTGAGCCAGTTATTGAAAGTCGTGCAGAGCGATCCGGTCGCGATCATTACCACCATAGACGAAATGGTGAGGCTTTTGTCAAGGTTCCTATCTCCTAACTGACTTCCCACTTTTTTTCTCCTGGTTGCCACGCACGAACCATGGGATCACTGCGATGGTAACCTTGGGGGGACCCATACCTTGAATAAATTGTAACACAAATATGCAAAACCGTGTCCTCGGATTTACAGGGCGCCAACGGGGTTACAGCAGGTCGTACTCGCCAGAGAGGCGTAGCCGCGGTGACAAGGACAGCAACCGCGGTAGGCGCTTTGAAAGGCACTCCAGGTCGCGCAGCCCACGTTCACACAATAATAGAGATGAGCGGGTCGAGATGAGCAGACATGTTTGTTTGCACTCTTTTCATAAGTACCGAGGCTGAAGACCAGTAGGATCGAACCGAGGATCAGCGTCATCACCGCTACACGCGAGGCAGGGACAGAAGTCCGAGCATGGTACGTCCAAGAACTTACATCTGTTTCCTCACACTGACATTAGAAGATGCATATACGATGTCTATCAGACTCCTAGCGGGCGCCATCGTTCCCAATCCCCTGATTCATCCGTGTCTTTTAACCACTCAGACCACGCTAGTACCAGGCGCTCCGCGAGACGCAGCCGTCGCAGTTCTAGGTCTGGGTCACGATCTCGTTCCCGTTCCAGGTCGCCGAGTCGTGAAAGGAAGCGACGTAGATCGAAACGCAAGGAAAAGGAGCGTGACAAGGAGCGGCGGCGCAAGGACAAGGAGAAGAGGAAGGAGAAAGATGAAAGGCGCAGTGTCCTTACCGGAAAAAAGGTACATCTCACTTGCAATCAAACCTCCTGCGACCGGATAATTCATAGCATGAATAGATAAAACTGAAGGTGCACAAGGATTCAAAGGATTTGGAAATGGATGCCAATCGACAGGACTTACTTCAGTTCCTGAATTCTACTTGTGGGTAGTACAGCCAGTACGTACCGCGACAAGTACTGCTAATGTTTCGGCGTTGTGGACATGCCTAAACTGGGGTTGGGTCGTGACGTAGACTTGGTGGTATGACATCGTTCTTGACAGAATCGCGCGTTTTGAACCATAACCACCACCGCAACACCGACTTTTGATCTTCAACATCGCACTGATGATAGACTCCTTCGGCGAAGTAGAGCATGCTCTGATCGAAGCCGACATCATTCCCGAAGTCGTGCCATCCCGCTTTGGTCCAGAGGCATTGTTGGTTGTCTCCTGGCCCACAGGCAAAGAAGCCACCTTGGGGAATACCTTGACAGCTCTTGATACAGCGCTTGCTCCCTCTATATCATTCACGCCCATGATCACTCAGGCTCCGTATGATGAGGTATCTTACACGTTGGTGATGACTGACCCAGACGCACCATCGAGGAAGAATCCCAGGCTAGCGCAATGGAGGCACTGGGTGGTCAGTATTTACAGCCTGGAATTTACGGTACTTCTCACTTTCGCCAGGTCACTGGCATCAAAGCACCTCATCCTACCGAGGCGGTTTCGGGACACCTGAGTGCTTGTTTCACTGAACCTCCAGTCACCCCTTACTATTGTCCCGCCCCACCCCCTGGAACCGGTCCGCACCGTTACGGTTTGTTCTTTCCATGGCTTTCGTTGGTCGGGTTGATCACGGCCATTTTTGATGGCAGTACTCCTGCTCTATCGCGAACCCGCTATAGGTCTCAGAATTCCATCTGATGCTCCTGAGCGGAGGAATTCGCCAGAACGCCGTACCAAGTGGGATGCGGCCGCCTTCGCAGAAGAGTATGGCCTCAAACTGGTTGCTGCTAATTTTTTCTATGTCGTGGGACCGGAGCCGTAAATTTACCACAGTGCCTTTCTTCCGAGTTGCGATCAGTCTCGCATGCTGGGTATCGTCTTTGCGCGTTCGAGTCAAAAACTGTAGCGTTTGTATGTTGATTTTCGTTGCGTTTTCTCATTAGTCCCGTAGTGTTAAACCAATTCTATGTCCACTATCCTTCGCGACAGATATCTTTACAGACATTGCATGGGGGAAGGCGAAGAGATCGTAACGGTATGCGGACAAATCCGTCAGAGCACCGCGGGTCCTGCCTACTTTGTGGATTGATCATCGCCAACACCGACGGTTTGTCCGGATAGCTCTAGAAATGAGGAATACACCTTTACACGGTACAACGATACGACGACTGATACACAGACAAGTACATAGAGAATGTGAGTAGATCCAGGAAAGAACTGTAGGGATGCCGCTGTTAGTACAAAGATAGTGTACTTGGTACACTGTCAGCCAGGCGCTCGCTCCGGTACCGAGGCACTCGACGAAGGGCTATGACCCACTGTCACATAAGGTAGCACGCCGTTTTGGTCACCTCCTTGGTGCTTGGGTAACGATGCAACTGGTTTGGTAAGTAGAAACCCTATCACGCGATTCGGTTACCATCAAAAAATAAAAGAAACGGCAACGGGTTCGAGGCACCTTTCATTTCCGCTGCCTTCTCAGCCTGCCGCCCAAATCCCATCCCACGCCTGCTAGAGGCCGAATGTGATGGAACCGGCGACGTACATGCGGTGCTCTTGTCATCTCGATCACGATTCGTGAGCCCTCCCAATGCAACTGTTGGAAGAACATCCTTGCGACGCTCGCGCCAGCCGAGGATGTTCCGCTTATCTTTCACCTTCTCGCGGAACATGAGTCCGACCAGAATGTTGAGACAGCCGACAGAGAACAGGATAAAGGCCGTGACCAGTGGGAACAACCTAACATAGTGAGAAAGCACTGATGCACCAATTCTAAGCAGAAAATGGTGAGTACCGATCAAAACGTGTTATGAGAGGAGCCGCGAGAACACAGCCTTGGTGGTGTCCTCCGCTTCGTCTTACTTACAGACACTGCATCACACCAAGGGCACCAACTCCGAAATCTCTCCCAAGAACGGGGAAAAAGCGATCGAAGAACGCGGCAGGCCATCCTGCGGAAATTGTGCCGTGAATGACATTCGTCAAAACAATGAAGAGACATACCGATCTCAGAGAGGACGAGTATGACGGTTTGTGCAATAATAAAGAGCCTGTTTAGCACCGCCCAGAATACTCCTGCGGATTGGTTCGGTACGGTGCTATTCCTACATTAGAATTTTTTCATCAACATACAGTGTCGGCGCGACACATGGGCGACACGTCGTACGGGATATAGTCGACATTGCCAGAAACAAACGAGGTGGTATTCGTGGCACCGTTTACGAACTGACTGACAGCTTCAATGTCGTCAACCAGGACGACGATGCTGCTGGAAAACACGAGAAGAAGTGCGACGATGCTCAAAGCGCGCACAACGTTGAGAGTAACGAAAAGGACTACCCGAGAGTGAACCGACGTGGGTACTAACCGACGGGACGACTACTCACATGCGGTGGTCGGCGAAGTCTTCATGACTGGGATGCTACCACTTCGCTTGCAACGCCTTCTGCTAACGAACCTGCGTCCGAGCGATGGCTAGCTAGAGGCAGAGAATGGCGATAGATAGACCAGACCCGACGACGAACGAACGGGTGAAAGACACCAGAGACCTGAAGGTAAAAGTGGTGAAAGAGAACCAGCTCGAGTAGACAGAGTCAACAATGGTGCATGGAAACTGCACAGGCACGAGGTCAGCCTGAACAGAGGGATAGTTTAAAAGAGATAAGGGGTTACACTGCAATTCCCTGGACAACCATGATTGCCTTTACGCCCTTCCATTGTTCTCGAACGCCGGAAATCGTGACTTGCAACGTTGTGAAGTTAATAGAAAACAAAGGATATATGGCTTTGAACTCGAATAGGCAGGTTGGCCTCATGCATTCATCGTAACGCCGCTTGTTCGTCGCTTCCAATGAACATCTCGAAAAAACCGAATCTTAATCACTGAGCAGATCCAACGTTGAGCCATCGACTGAATGATCGAGAATTTCGGGAATTGTCAGACTCCAAGCAGTAGACGGATCTGAACAACTTCGGACGTTTTGGCCGTAGCTTGCTGATCACGTGATTGCGACTACGGCAATAACATCTCTTTACGCACTCAGGCAGGTATGGCCAAACGACGTATCACAGAACAACCGTCCAGCGACGAAGACGCTCCTGAAGTAGTCTCGAAATCTGCATCAAAAGCTAACGTCAAACGCGACCAAAAAGCATTACGAAAATTTGAGGCGGAGCAAAATGCACGAAAGAAGGCGCAGAACCGCGAGAGGGATAAAAAATTGAAGGAACGGGCTCTTTCTACTAAAAAGAAAGAAATACCTGAGGAAAAATTGCAAGAGGACGAGTATGAAGAAGCCAGCGAGAATGAGGAGGGCGGTAGGTCGAGTCCCGGGGGTGGAAGTCACAATGGGGAGGATGACAGGCACATCAGGAAGAGGATGCATCGCGCGATGCAGGACGCGGCTGAAGAGGACAACTCCGATGATTATGATGAAGAATTCGGGGGAGGTAGCGCAGAGTCAATGTTGGATGATTCCGAAGCAGGAGATGACCCAGATTCAGCCATGCGTCTGGAAGAGGACGGCAGTGAAACGAGCGTCGTTGACCCGGAGGAAGACGAGGACGAGCCCGTTCTTGAAATGAGGCAGCCTGAACAATCGAAAAATATCAGCCGCCGACCTAAGCCCCGGGAGCCTCAGTATCTGTCCGACGAATTGTTCACGGCCGCATTCGCATCGCGAAAGTCGGAACCAGTCATCACCGAGACCGAGCGCTCAACCCAGAACGAACCCTCCAAAAAGCGTCGACGAAAGCGGCCCGAAGGTCCCAAAGACATCATACTAGGGTATGCAGCCAGTCGCCGGTGTCTCTTAGATTCTTTGTGTAATGACGTCCTTCAGGGGTCGCACATTCCGAACGCTTACCAGATTATCGGATCCAAAAAGTAAAGCTACCGCACGCACGCTACCATCTGCACGCGTTCAGAAATTTGCCGACAGTAGTCTGGCGCTCAGAGGGGGTAGGGCTGCCATGTTGAAGGCCAAAAAAAAGGGATGGGAGAGACGACCTGGTACGCTTCTTGACAGAATATTGACCAGGCTATCTGACCCAGTGTTTCAGCTAATGTCGGTGCAATGAAGCCAGATGGAGCACCATCATCCTTTTGCAGAAATACAAGTTAACGCGCGCAGATGTGTGGACACCCTCTCTTACTTTTGATGTAATCACTAGAGAAAGCCACGGTGAACTAGGTCATCTTCTCACAATCCTCTGAGTAGACGCGGTTACTTGCTTGCTTTTGACAACATACCGCAACGCAACATGTATATGGTCATGGGAGGCAGCTGGGCGTACTGCTCAAATTCAAGTGCAAGGATGATGTTTCCGACACCAATAACGGTATGCCTCCGTTGCCTTAGTTGTACAGTTACAGAATACGGGGACTTTTCGATCCGTGGTAAGATCACTCGAAGGTAGACAAACTTCCGGGCTCTTCTACGAGGTAATACCCCTGGTATGTATCCGCAGAAGCTACATACGGTCCGGGATGAATTACTGTCGATACCGAATAGTGAGTTCTTGTGCAGTATCATACAAGTTCGGACATTACCAATTCATTTTCAGATTACCATCCTGACTGGCAGTGTACCGGAGATGTCCACCGCCACTTTCCCGCCCCTTCGGCATTTCTGTCAGTTGGATATAGATTCTTCATAAGTTTTCTGAACCTCCACCGGAGGTCTGGGAGATAGGTCCTCGCGAAGCTGTACAGCTGCCCATTAATGCAAGCAGCATGTAATTCCATCGGGTCGACCTGTGGAATTTCAAGGAGACGTTTATAGGTCTCCTTCAGAGCAAACTGCTCTTCAACCGTTTCGCAGTTGAGAAATCCGTAGTCAATGACGACATGGCGCCCAGGAAGCGTGGCTTGGGACTGCGTGAATAGCCTGAGATGCCATACCGTTGAGCACCAGTCGTTGTGTCTGATCTTCAGAAAACTTTCGAGATGTTGAATGTTCTGGCGTGCTTTCCCAAGCCCCTTGGCATCCATCAAGGATATGAGGCTGTGGCTTTGGTATGCCAACCAGAATTCCTGGAAGGAACACCTGGAAATGAGCCTCTTGTAGAGTCCAGCCAGCTCCCGTTCAGCGTGGACACCACAGCAAAGGCAAAATCCAAAGGTGTAGTAGAGATCCTGCATGGATTGTTCGGGGTGGCTCGGGTCTGGATGCCAGCCATTGAGTAGGATCGCATAGAGCAGGAAGGACTTTCGCTTGGTGCTAGGGACAAGTTCATGGAGATTCTTGAACTGGTCTCCGGCGTCAAGGTGAGGTCGTGCTATGGCAAGCATATCTGGGGTATAGGCATTAGTGTCAACACGGTTGAGAATGTAGAGTTTCTCCCGGAACCATATGTAGTATGCTCGGTGACTGTACTTGGGGTTTCCCTCATAAGCAGACACGATGTTGGGTACTAGCATCCCATCCTCTTGCCACCGTCGCAGCTCCCGATTTCCAATCCCCATCTGCGTTAGACCAGTGAATATACCAAGCAGATTCCTTTGATCAAACACTGATGGGAATTTGGTGAAGCCAAATTTTTCCAAGGTGTCTATGTCGTCCGGGATCTCGTTCTTCCAGCAAGCCCTTTCCAGGTAGTCCGCAGAATCAAGAGGTCGACGGATGGCACATCTGAAGTTATGATCATAGAAATCATATGCATCCTCGCACGCTTTGTTGCACAGCCACGGGTCAGTGCACTTAGAACACTTCCTGGAAGTTTTTCTGCCACAACGAGCGCATTTACCAGAGCTCAACAGGGAGCAGGAATATTGTGTAAACTCAATTTTATCTTCCGTTTCGGAATTCGCGACGGCCTCGTGAGCTTTACTATTGAACCAGAAGGTCAGCTCAATAAGCGCTCCAAAAGGACCAGTGCGCACTTTGACCAATTGGCAGCCATCGCTGCGCGCAAAGCATGAAATTTGGACTGAATAGCGAGCTTCATATGGTAATCGTGGATGTATGGCGGTGGAGCAGAATAGTCGTCAGTCATACCAGCAGAGGACCCCGTCGTTGTAGGAAAGCATGTTGCGACAGCCTTAGTCATCTCACGGGACATGTAGTGGAACGTTTTCCCCAATGCTAAATGGAGCTCCATACACATATCCACGTGAAGCCCTTTGGTCTCAGGTAAGGACCACCGCGGATGAACCCTCCCGTGGCACCCGCGAACCCTGAAAAAGGGACCACGTTGCCCAAAGAATCGAAGGAATGTAAAACATAGGAAACAGCATAGTTTGCTGCACCCGATGTACGGGTAAAATTCCTTCGTCATGGTTTCCAGGTCGGTTCTCTGGGTAATGTAGAAAACGAGCTGGGTCTCTGCATGGGTAGAGAGAGTTTGGAACATTGACTTTTCCTGAAGCTTCCCGAAGTCTTGTTGAATCGTAGCGATTGTCGTGTCTCCTACATATTTCCGGACTGTGGGCAAAGTAAAAGGCAACCCCAGCCACGTAAATAGGCTGGCCAAGGAGGGTAAATTTCGGAGAAATTTATGGGACGGAGGCCTGTTGACAAGCCTAATGGAGAGGTTCGCAAATCCGGGGATAGTTTCTGCGGCCTCTACGAGAGTATGATAACAAGACTTGAGTCTTCCCAATAATTGAATGCTGGAAAGTAGTTTCGGAATTGGGTCCCAATCATTGCAGGACGCTTCGATGAAAATCTGTATAGATTTCATGTGACGAATGGAGTGGGCTTTCTTAGTGAGCCTATCGTGACGTCTCCCCACTACTCTGTCACCGAAGGAGAGAATGTTACAAAATTCTCGTAAGTGGGCTTGAGCAAATCGCATGTAAGCGTCGTGGGTCGCCCGGCAGTAAGAACCAATTGCGTCGCTATCGCAGAAGGTTGCAATGCCCAGACGGTTGCTCACGGGCTGTGCAAGATGATAAGGTGGAATGCGGTCCAGATATCCGCGGCCTGCAAAGGCAAGCACACTGCGTTGGAGATCCAACGCATACTGTTTGAGTCGGGGCCCGTTGTAGTGGAGCATGGCTTCCCAGAGTGCTTTTTCTACCACAGGATCTGCAAAGGTTTCCGTAAGTTCCCCATATGCCACAGAGGTATTGAGCAGAAAGCCATTCGGCTATGGCATATGACACACCTTTCGTATGTTTGCACGCTGATGCACCAAGAGCCGCTAGCAGCCTCTCAATTTCATTGCAGAATATAAAGTCGACATCTTCGAAGACTTCGTTACGAGCAACCAGTAAGGTAGCCTTGACACCATCTGGCTCTTCCAGGTCGACGTTTCTTGACTCGCGGAGCGCGACGCAAGCGACACATTTCCCACCCTTGCTGCGAGACATCACCTTGGCAAAACTGTCTAGAAATCGCCGCTTGAGAGTGTCTCTAGCACAGGCAGGTGCACCATTCACTGTGGCATGCTCGGTGTCTTTGTTTCCCCTCTCCGTCGGCCCAAGGCATGCCCCCTGGCGTAGAGATAGTAGGTTTGCAAGGCTGGCGAACACCTCCGCATCTTCCCAACGAAATGTACTACCCGACATACTCGGTATGAGTGAGTGTCGTCAGATCTGTTGGGTTCGAGAAGGCGGGTGGCTCATGGGATAAAGCTGTACTTTGCATCGGGTGTCTTCGCGATGAGGTTAATTTATGTAATTGGCATCACCTAGGCTTCTCGAATCTCAACACTGCCTATGTGGCGCAAACGAGGCAATTGGAAAATAGGTCTTCCCTGCGAGAGCATGATGCTGCAGCCTGAGGACTCGTGAGGATGTTCATGTCCACGCTCACCTCTTATATTTTTGATGCAATCGTGAGAGAAAGCCATGGTGAATTATAAGTATCATCTTCAAGCTCGCAATTCTCTGAGCAGGTGCGGTTACGTACTTGCTTTTGTCAGCTTATGGATTTTGTCACGGGAGGGCATACTGTTCAAATACAGGTACAGTCGCCTCCCTTCGGTTTAGACGGAGAGCTATTGGGTTTCAGGGAGTATCCGATAGGGTCTGATGGAGATCAAGAAAACGAGTGTTGAAATCCATATATTTTCATCTACTACTAGTAGTACCGTAGTTAAGATGAACATCGCTGTGCCTTACAAGGGAAAGAAGACGTGATTTTGGTGCCTGTCGTATTCAGCAAGCCCTTTGTGCATGTCCTCTGGCCAAATGCACCTAACAGCAACTCTAGGTTACGAACAAAAGGATCGTTGAGGGTCCCCATGTACCTCTGCAATAAGTGTGCTGCTTGAAGAGCTTCGTTGCGCGTGGTCACCAGGCCCAGGTGAAGCTTTGTGAGGCCTTTTCTTGACGTGTCAATGGGTTTCGCCATCACGGGGTTGATATTTGGAAGAACCCCCAAGCAGTATTATATAATGATAATTTCCTAATATGGAAAAACATATCGGTTTTGCCCTCAAAAACTGTATGGGTTATCGGATATCGGGTATGGTTACAAATTCACTACAAACCAACCAGGGAAATGCAAAAATGTATCGGATTTCAAGGAGTATCGGTTATCTAGGGTATTGGTTAGAGGGAGGCGACTGTACATGGATGACATGTTCGACACCAGTAATGGTATATTGATGTCTCTGTTTCATTGTGCAATTAAAGAATACGAGGGAAATGCTGGGGTAAGAACACTAGAGGGTAGGGTTCTAAGAGGAGATAATACCTCTGGTATGTATCTGCAGAAGCTACATACGGTCCGAGATGAATTACTGTTGATACTGAATAGTGAGTTCTTGTGCAGCATCACACAAGTTCGGACATTACCAATTCATTTTCAGATTACCATCCTGACTGGCAGTGTACCGGAGATGCCCACCGCCACTTTCCTGCCCCTTCGGCGTTTCTGTCAGTTGGATATAGATTCTTCATAAGTTTTCTGAACCTCCGCTGGAGGTCTGGGAGATACTTCCTCACGAAACTGTACAGCTGCCCATTAATGCAAGCGGCATGTAATTCCATCGGGTCAACCTGTGGAATTTCAAGGAGACGTTTATAGGTCTCCTTCAGAGCAAGTTGCTCTTCAACCGTTTCGCAGTTGAGAAATCCGTAGTCCATGACGACATGGCGCCCAGGAAGCGTGGCTTGTGACTGCGTGAATAGCCTGAGATGCCATACCGTTGGGCACCAGTCGTTAGGTCCGGTCTTCAAAAAACTTTTGAGGTGTCGAATGTTCTGGCGTGCTTTCCCAAGCCCCTTGGCATCCATCAAGGGTATGAGACTGTGGCTTTGGTATGCCAACCAGAATTCCTGGAAGGAACACTTGGAAATGAGCGTCATGTAGAGTCCAGCCAGCTCCCGTTCAGCGTGAACATCACAGCAAAGGCAAAATCCAAAGATGTAGTAGAGATCCTGCATGGATTGTTCTGGGTGGCTCGGGTCCGGATGCCAGCCATTGACCAGGATCGCATAGAGCAGGAAGGACTTTCGCTTGGCATCGGGGACAAGTTCATGGAGATCCTTGAACTGGTCTCCGGCATCAAGGTGATGTCGTGCTATCGCGAGCACATCCGGGGTATAGGCTTCAGTATCAATGCGGTTGAGAATGTAGAGTTTCTCTCGGAACGATTTGTAGTATGCCCGACGACCGTACTTGGGCTTTTCCTCATAAGCGGACATGATGTTGGGTACCAGCATCCCATCCTGTTGCCACTTTCGCAGCTCCCGATTTCCAATCCCCATCTGCGTTAGACCAATGAATACGTCAAGCAGATTCCTTTGGTCAAACGCTGATGGGAATTTGGTGAAGCCAAATTTTTCCAAGGTGTCTATGTCGTCCGGGATCTCGTTCTTCCAGCAAGCCCTTTCCAGGTAGTCCGCAGAATCAAGAGGTCGACGGATGGCACATCTGAAGTTATGGTCATAGAAATCATACGTATCCTCGCACGCTTTGTTGCACAGCCACGGGCCAGTGCACTTCGAACACTTCCTCGAAGTTTTTCTGCCACAATGAGCGCATTTACCAGAGCTCGACGGGGAGCAGGAATATTGTGTAAACTCAATTTTATCTTCTGCTTCGGAATTCGCGAGGGCCCCGTGAGCTTTACTATTGAACCAGAAGGTCAGCCCAATAAGCGCTCCAAAAGGACCAGTGCGCACTTTGACCAGTTGGCAGCCATCGCTGTGCGCAAAGCATGAAATTTGGACTGAATAGCGAGCTTCATATGGTGATCGTGGATGTATGGCGACGGAGCGGAATAGTCGTCAGTCATACCAGCAGAGGACTCTGCCGTTGTCAGAAGGCATGTTGCAACAGCCCTGGTCACCTCACAGGACATGTAGTGGGACGTTTCCCGCAGCGCTAAAAGGAGCTCCATGCACATATTCAGGTGAAGCCCACTGGTCTCAGGTAAGGACCACCGCGGAAAAACCCTCCCATGACACCCGCGAACCTTGAAAAAGGGACTACGTTGCCCAAAAAATCGAAGGAATGTAAAACATAGGAAACAGCATAGTTTGCTGCACCCAATGTACGGGTAAAATTCCTTTGTCATAGTCTTCGGGTGGGTTCCCTGGGCGATGTAGAAGACGAGTTGGATCTCGGCATGACAGCGAATCCGGATCATTGAGTCTTCCTGAAGCTTCCCGAAATCTTCCCTGGCCGCAGCGATTGTCGTATCTCCTACGTACTCCCGAACTGTGGTCGAATTCAAAGGTAGCCCCAGACACCTAAATAGGCTGTCCAGGGGGGGTAAAATCTGTAGAAACTGATGGCGCGGGGGCTTGTTGACAAGCTTAATGGAGAGGTTAACGAACCCGGGAATGGTTTCCGCGGCCGCTACGAGAGTATGATAGCCAGACCTAAGTCTTCCCATGAATTGAATGTCGGAAAGTAGCTTTAGAATCAGGTCCGAATCGTCGCAGGATGCTTTGATAAAAATCCATACAGATTTCATGCGGCGAATGGAGTAGGCTTTCTCAGCGAGCAGGTGACTTTGCTCCCCCTTATCACCGGAGGAGAGGATGTCAAGAAACTGTCGTATGTGGGCTTGAGCAAACCGCATGTAAGCGGCATGGGTCGCCCAGCAGTACGAACCAATTGCGTCGCTATCGCAGAAGGCTGCAACGCCAAGGCGGTTGCTCGCGGGCTGTGCAAGATGATAAGGTGGAATGCGATCCAGATATCCGCAGCCTGCAAAGGCAAGCACACTACGTTTGAGAGCCACCGCATACTGCTTGAGTCGGGGCTCATTGTAGTGGAGCATGGCTTCCCAGAGTGCCTTTTCTGCCACAGGATCTGCAAAGGTTTCCGTAAGTTCCTCGAATGCTACAGATATTGAATAGAAAGCCATTCGGCTATGGCATGACACACTTTTCATATGTTTGCGCGCTGATGCACCAAGAGCTGCTAGCAGCCTCTCAACTTTGTTGCAGAAATTACAGTCGTCATCCCGGAAAGCTTCGTTACGAGCGACTAGTAAGGTAACCTTGACGCCATCTGGCTCTCTCAGGTCGACGTCCCTTGACTCACGAAGCGCGACGGAAGCGACATATTTCCCACCCTTGCTGCGAGACATCACTTTGGCGAAACTGTCTAAAAATCGCCGCTTGAGATCGCCTCCAGCACGGGCATGTGCACTGTCCATGTCGTCCTCGGTGTCTTCATCTTCTCTTTCTGTTGGCCCAAAGCATGCCTCTTTGCGTAGAGATAGTAGGTTTGCAAGGCTAGCAAACATCTCCGCGTCTTCCCAGCGAAATGTACTATCTGGCATACTCGGTGTGAGTGAGCGTTGTCGGGTCTGTTGGGTTCGAAAAGGCGGGTGTCTCGTGGGACAAAGTCGTACTTTGCGCCGGGTGTCTTTGCCATGAGGTTTAACTGGCAACACCCAGGCCCGGCTTCTCAACACCGCCTATGCGGCGCAAATGGGGCGATAGGAAAATAGGTTTTCCCTGCGAGAACATGATGCCGCAGCCTGAGTACTCGTGAGGATGTTCACGTCCACGCTCACCTCTTATATTTTTGATGTAATCGCGAAAGAAAGCCATCGTGAATTATAAGTATGATCATGATCTTAGATTCAAGCTCACAATCCTCCGAGTAGACACGGTTACGAACTTGCTTATGTCAGCATACCACTTGGAACCTGGATTTTGTCACCGGAGGTCAACACCGCTCAAATACAAGTACGTGGGCGACATTTCCGACACCAGTAACGGTATGTATCAGTTGCATTGTGTAATTACAGAATATCGGGGCAAAGCTTTTCGATCTGGGGTAAGATCACTCGAGGGTAGACAAACTTCCGGGCTCTTTTAAGAGGAGGTAATACCTCCGGTATGTATCCGCAGAAGCTACATGCGGTCCGAGATGAATTACTGTCGATGCTGAATAGTAAGTTCTTGTGCAGCATCACACAAGTTCGGACATTACCAGGTTATTTTCAGATTACCATCCTGACTGGCAGTGTACAGGAGATGCCCACCGCCACTTTCCCGCCCCTTCGACGTTTCCGCGAGTTGAATAGACATTCTTCATAAGTTTGCTGAACCTCCAATGGAGGTCTGGGAGATACGTTCTCACAAAGTTGTACAGCTGCCCATTAATGCAAGCGGCATGTAATTCCATCGGGTCGACCTGTGGAATTTCAAGGAGACGTTTATAGATCTCCTTCAGAGCGAACTGCTCTTCAACCGTTTCACAGTTGAGAAATCCGTAGTCAGTGGCGACGTAGCGCCCAGGAAGCGTGGCATGGGACTGGGTGAATAGCCTGAGATGCCATACCGTTGGACACCAGCTGTTAGGTCTGATCTTCAAAAAACCTTCCAGATGTTGAATGTTCCGGCATGCTTTCCCGAGCCCCTTGGCATCCATCAAGGATACGAGACTGTGGCTTTGGTATGCCAACCAGAATTCCTGGAAGGAACACCTGGAGATGAGCATCATGTAGAGTCTGGCCAACGCCTGTTCAGTGTGGATGTTACAGCAAAGGCAGAAACCAAAGGTGTAGTAGATATCCTGAATGTATTTTTCCGAGTGACTTGGGTCCGGATGCCAGCCGTTGAACAGGATTCCATATAGCAGGAAAGATTTTCGCTTGGCGTCGGGTACAAGTTCATGGAGGTCCTTGGACTGGTCACTGGGACCGAGATGAGGTCGTACTATGGCGAATATATCTGGGATGTATGTCTTAGCATCAGTGCGGTTGAGATTGTAGACGTTCTCCCGGAACCATTTGTAGTATCCTCGACCACCATACTCGGGTTTTCCCTCATAAGTGGACATAATGTTGAGTACCAGCTTCCCCTCCTCTTGCCACCGTCGCAGCTCCCGATTTCCAATCCCCATATGCGTTAGACCAATGAATACGCCAAGCAGATTCCTTTGGTCAAACGCTGATGGGAATTTGGTGAAGCCAAATTTTTCCAAGGTGTCTATGTCGTCCGGGATCTCGTTCTTCCGGCAAGCCCTTTCCAGGTAGTCCGCAGAATCCAGAGGTCGCCGGATGGCACATCTGAAGTTATGGTCATAGTAGTCATACGCATCCTCGCATGCTTTACTGCACAACCACGGGCCGGTACACTTGGAGCATTTCCTCGAAGTTTTTCTGTTGCAGTGAGAGCATTTACCGGACCTCGACAGCGGAAGGTAGGAATATCGTGTAAACTGAGCGTTCTCATCTTGCGTTTCTATATTCGCGTTGACCTCTTGAACTTTGCTACTGAGCCAAGCGGTCAGTACATAAGTACCACAAAAGGACCAGACCCTACTCTGACAACTCTGCGGCCCGCGACGTGCGCAAAGCATGGAATTTGGACTGGATGGAGAGTTCCATACGGTAACCGTAGAGGTAGGACGATGGAACTGAGCACTCGTCCGTAATACCAGCAGAGGACTCCGCCATCTGATGAGGACTTGTAGCGACAGCCCTAGTCATCTCACGGGACATGTGGTGGAGCGTCTTCCGCAACGCTAAACAGAGCTCCATACACATATCTGCGTGAAGCCCGCCAGCCTCAGGTAGGGACCATGACGGATAAACTCTCCCATGGCACCCGCGAACCTTAAAAAAGGGACCACGTTGCCCAAAGGATCGAAGGAACGTATAACATAGAAAACAGCATAGTTTGCTGCACCCGATGTACGGGTAAAATTCCTTCGTCATGGTTTCCAGGTTGGTTCTCTGGGAAATGTAGAAAACGAGCTGGATCTCTGCATGAGTAGCGAGAGTTTGGAACATTGACCTTCCCTGAAGCTTCCCGAAGTCTTGTTGTAAGGTGGCGATTGTCGTGTCTCCTACATATTTCTGAACTGTGACCAAGTTCAAAGGCAAATTCAGCCACTTGAATAGGATGTCCAACGAGGGCAACATTGGCGGAAGGTTATGAGACGGAGGCTTGTCGACAAGCATGATGGAAAGATTTGCAAATCCGTGGATAGTTTCCGCAGCCTCTACGAGAGTATGATAACAAGACCTGAGTCTTCCCAGGAAATGAACGTCGGAAAGTAGTGTAGGGTCTGCATAGTTGCAAGATGCGCTGATGAAGATTCGTACAGACTCCATGTGGCGAATGGAGTATGCCTTCTCGGCTAGCAGTTGTCTCCGCACTGCTCCGTCACCGAGGGAGAGAATGTCACGGAGCTCTCGTATACGAGCCTGTGCAAAGCGCATGTAAGCGTTATGGGTTGCTTCACAGTATGGACCGATTTCGTCGCTGTCGCAGAAGGTTCCGACACCGTGACGGTTGCCCACAGCCTGCGCGAGGCACCAAGGGGGAATTTTGTCCAGATATCCGCTGTGCGCAAAGGCAAGTACACTCTCTTGGAAGTTCGACGCATATTGCTCAAGTCGGGGCTTATTGTAGTGGAGAATTTCCTCCCAAAGTGCCTTTTCTACCGCAGGGTCTGCGAAGGTTTCTGTAAGTCCCGAGTACAGCAGAGGTATCGATCGGCAAGCTACAAGCCTCGTATGACACACTTTTCGTATATGTGCGTTCTGGCGCACCGAGGGCTGTCAACAGCCTCTCAACTTTGTAGCAGAAATTACAGTCGTCATCCCCGAAAGCTTCGTTACGAGCGACTAGCAAGGTAACCTTGACGCCATCCGGCTCTTCTAGGTCGACGTTTCCTGACTCACGGAGCGCGACGCAAGCGACACATTCCCCACCCTTGCTGCGAGACATCACCTTGGAAAAACTGTCTAAAAATCGCCGCTTGAGATCGTCTCCGGCACGGGCATGTGCACTGTCCATGTCGTCTTCTGTATCTTCGTCTCCCCTTTCCGTTGGCCCAAGGCATGCCCCCTTGCGCAGAGATAGTAGGTTTGCAAGACTGGCGAACACCTCCGCGTTTTCCCACTGAAATGTACTATCTGCCATAGCTGGTGTGAGTGAGCGTCGTCAGATCTGTTAGGTTCGAAAATGTGGGGTGTCTTGCACATTGCGCCGGGTGTTTTCGCGATGAGCTTTAACTGGCAGCACCCAGGCTTCTCAGCACTGCCTACGTGGCCCCAACGAGGCGATAGCATATTGGGTTTTCCCCGCGAGGGCGTGCTGCAGCAACTCGAGAGTAAATCATAAACATACTAGTAGAGTAGAATTACATCGAGCATCGAACGTTAACGTTGAACTACCACATCGTAGGTACCGAGGTGTATACCAACAAAGTTGTACTTCCAAATGAAAACATCGTAACATGACATGTGACAGATGAATGTGATGAGATGAGATGCGAGTCTGGGACGCTGGCGGAAATGTAGCCAATGCTACGTCAATGCATAGGGACATACGAATACGTTTTGCCTGTGCGGCTCAACAAATCGACATACGGTAGTTGTCGGCATTTTCCTTCTTCAAAACATGATCCCAGACAGCTGGAGACTGAATCAGCTCCTTCCAAAACCTCCGCCAAGAGATCGGACAACCCTGTGTCAAAGAATCGATAAGTGACTGCGGTTGCTTGGAAAGTTATCCGAAGAACGACTTACAACATCTCTTCGCATGATGCAAAAGGACGCAGGGCGCCCATCATATGTATATTGTTCGAGGTCTATCCAGCCTTTAAAGATCTGCTTGCGCGCATCCCTTCCAGCGACACGAAGATGAATTTGTCCTTCTGCGTCGGGGGCAAGCTTGTGCTGGATGCTCATCGAATCCAAACTGGCTTTGATACGCTCCAGTAAAATATCGGGACTTTTCCGTGCATAAAACCGCGTAAGATGCGGAGTGTACCGTCTTCCTCTCTGTGTTTGAGACTACACATTGTCATCAGCAGGTGTGACTCGCAAAAGGGTTCGGCAGGACGTACGAAGAGTAACAGGGATTGCGTGAACTGAGATTGAGCGGATAACATGATAGCATCGTCTTCCGCGCCTCTTTTGTGCCTGTGAGTGGCATGTCTGTTTTATATGACCGTCACAACTCACCCCGAATCCGGAACAGCAGGGTCTACGAATATCAGGTCACCACTATCACGCAGTGGTTGAGTGAGCTGTTCTGCTAGTGCCTGGACACCTCGGGAAGCGAGCTGACTTGGTCTGCATTACCACTTGAGCTAAAACAACAAACGTAGAGAGTGCTGAAACTCACCGCATACACCAGGGATGGGCGTAAACGTCAGGGAGCGTCATGCGTTTCGAAGGGTCGATCGTTAAGAGGCCACATATAAGAGCTGAAGACAACTGAGAGCTTAGATACAGAGCGACTGGAGCAGACCTACAAAGAGCACTTTCCCCAAGACGGTTCCAAGGATCCTCATTGAATATCTCCCCAGATAGATACTCGCAAAATTCCGGACTGCGCTCAGTTGGCTCATCCCATGGCGTATCTATCAGGAACATCAGAGTGTCACCAATCGCCATAGAAGTGTACAAGGTCACTCACTTCCCGCAAGGAGGGTGAATAGGATGACCCCAATCCCCCATGCATCAATGGGCTCGGCTTGATATGATTGTTCAGCATTCACCTGGCGCATTCAGACATACTGCAGTGAACGGGAATGGATGTGCATACCTCTGGAGCGATGTACGGTAAACTACCGCAACGTTCGCTGAGAAGGCGTGTCTTCCCTGTCCCCGTCAACTTGTAAACTGCAGAAAGTCCAAAATCCGAAATTTTGAGCGTCCCAGCAGCATCCAAAAGCAGATTCTCTGGCTTCAAATCGCGATGACAGACGCCTTGACTGTGGATGTAGCTCTACGTGACGCGACTCGGGGTCAAAAGCGGCCACCGATGCGATAACAGAAACTTGCCATGCCTGCGAGAAGTTGATTGAAGTACATGTGTGCAACCTCGTCGCCTACGCCAACGTCGGGTACTGGAATGACCTTTGATCACACTGCTTACAATCAGTATTGCGAGCGAACGTACCGATCTTGTCAAATAAATCTCCTCCCGCTGCGAACTCCAAGAGCATGTAAACCCCAGGGACATAGTGAGCTTGGTATTTCGGTTCGACCACAACAGCATTCAAAAACTCGAGTACGTTCTTATGTTTCAAAGCTAAGTGGATCTGCATTTCCCTGTCCATGGTCTTCCGTTCTTTCTCCGTGGTCTTTTCACTGATGTGCATTAGCTTGCACGCGGCCACTGAGTGCTGTTCGACGTTGACTGCACGGTACACGCTGTACTACATGTGTCAGGGAAGTGGGGTCTTGATGGGCTTGAGTGGCGGCCCACCTTGAGTACCCTCCGCCACCGATCTGTTGGATGAGCTCATATCCTAGTGGAGGTGAGAATATGTATGGCACGAAACGCAAGTCCAAACGTACCTAAAACCTTTGGGTACTTCATGGAATATCGAGCATTCAGTTGGTACAAGAGGTTAAAGGCTTCATCGAGTAGATATTTCTATCACGTGACACGCGTATGATGCCGTAGGTGTAAGAATAATCCGAACCCGGTGACCCAACTAAACAGCTTATCGTAAATTCACTGGTACGTACTTTTACATCCGGTGCTCCGCTTGATGCTCGCCCGCTGTCCATGAAGCCGAATCATGATGCGCTGCAATGGGCGAAGTAGAGGTGCCTATGTCCAGAAGAAGAGCTTACGTTCGACATCGTCCAACTATCAAATGTGGACCGGACCGTCGTCAGGACCAGTCTGCATTGTCGAGAACCGCCAGGTACCATCGGGCAGTACAGACTAGTCATTTCACTGATTCGGACGCGCGCACAAGTTGAGTAAAACGAACCCTGTCATCGAATTTCAGCATTTGGTTTGACCTGGCCAGTGGCCACTATCACTTTGAATTGTCCTTCGTATGTGCGAACAGGTTGAATCTTTATCAAGGAGGCCTTTCTTGTCTCTTCAACTTATCCTCTTTCAAAGGGATACAGTACATACAGTTGATTATCTCATAATGCATACGGTCGGGCTGGGGAAAAGTCTATGCATTATGAGCATTATGCAGTAGCATGGAGTCACACACTCCTGCAGCCCAACTCGGGCGGACGAAAAACCCATGCATTATTAGATTTATGCATTATGAGATAATCAATTGTACGACGTCTACAACGCTGCGGTTGTCGAGGAGTTGTATCATTTACTTATAAAATAGGGCAGGCAGCTACTGCCTAACCCGCACCACAACGCTAGTGAAACTCCTTGCAAGGGAGGGGATTCCTCAGTTCGTATCAAGGCGGTCTACGGCGGTCGTTGACAACGACTCGGGATGCGCTTCTCCGTACCATACTGGTCATAGACTGCAGTATTGGCTGCAATGCTGTGTTCGTTACGACAGCAAATTGGGTCCGAAACGCCAGCTTGGCAGCAAGACAGAAAGCGTTCGAGGCACTCGCAACGACAAATGAAAAGCACCGAAGACGATTGGAATCTGGACACAGGTCGATTTGGCCTACCAATGACCCGGACCGTCGAGCCGGGGACCCCTACTGAATACCGGTCGTGGGGGAATAAGTCTAGTCAGTGCTGGATCAAGGTGCACAGATCAGAAGTAGATTTCTGGCAGGGCTGCAGTGGAATTGTGGTGCCTTTTCGTGTAGCTCCAACTTGTAACGAAGGCAGCGAGGCACTGCGTATGTGAGGAAATATTGTGGTAATATATGTACGTAGTTACAACAAGAACAGTCGTAACGGACGAAATTAGCTTGGTATCGCATATGTGTACTGGCATGTATCGACCTGGAAACGCATGTATATTCTAATAGTGTTACAGTCAGACTCCGTCATAAATGTCCAATCGATGTTAGGCCCTGCACACGATCGGCAAGTCATAAACTCATCGCGACATTGTCCGCGATACGGCTAAAACGCTAAGCCAGGTAACGTTTTATCGTGCCTTCAAATTGCGGAGCTCCTTCTGCACCTCCTGTATATCTGAACGATTCCATTGGCCCACCCAATCCTGACTCCACCCGGATTTAGAGGGCAATACCTCGACGGGAGCAAACGGAACGTCTTTTGGAATAGCACAACTGACAGATGCACTCCTCTTTTTGGGTGACTGGGTCTGCGAAGACCTGCGGACCGGGTATGCTGCAGGGGTGGGAATCAATTCCGGTGGGATGTTCTCGCCAAGGTGACGGGAAAGCTTGGCAACGCGTCTCCGACGTGTCTCTACGGCATCAGGAATGGAGACAGCCGGCGAGCAAGGCGAAGTTGCCAAGTCACTACTGCCAGCTGACGAGCAAGTGGTAGGGGACGAGGGAACGGGATTGAAACGCGTGTCTGTCGGTGAGATGGGGACGACGTTCAAGCGCAAGTACAGCGGACGGGGCTTGTCAGACAATTGACGGGTAAGTTTGCAAGGTGCCCCAGACAACGGTAGCTCTAAGCTCCGCTTTCCCGACGCGCTGTCCGAACCGAAGGAAAGCAACGACGACATAGAAGATGCTGCAGATGACGGTGGTTTGTGGGAGGCCACGTAAGACAGATCTGGTCGACGGGAGTTGAATATAGAGCCTTGACGCTTGAGTGCCCTAGGTGTGCACTTCTTGCTGTCCGCGATAGGAGGCAACGGAGTGTCATCCTCGAGGAGGAATGGTGTCGTGCCCAAGAGCGACTCGAGTTTGCGAGTCGAGCGAATGAGCCGAGCACGCTGATGTGAGTCGAGTGTATTGGTGGTGGGCGGGGGGATGGGGTAGGTGAGGGTGGAGACCGCCGCCGAAGACATGATGAGGAACGAGATAGCTGCACAACTGGGTATCGTGCGCGACGAGAAAGAATGCGAAACCAAGTAACCAGTACTTGTCCGTGTGGAGGAAGGTATCGATGTCTCGAGGTTGGTGCTAGATATAATATAAAACCTGGACACGCGGTGTCCACCTGGGGTGAATAATGAGAAACAATAGTGAAAGGGCGTACTGTGTTCATTTAACAACTTGCGGAGTGTCATTATGACCAAAAAGGAAATCATAACAAGCGTTACCATTCGTGGGAAACAATAATAATATCTACACAGCCTGCAATTGTAACTGGCCTATGCAAACTTGATATATGTACGTCGTGAAGGAGTGTGTCTTAAGCAATGTCCTGGCACCGATATTTAAAAAGTGATTGGGAATATTGATGGGAAATGCGGTATCGGAACCGCAATAACGATAGGTAAACTACATACCGTGCACGCCTCACAGCACGTTGCCAACTCGTTGCAGATAAGGCGTGAAGGGATTGAAGTCTTCCTCGCGATAGATACTGCACGCCATCTGTTTTGCAAACGCGTGGATATCAATCTTGCCCCTTCCATGGTCACACTCGTAACACTCCATCTTGAACAACGGTATCATCCCCGCCTCCAGGGTGAACTCGAGTCTATCAAAGACCGGCAACCCCACAGCGACCGGAGCCGTTGGGCTGTGTACTTGGTCGGCACGATTTAAAAGGAAATCGACGAGGTCATCGTATTCGGCGTCCATGATGCGTAGCGTCGCAAGTTGGAACCCAGGAAAGAAGTAGACACAATCGCTGGACTCCGAATTGCCAGAAGCAACGGGTCCATTCAAGCCATCCAGGAACCCGATATCCGGTCCGATCAAAGTCAATGACTTCAAGGAAGGCATACTGAGCAGGAATCGGACGGCACAAACTCGATGGGTCTGTAGCTGATCATAGGGCCGGTCGGGGCGATAGCCATGGGGAACGTGATAAAGGCGAAGGTGCATCAGCTCGAGGGATTCTAGTTGGGCCAACGACGACGAACGATTCGTGTACAACTCATGCAAGAGCTTCGAAGAATCGGATCCAGGGTACATGACACGTGAGGGTTGCGACGCTTCATAGGTCGGTCTGCGCTGGTGTCGACGCAGTGCAATAGAAATGTCGCACAATCTCAGCGATTTCAGGATGGGTACGTCTATGTGAGGCAGGAAGCGTAGAGCTTCATCTTGTTCGAAGTAGCCGATTCGAAGAGTACCGAGCTTGGGCAGTTGTAAGGGGCGAAAGCCAATCAATGGATGAACCGGGAGGCATCCCTGGAGTTCGAGTGATTCCAACGAGGAACTATTCGTGGTGAGTATCGCTCTCAGCTGACGCATAGTAGGGCGCTGGCTCTCGTGGACATGACCGATGGTAAGGGAAGTCAACCCCGCAAAGCGCCAGGCGCCCCAATTAGCGACGACTTGGGACATCTGAAGATTGCGCAGACGCGGTAGCAATTCACCAATCGTTCGTTGTTCGGCGTCGTGTGGCGATCGTCCTCGCTGGCCAGAGGCGTCAAAATCTGGGTGGATGTGGAAGGCGCTATGACCTGGTGAGTTGAAACCCGTACCCGGATTGTTGCCAAACTTGATCGTCCAACTCTCCAGGAGTGGAAGACCCCGAGGGACAACCTTGTAGGACATTAAGAACGTGACTTCTTTGAAGTCCGTTACGACGTCGAGCGACCTAACGCGGTCGTGAACGCAAGCGAGAAACTCGACGGCGGTAGAGATGATCAAATGAACGTGCATGAGGAGAATGTCCCGCATCTCCACTGGCGTTGTTTCTACTCTCTTGAGAACGAGCTTGATATCCAAGGGACACGAGGCGGAACGCTCGGCGAAAGCTGATGCCCACGGTAGAACCTCACCACCAGATTGCATCAGTGTCCTGGCATGGGCCGAGGATATATGAACCTTGGTCCACAGGAGGGGACATGCAAGAGCGACTCTCCGCCAGTGGGAGCACACTTGCGAGACCCTGATGGAGAACTTTCCGCCAGCATTCTCGTTGTCCACTCCCATTTTGAAAATATAGTACAGGACATCGGATGGCATGTATTGGATGGTGGGTGGGGAGCGACTAGGGTTGGACGGAGTGGGGTTGACCTTCGCAGGTGCCACGGCGCTGCTTTCGGAGGGAGGACGCAACGTGACCGGAGCTGGGTAGGCCATCATGTAGTCACCGTGGAAGACCGGAACCAGGTCGAAGGAAGCCATAATATCCCTTGAAAATGGCGTAAGAACAAACTGATGTCGGCACCCGATAAAATGGCATCGCACCTGGAAGGAATTGGTACAGAGTTCAGAAAACAAGGGGAAGAATTGTAGGGTGAAAAGAGTGATGTTGACGAGGTGAACCCCAGGGCTGCAGTATATATGCACATGGCAAGTCGGATGTCCACCGCAATGAGATCGAGGTGTGGACTGGATGATGACACGGCAAACAGTGGTGTATTGCCTCAACTACTCGCAGCGAAAGACTCGAAATGAACGATGTCAATCGAAATGGTGGAATGGTGGAATTGCAGCACGAACAATAAGAACGCGACTCACCTACGCCGTCGTCCCGAGTGGACTGTTCATCCGACAAGATACAAGTGTGGAACGGCACTCACGGTACACCAACGCGGCAAGTTTGTTGAAAGAAACCACTGGTGGCGCCCGCCACTCTTCTTCTCCGTACTGATTACTGATGTGCAAATATAAGAGGTACGGGCATCAGTGACCTCACCGACGACTTGCATGGACACCTACTGAGTTTGCGGTGGAATCCAAATATCGATTTCATTGCCCATACGTCGCAAACCCAGTGGAGAAACAGCACGTACGTATTACGGACCACCGTATTTGAGTGTATCCTATCAAGCTGACTTCGGTCCAACCTGAATTTGAAGACAGCCTTTCTGTGGGACACACGTCGAGTATCACCTTATTTTCCGAATGCGCACCTGAACTAAGCAGCGACCGTCTCGGCCTTGGCAGTGTCCCGTTTTGGTGGACGGAAGCAAACAGCACCGGGAAGATCGAGTCCGGCGGAGGCTTCCGACTATCCAATAACGAGACTTACAGCTAAGCTCGCTCCCGAGCCCAGGGGGACAGTTGGGGGCTACATATCGGACTCCGGAACTGCATGCCTAGTCTGAACGGCTGCAATTGAAGGCACGCGGGAAGGGCCTCTAACTTGAGTACTGGTCCGCGAAACTTCAGCGTCAACTCTCGAAAAGCAGCCTTTCAGACACCCACCAGTCAATGTTCGTCATACATTGTGTACATATGTGAACGTAACGTGAAGGGTCGCAGGAAGAATTGGTTTACCGTTTCTCGGGCGACTCCCTTGTGCTAAACCGAACAAGGCGAGTTTGCTCGCTGCTTCTCTGTTTTCCACCTTGTTACCAAGCCTCCTTTTCCTCCGTCCGACCCCTGTCGCTCGTTATCCAGGCTTTCGTGCTTACCAGCATGTTTGGCCGCCTGTCTTTACTCGTCTCTTGCATCCACATCTTACTGGTGCCGTCGTTCACAAGCGCGCTGGGCACCTCTTGTACTGCCCCGCTGACCACTGGCACAGCAGCACCTGAGGACCCTTACTGGCTGGAGACCATCACACATCAAGGAATATCCGCGTTCAACCCCGACCCCGCTACATACCAAGTCTTCCGCAATGTAAAAGACTTCGGCGCTGCAGGCGACGGCGTAACGGACGACACAGATGCGATCAAGTGATTCTTTCATCCTTACCTCGCGCTCGTATCTCAGCTGAGCTTTGTTGTCAGCGCTGCCATGTCGACAGGTGATCGCTGCGGTGGAGGCACATGCGGTTCCTCGACGTACGTCGCGCGTTTCTCTTCAGCTAACAGCCATTAACAGGTTAGGCGAGTTAGTATCACACCTGCTATTGTCTACTTCCCGCCTGGGTACGCAATAGCCGTATCATGGTGCGTTTCGCGGTGCTGATTCCATAATTCCAGTACATATCTCGTCTCTGCTCCAATCGACACGTATTACTACACGCAAATGATTGGAGACGCAAAACATCCCCCGACGCTCCTTGCGGACGCCGGCTTCCAAGGGAAGGCTGTCATTGGTAAGAAGCGATAACCTCGATAGAACTTCTCTGACCCCAAGATAGATGCGGATCCGTACCTGGCTGACGGCTCGCAGTGGTTCATCAACCAAAACAACTTGTGAGTTCGCGGGATGGCCAACAACTGATCTAAACCCGCCTTTTTATTGCGTACAGCTACCGATCAGTCCGTAACTTGATCATTGACCTTCGCCAGATGCCTGCCACAGCCCCTGCCATCGGTCTTCACTGGCAAGTTTCACAGGCCACCTCACTGATTAATGTCGTTGTAGAAATGTCAAAAGAAAATGGGACGCAGCACCAAGGTTTGATCTCATTCGTTTGGCGGTGTGGAAGTGGCTAATTGTCCGTCGTCAGGACTTTACATGGAGAATGGCAGGTAAGTCTCATGCCTGGCCGATGTGCAAGTCAGCTGATTGCTTTTCGCAGTGGTGGCTTCATGGGTGGTATGTTTCCCGTAGATAAAATGAACACGTGAATTTCTCACCCGGTTAACTATCAGATATAGTATTTAACGGAGGTAGGTCGGAAGGCACCAAAGTTTCAGTTCCCAGTCAACATAATGCAATCTAGGCATGAACGGTATTTACGTTGGCAACCAACAATTTACTGTCCGCAACATCACCATAAATGACGCGGAAGTTGGTAAGGATGCTTGCAACTTTTTATTTGTAGCGTCCTGATTTTATGTCTCATGTATAAGCTATCGCTTCCCCATGGAATTGGGGTAAGTCTCCTCACGCGTCATGTGAGCAAGTGACGGTTCCTTACTACCGAGCAGGTTGGACATGGCAAGGGGTTTCAATCAACAACTGCAAGGTATGGATTCCTCTCGCCCTACCAAGACGTGCTCACCCGTAGTCACAAGGTTGGCTTTAACATCACCTCAAGCGTTGGGGTAAGTCGGCAATTCCCATGCTTCCTGTACGCTCAATGTTAGGCAAGGGTGTCGGCTCGGAAACAATCATCGACGCCGTAGTTATGAATACCGAAGTTTTTATCTCGACAACAGTGCCTGTCAATAACTCCGTTGGAGGCTCCCTCGTATTGAACAATATCATGCTCCACAATGTCCCGGTTGCGGTCGGTGTCCAAGACGGTGAGGTAGTACTCAAGGGTACCAACGATACTACTAGCATCAAGTCTTGGGCCCAGGGCAACATTTTCTCCGGCACCGATGGCAAACCAGTTTTTACCCAGGGGCCAATACCGAGCCCATTGATACCGGGAAACCTTCTTGACTCCGAGGGCAGGGTCTTTGGCAAATCCCATCCCCAGTACGCGGACTACGCTCTTGATCAAATAGTGAGCGTTCGATCCATGGGTGCGACGGGCGACGGTGTCACGGACGACACTGTGGCCCTCCAGCAAGTGTTCGACCAGGTATGCACCAAGCCTTGCATTGCTTATTGTTGTTGAGGCTGGGTCACTTGCAGTACGCGGGTTGCAAGCTAATATTCGTCGATGCCGGGACCTACTACATCACCGATACACTCATTATACCTGCTGGCTCCCAGGTCGCTGGCGAAGCTTGGTCCGTCATCATGGGTGGGGGTTCGAAATTCGAGGACGAGAGTAACCCAAAGGCTGTAGTGCAAGTTGGCGAGGCTTGTTCTAGCAATGTCCTCGGAATCAATGGCGTAGGTGGACCTGACTGCCTGTTCGGTGCGAACGGCGTCTTTACACCAAGCGGAATCCTTGAGATCACTGACATCGTCTTCACCACCCGTGGATCTAGTGAGACATCTTCTATTGCTCTTCATACTTTTTTCTGACCGAGTCTTGAAGCTCCTGGTGCCATTGTCCTGGAGTGGAACATACACGAACCTACGGGCGTCCAAGGCGGCGCAGGAATGTGGGACAGTCATATTCGGTATGCAATGCCAGCGAATATATGCAGCATAAACTGATCATCTACATATGAAACCAGGATCGGAGGAGGTACGCCTACTTGTCCAGAGCTCGCTTTTCACTAACATGATACCCGACCTAGCTGCGGGAACTGACCTGCAACTCGCCGATTGCCCCGCGGGGTCCCAAAGTCCCAACTGCATGGCGGCGTTTATGTCATTGCATCTCACCCAAGGTTCTAGCGCATACCTTGAGGTATTGGACCGTTCTGCTTATGAAGCTATGAATGTTGAGTTTGTTATAGGGCACCTGGGTATGGACTGCCGACCACGATATGGATGACCCCGAGCTCCGCCAAATCAACGTGTTCACCGGACGGGGTCTACTTTCTGAGTCGCTTGGCCCTGTGTGGTTGATAGGAACAGGTAAGCTCGTGATTCCTACCGATGTTCCCATAAAATACTGAACGACTATTGCTAGCTTGTGGGTTTGATCATTTCATAAGGTTCGCGATATCTCATTTATACAACAGCGGAACATGCCGCCATCTATCAATATAACCTGCATGGCGCCGAAAGTCACTGGATTGGGTTCGCACAGACTGAGACAGTAAGATCCAACGACTAAGTCCCCTTCAAAACCATCTGAATTGTGTTCGGCTTAGCCTTACTATCAACCAGTCCCGCAAGCTCCTGCGCCTTACTCCATCAACAAAAAATATGCTGATCCAACCTTCGAGGGAACGCTCGGTCGTGCGTGGGCTTTATATGTCCAGCAGTCTTGGAGCATAACTCTTTTCGGTGAGTTGTGTTGGTTAATGCTGTCTTTCTGATGTCTTTCTAATGCCACGGGCCTAGGCGGCGGATTCTATAGTTTCTTCCAGGTAAATACGCTTCCAATCGTTCATACCCTCTTTTGACTGACGGTGAACCTCTCTCCTCACTGCAGAATTACTCCACTGCTTGCCTCGCGAACGTTAGCTGCCAAGACCAGATTTTCAACATAGATGCCGCCTCTACGATCCAGGTCTACGGGCTCTCGACGGTCGGCACAGAATACCAACTCAGCGTCGATCACAAGGGCGTCGTCGATGAAGCTACCAACCCGACCGGATTCCAGCAGTCATTCGCGGCTTGGACTCGCTGGTGATCAGTCAATATTCAGGGCATCGGTGTTTTATTTTTTGACTTTTTTTGGTTTCTTGATTTCTATGACCGGTGTTACAAGGTAGTCGCTTCCACTCGTTTGTTGAACTTCGTTCCCTTTCGTTCTGTACGTGTCGCGAGATATGATATACATCGACGTGTAATATTTCTTGAAAATGATAAGCACAGTTTACCAGGCAATGATACGTCGAGGGCGCGGCAAGGAATGTAGAGTCGGTGGATGTCCGAGTACATACAATGCTATCCAGTTGTGGTATCGCACACAATTCCAATGGGTCGGGTTCAAGGAAGGGTATACAAAGGATCATCGATGCTTCTAACTTTCCGTGTGGGCTTGTACAAATTCTCGACTATAAATTTTCCATCTGTCCAAGCAATGAGCAAACTTACAACGGTGTAGAGATCGAAGCGGCTATAGTTCCCGCTAGTATCATCGTGGTGACTCACTGGGTCCATCGTTCTCGTCCGCTCTCCAATTGGCCTCTTGAATATCTTTGGCGATACCAGTGAGGACGTGTCTCTTGATCAGTCTTGCCCTTGCGACTTCCCAGTCAGCGTCAACCCACCATCGCTCATCCATCGCCTCGGCAGCTGCTCTCCACACGTCAACATCAAGCATGGTGTACAGACCTTCTATGACTACAATACGGTGGTGACGATGAACAGCCACCGCATCAGGCGTTGGGTCTTTGAGAGCGTGGTCGAAAGACGGAGCGGTGATCACTGCAGTGTCCTCCTCGCTAACCGGGGCACGCAGGAGCTGAACGAACGAAACGTAGGACTGGCCGTCGAACGTCCAATGCGCTCCACGACGATCGTGGGCTAATTTGGGATTATCCATGGCATCGAGCTGTGCGCGGGTCAGGTGCCAGCCGTCGAGACCGATCATGATAGCCTGGGGGAATGGCGTCGCGCATGAGTGCTCAGCGTTCGCATTTGCCAACAGGGTGTTAACATGGTCGACAACCAGGACAGCTAACGTGGATTTCCCCGAGGCAGGGAACCCGGCGATTGCAACGAGTAGCCGGGCGTTTGGCGGTATGCTGGCGGTTGGAGGGGGAGGTCATCGATATCGCTCAGACAACCTTTTGAAAGCCTTTGACTTACGAACCTAACTTGCTAACGAGGATCGTTGCTAGTTCCCTGGCTGTCTCATCCATGGTATACCGTAGGGATCAGTATGATGACAGAAGTCTGGCCACTACACAGGCAAGTTCCAAAACATACACTCGATACAAATACTACACTGAGGGTATCGAAAACAAGATAACATCCAATCTGATATCACTCCACGAAACATTCCTGCCATACATCTCCATGAGCCATATCGCTCAGATCCAACTCCATTTCACCTCCCGGGATCATCAGGGTGTTTCGCAACAACCGTAGTGACGACCGGTGTGTCAAGGGTACCCATAACAGCAAACGATCCTTGGGTCCGACAATCCATCCGTCGGGCTCTACTCGAACTAAATCTCGCCAGTCCTTGGCGCCATCAACACCGTCAAAAAGTTTCTCAGCATCGCGCAATGCATGATCCGGGGTAAACGAGAAATATACTGGGTATTTTGAAACATGCTTGGTATCATTGCGTGGATCGTCGGGAGAGACCGCGTTCAAAGGATCAGGGTGAAGTTTACGAGTGGTGTCTACGTCTGCGTCGCATGTCAAGAAAAGTTCGGATGAAAATGACGCGGCCTACTTACTTTCCGGAGGGAAAGAAATGGGTTCCGTGTGCCCATGGAGAGGGCAGTCTTCCAAGTCCCATACACGTACTGTAAAGTCCCGAGCACTGGATAAGACGTGCTTGCCGTCCGGGGAGAAGGCAACTGCCTCGACCGCACTGGTGTGTCCCTTCAGAGGTTCACCGATAGGCGTACCAGTTTGGGAGTCCCAAATGCGAATGGTATGATCATCGGAGCCTGACACGATTCGTGTGCCGTCAGGCGAGAAGGCAACCGACCTCACCCAGTGCTCATGACCTTCAAGAGTGCGAAGCACCTTTTGCGTTTCCACATCCCATAGATACACAGAATCGAGGTCACTGCCCGACACGATCGTCTTGCCGTCGGGAGCGTATGCAATCCCACAGATCCATCCATCAGGTCCAGTAAGCGGACTGCCTATTTGCGTGCTAGTTTCCACATCCCATATGCGGAGGGTAGAGTCATGAGAACACGAGACCACTTGCTTTCCGTCTGGTGAGAAAGCAACCCCGCAAATACATTCTGTGTGGCCCTTGAGTGGAGTACCTATCTCTTTGCCTGTCTCCACATCCCAAATCCGAACGGTGCAGTCGTAAGAGCTGGAGGCAAGGCGCGTCCCATCAGGCGAAAAGGCAACGCAACACACTCCGTCAGTGTGCCCTTCGAGAGGCGCACCAATCGGCGTTCCGTCCTTCACATTCCATAAGCGAATAGTTTCATCCTCTGAACCTGAGGCGATCCGGTCGCCAAGTGGTGAGAAGGCAATGTCGTAAACCGGGGCAGTGTGCCCTCGGAAAGCGTTGCCGATTTGAACACCCGTCTTCGCATCCCACAGGCATATCGTGTCGTCGCCTGGGGTTGACAGAATTTGCAGACCATCCGGAGAGACAGTGACTGGAAAGGAAACGCCGGAATGACCCTCGGTAAAGCTTCCGACTTGCACTCCGCTTTCTACGTCCCACACACGTATTGTGTAATCGTCCGAACCAGATACAATGCGTTTGCCATCCGGGGAAAACGCAACGGATTGAACGGTGTCGGTGTGGCCTACGAAAGGTTTTCCGACTTTCTGCCTTGTTTCTGCGTCCCATAGACAGATAGTTCCATCTTCGGAGCCCGACGCTATCCATTTGTCGCCTGGCGAGAAAGCGACACAATGGACTCCGTCTGTGTGTCCTGTCAAAGGCTCGCCCACTTGGGCGTAAGTTTCTCCATCCCACAGACGCACGGTCTCATCCTCTGAACCCGATACAAAGAGCTTCCCGTTGCGTGAGAATGCCAGACCAACGACTTCGTCGGTATGACCTTCTAGTGTTGTGATATGTGAACCATTTTCCACATCCCATATTCGGATGGTGTTATCCTCAGAACCCGACAAGATCCGCTTGCCATCAGGGGAGAAAATGACGACGTTTACCGTATCCGTGTGTCCTTCGTAGGGAACACCGAGTTGAGCACCGGCTTCCAAATCCCAGACGCAGACAGTATTATCGGATGAAGCAGACGCCAGCAGGTTACCGTCAGGGGAAAACGCAATCCATAGGATACCATCTTTGTGTCCCTTCAGGGGACTACCACGCTGCGCGCCTGTGGCTGCATCCCAGAGACGGATCGTTTCATCATCAGAACTTGAGGCGAGGACTTTGCCGTCTGGGGAAAAAGCGACACAGAGAACAGCATTGGTGTGCTCGTCTAATTCCTTCCCCACTTGCTTCCCAGTCTCGGCATCCCATATCCGGATAGTTATGTCATCTGAGCACGATACGATCCGCTTCCCGTCGGGAGAGAATGCGACGCACCACACATAGGAAGTGTGTCCCTCCATGACCACCTGAACATTTGACCAATCCGGGTCGCGCCCTCGGGCAAGATGAGGGAGTCGGGTAAATTTCTTGGAGAACCGCGTGGCGAAAACAGAATTGGCAGGCGAGAACGGAAGCGCAGATAAGTACAGGTGCGGGGTGCTCTGCGTAATGATGCTGCCAAAGCGCCTCACGAATTTGATCGTGTCGCTCGCAACGGCTGTGGCATCTTCGTAGCCATTGTGGCTCTAACAAGCTAGAAGTTAGTATGTGCTTTACATGCGGCACTACCAACTTACACCTAGCCAACTGAGCACAGTTTCTAGAGCGTCAGGAACGTTGCTAAGCGCGTCGAGAAGACCCAGTGCCTCCAGCCAAAAGAGCACTCGCTCGTTGACGAGTAACGCCTTTACCTCTGTAGCGAGGCGTGCGTTGAACTGTGTTTCTTTAAGGTGGCTTGGCCAAAACCGGCAGGAGTACGACAAATGATCCGGAATACACTCTTTTATGCGCTCGGCCAGATGACTGATTTCAGAGTTGCGCTTGTATGAACTTTCCAGCTTGCAAATATTGAACCGCAAGCCTTCTTGCATGGTACGAAGGGACGCGTATGCTAGGTTGGTATGCACATTCGAAACGTCGACATGAAATTTCTCACTCCGCTTCTCATCTGTCAGAAAATCATAGAAAGATGAGTGCAGGGGCCGAACAGGAATGGATATGTCGGCAATGCCGCTGAGCAGGGAAGCCATGGAAGTAAGAATGATTTCCACCTTGAATTGGTCTGCACGGTCGATGAAAGCACGACGCATCGTGTTCAAGGATGCCAGAGAGAGGGGTTCCAACGTCCACATGATTTGTCGCATGACGGAGTGGAAGCGAGCCAATGCTTTCGGAGATTCGTCCACGATATCTGCCAGCATAACACGGTACATCTCATCCAGAAGAGGTTTCCCAGCTCCGGGTGTGAGCGAGATGAGGTCTTCGAACCTCTCCTTGGCAGTAACACCAGCTTTGTAAGACCTAATGAACTCGCAAGCAAGACGAGACCATTCGAATAGGCCATCAGATTTCTGAGCAAGGAGAGTGACGTCCTCGTCGTTGAAGTCGTCGCCCAAGTTGCGTAGCTTTTCCGAGATATACATACGTATATCGCGTTCAGTTGACTCGGGAGGAATGGTATCCATAGGCCGGAGTCTCACATTTGAGGAGCTGGACAACGCGGTATGGATGTCAGGCAGCGGGCGAGATGAGATGAAAATGCGGATGTTGGAAGAGAATTCTGCAATCGGTGTTGATGCGAGGATTTTGAGAATGTGTTCCCGGCTTGCCTCGTCACCACTCTCATCTAACCCATCGATGACAATCAAAACATTTCCTAACGCAGTGTCTCTAACTTTCAATAGAGGCTCTTGAATCAACTTCTCCCACTGTTGGGTGACATCGGGCGTGGTCCTGAGCGAGGGGTCACTGGTAATCGTTCCAGCCACCGCAGCCCTAAACAGTAAGTCCCGACCAGCCATGTCACGTGCAATGGTAGTGAACATCTTCTCATGGCGGCGTTCCGTTTGGCGATCGCGAGCGAAGCAGAAGCACGAACCAAGCCTCCCCAAGTCCTTGAATCTCATAGCGACGGTATGAGCGATGCTTGATTTACCAGTGCCTGCCTGGCCAAAAAGCCAGAACACGCGAGGAGAGTCAACTGCAGGATTATTGATCCAATCCACGATCTCCGAAAGAATTTCTGTCCTCGTGCCCTCGAGACATTTCTTGGTGGTGTTTAGCCCCGCACCGGCCGCGTAAGCCAGACCATCCAGTTGTAGATCTTCTCCTAGGCAACAAAAACGACAGGTTCAGAGCACAGCAAAATGAATGAGTTGAAAGCTTATTACCGATGCGGCCGACATCTTCAAGAATGTCCCGTACGGCGACGTCGCGGAAACGTTGCATGACACCATCCAGCGCATCATTATAGCGAGTGACGGCAGTCGCAGTTTCGGACAGAACATTCTTTTCGAGTCTTACCCCTGACACGACGTCGTCAGAATTGGTGATCAGACACGGATAAGAAGGCGGTCAACATACAAAAGTTCTTCGTCTCCGAATAGTTGCTGACGAACTGAGAGCACTCGTGTAGTATCTGCGCAGTCTGCGCTAGTGTATCTTTCATAGAGGTCACCCTAGCAAGCACCCCATCTCCCAAGAGAAACTGATAGACACTTGAGATTTTGGCAAGGAGGTCATGTATGGTAGCATCTAGATTTGCTTGCGCGAGTATCAGCTGCCAAAATAAAGACCCTAAACCGCTGTGAATACGAGATCGTAGACTAGCACGTACGTTGGCGGCGGTCGTCAAGGCTGCCAATGCAATAGCAGCGTACGGATGAAGCTATATGCGCTTCAGACAATTCCGGCAAGCAAAGTGTATTCGACTTCGCTCACCCCAGCGATGGTGGTCACAACTGAGTTGAAGATTTTCAAGGGTGCTAAGTAGGAGTCTACGGTGTCGATTTTAGTCATTGCTGTACTTGCTATGCCGATGGTGTTGACAGCGCTCTCTGCAAGACCCGGGATACGATTCAACTTGTCCACATCCTTCTGCGCGTTGCTGACTGCTTGATCCACGGTCACACCGTCCGCAGGTTTTGAAGTGTTCGCAGACTCGTCCTGATGGTATACATAGTCAACGATCGCGTATCCTTGTCAAGGGCTGGGACGTGCCTTTCGGCTCTCACGAAGAGCAGATGCGGGCGGTTGACTGCCTTTGGATTCCGATTGTACGGACAGCTGAACGGTCGTTGTAACCGTAGGGCCACCTTCGCTTTCTTTCACCTCAACTCTTTCCTTCTGATGGTCCCTTGAGCTACTAGAGGAGGGTCGCGAATGCTTCAACCACATCAGCACGATGGATCTTTGCGGCGTTCCGCACATCGAACACGACACATACCTGTCGTCCCCCTCCAAGCCAACTGGGCCATGATGGAGACTTCTCCTTGTCGTGATGAGCCTGCTTGGACTGAGCTTCATCCGCATCGGTACTGTATTTCTGCGAGGAAACATGAGTAACCAGGAAGCGATCGAGACGATCGACGTACTCCATGTCTTCGAAAACTGAAAAAATGCTTCTCTGCGGACGTTTCTTTTCCCATTATTCGTGCGTCTGGCTGGCAGATTGAGCGTCGTTGGGCAAGGGGCAGGTGTATTCAATCGACCCTCCTGATCAATCTGGCCCTGCAGCCCTCGCGCGCTGCACAGCCAGGGAATCCAGCGCTCGGTGACATTTCGCTGAGGACAGGTCCCGTAAACTTATGTTATGTACCGATAAGGATGAGGCTATGCCAGGTTCCCGCAGTTCTGTGTGCTTGCAACGACGGACGTCCCGACCAAAATCATGCACGGAAGTGAGCACGAGCGAAGAAAATTGAGAAGGTAAGCAGGATATTGGCAGTCTGGACATAGGGTCACTGACTTCGTCATCGGGCAGGGCGAACCCAAAGACAATACAGGACAAGGTTCTCGTTGGATATCAGGGGTGGTAAGTGTCTACACCTCAATCCTACTTCACCTGCGGCTGCCAGGCAGAGGTGGATGGCGGGAAAGATCCCAACCGCATCCCGGGGCTAGTCACAGCGTTTCCATACGGACAACGGTCACTGACTGCTGACTCCCAGGTTTACTTGTGCAGGCGACGGCGAGCCCATCTATCCAGGTATACTTTCATTACATTGTCCTCCAGCTCCAAGCTGATGCACCTTATCACCCGTTCAATCATTTCCCCCTCATTCAACACACCCGCAGGGCACGACGGATGGCTTCACTGGACAAACGGCATCATCTCTCAAGGTGGTCGCCCCAACGTCGACCTATGGCCAGACACCTCTGAATACACCTCCTCGGAGCTGTTCCCTCTTCCAGGGCTTAACATGGCGGATGGAAAACCGGCCTGCGTGTTCTCGTCGCGTCACCCATTGACAGTCAGGCGTCATTTCCATTGGATGGCTCTTCATGGTGTCGATGGCGCGTTTCTGCAACGCTTTGCGGGCCAGTGTGATGTGGAAAATGGGAATGGGGGAATACGGCGTGTCAGGGATGAAATTGGGGAACGCGTCAGGGAAGCTGCAGAAGCGGAGGGGAGAGTGTTCGCTATCATGTCCGTTTGCACAATTTATGCGGCCTTTCATGTCTCACTGACTTTCGCTGGACATGAATCGATGCAGGTACGATGTCAGCGGTGTATCCCCTGACCGCATCCAACGAGTGCTGGAACAAGATTGGATCCACCTTCTCCGCGACCAGCGCATACTTGACAGCCCCAACTACCTGCGCGAAAATGAACGGCCAGTGGTCGTTTTATGGGGTACGTCCCACTCTCGGACTTGTTCGAAATTGCTGTAGAACGCTGTTGTATCGCGTAGGCTTCGGCTTCAACGACCGTAACCACACGCCTGAGCTTGTGCGCTCAATAGGCGCATTTTTCCGTTCCAACACGCCCGGTGGAATATACCTCATGGCCGGCGTACCAGGGCATTGGAGGACCTCGACATCCGATGCGGATCGTAATCCCGGGTTCGTGAGTATGTGGACGGAGGTCTTCGATGCCATTAGTCCGTGGACCGTCGGAAGGTATGGTAATGAGGCAGATGCAGACCGGTGGGGAGAAGAACGTGTCAAGGCGGATGCAGACTACCTTAGGAGGATCGCAGAGGAGACAGGTAAGAAAGTAGACTACATTCCTGTCGTCCTACCTGGCGGAAGTGTACGTGTCTGTTCTCTGTCTGTGTATTTTTCATGTTTGACGCTCATTTGTGCAGGGATACAACCTCTCCCAGGGAAAATGGGGACTAAACGATATTAAACGCAATGGTGGCAGATTCCTATGGAAGCAAATTTACAATGCTCGTCGTGCAGGAGTGCGCACGATCTATGGAGCTATGTGGGACGAGTACGTTCTTCTCGTCCGCGCTACTAACGTTTGCATGACGAGCCGTTACCTTGCCTTGCTTTACTTGCAGATACGATGAAGGCACAGTGTTCATGCCCGTCGTGTCCAGATCCTCACAACTGCCCGTGCATCCTGATTTTAATTTCATAGCACTCGATGTAGATGGATGTGACCTCCCTTCAGATTGGTACATGCGCGTTGCTGGGTTTGCCGCGGAGGGTTTTCATGGAGAGCGCGTCCTTATGGAGACATTCCCTGTCAAGGAATTGCAAGATTATTGGTCGACAAGACCACACTATGAAGATGACGGTGCACAAATGCATACGTTGGCGGTTGGCCAAACGTATCACGCTTGGCAGGGTGCAGAAACGGAGGGTGCTATCAATGATGCGCCTCCTCCTTACTCGATCGAGGACGTCGTTCGACAGACACAAGATATCACACTTTCTACTGGCAGGATTGGCAGCGCAGCCGTGAACGCACCGCTTCCGTCTGGTCCGCCACCTCCTGTCCCGGCCAGGAATCCCTCTATTTCCGCATCGATATCAACGGCGGCGGGTGGCAGCCTTCCGTTATCCCAGTCGATTTATGCACACTCTCAGTCTGCACATCCTGTTCCAGGTCGCCCGATAGTTTCCGTGCAGCCGCCTCCTCCTATCAAAGCATCTAGCCGACCCACGTCCGTCACGACGTCGGCACACCCACCTTCGGTGGACTTGTCTTTGCGCCCACCATCGCCACCCACACCTTCGACAAAGCCTCACTTGCATCATCACTCGCCCGATGGCGGCCCACTGAGGATGCCTACACCCAGCTTTACGACTCCAATGACGTCGTCGTCCCAGGCGCACTCACCCCGTCCGACCACCGCGTCCCCTCGATTAGTGGGAAGACCTGTCTCTCCACCATACAACCCTTCAGCCGGAAGGCCACAAGGCCCATATGCCGCTCCCTACTTTCCACCAGGTGGGTGGGGTGGTGGACATGATCATAGTCACGTGGACTTTTCTGCACCGATGCCCGCCCCTGAAAACTACGCCTATCCGAACCAGAGCATTCCACCTCCGATGGGGCCGCACTTGCCTCATCGCTATGGGAGCCCACCAGCTCCACCGATACGTCACCAATCGCACTCTTCCTACGCAAGTCTACCAGGACCCAGTTCTCCACCACCACCGGTTCCATCTCGTGGGTATCTATCCTTCGTGTCTGTATCTGTCCTTTTTTCCTTCCTGGTGCTGACATGTTTACTCTTCCCTCCCCTCTATCTGCGATTGCATGGTACTCGACTGATGAACATTGAAGGTCCACCGAACCATCCTCAGCCGCCTGGGTCCTATGCGCCTTATGCGCAGCACTCGTCCTATGGCGGCACCACGTACGCCAACTACAACTACAATCCGAACGACACCAACAACGGAAACTCGAGAGGAGGGATGCTCGCGGGGAAAGCGCTGAGTGTCGTTGAGTGCGTCGCGGGCAGGGACGCGAGAACTCAACTTGAAAGAAAGGTGAAATCACTGGCAGATAGTGAGTACTTGAACCTAAAACTGTGGTGTCCGTGCGGGTGATGACACCTAACTACCTTGCTTTTCACAGCAGGATCCTCGCTGTTGAACAAGCTGAAGTGATATATAAGCGTCTCCGTGCGGACAATAGCGTGTACCAGACATGAACGACAGAAGACTACAACAGTCGTGTGTTCTGTACCCAATTTTTTTATTTATTTGTTGCAGCTGCCAACTTTCGAACAAAGGTATCGATTTAGGATGTGATTACACTATTCCTGCGCAGTCGACAACGCACCGTATCATTAATCCAATCCTGTTCTGGGACATTGAATTTTCACGCGTGCACATATTCTCTACCCGTTAGGGTAGGGTAGCCTGAAAAATCTCGCAGGGCTGACAGAATTGGTGGGACGTTTCCATGCACGCTGATATCATCTTTCCGGTGGATGCAATCTATACATGGGTGATCGATGGCTAATCTTGAAATCGATAATCATCAACTGGAAGTCGTGATTCGTAACATTGTCTCAGCTCGGTGCCCTACAAAGTAGTGTTCAAGTTACGCCGATACGTGCGGAGAGGTTGCCGGTCGGCACTGTCTATTGATGACCTCTTAGATTGATCGGTTATCACACGACCACCGAGGACAAGCAAAACAACAAGCGTTACTCCTCAGCCTCCGGTAGCGGGAGGCACGTTTCTGCCTACGTGCTTATTATCTTACCCATCGATATGGACTGATGATGGTAGGGAGAAGGGGATCATACGCGTTTTGCAATCGATAACCAGAGCACCTACTGCTGGGTATGTTACAGTTCTATCAGATAGGTTCCGGATAAAGCTCGTCACGGCGCTGTTAGGAGTCGCCTATACGCGACCTGCATGAAAACTCTTCAGCGGAGGATTAGATCACGTCATCGCGCTCCGCAACACCAAAAAAGGGGAATGGCAGGAACGGACGAGATGCCGTCTCCACTTCGTACTGCCTAAACAAAAACAGGCGCCTTCCTGACCTTCGTGATAAGCGCGAACCTAGCAGGGAACGAACTTACTTACCACTAGCGAGACACATAGTCGACTCACGTAAAGCAGGTCCCTCCGAATCCCGATGAGTCCAGCGTCAAAAAAAAAGGTTTCGGAATGGAGTTTTCATACGGTAACGTTACCAGTTTTACTTACACGCTCTCTCACCTTCGGAAGTCTTCTGAGGTTAAGAATCCCTGAGACGGAGTTCTTAATGAACCTCGGAACCACCGTTCCAGGTTCTCGTTGACGGCCGTTCCGTTCTGCGCAAGGGAAAATCGGGCATGGATGCTTTCCAGGTTGATCCGAGTTTAAAATCTGGTTGGGTACAGCCATGCCGGATATCAGACCGGGGCGCGACTTTTGCGAAATCCTGAAGATTCTATGGACGTTTTCAATATTTGACTTACAACCTAGCTGGCTATGGGCAAGAAATTGTGAAGACTCCGTTAGTATGTGTCCCGCCCAGTATGCAGTGCAAACCTGTGAACTAGCTGAGTAGGACTGTGCTCACGCGTCATCGTGTCTCGAGGCTTCTCGCGCACGGCGTCAGCCAATTTCAAAGTGGGCAAATACATGTTCTCGATAATCAGTTGCGATAAGTAAGTACCTACCGCCACAGAACCCGAGGTAGAGTTGGTAGTACACAGAAACGATCAGGAAGGGGTACAGAATGAGACTCTTGGCCACGTCGTGGTAATGTTTGATCCCGATAGCTCCCCTTTTCAAACTTTTTTTTTGCCTCCAGCCTCCGTGTCGGCAAGTCCCGAACCGGATCAGATCGACCGGAAAACGTTTTCCTGCTCCGCTGTTCTTTCCCTGCTCCCTCCGCACGAAGACACCAAGTGCGTATATTAACCAGGGCAGTCCGAAGACACGGGATGACCACAAAAAAGAAAATAGTATAAAGTACCTTTGGAGACACAAAAACAATACACTAGCGTGCTAACCGTTACATATGTAATTATTATACTTGCCAATCATGGCACGTGTATATCTTCAAATGCGAGTGTCTACGATGAAACCACGTGGGATATGGGAGAGAGAGACCCTGCCACCTGTAACACGTTTCCAGGTCCTGTGCGAGTCGAGTCTGTGCAGAAAGGAATACGGATGCGTATCGCCGTATTATGTAGTGTATATGAACCGACCGAAGGAAACGCGTGTGCGTCCAAGAAAAGACGGAAGAACTGATGCGAGGAGTTGATTAAGATATATACGTATGGGTTCGGAACGCCTCCCTCTTCCCGGGCGGGTTCCAATCTTGTCGCGCTGACAACGCGTCGCGGGAAAAGAGAACATGATAAAATATGATGATGATACCAAGACAAATGCGAATTTGGGCTCACTTCCGCGATGCTGGAGAGAAGACGCTAGAGGGGCTCAGCAAGAACGAAAAGAAGGCCACAGCTTGCGCGAACAAGAAAGAACCTCAACGTGGGTTTAACGTCCGATCGGCACTTGCTTGCCGAACGAGTTGTTGGATGGTCCATCACACCATGACAAGCCTCCCCATGACATAGGTACCGCCGTTGACGAGTCCGTCGTCGCTGCCATCCTTGGCCCCACTGGCGAGTCCAGGACCTGGAAGGATGCCCTTCCACCCGTATGGGTGATATGGCGACGGGGTAGTGTCGTCGTCCCACGAGTTGCGCTCCTCGATCCACTCGTTGTTCAGTGTGTCTCTGGCAGGGCTCACAGGGGGTAGAGGAACGGGAGTACCCTTGTATTCGAACGGAAGGATATTATGGTGTGCGAGGGACTGAGGAACCCATTGTGACGGAGAAGGCGCTCGGCGGCGGCGTTTGGTAGGGGGTTTGGGAGCGGAGTCTGTGGCAGAAGGGGGCGTGGTGGAGGAGTGGGCAGATGCCTCGGATGCCTCGGTGGCCTCGGGTTCACGGGTGCGTTTGATGGGTTGCGAGGGGGCGGGCGACGTCGACGATTCGGGGACACTCGTGCCCGCGGATTCGACGGAAGATCCGTTGGACGAGTGGCCGTCGACGTTGTTGGACTGACCTGTTCTGCTGGCAAGATTGACGGGTTTAAGCACGCATCGTTTAATGTGGCGGTTGAGATTAGATGCCACGCCAAAGCGACGACCACATGTCTCGCAGACAAAGGCTGTATCAGTCAAGAAAAAGCGGGGGGAAATGAGTTCATCGTGTGTGTGTGCGTGCGTGCGTGCGAAGAGCAAGGGAAGAAATGAAAAGCAAAAAGACCGGCGATACACACCTTTTACGCCTGTATGAACGAGAAGGTGCTGAAAGCGGCCGTAAGTCACGAGCTCAAATAAACGCCTAGTAATGGGGGAACGAGAGAACGAGAGAAAGGGAATATTGACCTTTCTGAGGGTAGACGGTCTATCGAATGATTTTTCACACATCCAGCAGCCGTGTCTCTTCTCGCGTGCACGTGTGTGGGTTTCCGACTTTGTGGCGCGTGTGGTGCTTGCTGTCGTCGTCGTCGTCATCCTTGTCGTTATTTCTCGGGGAGAAGGATTAGCACGGGCGCTTCGAAGTGATTGGGTGGTGTCCGCTGATGCGAATTGGGATGATGATCCTGGCAGGGTCATCATGCCAGGAAAGGATGTCGGCGCTCCTGAGTTTAATAATTGGGGATACGACACGGCAGACGACGGGTCAAAAGGATCGGGACAGAACGAAGTGGACGGGTGAGTCTGCAGCGAAGGGGAAGACGCGGTGGAATCGCTCGCACTCTTATCGAGCGGATAGTAGTCGTAGTGCAACTCGGGCAAGAAGGGGACGGTGTCGCAGGTCCACTCACATGGCGGTGGAGCGTGGATGCTGCCGGTGATGGTTTTGAAACTGGTCAGGGAGGGGGGGACATCCGTGACGGAAATGGGTGTTCCTGTGGCCATTGAACGGAGCGCTGACGGAGTGGCGATGATGGAAGATGAGGACGGCACGCCATTGGTGGTCCTTCCGCTGCTAGCGTTACTGTTGTTGCACGGGGGAAGATAGTAGCTGGCATAACCGGTAGTGGTATGGGGGGTATCGAAACTGGGGTAGCTGGCTGGGGACGAGCTACCCAGGAAGCGGGGGAGCGAGCCGGTGTGGAGGGGAGCGGGCGGACCGCCAGTAGTGAGGGGAGAGCCCTGATAGACCTGCGATGGCCGGAGAGCAGGCAGCTGGATGGGCTGCATCTCTGTGGGGACGGACGGGGGGGAGGGTAAAGATACACACTTATCGACGAGGGGCGAGGAGGGTGCTGGGCTAGCTGTTATATATACGTCGAGTACATATATACGTACATGATCAGAACAGACTGCGAGCACTCGTACACACCCACTGCACCGACAGCGAGATCAAACTCGTGAATCGACATCATCGGACGACTGCTGGCAGGCGAACTCTCGACCGTACCCGGAGTCGAGTCACACAGCTCGCCCAGCTCGCAGCCAGATCGAATCTCAAAAAAAGAGCAGATAGTACAACGTGGACGGACATCTATGAAAGTCTGGGTTCCTTGTTACGACAACGAATTTAACATTTAACTTCAGCGGCCCTGGCTCGTCCGCCAGCCTCCGTCGTCTAAGCGGACGTGCTCGTGCCGATAACGAGTTCGAGGTGGTCCCTCTACCATCCCAAGTGACCCGTCGAATAAAAACAATGATAACGGCCTCTCTGATATGATTGATAGGGCATTCTCCCTCGAGATCATCACGACGTCAGATCGGGGAATATACCAAGCCGTGTTCTGTTCATTATACCCTCGGGATTAATAACACCACGGTACAATCACACAGGCATGCCTCGTTGCCAGCCCCTTTGACAATGCCCTTTCCCTTTATTACGAGTACACGCTTCTTCTTCTTCTCTGCTGCGTGCGCCATGAGCCCGACGATCTCCAAAGTCGCGCTGTACTTTGTTGTGCAGTATTGTCTCGCCAAATACGGACAAACACACGTCTTGGAGAAGAGTTCCCTGCCTAGTCGCGGGGCCTTCGACGGTAGCGCGTTCGAGTTTCTCTGTCTGAGATGGCCATCACGTCCGCGCAGAAGTCTGCGATTGAAGACATCATCAACGTTCTACTCGCAGCAACGCCCTCCCGTGGAAAACGTCAACTGGCTGGCATGTTCTTGGAGTTGGTCGATAGAAGTGACTGGCCGCAATATTACGAGGTACATCATTCATTCATTCCCCCTATTCGCAAATGTGATTATCGCAGAGGTAATGACACCAACGTTTACGATCCATCGTGTGTGCAGATCATTCCAGAACCACGCTGCATCAATGGCGTACGCGCAAACGTGGAGAAAAACAGATACAAAGACCCTCTCAACGCGTACACCGACTTATCGCTCGTGTTTTGGAACGCGCTATTCTACAACGAACCGGGCAGTCAAATTGCATCGGACGCAGAAACTCTCAAGGTGAGTCACGGATGTCCCCCCCGTTCGATTACGATCGCTCCTTTCCCCTCCCTCCCACTTCCCTCTCCTGCTTGCTTCGCACGTTCTCTCTTTCCCATGTGATTGGTCTCGACTCCCTTTTCGCCCGCGGCGCAAAGAAGGGAACGAAATATATTATCTACACTCCGAATCAGTTCGGTTTGCCAACACGTCTTGCAGAACGTTCTTGTGACCGAATGGCAAAAACGGACGGTGCTTCCCTCTCCACGCCTCTCCCCTCCACCAGCATCGCCTCAAAAGGTTCACAAAGCGTTCGCTTCCGCTCAGCCACACCCGGACCAGCCTGCCGCTGCCGTCGCCAAATCAACCCAATCAGATCCCTCAGCCAATTCGAAATTGGCACCTTCCCATTTGGCATCCTCCCCTGAAATGGATGTCGACGTCAACGACATGTCCCCAGAACCAGAGGGCCAGTCCGAGGAGGCTGGCATGGGCTCCGTAGCTGGTGACGGTGAAGGCGATAGCGAAACCATCATCCGTCAGCTCGAACAAAGTCTTCCCCGCTGGGACGGATTCGGTGATTCCGGTTGGATGTCCGAGATCAACAAGGTAAGCTAGTCCTCTATGTCTCGCTCTAGCACTGTGCGCTCCCGGCGTATCATCATCGCCATCGTGTGTGATTGTCGACACCACCGACCTCGCCGCCTTTAACTGGTGTTCCGAGTTCCATGTATATTAAATGAGTACTATTGTCGCATCGTACAGGACCGCCTGTTGGACCTTGTGGTGGCGATCAAGAGCCATAAAGACATCGTGTGCGTACGCGATCCTCCCCCTCTTCCATTACGTGAGCGGTAAGATGAATACACCCTTGCAGCGGAAATCGTTTGGCTGTTGCTCTTGAGGCCGTTCCGGAGGAACCAGCATATCCACTTTTGTCCTATCAGGTAAAGGTTGCCACACGATTCCATCCCTAACTGGCTCATTTTATTCCTCAAAGTCACATCTGTCCCTTAAGATCGTAGAGGTCAGCATCTTCGTCTTCCCACCGTGCCACTTTCTCACCAAGTCCTTGCCTTAGGGACGTGTCCGATCTGGAAATTATGAATCTGCAAAGGCATTTGATTTGGACATGGCCCGTCTGTTCGAAAAGGCACGACGTTGGCACGAGCCATGTACAGAACCATACGGGCATGTTCTGCTCCTACAGGTAGATTTATGTCCGTCTAATGACTCGTTTGTCATGCTGATACTGGTTCGTCGGAAATGATCGATTGCAGCGGTTGTACCAAGCACTCACGTCGTCTTCTCCACCTTCTGGACCACCCTACACCTCCACGACCAACTTTGCTTCCGTACGTGCTGGTCCTGGGACCGCTCGCCCTCTCCATTCCGCAGATGCCGAAGGTGTCCCTGGTGTGACCACATTTCGGGTCTCAAGCAAAGACAGGACGTTCGTGGAGGAGGTCCATTACAAGGGTTGGAGCATCCGTCTCGCAGACTGGCTCCACCTCAGCAATCCAGATGACCCGAGCCGGCCCATCGTTGGCCAGGTGTTTAAGTGTTGGCTTTCCGAAGACCCGTTCGTATCCGTACATTTTTTACTTTATTCGTCTTGGTTTCTTATCCCTGGTTTGTACGACCAAAAGCGCAAAAAAAGGACAGCCTGGTGTGACTGTTTGCTGGTATTATCGACCCGAACAGGTAAATCTCCCAACCTAACTACGTTTCAAGCGCTCGTACCCGCGTGCATCTCTCGCTTACGAAGAACTCGCCCCTAGACGTTTCATCCGGCGCAGACCTTGTTCATGGAGAAGGAAGTCTTCAAGACGAGTACGCCAAGCCCATGTTTCCAGCACGCATGTTGATTTATTGACTTTTTCTTCTTTTGCTTCTTGTCCCTGGGTTCCTCGTCGCGTATGGTATCTGCTATATTCTTTCAATTATATAGGCCACTTCGCAGACCACCCCGTTGAAGACGTAATCGAGAAGATCGCATGTCAGTTCACGGCCCGACATATCCGCGGCCGACCCCGTCCTCCGTTCTGGTATCCTGGTTGGCCCTTGTACGTCTGCCACTCGCGATACAATGACCGGGAACGCCTGTTCGTCAAGATCAAAAACTGGAGCTCGTGTATCCCCGAAGAAGTGCGCAAGAAGGAAGAGTTTATGCCTATCTATGCCTTCGAGCGGTTGGTGTATCCTCCGAAAGTGGGAAGTCCGTTTGTGGGTAAGAACGCCGTGAAAGGTCCTGGGGGTATCGGCGAACCAGTTGAGAAGGCAGAGGGAGAGAAGATCGAGGGTGGGGGAACGGGGAGGAAGCGGACGAAGAGGAATAACGCTGCTACGGCCGAGGGCAATTCGAGTTCTACGGCTGCGACTGCAGGTACCGCCAGTTCGAGTGCGACTTTGGCAAGGCCCGCTGCTGTTCCGCCGTATTACTCGCAGACACAACAACAGGCCGCACAAACTCAGAAGGCTCATGGAACCGCTACGGGTACGGACGCCAAAGATCGCACTATGCTGACGGCTGCTGGAAACCTGAGCGTGCCGCCCGTAGTTGACAAGCTCCCTCCAGAAACCGGTAAGTCGTATATACAAGTCCGAAATACAATACGGTGACGCGACTATTCATTAAACAGCGAAACATTTCGACCGGTCACCCGAGACGAACGAGCTATTGTGGTTCAGCGCTCCCCCTCTGAACGTGGCACGGCCGCCGGCGGTCAAACATAGCCTGAGTTATCTACACTTCCTCGCTCGAAAACGAAAAGAAATGGATAAATCGGAATCGAACGCGGGTGCTGACACCGCGGACGAGGCTATGGACGTGGATGACAGCGGGGCAGAGGGTAGTCATCGTAGTCCCGACCGAATGATGGCAAAGAGACTGCGTGGGACTGTGCCGCCCACAGTGACGGAGATGATGAAGGCAGCTTTGGATGCTGTGACGGGACAGTCTGAACGATGATGCCCTTTTCGCCTTGGCCGTGCTATTCGTTCCCTTTTTCTCTTCTGATGGGTTACTGCTGTCGTTGTTATCCCCGATACCTAGGTCGTCGGCTTCATGTGCTCGTTTCCATATTGTAGAAGAAATAATTCTATCGACGTTTCCAAGACGGAAAGAAGTCCCCTTTCTTTCCTTCGTCTAATAAGTCGATTCGTCCGTGTGGGTAGAGATTCCTAAAGGTTAATAGAGCAGTTCGAGGCACGGTAATTTTTGGTGGATATGCTATTCCCTCCTTCAAACAGTCTTCAAACTATAAGGAGAAGAGAAGCGGACGGAAGGACTATAATCCAAGTTCGCTCCTTAAGGCTTTTTTTACCACAATACTGAAGATGCGAAACTTCGAATTCTCTTAGCCCTAAATTTGTCATAAACTGGTTCGGCGTACACGCAAGGGAACGTGCGAATATCGTGCATTGAACTCACCTGCACCTGCAGCATGTATCGATGGACGGACGGACGGACGGATGCGTCGCTTGCTTAATTCACTTACCCGGTCAATATATGTATGTATTTAATGAGCCCCCCTAGGACCTTCGTCAGTGGTTTGCAAGGTCGTATCGACGCGTAGTAGCGGCATATACCATCTCCGCGGACGCAAACACCCGTTGCACCGCCAACGCCATACACTGCAAGACACAGACCTCAAAACGCGTGGGGGGGTTAAGAAATAAGCGTCGTGCGCGAGACGCACGTTGGGGGAGCACATATGCCATACACCATACTTGGGTGCTTTTGGGACGTCGGACGACGGGGCGGTGGTGGTGGTGGTGGCCATGACAAACCCGTGGCACTTTGGGTAAAAATACGTAGACGCCGAGCGACTTCCACCGAGTTGGAATCACCTTTATCGTGCGTGTCCGTCGATCATGTTGTGTGTGTGTACGTGCGTCGGCAGTCCATGGGGTACTTGGTACTGGCTGCTTCGTACCACACCGTGGAGAAGAGGGGAAGGCGGCTCCGCGGTGAGAGCTGGGGGTCACCCCATCGGTCACCCTTAGCTTAGCAACGTTGATTTCGCGATCTCGATGTCTACTACCAGCAACTTGGGACGTGCGCAAACGAACGGAACGGATTCGACGGCGAGGTCCACGGTCCAGTGCACATTAACCATCTCACTCCTCGCAACGAAATGTTAAGACGTTCGTCGTTCATTTTCTACAAGTGCCAAGGGTTGGCTTTTTCTCCGAAACATCTGGAGATTAGTGGGCGAGGGGTTGGTGTTTGGTCGTAAAATGATCCATGTGAGATGGTGAGAGGAGCTTGAGCTTCAAGCTGTTGTTGAAAACCACGCCTGTGGTTCAGTGTGGAATGTTCTGTAAAGGTAGTTGATCGTGCAAGTCGCAGTGCGTGGAGAACGATCGGTGCAATGTAGTGGTTGGACCAGGGAGACTTGTTCTTTTATCTCCCTAGCTATGCCTGCGGGCCGTTGGTGTCGCAATTCTATATTTGAAAAGTTGGGCAGTGCGATCTATGAGCGTGAGTAGGCGTCATAGCACCGAGGCAAGTGGAGTACGGGTACATCGTGATATGATGTAGTGTGTTCCACTGGCCTGTGCACGGACCACCGTGCGCATGGGGGCTGCACTGGCAGTGGTGCAGTCGTGGATTCTAAAGCCATCGACGGACGGATTCCGTTGACGCGTCCTGATTGGCTGGAGACAACCCACTGCATTACATCATCATGTCAGCGAGAGGAGCTTTGGCTTTCACTACAGTTGCAAGGATGCCGTTTGGCGAGGTAGTCTGTGGTGCACCCGGGAGCGGGAAATCCACGTATTGCTACGGAAAACACCAACTCTTCACAGCCCTCCAACGCCCTATTTCCATCGTCAACCTCGACCCTGCCAACGAGAACATTCCATATCCATGTGCCATCGACATATCCTCTCTCATCACCCTCCAGGATGCGATGGACGCACACGGTCTTGGTCCGAACGGCGGGATGCTCTACTGCATGGAATATCTAGAGGCGAACTTTGATTGGCTCGAATCTCGTCTCAACGAACTCGGCAAAGACGCCTACGTTCTGTTCGATATTCCAGGCCAGGTAGAGGTCGGGACGAACCACGAATCGCTAAAACGCATCATACAACGACTATCCAAGATCGGATTCCGAGTGTGTCCTTCTTTCCCGACTCGTTGTATTCGCGGGATCGAGCTCACCCAGCGCTGTCGTTTAAAACCCGCTCTAACAGCTGGCCGCCGTACACTTGTGTGATGCACACTACGTCACCGATGCCGCCAAGTATGTATCCGTTCTTCTACTCTCCCTTCGAACGATGCTTCAGCTGGAACTGCCTCACATCAACGTTTTGTCAAAGATCGACCTCCTGTCACAGTACGGCGACCTAGGTCCGTGATACCATCCCACAGGTTTTGATCGACAGACCCAAGGCTCATGAACTAGCACAGACTTCAACCTTGACTTCTATACCGAGGTCCAGGATCTGTCGCATCTCGAGAATGCTCTCAATACGGTCTCTCCGCGCTTCACCGAACTCAATATGGCGTTGATATCCGTTATCGAAGATTACGGTTTGGTGGGGTTCGAGACGCTGGCTGTCGAGGTATGCAGCAGCATTACTGCCTTCTCTGCCATCGTCTGATGTGTGATATTGACACGCATTCGATCAAAAGGATAAAGCTTCCATGCTCCACCTCTCGCGGGCCATCGACCGTGCAACTGGATATATATTCGTGCCTCCAAAGGAAGCCCCAGCACCGGAGGGCACCATCGATAGTTCTGCAGATCCCGCATCCACTCGGCCTAACGCGTTCGCTCTCTTCTCGACTGCAGCAGGATCGCTTCCAGGAGACGTGCGAGATGTTCAGGAGCGCTGGATAGACGCCAGAGAAGCGTACGACGCGTATGAGAAAAGAGAATGGAGGAGAGAGGGTGAGATCGTTCGTGAACAGGCTGCCGCGGAGAACGCGAAACGTCCTGAAGAGGTGAAGATTAAAGCGGGAGGGATCAGAGAGAGGAAATGACATCCGTGAGTGTTCTTCCTTTCAATCCATATACCTTGGAACAAACCTTAAACCATGCACGAAATTTGGTTTGCCGTGCTATCGCGAATGTCCATCCGTCCTTCGATTTCTTTCGCTGTCCGCAAACCGGATGTGTGCCATTACACGCAATCTCATCTTGATTCTGATTTCGATCCAGTCAGCATAGTTTTTTTTTTATATCTATCACGAATCTTGTGACCTTCGAGCAACTCGGATGCAATCGAACGTTTCGCGATACACGCAACTGAATTAAATATATTATTAATTACCAAAAAATCCATTATCCACATCAAAACGATAGTCAGACGAACTAGAATATATGCAGTCGTAGTTTTAGTTTGTAGGAAACGGTGAAATGGCGCACCCTGTACATGGCCCAGACAGTGCACAGTCCGAGTAAATCCGACCGCTCACACAGCTGGTGGGCGGTTCCGCGAGGCTCTTGTACCCTTCTGTCCATCATACCGGCGAGTAAAACCAACCCCCTCTACCTCACTCGTCTTTCTACCGTCAGAACCCCTACTCCCGCTTCCACTGTCTGCCGAGTGCATCTCAACGGCTTGTGGCCTCGCTTCCGGGTGATGGCTTGGCTTGGTTGGTGGCGGCATCCGAGGCGGTGCTGAATCAGCCTCTGTAGTTGTGGCTACTGTATCAACGGAGCCGGTTGCGACATGTCTGATGAGCTTCTTCGAACGATGGGGATGCTTGGTAGGTGGCGGTGATGGGGTTGATGATGATCCAGCAGGGGCGGTGGGCGAGTACGGCGGTGGGTTCATACGTCCCCGCCGTTGCGGAGATTCACTTCGTCTGACGAGTGCCTCCGTAGCTTTGGTCGAGGTAGGCATTGGACGAGTCGGTGGGGAAATGAACGGTGTGATCACGTCGGCGGCATCCGTGGTGATAGGCGAACGTAGAGAGGTAGTCGTTATTGACGAAAAGAAAACAGGATGTGGGGTAGCATTGGAGAACTCGTGCGAGGATGGATTTGAAGTCAGCCCGGTGGGAGAGGTTACCGTCTGAATCATTGAAGTGTGCGATTGCGGGATCGGAGATTGGAAAGCTGATCGATCTTGAGCCTGGCGTCTACGTCGACGAACCACGTAACAGAGTATGAAACCTGCTAGGCCGACCACAACAAGAGCCCCGACGACCCCACCAATGATCGCGCCGGATGAGGAGCTGGATGAACCGGAGGCCGCAGTGGACGAAGGACTTGTAAGGGGTGCTCCAGTGACATCTGGTGCCACTACATGGGTTGTGAGACTCGGTTACACGTCTACCTACCAGCCATACATACCTGAAGAACCGTTCGCAGACGCTTCATTGACGTTGAATGTACCGTCCGACCAATAGATTGCTGTGAAAAGTTTATTAGTTCGATCACCTGCTACAACTACAGCATTAAGTCCGATGCCCACGGTTAGTAGCTGCGAAGAACGGGAATGTTCCATTGTCCGGGAGTCTGCAGCCTTGGTCCCAAGGAAAATACCTAGGGGGTGTTTTGTCAGCCTCCGTGAGAATCGCACGATCAAGTCCCAAGGACGCCATACGTAGTCGAGGATACGTAGTTCCCGCAGTTCGCGCTGTATGTGGCCCAGCTGTGCCGGGGGTTAGCGAAAGCGGCAGTTTCAGCAGTGAACAAATAGCGAACCTTGCCCAGGTCGACTGCCCCAAGCAAGCAGCGCAGGCGCTGAGAAGGTTATAACTTGCCCATGAGCTGTACACGTCGATCGTCAGCATCCAGGAGAGAATACAGTTGGATTCTGCGCACTGACCAGGTGGCATAATTAGCCGTCGTTGCATTAGGAATGTAAAAACTCTCTTGGAAGTTTGACGTGGATATTGTGTCTGCCAGGGCGAGATGTCAAAAAAGTTGTCCACAAGAGGCGTCTGAGCAATGACTTGCAACTCTGTCCACAAGATTGGTCGACCATCTGAGCGGTACAACATGGGCTTTGCCCCGACTGACTTGTGGAATAAGAGGGGCATGATGTCGATATCGAAGGGCAGTTGTAGGACATGACGGAGTTTTCTCTACGTCTTGACCCCGTCAGTGGTTTGACCGGAGTGGAACAGACCAAGAGCGAGGGAACCTGTGCGACCCAAGTAAGATGTGAAGGCCCAAAATGTCATGACCTGGGGGGCGCTGACTGTGCCTCCTTTGACAGTGGATGTGTGCGCTCTGGAAGAAGAGCGTGACCACGTGGGCGTAGTTCCAAGGTGCGTGTGCGTGTGTGTATGTAGCCCGGAGAACAGGAATATCAGCAGCCGCGGTGCGTGCAAATATGAATGGCCTTAATAACTCATGAGTTCCCGTTTTCCAGCGTCATTGTCCCAAAATACAACGTGGCCAGGCACTCGACGGAACAAGCATGGCAGATAGGAACCCATGGCTATCTTGACGCTGGCCACATGGAGATTAGTCCAGCCACCACAGACGTGTATGGAAGTTCCAATGTGAGCCACCGGGTAGTTTCGAATTTCGATGGAACTAACGGAGTTCCAGTGACGCTTCAGTTTCCTGTTCCCCGTCGTGTAGTGCTTTACTATGGCAGGCGGGCTGTTAGAGTAGTAGCAAGCTGCGAGGAAGGCAGGAGGGGTCGAAATCCATTCTCAGAGCCACCCCTCCACATTGGTTGTTTAGAAGTTTCAGCCTCCTACGCTCACAACTGCTAACCCAGATGGCCAGTGTCAGTCAAAGTAGAGTTCATGGTTTGCCATCATCGCCCGTGTGCGGTGATAGCCGGGCACACACCGTGTCTTGTGATGCGTGGCTGCCTGCTGTGATCTGAACTACTGCGACGTCCACTCACGTTTCCAAGGCAGTGAAGTTCCGTCATGGGGCTGCCATGGCTATCGTTCTCCATGGGCAGACGGGCGACTGTTATTTCTCAGTTGTCGCTTCTCATCGCAGCCTCGTACCCGCGTGCGGCCTCAACGATGTTAGTCCATCCATATATGCGCAACGTTGTCTCCACAGCTCAGTGTGAGAGTGAGTATGGATGGATGAACAACCAGGAAAATTCCAGCCCCTGTCTGGTTGTTGCCTACGTTATAGCGGCGTGTGTCGGGAATAGTGAGTTCTCCCCTTCTTGCTGCCGGAACATTGCCTTGAATGATCTTGTAGGTTGGACGCAGCCCGTCTTGCCTTCAGGATCCCACTATGACGCACCCGATGGGTCAACTTCCACACCGTGCTATTGGTACGTTTTGTATTGAATCACATAACGTCGTAACCATCCAACATCAATTCCCCAGTTCTCAATCATGCTATAACTTGATGATGGCGTGCACGTATTGCCAGGGCTCCAACGACACGGGCTCGTTGATGCCGTGAGTAACTTGCAGTCGTCCATACATTCTATCGGGCCTAACTGGGTAATTCAGATGGCCAACATTCATCCAGAACTGCTCGAGCAGTTACACAGATGTGTCAGTTTAGTTCAACTTCTACATCGCCTCGTTTCTGATACACAACTCGTATGGCACTAGGTACTTCCCATCAGGATATACTCTGTTGGCAAATCAAACTATTCCTTACTGGGCCTCCATCAACCGTACGTAGATACACTACGATACAGAGCTACTAACTCACCTCCTCAAAGCAACGACTTGGGAAGGGCAAATATGGAATTACGAGCAGGCTTATCAGTACTACCAGACCGGTGAGAAATCTATAACACCTTCGTCTTCTACCATTTAGGAGTGCAATCAGGCAATGCCGATCTAGTACCAACTGTGTCTACTGGGTCCACTGGATCTACTGGGTCCACTGGATCCCATTCCAGCGACCTGGGCGCCATCGTTGGAGGCACCGTGGGTGGTGTCGCGTTTGTTCTTCTCCTAGCTCTTGGAATCTACATCCTATGCAAACGCCGGAGATATCGCCGTGTCCGAACTGCTGGAGCGGTTGACGCCAATAAACAGCCAAACCCGAGTTGGCAGATGCATAATCGTCAGCTATCCGATCAGTCTACGACGAGCGTCTTGCAGCAGAGGACTATGTCCCCCATGACGTACTATACTGGAACTGCTACGCAAACAGCTCCCTCATTGAATTCGTCTTTCCCGCCGACAAGTTACACGTCGGGAACAGATCCCACTTCGTATAACACAAGTGGCGCACAGCCATACCCTGTCATTCCGATGTTGTAGAGCCGTCCTCTGTCTTGAGTTACCAGCCCGCAGACCTAACCATATACATTCTCTCATCATGTCTTCCAGTGTAGTGCTATGTATACTGGTGTACACTTTTCCATCGTAAAAGTCGGTTTGCTGGATTTTTGTTTTATAAAGTTGTCATTGGCGACACCCCTTGGTGGACAAAACTGTGAGCTACCAGCACGAGGCTTTCTGCATTCGGAATGAGGTTTGTTAGGACGCCGAGGCAAGTGCAGATTGGCTGGATATTGTAGGTCTTTCTGACGTTGAACAACAACGTTACCCTTGCCCTCCAGATTTCCAATGCACAAACCGCGGGGCCGAGCTTTGCACCATATGAGATCCATGAACTTGATTATCTCTTTGATATGCCACGTTGGCCTACCATAAGTTAAATTACATCGATGGCTCGCCTGGCTAATGGAAAGCGGGCGCTGCGAGCTCTTTTTTCGCAGAATCCATTTAGGATACAAAGCGGAACGCGTCTAGATCAGTCGCAGCACAGCGACAGACTCTACATGTGCTGTCTGGGGGAACAAATCAAATCCTCTCAGACTCTCCAACGCATACCTTCCCTTCTCATCTCCATGCTTTTCCATCTTATTAAGAATCATCCCGACGTCTCTCGCTTGCGTATGGACGTTGCAACTGACATAGACAACAGTCTTGCAGCGAAACGCGACGAGCTGGTCGATAAAGTTCTCATCACATCCTTTCCGTGGCGGGTCGATGATCAACGCAGTCTTCTCCCTCGGAAATTCGGATACGACAGAAAAGATGTTGGCAGCATCGCCAGCGCGGAACGTGCATCGCCCTTCAGGAATGTCGTTGAGATGTGCGTTATGAGTGGCAAACTTGATTGAATCGGCAGATAATTCGATGCCTGCAACGGTTTGGAATTGTGAGCACAACATGATGGAGAAAAGACCGCTCCCGCAATAGGCATCCACTAGATGCGTGGGACACTGATCTGGGGAATGTTCTGGGGTGGTTGGGAAGATGGCATCCCGGACGTAGTTGGTAAGGGGGACGAGGATCGAGTTGTTGTTCTGGAAGAACGAGTGGCCAGGGAACTCGAAATACTTGTCCCCGACCCTTTCCCGAACTGTCCCTTTAGGATCGGTGATGCACATATGCCTTTCCCCTTCTTGAGATGGGCTGTCTGGATCGTTTGACGTAGACTGCTTGTTCGCTGAGTTCGCTTCTACTGAATCCCGCAGCAGTAACGAAACGCCCTTCTTGTATGACCATATATTTCTGGTGGTGTTTGAGAAGGAGCTGCAGTGACAGAACGCGATCACCTACTTGATTATATCTTTGCGTATTTCACCAAAGGCCTCGTTTAAGACAGGGGTAGCAATCGGGCATTCCTGAAATGTGTCAAGCAACATGTACAGATATTGGGAAAGAGGTCTGACCTCAATATCCATAACAGTTCTCTTGCCGATTTCATTGAATCCTATCTTTAACCAATCCGGTTTCGAAATATTGGCATCTGTAAATTCTGTTTGGCGCGCTCTCCGCGGAGGAGCTTCGAAATGTGGGGTGATCTTAGTGCGATAGTTATACTGTAGGGGCGAGCCAATTGTTGGAAGGACATTTGGTATGGAGGATTCAGGTAGTCCTAGTAACTCGTACCTAAGAGTGAAGAGGACGAGTGTATATGTTGACTGACACGTACCGGAAAAGTTTCGGTATGCTTTGGTGACTACATTGCGCTTGATGTCGAGCTGGCTCTCGTACGACAACATCTGTCTACTTGAAAACCAGGCTCCAAAAGAGGGAAGAACGGACGAACCTGATACTGACATCCCGAGCACTTGCTGAAGTATTTACACCCGATCCGACTGTCGTCCCGCAACTCGAGATTCGGGGATACCACTTCGAGTAGATCTGCGAAGGAGTGTAACCGCGAACTGCGGTATACACGCACGCGTATCCTCTCTCCGGGCAGCGCGAATGGGGCTACAATCACCCAAGAGTTGTGCGGGTCCGGTCCGATTGCTAGCGCATCACCTGCAGTATGCAAGGGAATCAGTCGTCCGCGACAGGGCCAACTGAGCCGTTGGCAGCCTGCTCAAGGTACATATGAACGTACCATTGGATGACAACGCGGACACGACTACCTCAAGCTCCTCCCTAAAGCCGAATGGTGATTCCCACTCCATACCCTGCGCGATTTTCTGACTGACAGTTTCCGATCCCAACAGCGAGATGATGTCATGCCAGAGGACATCCTCGCCTGAGCACGGCTCTGGTAGCGCGTGCTTTTTTCTTCTCTTCTCCTTGCCAGCATGCTGCTTTTTCTGCCGCTGACCAGTAGAGGAGGTAGCCGCGATAGACGTCGGTGTCAAACTAGTTTCGCTGACGTCCGCTCGCGGTCGTTTCTCTGCCGGCGCAGCGTCCTCCTGGTCCGAAAGTGGGTGATGTCTCACTTGTCCTGACATCGCAACGACCAAACTCCTCGTCAGCCTGTGTGGCGTATAACGTCTGTAGCAGGTCGTCAGTAGTACCCTTGGCGATCTACGAAGGGCGTTCATACGAGGAAAAAGACAATAGGAAGGGGTTGACTACCCGATGTGGTAATCTGGGCGCATGATGACGACCCCCTTCACCGATGCTCGATGCTCTTTGCTCACCGAGGTGGTCCTCGACTCCTGTTTTCGTCACTCGACGTACCAAAAAAAACGTTGGGAACTCTGTCCACAAATTCTTCAACTCTTCATTTCATGTTCATCAACGTGCTGTTTCACGCTCCAGAGACTACAGATGAACCCATAGACTCACCAGAATTCTGGTGTAAGATTGCTATAAGTGCAATCCTCGTCCTCGCGGGTGGGGTGTTCGCTGGGTACGTCTTGGATAGCATCGTGCTCTGCCGAGGCTCAGTTTTCACTAGGCTTACCCTCGGACTCATGGGTCTCGACGAACTTCATCTCCGTGTTCTCTCAACTTCTTCTGATGACATCGCCGAGAGGGCAAACGCTCAGAAAGGTGCTTGGAACGTCGCTTTCGTACCGTGACGCTTTTCTCAGATCCATGTAGTCTACAACCTCATGCAAAAGGGGCGCCATTGGGTGCTGGTCGTAAGTTGTGTGCCGTCTTCACCCTTTCTTCCTTAGCTCTCACTCTCTCCCTCGCTCGTTAGGTCCTTCTTCTTGGCAACGTTGTATGTCTTGGCCGCATTACTCCGAATACTTCCTAACCGACATCACACGCCCAGGTCATTAACGAGAGTTTACCTATCTTCCTTGATAGTGCCGTAAGCACACATCTGGTCGTGTGACTCATATTCTCAGCGAGATTTCCAGCTCGGTGGGGGCATTGCTGCTGTTGTCATTTCGACTACTGCCATTGGTCAGTCTTGATATCCTTACGCGTCCTACGTCCTGCTAACTAACGTGTCAGTCATTTTCGGGTGCGTAGACACGTTTGAGCTGTAGTCAAACTGAACGAACAAACAATGCACGTCCTATAGCGAGTAAGTGGGTCATGCTATCAGTTTTCCCCTGACCTCTGAAAACTTCTCCGTGATTTCTAGAATTATTCCACAAGCGATCTGCGTGCGATACGGACTCGCTATCGGCGCGAGATGTGCGCCCTTCGTGCTTGGCTTGATGTATATTTTTTGTGAGTGCAAGCGTTAACTCCGTTCTGTCGACCACACTGTATCTTGTTTATAGCTCCCATCGCCTATCCCGTTGCCAAACTTCTCGATTATGTATTAGGCAAGAATGAGACACATACGTACAAGAAAGCGGAACTGAAATCTTTCCTCCAATTCCATCGCACGGGGGAGGAACCCCTCAGAGACGACGAGATTAGCATCCTCAACGGGGTACTGGAACTCAACAACAAGAAGGTGGAAAGTATCATGACACCGATATGCGTTAGTTTCCACTCAGAAGCTTCTGCGTTCCTTCTCCTTATGCGAGCGTTTCCTCAGGACGTGGTGACTCTGAGCTCAGATACCATACTAGACCATGCAACGGTGGAAGCAATGTAATTTCATATATCTGACGTCCACGATGCACGTAGTTTTTTCTGATCCGTTCATTTGCAGACTGACAAGCGGCTATTCCCGGATCCCGATTCATGAGCCAGGTGATCCATTGGCCTTCCAGGGTTTGCTTCTTGTCAAGAAGGTAAAATGTCTTTCTTTCCTTGACAGGAGACGGCACTTGACTTAGCGATCCAGCTCCTGATCTATGACCCGTCGAAAAGTTTACCGGTTTCTCACTTCAAGCTCTCCATTCTTCCCGAAGCACATCCTTCTATAAATTGCTTCCAAGCGTTGGATTACTTGTGAGACGGCTTTTTTATTATAATTGCGGTACGGTTTATGAATATTTCCCTTAGCCAGACCGGGCGCGCGCACTTGCTTCTGATCAGTCGTACGCCAGGCGTTGCGGGCGGTGCCATTGGTGTGATCACGCTGGAAGGTCTGTTTTCCTACGAACTTAGCTGCGTGCAACTTACCTGACGTCATTCCTCACGGCACAGACGTCATCGAAGTGAGTAACTGCGCGCTTCACATGATCTCAAGAGCTGACGCTTTTAGCAGGAAATCATTTCCGAAGAAATCGTGGACGAGACAGATCGCTACGAGGACAACCAAAGCAAGAAGCAAGCTAAGCGTTTGACTAACGCTGCAGTGATGCGAGGGTGAGTAACATTTATGTAAATGATGCCATGTCCAGATGTACCTAACTTCCACCTCACTATCACCAGTATTGTCGAGCGGGAACGCAACCTGGCACGCCAGACGCCATCAGAACAGCGCACACCCCTACTTCCCATTTCTCCTCCAGCTGGAACCCCTCCGCGTGGTGGTTACGGGACGCTCAGTGCATCTTACAAACACTGACCGGTGACACATTACCTGCATGTGTGTTGACAAGGCCACCCATCGAAGTTTGAAGTTCGGGTTCTAATATCTGAAGCATACAGGCCCCAATTGTGTCATATATCCGTTACTTCGTTTCACTGTTGTTACAGTGGACACGTGTTCTAGCTATTGAGCTTGGGTTTCCTTACTGTTTTTATCATCCAGTTCGCGAACTCTGTCCTGCGTTGGGGGTGGTAAGAGGGTTGACAGACGAAAGCGCGACGCGAGTCTCACTTCTAACGCAAACAAATGAGAGTCGAAGGACGCTGGTGCGAGCTTCCTGACAGACTCTGCCAGCTGGTATAAATAGTCCTGTATGAAAGAGGAGCTCGCTCAGATATACGGGTAGTCATCGGTGTTCTGAAGCCACCTTGTTTCTGCCAGACGGTCCTACCGATCTCCAGATGCGATCTGCAAGGTCCCCCAACGGCTCTGAGCCCACTGAAGACGCTGGCTTGTACTCATCGGAAGTGACGCCATGCACGAGACCACGCACCGAACGAGGGGTTATGTGGACGGCCGACATAACACTAGGGGAAAACGTTCAAACATCCGATTCAGTACGACCACGTCGTGAATCCAAGCACTGACATATGCCTTTCAAAGTTGCAAATTTAAAACTGGGGGTAAGGGATGCGTGCAGATGTACTAGAGAAACGTAAACGCACATTGTGGACGACGACTTTCTCGATCCCGTCCTCTATGGTATACACATCGAGCATTTCTAGGGTATATCCATCCTAGGACGGGTGAAGTGTCTCTCGAATATTCTTAAATCAGAGCATCTTTTACCTTTTCGCGGTAATCTACGGATCAGAAGGGCATAAAGTCAATTATCCGAATGCACCGCGCCGTTGATTGATACAGCAAAGAGAAAAATTCCAATCAGAGCATCACGAGAACTCACCTAGATAATCGCGAACCTCTGATTCGTAGAGGGGATTTATTGTATATGCAATACCTGCATACCAACGCGCATATACGATCCTCAAGTTAGTCATACCGGGTGTGCGTCTGCTTCACAATGGAACAAGCGGACTCGCCCCAAACGACATCTTCGTCCGGAAAGGCATCCTAGTTTGTGACCGAACAGATGACATATCCGTACGATAGCGTACGCAGTATATATATATGCAGAATGATGGTGTCAGTAACGAAGTGGGGACGACAGGACGCTGGTAGAGACGTACGGATCCAGAAAAGTGATCCCAATCCTCTTTGTGGATCAAGGTAACGACTCGCCCAGGGTTCTTTGAAGTGCATTCACAACAACGGTACAAGGAGATGGACGGGAAAATCGAGAGCGTGTAGGGCGTTGCACACCATTGAACTCTGTACATACCTCGGGTGTTCCTCGATGATCATGCGATTTCTGTGAGAACCGCCGCACATAACCCTTCAGGAATCCTGGCACTGATGGTCGCGATGGTCAGTATAAGATCATAAGAAAACCCATTCACTGAGGCGATATGGCAGATTTCTGGTACCTTGCGATATGACGTTTGGAGGCGGCTAGTGATATGAATAAGACTCCCCGTCTTCGCTGGTCGCACTGTACCTTGAATATGAGGGACCCATACCCGAACACGACGTACGGTGCCTTTGAGGGCATTCAAGCAAAATTACTACTGGCTAGAATACAACGCGCAACACAAGCGTATCGGACAGCACACTCGTCACAAGGCACGTGACCAGACGGCACCTTGCTGAATTACCTTGCTTGCAAGGTTTCTCCAACCCCAATAATCGTGGGAACGTATTACCGGCAAACGCCATATGTGTGGGAAGACACTGCCATGTCTTTCCCTACGACACCGTAAACATAGACCACGCACAATAAATGACAGTGGGAGAAGGAGATCTTTACTTCTGGCACAACAACTGCGGGGCTCATCTCTACCGAAACATGGATTTAGACAACGGACAAGGATGCTTTCATTCTGGTTCTGTAGCTAAGCTATGTTCCTTTTAATAACTGACCACCAGTTCAGTGTTTTGTTGTTCTCTTCTTCCAACTGGTCGTCTTCCAGTAGAAGCTTGTTGCAATGAGATTTCCAAAAAACATCATCATCAAATTCTCGCAGCAAATGGATGGAGGATCTGCCTGAACTTCTGGACAGTGCAATGTACAAGTTGAAGAGATTACATCAGGAAATTGGTGAGGTTATGGTATAACCAGTTAAATATGCCAAACAAATGTAATTCAGATGACCATAGTAATAACTCTCTCAGCCCTGAGCATGTATTATCTGCACATTGCATTAAGACCCAAGATTGTCAGGAACTGCCAATGATGCTACTTAAATCACAATGATATTGTCATGAAGATTATATATGGGATGCATCAGCAAACTAGACATCACCTGGCCAGACTCCCAGCTCACCCAGAAAGGTCCCCCTCTGGCCAGGACTGGCCAGACAGGGTTCCAGAGTTCCCAGAATCCCAGCCCATCACCTCTGTCCATACTTTTACTATGCTTTTTTGCTAATGCCACTACCATTTTTTGCTAATACCACTACTACACTTTTTTGCTAGTCCCACTACCATTTTTTGCTAATACCACTACTATGCTTTTGTGCTAATCCCACTACTGTTTTTTGCTAATACAACTACTACGCTTTTTTGCTAATCCCACTACCATTTTTTGCTAATACAACTACTATGCTTTTTTGCTAATCCCACTATGCTTTCACACTAATAGGACTATCACTCCATCACACAGAAATCAAATCAAAGTAGTAATATATTCAAATCCAAGTACTACCACATGATAACCTAATAGTACTATGCTTTTTTGCTAATAACACTACCTGCTACACTTTCCTAATACTACTATCTACTACCCTTTCTCCTAATACTACTACCTACTACACTTTTTCCTAATACCACTAGTACATACTACGCTTTTTCCTAATACCACTACGCTTTTTTGCTAATACTACTACCTACTACGCTTTTTCCTAATACTGTTACGCCGCAACCGCTTAACCGTGTGGCCGTGCTGGGCCTCACCTCATGTGGACGACTCCGTCTACACCAAGTTACTGTTCTACCTAGTCCTGGCATGTTTCTCTTCTCTCTTGTTTCTCTTACCCGTATACTTGTACCATAGTGCGCGTGGAGGCACTGCCCCCGGTCACGTGTGAGACGCGACGCGTTGATCACGTGACAGACGCGTCTCTGCACTTCCCCTGTCCCGGTATGTCTCGCTTACTATACTATGTATTGGTCGTCCCCCCTTTCTCTTCTGGGACGACCTCGTTTCTGTTGCCATGGACGTCGCTTTCCGCAGCCTTTCGGCTCGGGTCACGTCTTTGGTTCTATCTTTGTCTTTGTGACTCCCGTCGACTCGACCTAGTCTTGGCAGCGCCCTTCGGGTTTATGCCACAGGTCAGTCTTCGTTGCTACGGTACAGCTACTTACTGCGGGGCTGCGCACACCTGTGCGGATGACTCTGTACCGAGTCATTTGCCTTCCCAGGTGTTGCTTTCGCTGGCCCGCCCTCATGTATCGTAGGAGTATTTAGAGGCTGGAGGATCGTTGTGATCCCCAGCTTTTAGCTACCTTGCAACGAACCTCTTTCTCTCACTTTTCTGTGATCTACTCTTGTCGTCCGACTCGAGTAAGGGTTCGCCAAGCCCAGCTCAAAGTACTATCGCTGGCCAGGTCTCTTACTCTCGTCTAGAGGGTTTGTCATTAGACCACGACTCAAGTCACGTTGTCTGGCACGGACTTTCGTCGCGGCCTAACAAAAGCTAAAAGCTCCCCCTTTCCACTTCCCGCCTAGCTTCTGCCCGCACGCTGTCTGGCACGTGTAGCAAAAGCAAAGCACCCCTATCGACTCTACCCTACGTGATCGTTGTCTTTGCACGTCACTAGGTCAAGTCAACAGACACCCTACTTGGATCCAACTAGGCAGCCACCCGGTACCTAGTCCGAGTATTGTCCCAACTCCCTACGTCGAGATCTTACCTGCCCATACTCTGTCTTTGCAAGTCCCTGGCTAGGCCCGAGGTCTAGACGCCCTACTAGTTTGACAAGACGTCGTCCCCACGCGGAACACCACCAATTCCCCCGCGAAAAGGAAAGGAGCGTACAGATCGGCCACCGCCGCCTCTACCCCCTAGTCCTTTCAGTTCCACCCGCAAACGACGTTACGCATCGGAACAACGAACCGGAGCTCGATCCGCTTTACCCCCGTATTACGTTCCGACACCCTTATCAAACCCCGCATTTCTGCAGACTAGGAACCCCACCGAGGGCGACGTTTCAGATACCGATCAGGAACCGGATTTGCCTTCTGAATTAGGATCTGCCTTGGGCGATCAGGACGTCGACATCCCCGTAACTCCGCACGAAGAAGAAGTCGAACATTTCGCTTTAGGCTTCACAACTATGACGACGATTCAGGAAGGACAAAGTAGCGCGGTCCCTGCAGACCAACCTAATCCCGATCCCGTGCAGTCCGAGCAGCCGAGCGCTCCTGCATCTCATCCTACTATCGGACTCCAACAGCGGCTCACTCGCGAGCAGGCTGACTACTGGCATCGCTTCTATCATCCCGAAGAACGCGACACGCGCCGTAGTGACGTTAATGGAGGCCGAGAATTCAACGTAAACAAGCCATCTACGTTTTCTGGCAAGCAAGGCGAACTTCGCCCCTGGCTCAATCAAGTAGCCGCCTATCTAGCTTTGAACGCTCACGTCTACACGAGCGATCATGTCAAGATTGGCCTGGCTCTATCCTATATGACGTCAGGAGTAGCCGGAGCCTTCGCATCAAACTATATTGCCAAGTATGTCGATGGTTGGGAAGACGTTTACCCCGACACGTGGAATAGCTTCAAGGAAACCTTATACGCAACCTTCGAAGCCGGAGATCAGAAAGCCCAAGCGGTCATCAAACTCAAAGCCCTCGTTCAGGGCAACCGCCCACTCGAGAACTATACCGCCGAGTTCCTGGGTCTTTTCAATCAAGCCGGACTTCAGCCAACTTCCGTCGAAGGTGGCGTACTCTTCGCTCAAGGATTGTCCCAAAGTCTTCGAGACCGTATCCTCGACCGCCAACACCCGCCTACTAACGTCGAGCAATGGGTGAAGGCCGCCGGCGAGGTCTATACCTCGCAAATCTCGAAGGACATCTACAACAAGGGACCAGGCGCTCATCGTCCCAATCCTTTTACTTTCCACCGTATGCCCCCTGCCCGTGACCCCAATGCTATGGACGTAGATCAGGCTCGACGCTCCCCGCGCCGCCGATCAACCGTCCGGAACATTACCTGCTACAACTGCGGTAAGGAAGGTCACATGAAGAGGGAGTGTCAGGAGAAGCCCCACGTTCCCAAATTCAGTATCAAACGTACCGAACGCGGTACTTACGAAATCGATCCCAAAGTTGCCGAAGAAATCCTCCACAAGCAGTCCGGAGACCGGTCTGAAGAGAAGGTGTTTGAGGTGTCGAAGGAAGCTTTGAAGGATTTTTAATCGGGCAAACCACCGCCACTGTGGTACGCCCTCATGCACAAATTCTGTCACTAAGATCCGCCTGTACTAGTATCGCAAATGAAGATGATATGTGTGCCGATTCCCCGACCGGCTCTCTTTATTTGGTTGACAGAGAAAACGTGGCAATCCAAACAACGCTTGACTCCGGAGCCGAAATCAATTCGATCGACCCCCGCGTAGTCGAGAGGTATAAACTCAAGACCTACCCGATCGAGTACCCACTCGGGGTCACCGCTTATAACGGTGGAGAAGGTTTTCAAATTAAACGAAAAGTTACCCTTCACGCCAGGATCCAGGATCGAGTAATGCGCATCAAAGCCTACGTCTTACCGCTTCGACGCGAATCAATCCTGTTAGGGATGCCGTGGCTGAAGAAGTTCCAACCCGATATCGACTGGAAGACCCGCAAAATCCGAGGATGGAATGATGAGGAGTCTATCCCCAGAGCACCCCGTAAGGGGGGTGCAGTAAGGAAGACGACCATCTCTACCGACCTCGAGGTAAAGGCTTCCGCCGGTAAAGAAGAAGTTAAACTCCCCGATCTGTATCGGGATTTCGAAGAGGTATTTTCCGAGAAGGATATACCTTTACCCCCTCATCGACCCGGCCTCGATCACGAGATCAGGACCAAACCGGACTTTCCCAGGCAGAAGGGACACATCTACCCGATGTCCCAGGATGAGATGAAATCGCTCCGCGAATTCGTCGATGAAAACCTAAAATGTGGGAAGATCCGAGAGTCCAAATCTGATCAGGCCGCCCCCGTATTCTTCGTAGGAAAGAAGGATGGAAAACGTCGACTTATCCAGGACTACCGTCATCTAAACGAAAATACCGTCGACGATTCCTACCCCCTTCCCAACGTCCAGCAACTCATGGATGAACTATGCGAGTCTCGCTACTACGCGAAGTTCGATATCCGATGGGGCTTCACCAATATCCGCGTCAAGGACTCCGATATCTGGAAGGGAGCCTTCGTTACGCCCCTCGGACTATTCGAACCACTCGTCATGTTCTTCGGACAGAAGAATTCGCCGCCTACGTTCCAGCGGTACATGGACGTAACCTTCCGCGAGCAGCTGATGAAGCGACAACAGGTCGGCTACATGGACGACGTCGTAGTCCACGCCAAGACCCGTGAGGAGCTTCGTCGCCGAGTGCGAGAGTTTCTCACCGTGTGCCAACAGGAGAAGCTCAGACTCAAAATCTCAAAGTGTATCTTCGAAGCCGAAGAAGTGGAGTTCTTAGGATACGTCATTGGCGATGGACGGATCAAAACTCACGCCGTTAAAACCGACGCCGTCCAGGAATGGAAGGAACCCGAAAATCTGACGCAGCTCCGATCATTTTTAGGGTTCACCAACTTCTACCGGAAGTTCATAGCCGGTTACTCCGCCATATCCGCTCCGCTTCACCATCTCTCGAAGAAGGATGTCTCCTGGGACTGGGGACCGGATCAACAAAAGGCCTTCGACAAGCTTAAGGCCGCTTTAGGATCCTCACCCGTCCTGAACATCCCTGACCCTACTAAACCGTTTGCCCTTTTCACCGATGCTTCGCAGTCGGCGACTGGCGCGGTACTTGCTCAGAAAGGCGAAGACGACGAGTGGCACCCGTGCTCCTACTTGTCCGAAAGTCTCAAAGGCGCCGAGAAAAACTACCCCGTATACGACCTCGAGTTCCTCGCAGTCATACGCGCCATCAAGGCTTTCCGACACTACCTTATATCCCCCGTCGCACCCACCATCGTCTTCACCGATCACAAGAACCTCGAATACTACAAAGAACCTCAGAAGTTCTCACAGCGGCAAACCCGCTGGTTTTCGTATGTACAGGGGTTCCCCCTAAAGTTTTCCTATACTCCGGGTCGTCTTATGACGGCCCCTGACGCTTTATCTCGACGTAGTGACCACTCTCCCCCTGAACCCGTAGTCGCCACTTTGCTCCCACCGAGCGCGTGGCTTGAGGGGGGGGTGAAACCCACCGTTCCGACCATTTCTCCCCCAGAAGTGGCCCCGATTTCGGCGAAACACGTTTCGCCGCCCAATGAGGACCTCGTCAAAGAGCGAAAACGTGGAATCTACGCCCTGTCCGCCGAAGTGTACGAGCGCGCCAAGAGCGAAATGCCAAAGGACTCGACACTCTCGAGCGACAACGCCGAAATCACCTCTCATCCCGATGGAACGAAACGTCGTAAAAACCGCGTCTACATTCCCCCTGGTGCTCGTAAGGAGTGCCTTCTATCCTATCACGATCATCCGTCCGCCGGACACCCCGGAATTAAGGCCATGACCCGCAAAATGGTCAAGGACGTATGGTGGCCTGGCATGTGGAAGTATATCCGCGACTATGTCAAGGGCTGCGCTATCTGCCAGTCGGCCAAGGTCATCACTCATCCAGTAACGCCCCCGGTGGTTCCCAACGACGTCCCGAAGAACCCTTTCCCCTTCCAGCAGATCTCTATGGATCTCATCACCGATCTCCCCGTATCCAACACGTTCGATACCGTCCTCACTATCGTCGACCAAGGCCTGACTAAGGCGGCCATGTTCATCCCTTGTCGGAAGGACGTCGACTCACTCGGTATCGCCCGCCTCTTCCACAAACACGTTTACGCCCGCTTTGGTCTCCCCGAAGCAGTCATCTCCGATCGAGGACCGCAGTTCGCGTCGGCGTTCACCCGCGAACTTTACAAATCCCTAGGCGTCCAATCGAAGCTCTCGACCGCTTACCACCCTCAAACCAATGGCGAAAGCGAACGTGTCAATCAGGAATTGGAGACGTACCTCCGTTGCTATTGCGCCGAACACCCTAACAGCTGGTCATCCAAACTCCCGGATGCCGAGTTTGCGCATAACAGCCGTATCCATTCCGTTCATCAACAAACGCCGTATAGCCTCCTCTATGGCTATGACCCCTCCCCCTATCCCGAAGTTCGGCTCACATCAGCGCCCAGCGTTGACGAACGCCTGGAACGACTTGCCAGTTGCCGCGACAACGCTATACTCGCCCACAAGGCTGCGCAGGAAGTTATGAGAAGCCGATCGAAGGGAAGCTATGTTCCGTTCAAGGAAGGCGATCGAGTTTGGCTCGATTCGGGTAACCTCCGTGTTCAAGGGCAGTCCCCTAAAGTCACCCCCCGACGCTTCGGACCGTTTGAAATAGAACGAGTCATCTCCCCCGTGGCTGTTCGACTGCGCCTCCCTGATACGTGGCGTGTGCACCCAGTGTTCCACACTGGTCGGTTGCTCCCCTATCATGAGACGGCTGAATATGGAATCCCCGACCCTCCGCCGCCTCCCGAGGTAGTGGATGACGAGGTAGAATGGGAAGTTGAGTCGATTCTTAATCATAAAAACGCAGGTCGCGGTCGTCAGGTGCATCGCACGTACCTCGTAAAGTGGAAAGGCTTTACGCACGCGGACAATTCTTGGGAACCCGAGAGCTCGTTAAAAGACCACGCAAGCGAGCTACTCGACCAGTACAAACTTTCCCGCCGCCTGCCCCTCACTTAACCGCCTTCCACCTGCTCATTATGTGCGACGATGTACCCGACTTCCAGCGATGTGACGGTTACGATGCCCCGCTCAATACACGCCCCTACGCGTTATTCGACACATCGTCCGACGACCCCGCCCCGTCACCTCAGCTCTCCAGTCTATCATCCCAAGTCGACTTATCCTCCTTCGACTCCCTTGACGAAGTTCCCCCGCCGAGGTCCTTCCCCTGCCAGTCGTTCTCCGTCCGCCGCGTCCCTGTTACGCGCGGACGACTCGGCAAAGGAAAGGAGACCCAGCGAGGCCCCCCACTTCACCAATCCGTTCTCTTCGCCGATGGTTCCCGCCCCGGCAGAGTGTCGGCAGCTTCAGCCCACTCCCGCCATGGACGTGAACTGGAGGTCCCATCCCCCAGCACTACTCCAGAGGTCCCCCAGATCTGAGTCATTCCCTCCTGCGATCCAGACCACCTCTTCCCTCCCTCCCGTGGGGACTTGGTACCCGCGTTGCCAGACTACTTCAACTACGTTTGGACGCTTGCAATCTTCGACCGAGGGTACCCATTCGACGGGAAAACAGAGGAACAAAACAATCGCATTCGGGTGTTGTCTGAGGTCTACCGAGGAACAGACGTAGCCTTGGATCGAGTGCCGGACCTGCTAAGCAAAACACGCATCTCCCCCGACGACTCCTTCGCTGAATCGATCGATCGGACTCTTGCCGATCTAACCATAAACATCTCCGCCATCCAGTATAAGCTCGTCTTAGAGCTCGTCTCCATCGTTAACGCCGAAGAATGTCGATCCTTTCGTAACCGAGAGATCGACCGCTACATTGCCAAGGCCAAAGAGCGAACTAGTACTGGCGAAGATACTCCAGCAACAGCAGGATCGACAGTGGGTGAGAAGTGTGCTGACGTAACTGTTAAGGTTGAGGAAGCTACCCCGGACCCCTGGACAACGGAACCTTTAGAGTTTACGGCCGACGACGGATATAGCAAGAAGCGCGAAGCCTCATTTGGCGAAACGGCCAGGTTTCTGTCTGAAACAGTTCCATCCGCCGCGTCCGCCTTTCGTTGGCGTTCTTTCCTAGACGCAGCCGCCTGGAACAAAGCCGATTTCGCCCTACATAATGCAATCAACACTACCACGACCCTTCCGCCCGCTACCTTCCATCCCGTCGTCGTCGACCCGATGCTCCGACTCTACCTCGCCGGTCGCGCCCCCGTTCCCCTCCACCACCCTCTCTACCAGTACACCTGCTACGACTGCCGTCACCTCGGACATTGGTCCTGTCGTAACGGCCGTGGCTCAAGGTGGACTGCTGCCAACGTACCCTCCGAGGATGAGAACGAGGGATCGCGCCGATCGATTACCCGTCCGCTTCGCTCCTCCCGCCGCCGCTCCCCGACTCCCGGGCCGTCTGTCAACCCTGGTCGATCAGGTGTTCGACGAGCCTGAGGGGGGGGTGATGTTACGCCGCAACCGCTTAACCGTGTGGCCGTGCTGGGCCTCACCTCATGTGGACGACTCCGTCTACACCAAGTTACTGTTCTACCTAGTCCTGGCATGTTTCTCTTCTCTCTTGTTTCTCTTACCCGTATACTTGTACCATAGTGCGCGTGGAGGCACTGCCCCCGGTCACGTGTGAGACGCGACGCGTTGATCACGTGACAGACGCGTCTCTGCACTTCCCCTGTCCCGGTATGTCTCGCTTACTATACTATGTATTGGTCGTCCCCCCTTTCTCTTCTGGGACGACCTCGTTTCTGTTGCCATGGACGTCGCTTTCCGCAGCCTTTCGGCTCGGGTCACGTCTTTGGTTCTATCTTTGTCTTTGTGACTCCCGTCGACTCGACCTAGTCTTGGCAGCGCCCTTCGGGTTTATGCCACAGGTCAGTCTTCGTTGCTACGGTACAGCTACTTACTGCGGGGCTGCGCACACCTGTGCGGATGACTCTGTACCGAGTCATTTGCCTTCCCAGGTGTTGCTTTCGCTGGCCCGCCCTCATGTATCGTAGGAGTATTTAGAGGCTGGAGGATCGTTGTGATCCCCAGCTTTTAGCTACCTTGCAACGAACCTCTTTCTCTCACTTTTCTGTGATCTACTCTTGTCGTCCGACTCGAGTAAGGGTTCGCCAAGCCCAGCTCAAAGTACTATCGCTGGCCAGGTCTCTTACTCTCGTCTAGAGGGTTTGTCATTAGACCACGACTCAAGTCACGTTGTCTGGCATGGACTTTCGTCGCGGCCTAACAAATACTACTACGCTTTTTTGCTAATACTACTACCCACTACTACACTTTCTCGCTAATGAAATAGTTGGTAGTAGTGGACTAATAGCATACCCCCCCCCCCCCCCCCCCCATGGTAGGAATTGGGCTTTGTTTGGTCGGCTTTGGCTGCTTGTGCAAAAGGCGTGAGTTTTGGTGTCCACTATATTGCATTTTGGGGTATTTTTGTGACTTTGCAAAATTTCGAGCTATTAGTGGCTGTGCCAACTACACAACAAAGCTAATCATGACTACGCTTTTTTGCTAATCAACACTACACTACAATGCCTAGTCCCACTACAAATATTTGGTAGTCAAAAAAGCGGCACAACACTACACTTTTGGTAGTACAAATGCACACTACACATTGCTAATCAAACATTACAAAAACACTACACTTTTGGTAATACAAATGTACACTACACTTTGCTAATCAAACACTACAAAACACTACACTTATTTGGTAGTCAAAAATGCGGAGTTTACTACACTTTTGGTAATACAAATATCTACACTACACTTTGCTAATCAAACACTACAAAACACTACACTTATTTGGTAGTCAAAAATGCGCCACAACACTACACTTTGCTAATCAAACACTACAAGACACTACACTTATTTGGTAGTCAAAAAAGCGGAGTTTACTACACTTTGCTAGTCAATTACTAATCAACCACTACACTTATTTGGTAGTCAAAAATGCGGACTTTACTACACTTTTGCTAATCAATAGTCTACACTACACTTTACTAATCAAACACAACACTTACTTGGTAGTCAAAAAAGCGGACTTTACTACACTTGTGCTAATCAATAGTCTACACTACACTTTGCTAATCAATTACTAATCAACACTACACTTATTTGGTAGTCAAAAAAGCGGACTTTACTACACTTTTGCTAATCAATAGTCTACACTACACTTTGCTAGTCAATTACTAATCAACACTACACTTATTTGGTAGTCAAAGAAGCAGAGTTTACTACACTCATTAGGTAATCAAAAATGCGCCACAACACTACACTTTTGGTAATAAAATGTACACTACACTACACTAATTGTATTTTGCCTGTATCTCAACCATTTTTGCAGGTATGGATGGGATAGGCATACCTCTGGGGTCCTCTAGTCAGGCACTACAACTTTTATTATGACATCTTTGAAATTTATTTTTTGAGATGTCCAATTTTTTCGGTATTTTGCATTTTTCTCACCCATTTTTGGGCATATCAATGAGATAAGCATATTCCCATGATCCTGTGATCCAGCCCTACAACTTTTGTTATGACATCATCACTGTACAGCCACTTTTTGTTTTTGACAAACTGTGACTCCAACTGAACTTTGCAAATATCTCACCCCAAAAAGGAGATATTGCTGAGGTAATCATATTCCCATGGTCCTGTGATCATGGGCTACAACTTTTGTTCTCACTGTGGCTGTGCACCTGGAGGGTTGGAGGGTCTGGGCAGGTCTGGGAGGGTCTGGGAGGTCTGGAATCATTTTTCAAAAGTCCTGGGAGCACTGGAAAGCTGGGGGGGAAACATCTGGTTTGCTGATGTGGCCTTGTTATCTCCAGCAGACATTTCGACCACTTGTCATCTTCCCCTCTGGATTATGGAAGATTACCCATATATGTTCATGCTGCTGTTCCACTGCCAGTACTCATCATCTTCCACACAGGATTATGGAAGATTATCTCTCTATGTTCATGCTGCTGTTCCATTGTCAGCATCTACTAGGTAATAGTCACATAGGCATGTCTACGATCTAGAGATTAGCACGGGTAACCCCCACATACACATACCTGCAGTAGGGTAATTCAAAACTTTTCGTGCTTCTTCTGAGAATTGTTGACCCAGTCACATGAATATTGCAGGCCTGGTGCTGATCAGGGAGAATGCTCAAATGGCTTACCTGTGCCACCTGAAGCACCTCCAAATAATTGTGCACTTCTCTATGACCCTCGAGAACAACATGCTTTGAAAATGTCAGAAATGCTGGTAAGATACATAATGCCTACCAAGTCCTGCCATCTGCATCCAGTAACCCTGACTTGAGGGGGCCATCAGCGAAATGACCAGTGGTACCAAGTGGTAACCGATGATAACTGACAGTACCCGAGCAGTTCTGACTGGTCCTGATGACAGCCCATCCCTCTGATCAAGTTGTCTTGATGGCCACAGAACCACTCAGTGTTACACCCTGCCTGTCTAACTGTGTGGCCCGTCTGGTTCTCACCGCACATCAGTGACTCAGTCTACACTGTATCTCTGTTCTACCTCACCATGGCATGTTTCCTTTCTCTTTTACTTTTCTTACCATTGTACTTGTACCATAATATGTGTGTGGGCATGGCCCCTAGTCACATGTAGCGACATGATGCATCCATCACATGACCGACGTGTCCCTGCCTTTCCCCTATCCTGGTATGTGGCTACTGTACTATGTATGGCATGTACCACCCTTCCCCTTTGAGTGCACGCCTGTCTCTGTTTCCATGGACATTGGTTTCTGCAGCTGGCACAGCTCAGCTCATGTCCTAGGGTCTATCTTTGTACTTATGACTCTGGTCGAGTCGTCCTGCTGGGTAGCGCTGGTCAGACACTCGCCATAGGTCAGTCTCGTTTCTACGGTACTGCCTACTTACTGCGGAGCTGTGCATACCAGTGCCAGTGACTCGTACACAAGTCATTTCCCATTGGCAGTAGTATGTTCGCTGGCCCACCCTCATGTATCATAGGAGTACATAGGGGCTGTGGATTGTTCGTGATCCCCAGCTTTTAGCTACCTTGCAACGAGCCTACCTTCTCTCACACACTGTGATTGCTACTCTTGTCAACCGACTCGAGTAAGGGTTCGCCAAGCCTAGCTCAAAGTACCATCGCTAGCCAGGTCCCTAACTCTCATCTAGAGGGTTTGTCCAATAGGCCTTGACTTCAGTCTCACTGTCTCTGCATGGACTTTCGTCATGGCCTAACACTCAGAATCACTGACATAAGGTCTTAGAAAGTAAGCGTACACTATAACGAGGTCAGGAGAGCCAGAGAAGTCTAATCGAAAGGGCACACACCATACAGTTGGTGTTCCCATACAGCCACTTCAACCCTCTCTCGAACCCCTCAGGATGTATCTGGAAGCCATACTTGCGGGAGAATCTTTGCAACCAATAGTTCCTTTTGATCACTCTTGGCAACAGTCAGAGCCCATTGCAAAACGTAGTCTGTGACATTATTCTGGCCTTCATGGGGTGAGTATGAAGGGTGCACTTACTTGCAAACTGATCCTTCATCATGGACATGATTGACTAACACCATCAGCCTCCCAGCGTCATTATTTTCCCAACTAAAGTGCACCCCTCCTCCATTGACAGGGTTATGAGTGCCCTCTCATGAGTGTTGGATGCATACTTGTGACGTACTATGTTCAACGTTGTCCAGGTAATTTGGCAATAACCTGGAAAAGATCATGAGGTTCACTCTGCTTGAGTATGAACTGAAAAACATAATTCTATTGTGTGCTTCACTCAGCAACCCATGGGCCATCAGCATATCATAAAACATATGCTAAACTGGTCTTGCATCAGGTTGATCATGTACTTGTATAATTCGCCTGTCAATGGCCTTGTTTGGTCCTCCAGTAGGTGCTCGAAGCATCAGAGAAGTATGCAACATCCATATGGATGAATAGACACATCATAAACATGTCCATGGAATGCATTGATAAGGCTGAGCTGCTTGGGAGCAACACATTTGATCAAATTTTGGATAGGCTAGAAAATCGAGTGTGAACTTTCAGTTGATGTAGTTTCAAGGATTTGCAAAGCCTCACATGATCCCACTTGCATCCTTGATGCACTTGAACACACAAGGATATTCTTTCATGAATGCCCCTTGTTGCTCTGGCAAGATAAACCTGACAGCCTGAATTTGCCTTTGTCAGGTGAACACTGCTAATGCGACAGATGCTACATGTCTTTTGGATGACATGACAACTATACATTGAAGGGATAATGCTGGAGTATGACCTTTGCATTGTATTAGCCAGTATGGTCTTCTGCACTTGTGCTCCATGCTCAAACAATTTCTGGATAACACGAAAATGCGCATAGTTTGGTCAGACTCTCCTCACATAATTAGGCTGACACATACAAAGTTTCCAAAGATATCCTGAATGAGCTGCAGACCATTGTGAGGGACAATTTCATCAAAGAGAATTTGCTTCCCCTCTGACGTTGCAGCCTCCAACCTCTGTTGCATGAACCATGAACCATGCTGGTCACTGTGAATTTGACCATGTAACCAACATATCCTAAGAAACAGTTTCATAAGTTGGCAGCTGCAGGAAGCGAACTCTGGTGATAAAAGGGCATACCATGGGCATTCATGGCAGTGTGGCTGTACATAGCACTGTTGTGGAACATAAAGCCCAGTGAAAACTGTGTCGGATCGGGTGGGTTGTGAACCGTTCAGGTCGGATTTTGTCAGATTTTGTCTGTCGCAGTTGGATATGACAGGATCCATGGGAAAGTCTTTTGTGAATCACATTACATTACATCGTGGATTGCAATACATCGTATACACATTACATCAAATTGCACATTACACCATCTACATTACATTGTTTGGTCAACGAGCTTGTCCTGGTGATGTTATGCAATGCGAAGGTGTGCTCAATTCTGCAAAGTCTTGTGCTTACTAACAGTGTCACAGTCATGGTCACATGGGTGACAACCTTATCGCCCGCTGCCCACCATCCGTTCTTTGCTTCCCCCCACCTCCTTCCTTGACCTGCCACTTGCAGCAAGCACAGAGCTGCCATTCTCTGTATCTCAAAACCACTTCTGGGTAATAACCAACATATCTGACGCACTACGGAGCTCCTGCACATGGAGAAACAAGTCAGCACTGAACTATGTTGTACAAGTCTCTTTCTGACAAGATAAGTTGCTTTCTCGGGCATCTCACATCCATCTGAAGATCTGGTTGTACTTTCATTAGGAGGAGATAAACAATATTTCAATGTGGGGTCCCTATATGCGTCACTCTGCCTCCAAGTTTGGTTCGTCAAAGACAGGTTCAAGTCAGAGACTATAAAGGTGAGTACACCGCTTGCTTAGTGTACCGCTACTGATTGCCATGCTCTGAGCCCCTCATGCATGTATGTAACTATCTTCGCCTCTACCTCATTTGACATTTTTCTAGCTATTCCTGCCCCACTGCTATGTATTTCACTGCCACCTGCCCACATGAGAGGTATTTTGAACCATGCAGGGACCTCGTCTTTGGCGCCCCACTGTCCCCACTTGTATTGCTACATATCCCATCTTTGGCACCCCGTTGTCCCCACTTGTATTGCTATGTATTCCATCTACAGGACCCCACTGCCTGCCTGCTGCCTGCCCCAGGAGCATGCACGTATCCTGCTGCATTGCATGTAGGATAGTACCTTCTGTAAATATGACTGTATCCGATTTGAACCAAATGCAATTGGCTGTGAACATTTTACATTGGTCTGGATAAGACGAGATCAGATTGCAGAAATAAAATCCTATGTGATCAGATGAGACCAGATGTTACCATATTCTATCTATGGACGAAAGACCTGATGAGATCAGATGACATCTGATTATTTTTGAAGTGAGGGCAGTCCGGACCTGTAAGAGGGAGACTCAGACTAACGAAAGGAAGTCTATATTGTAGTCATCTAACCTGTAAGAGGGAGACTACAGATAGTTAGTAAAGGACTGTACTGTAACGAATGGATTAATAGTTACCTCAGACTAACGAAAGGAAGTCTGAGGTTCGAAGGAGAAAATGTTCAACCCAAGTGACGGGCATGATTATGTAAGGCTGTGCGATGATAGGTAAATATGCTAAGGTAAAAGCATCAATCTCCAACACGCCCACTCATCGAAGCAGAACTTAAAATATAATGCCCATACCAAGAGAAAATGTACAGTGCTTGTCTCGTGAGAGTCCTTTGGTAAAAATGTCTGCAACTTGCTCCGTAGTTGATATATACTTGACAACGACTTCGCCCTCCTCGATCTTCTCGCGTATGAAGTGATGACGAATAGCTATGTGCTTGGTGCGATCATGGAACATAGCATTACTCATCAGTGCGATTGCAGATTGATTGTCGACGAAGAGGGGGGTAGGAAGGTTCATCGAGTCGGCATCTAACTCACGAAGAAGTGTGCGAAGCCAGACAAGTTCTTTGGTGGCTGTGGACATGGCCATATACTCAGCCTCGGTGCTCGATAGGGCAACAGAGGATTGTTTCTTCGAGGACCAACTAACGGTGCCACCGGACAGTGTAAAGACATACCCAGTGACAGAGCGTCGGTCATTTACATCGGCTGCCCAGTCAGCATCCGAGTAGCCAATCAGATAGTTACCAGAGTCCTTCGAGTAGCGAAGTCGAGTGTCAATGGTCTTTCGAAGGTAGCGATAGACCCTTTTGAGGGCAGACCAGTGTCGGTCACCCGGGGATGCTGCGTGTCTACTTAACATGCCCACTGCGAAGGCAATATCCGGTCGTGTAGCTAGCATAGCGTACATTAAAGCACCTAGCCCGCTTTGGTATGATCTGAGATCACACTCCGGAGATTTGAGTTTCTCGAGCTTGAGGTTCTGCTCGATGGGGGTAGCGACAGTGCGACCCTCATGCATCCCAATCCGCTCGAGGATGGTCTCAACGTAGTGTCGTTGCGAGAGCTCGATTACACCCTTGTCTCGATCACGGATAATCTCCATGCCAAGTATCCAGCGAGCTTCACCTAAGTCCGAGAGGTCGTACTCAGCAGCTAACTGCTCCTTGAGACAATCAATAGCCTCGCGGCTCTTCGAGAGGATGAGTTTATCGTCTACGTAGACAGCGACGATAACGAGGATACCATTTTCGACCTTGTAGAAAAGGCTGTGGTCTGCGTTGCTGCGAGTGAACCCTAGGGATGTGAAAACTTCTCGAAGACGAGTATACCAGGATTTTGGAGCTTGTTTAAGTCCATACAGGGCACGGTGGAGTCTCCACACCGTGTCACTTGAGTCTCGGAACCCAGGAGGGGGACGAAGGTAGACTTCTTCTTCGAGTTTACCATTTAAGAATGCGGACTTGACATCCATCTGGTGGATCTCTAGATTGTACCTGGCAGCGAGTGCGAGCAGCAAACGAATGGTCGAGAACTTAGCTACCGGTGCAAAGGTCTCTGTGTAGTCCACTCCGTATACCTGCGAAAACCCCTTCGCAACGAGTCGGGCTTTATACTTATCGATGTTGCCTGATGGCCCTCGTTTGACTTTGTAGACCCACTTCGAATCAATAATTTTGTGATCAGGTGGACGCGGTACCTCCTCATACAGTCCGATCTTCACAAAGGTTCATAGTTCCTCGGCCATTGCAGCATACCATTGGTCTGCATCAGCACGACTCATGGCGTCTGCGAACGTAGTCGGTTCGTTGTCACACAAAGTGCTTGCTTGGTAAGCTGTGTGCACTTGTTGTGGCACAGCCTCATCTCCACTCCTCGCCGCATCCTCGCCCTCTCCAGTCGCTTCCTCAGTGCTGCTGACCTCCACACCCTCTCGCAACGGTCCAACAACGGGTAAGGTCCTTCTTTCATAGGCATTGACAAAGAACTGAGGGTCGTCATCTCGTCCAGGCTTCTTCCTTGCCCTGGAAGACCTTCTGAGGGGTGCAGGTGGTATTGGCACTGGATATGGACCTGGGGGTCGAGGCGTCGCACTTGGGTGCTGCTGAGAGGTTCGAGTAGGTTTACTAGGTCGCCCTGGGTGTGTTTCAACTGTTTTTGGTGCGAGGTTGTCCTCAGAGGCGGTTTTTTCAACTTTAGGCATCTTTTCGAGCTTGGGGGGCGATCGGGCTTGATCCTCTTCGATCGGTGGGTCGATTAGGTCGTATCCATCATTGGACAGGGTCTCCCAGTATCCTGGGTCGCTGTCCCCCCCATCCAGACTCTTATCATCAAGATCTGGAGTCTTTTCCTCTCGAGGTGCGTCCATCTTTGTTTCAGTGCCTCGATACTCATTCATAGGCGCTAACCTCTTCGTTCCTTTAGTCACTACATCTATCTCGACTCGGTCGAGCTTCTTCCCAGTCCCCTCATCGAAGACGACATCGCGAGACTCGACAATTCGCCCACTGGCTCGATGAACACATATGTACGCACTTTTATTCTCCGAGTATCCGAGGAAAGTGCATTCGAGTGACTTCACATCAAGCTTCTGACGCTTCTCTTCAGGGATATGTGCATGTGCCGTGCATCCGAAGACTCGTAGGTGGGCGACTGAGGGCTTGTTCCCTGTGTAGGCCTCGTAGGGGGTAGACTTTGATTCGAGCGACTTCGTAGGGAGACAGTTTATAATATGGGCAGCTGTCACATCCGTGACACGTGACTACTGTCCGGGTCGAACTCCGGATAATGTTAGCCACGTTCTAGGCCTTCGGTACTCCGTTCCGTGACAGCACTCTGTGCTATTCTTGTTCTTTGCCCTTTGTTCCGTTTATAGTTTCTATGTTTAAGTAATAGTTTCCCTCATTTCGTTTTTAGTTACCGTTCCGGCCTTTGATGACTAATCGTCCCACTTTCCGGTTGACCGGTGACTACCGGCTTAGCTTACTAATACCTTACTAATATCCTCAGTCATCCGCATTGCTCTCCGGTAGTCCGCTTGTTCCGGACATTGCCTTCGAACGTTCTCTGTAGTATAAAAGTCCTGTACATACGTCGTTATACCTCAGTTCGAATATCGAATAAGATACTCTTCGATCTCACTCGATTCCAGTAACCTCCTGGATAGATCCGACCCCCAGAACTCTGCAAGTCTAGTATACAAGGTTGTGTACTAAACTCCGACATTCCGGACTTTCGACCTAACCTCGCCCCCTGACCTCGGACTCCCTCGGAGACTGTAGAGAACCGGTCTTGACAGTATATTCGAACTCATACTTGCACGAGTTCACCCACTCATATCCACATGACCATGACCACTCGACTTCGCTCTCGTTCCCTCGCAGCGGAAGCTTCGGAGCAGGCCGCTGTAAGCGACCTTCACCAGTCAAGCGCTCGTATCGCGCTGGCTAGCAACCGACGACCTCCACCGTCCGTCAGTCAATTCCGAAGTTTCTCCGCCAGAGGAACCCCTTCCCCAATTACCCCTAGAGCTGGTTCGTCCAGCAGACGTTCTGTCACCACTATCCATCGAACCCCGGACTTTCCCGGAGGAGACGAACCCGACGGTAATAATCCCGGAGGTGATGACCCCGGCGATGATGACCCTCATAACAACGATGAAGACGATGAAGACGACAACGACCCTTTCGTCGATGCACCAGAAGACTTAGACCCCCAGCTGGCAGTCTTACAGAATCTGGCGACAGCTGTCGATCGTCTATCATGCTCCACTCGACGCCCTGACGATACATCGTCTTCTAGGGCCAAAGTCCGAGAACCCGATACATTTGATGGCACTGAACCACGTAAACTCCGGACCTTCTTGGTCCAATGTGAACTGTGTTTCCAAGATCGTCCCAGAGCCTTCCGCCAAGATAGAAACAAGGTCACGTTCGCTCAGTCGTACCTCAAGGGCATGGCCCTTGAATGGTTCGAGCCTGACCTCCTAAACACCGGAGATCCGGCTGACCGTCCCCTCTGGATGGACAGTTGGTTGGATTTCGTAGCGGAGCTCCAGACCACCTTCGGACCTCACGACCCCGTTGCTGATGCCGAACACCAACTAGACCACCTCCACATGAAAGAAACCCATCGCGTCAATCGCTATGTGGTGGACTTCAATCGCTTAGCCTCCCAAGTCCGAGGCTATGGAGATGGCGCCCTTCGTCACTTGTTCTACTCCGGACTCCCGGATCGTATTAAGGACGAAATCAGTAGGGTCGGCAAGCCAAATACGTTGTATGGGCTACGCGCACTAGCCCAGGAGATTGATGTGCGCTATTGGGAACGCAAGGACGAGGTCTCTCGTCAGACCAAGTCTTCTGGAGGAAGTTCCAGCAACAACACCGGTAATAAAGGAAACTCCAGTAAAGGAGACAAGCAGAAATCCGGTGGAAATACTCCAGCTAGTACCAACACCCCCACTCCATCTACCTCGACTCCTAAACCTCAGAATCAGCAGTCTTCCGGACAACCATCTGGCCTTTCCAACAAACTCGGAAAAGATGGAAAGTTAACTCCAGCCGAAAGGAAGAGGCGTTTCGACCAGAACCTTTGTATGTTCTGCGGAAACGCTGGACATAAGGCTAAGGAGTGTCCCAGGTCGACTTTGCGAGCAGCTAAAGTCCGTGTAGCTACGGCAACCGAGTCGGAAGCCAAACCGACTGTCTCTGTTGAGGCAAAAAAATAGAGCGCAGCTCTCAGAACTCCGCACAGCCTGGGAGTTGCGTTGACACCGACTGTGCACCTATGGAGGCACGCCTCAACGCATCCGCTCTTTCGAACCCAAGATCCCTAAAGCCTTTCGTATCCCTTGACTCCTATGATACTCCGAGATTTCCAGCCCTAATAGACTCAGGTTCTACCCATTGTTTCATAGACTCGGACTTTGTCAATAAACACGATCTTTCCATGTATGATGTTCCGCCTCTCACTCTTCGTCTGTTCGACGGTACGACTACGACTTCAATCACTAAAGCCTCCAACCTCGTCACCCGCTTTCCTTCCGGAGATGTCACCGAAATAACCTGCTATGTAACTCCGTTGGATTCGGAGTGCAAGATAGTACTTGGGCATAACTGGCTCACCCGCTACAATCCGTCGATTGACTGGGTATTGAGCAGTATTAAATTCCGAGACCTTGCACCTCGTTTGCCAGCACCGACGTCACCCTCTGACATGGAATCTTCTTCAAGAAACTCCGAAGAGTCCCTTCCGGACTCTCCACCTACACCATCCACACCCCTTGATTCGGTTGACTACTCTACTCCACCCGGCCTTCGAGCACCACACATCTCTCTAATCAACGCAGCGGCTTATGTCCGTGCCTGTAAGTTAGATGGCTCAATTCAGTTCTCCCTCCAAGTTCGTCCACAAGACTCCCCTATACTCCGGGCTGCCTCTGTGCAGGACACACCGGACTTATCATCGGTTCCATCGGACTATCACGACTTCGCTGACGTGTTTAGCAAGGCCAAGGCTTCTACCCTTGCGCCTCACCGGGAATTCGATCTGAAGATAGAACTAGAGGAAGGAACTACTCCACCGCTGGGAACCCTCTACTCCCTTTCACCGGTCGAGCTGTCTGCTCTCCGGACTTTCATCGACGAAAATCTTACTACTGGCTTTATCCGCCCCACATCTTCCTCCCATGCCGCACCTGTCCTTTTCGTCAAAAAGAAGGATGGCTCACTCCGACTCTGCGTTGACTTCAGGGGTCTCAATAAAATCACGAAGAAGGATCGCTACCCACTCCCACTTATCTCGGACTTACTCGACTCTCCTAGCCGTGCTAAAGTCTACACTAAAATCGACCTGCGCCATGCTTATCATCTAGTGCGCATTGCCGATGGAGATGAATGGAAAACGGCTTTCCGGACTCGTTATGGATCCTATGAGTGGCTTGTGATGCCATTTGGACTTACCAATGCCCCTGCAGCATTTCAACGCTTCGTCAACTCCATCTTTGCGGACCTATTGGATGTATGTGTCGTCGTCTACCTGGATGACATTCTAATCTACTCCGACGATATAAAAAACCACAAAAAACATGTTCGCGAGGTTCTTCGCAGACTCCGGGAGCACAGTCTCTATGCCAAACCAGAGAAGTGCGAGTTTCACTCCGAGTCCGTCGAGTACCTCGGATTCTTCTTATCTCCCGACGGTTTAACAATGTCCGAGGACAAGGTTAAGGCCATCCGAGACTGGCCTGAACCTCGTAAAGTAAAGGACATTCAGTCCTTCCTTGGCTTTGCCAACTTTTACCGTCGATTTATCAGTAATTACTCGGATATAGTGGTGCCCCTTACTCGTCTCACACGAAAGAATGCCCCTTGGGACTTCTCCGAAGTTTGTCGGACCTCCTTCAATCGCCTCAAGGAAGCTTTCTCCACAGCCCCTATCCTTACCCACTTCCAACCCGGAGTTCCAATCACGGTCGAAACTGATGCTTCAGACTATGCAGTAGCTGGTATCTTGTCCATCACATGCCCAGACGGAGAGATCCGTCCAGTGGCTTTCTATTCACGGACTCTGACCGCTCCGGAGTTAAACTATGATACCCATGACAAGGAGCTGTTGGCAATTCATGAAGCTTTCCGGACTTGGCGTCACTACCTTGAAGGACCTGCATTCCCAGTGGACGTTGTCACGGACCACAAGAATCTCGAGTATTTTTCCACTTCCAAGGTCTTGACCAGGCGTCAAGCACGCTGGTCCGAGTACCTCTCCCAGTTCAATATGATCATTCGTTTCCGCCCTGGGAAACTCGGAGCTAAGCCTGACTCCCTGACTAGACGATGGGACGTCTACCCCAAAGAGGGGGATAAGGACTTCGCCCGAGCTAATCCCCAGAATCTTCGCCCTGTTTTTACCTCTGAACAACTCTCGAATTCGCTAAGGGCCACATACCTCGAAACTCCAGTACTACACGCTAGCATGATTATGGATGTTGAACAACTCCATGCTGACATCAAGTCCGCCCTACAGTCGGACACTATTAGTAAACTCCACCTCACAGACCGTTCCAATCCTCGCTGGCAAGTCAATGATGACGGACTACTACGTCTAGATGGTCGCATCTACGTTCCAGATATCAATGATCTACGACTACGAGTACTCCGGTACAAACACGACCACCCTTTGGCTGGTCACTTCGGACAAAACTGTACACTCGAGCTTGTCCGTCGTGAATACACCTGGCCAAGTATCCGTACCTTCATCAAAGACTACGTCAAATCCTGCACAGCTTGCGCACGAGCTAAGACTCCGAGACACAGACCGTATGGTATGTTAAAACAGTTACCAGTTCCGGAAAGACCGTGGAATTCTATATCCATGGACTTCATCGAACAACTACCAAACTCCGGAACCTATACTTCCATACTGGTTGTAGTGGATCGTCTCTCCAAGCAAGCTATATTCATCCCCACCGATGATACCATCACTTCCCCTCAGCTGGCACAACTCTTTCTGCTCCATGTGTTCTCCAAGCACGGAGTACCATCCCATGTGACCTCGGATCGAGGCACGGAGTTTGTGTCACACTTCTTCCGATCCCTAGGCAAGGCATTAGACATGAAGCTCCACTTCACATCAGGATATCATCCTGAAGGCGACGGTCAAACAGAACGGACTAACCAGACACTAGAGCAGTACCTCCGGGTATATTGCAACTACCAGCAAGACAACTGGTCCGAACTGCTACCACTCGCGGAGTTTTCATACAATAACGCTCCGAGTGCCACTACCGGAGTTTCTCCTTTCTTCGCCAACAAGGGATATCACCCCAATATAACCGTTCATCCGGAGCGAGATCTCACGTCTTCTAGAGCAAGGGACTATACAGTGGACTTAGATTCGCTGCATGCATACTTGCGTGAAGAAATGGCAGAAGCCCAAAAGAGATACCAAGGTCCAGCTGATGCTAGGAGGTCCCCACCACCGGACTTTAACATCGGAGATTTGGTCTACGTCAAGGCCAAGTACTTCAGATCTACCAGGCCGTCCAAGAAACTCTCGGAAAAGAACTTAGGCCCGTACCCCATTATCGCACGTGTTGGTTCCCTATCGTTTACAATCCGTCTACCCGACTCTATGAAGTCCGTACACCCAGTCTTTCATGTTTCCCAACTGGAGTTAGCAACTCCGAACGTCATTCCTAATCGCATCCAGTCACCACCCCCACCTGTCGAAGTCGACGGAGAACCCGAGTATGAAATCGAACAAATCTTAGATTCCAAGTTGGACCGTCGTAGGCGTCAATGTCCGTTGTTATACTTGGTCAAATGGGCAGGCTACGAAGGCACGGACGAGGAAACGTCCTGGCTGGTAGCTACAGAACTAGAACATGCCGTCGACCTCGTCACGGACTTTCACAACGCTTACCCAGAAAAACCTGGCCCATTGGAATCTGTCACTCGGTCTTCTTAAGACTTCACACTATCCGTTCACACATACAAACTCAGTCATAAAAAGAAAAAAAAAAAAACAAAAATATTCGGATGGGGGGGGAAAAGACATGCTAAAAACGAAAATACACATGACAAAATGATACTAGACCTCCTCAGCGTTTTGAGCCCGGCTCACCAAGACCGTCGTCGCGGTCTTCAGAGCCTCGAACGACTCCTCCAAAACTCCTGACAGATCCCGGATGTCCCCAGCCAGAGTCTCGATGGCGGTGTTATTCTTCTGCAACAGTTTCACGACCTCCCCTAGTCTCCTATCAAGCACCTCGGCCACGGAGTCCTTACGAGGCGGCAACGTCCTCAGAACCCGAGGACGACTCACCATCTCGACATCCGGGGTGTCCTCCATCGCCTCGTCGTCCCCATCGTCCACGTCTACGATCACCTCTGTTGATGCCTTCGATTTTCGGTGTCGTTTCCGTTTCTCTCCACCACGGGGGGACGTTACTTCTACCGGCCTTTTCTCCGTATCCGTCGTCCGAGTAGTCAGGTCGCACTTAGCCTTTAGTTTTTGACACCAGACGCACGACTTGCTGCGTCCAGTTCCGGGTTTACACTCCTCGCCGGCTTTGATGCACATACTGCACCCGGTAGGCCTTTCAACGGCCTTTCCAGTCGAAGCCGGGACCTGCTAGGATTTTTGAAGTGTCAATACAAATTTTCGTGCGATGTTTTGTGCTACTCACCGAGGACCCCCCTGCTTGTTGAGCCCGTCTCGTCTCCTCTTCGAGTCGTTTACGCTCGGCCTCCAACTCCCTAATCCTTTTCGCCTCGGCCTCCTGCTCTTTACGGACCCTCTCGGCCTCTTCAGCCATCCTGCGTTCTTCGGCCTCGAGCTCTCTTTGGAGAGCAAGACGTTGGCGGTGTTGTCTTTCGTCAAACTTCGCCATTTTTACCGTCGCACTATCTCCCGGCTTATCCTCTAACTCGTCCGGGAGAGCCGTCTCCCACGGCACGATAGTTTGCGGACGGGGGGTTGACGACGACATAGTGGACGGATAACGATGGGTTGGACTTAGAGGGATTTCCGTTGAGTCTTCACTCCGTGAAATTTTTCAAACCCAGACAATACGGACTTCGAAAACTCCATGCGTACGATAATCGGTTCAATGCCTCGAGGGCTCGGCCCTAAGAGGGGGATACTGTCACATCCGTGACACGTGACTACCGTCCGGGTCGAACTCCGGATAATGTTAGCCACGTTCTAGGCCTTCAGTACTCCGTTCCGTGACAGCACTCCGTGCTATTCTTGTTCTTTGCCCTTTGTTCCGTTTATAGTTTCTATGTTTAAGTAATAGTTTCCCTCATTTCGTTTTTAGTTACCGTTCCGGCCTTTGATGACTAATCGTCCCACTTTCCGGTTGACCGGTGACTACCGGCTTAGCTTACTAATACCTTACTAATATCCTCAGTCATCCGCATTGCTCTCCGGTAGTCCGCTTGTTCCGGACATTGCCTTCGAACGTTCTCTGTAGTATAAAAGTCCTGTACATACGTCGTTATACCTCAGTTCGAATATCGAATAAGATACTCTTCGATCTCACTCGATTCCAGTAACCTCCTGGATAGATCCGACCCCCAGAACTCTGCAAGTCTAGTATACAAGGTTGTGTACTAAACTCCGACATTCCGGACTTTCGACCTAACCTCGCCCCCTGACCTCGGACTCCCTCGGAGACCGTAGAGAACCGGTCTTGACAGCAGCATGTAGTACTGCATCCCCCCAGTACTTGTTTGGTAGGCCCGCATCGTTGAGCATCGCATGTGCGCACTCGACTATTGTGCGGTTCATCCGCTCTGCTACTCCGTTCTCCTGAGGTGTGTAGGCATTCGTCTTCTCGTGATGAATCCCTTTTACCTTCAGATAGGCTTCGAACTCCTTTGAGGTATATTCACCACCTCCGTCACTGCGAAGGTAATTTGGTGTACACCCTGTCTCGGCTTCAGCACGGGCGAAATATTCCTTGGTAAGGCCCAGGACTTCATCCTTTGTCTTGATTAACCGGACCACTAGGTGATGAGAATGCCCATCGATAAATGTTACGAAGTAGCGATGTCCAGCTCGAGAGGTGGTCTCCATGGGTCCACAGACGTCTGTGTAGGTCCTGTGCAGTACAGTCGGATTCTGCACCTCTGACCTCGTCGTTATTGGCTCGCGGTGCTGCTTGCCTTTCAGGCAGGCTTTGCATGTCGGCGAGTCATGCTCTTTTGACCCAGTTACCTCCATACCAGCTACCAAGTCCTTCTCATCCAACCTTAGGACACTTCGGATGTTCGCATGTCCGAAGCGACGATGCCAGATGTCAAGTGCAGCTTTCGATGTAGTTGTACGAGATGCGAGTGCAGAAAGGGGTTCGTTGTAGTCGAGAGCATCAGGTGACGAGACAATGTATGCTGTATGACTGCCAGAGCTGACAGTTGCATCTAGGATATAGAGGGACTTCCGTCTGGTTGCCTGGGCGACCACTTCGTCATTTGCTATTACTCTGCATCCTCGATTTCTGAAGGTAACTTGTAGTCCCTTTGAGGCGAGAGCGGGTACTGAGAGAAGGTTGGTATCGAGATCTGGCACGTAGTACACATCTCGAAGGATGGTAGGACTGGCTCGACCGTTGTCTAGGTCCATGGTTACTTCGATCCTGCCCTTGCCAGTGGCTAGAATGGATCTGCCATCACCGATGATGACGGGTTGAGTCGGATTTAATTTCTGGAAGGAAACAAACCATGGGCGCTGGCAGCACATGTGTGCTGAGGCACCGGAGTCCACTACCCATTCAGATATACTTGTATCAGGACGTGACCGAGCCATGAAGAGACGAAGAGGTGAGACATCATCTTTGACCTGAACTATCTTTGCTGACAGCTCCGTCTTCTCCTTAGGCTTTTCCTTGTCGGTTTGCGAGGTAGACTGCGAGGTAGGCTTAGAAGCCTCGTCCGCTTTCTTTTTATAACACTCGCTCTCCAGGTGTCCAGATTTCCCACATGGCTTGTAGGTGCATTTCTTCTTCTTCTTCTTGTCTGCCGGTTTTGATTTTTTATTAGCGCTCGTTTTGGCAGCAAGTGCAGAATGGCTGGTCGAGGCCTGCCATGACTTTTCCTCAATGAGGACTTGAGATTTAACGGTGTCGATTGTAAGCTTGTCATTCGATGACATGAGAATGGTGCGGAGGGTAGAGTATGATTGAGGTAGCGAAATTACCATCGCAATCGCAACGAGTGAGTCGTCGAGAGGTTGACCAAGAGAGGCCAGTATATGGGATTTCTGATGCATCGCATTTAGCTGTGTCTCCATGGGCTGGTCATCTGCCAGTGTCCCTCGGAAGAGGTCACCGATAATATATGCAATGCTCTGCTTCCCTTTTCCTTCATATCTATCACCTAGTTTCTTCCAGGTTGCCGCCGCAGAGGTCTCGTACATGACACCACTCAGTGGTTCATCTTTGAGGGTAAGGGTTATTTGCGCACATGCCTCTTGGTCCTTGGTTAGCCACTCCTCATATTCGTCTGGGTGAGAGTTGGCATTCGGAGCAGTCGTCTCGGTGCCAGCAACTACGTTCCAGAGGTTTCGAACTGACAGTACTTTTTTCATACGAAATTTCCACATCTGAAAATTCGAGCCATCATTTGCGAGTGCTTCTATGTCGTATAGTCTGCTGGATGCATGTGCTACTTTGGCACTTCCAGAGGCTGAGGCACTTGCAGATGGTCCGGCCCTTGTCGTAGACCCAGTAGGTCCAGCTGTCGAGACGGAGTGTGCGGGAGTCGATGACATTTCCTGTAGCTAGTAGTGGTACCACTTTATTCGAGTTTGAATTAAGTTAGAGCTCGGGGCTCATAACCTTTTGAAGTGAGGGCAGTCCGGACCTGTAAGAGGGAGACTCAGACTAACGAAAGGAAGTCTATATTGTAGTCATCTAACCTGTAAGAGGGAGACTACAGATAGTTAGTAAAGGACTGTACTGTAACGAATGGATTAATAGTTACCTCAGACTAACGAAAGGAAGTCTGAGGTTCGAAGGAGAAAATGTTCAACCCAAGTGACGGGCATGATTATGTAAGGCTGTGCGATGATAGGTAAATATGCTAAGGTAAAAGCATCAATCTCCAACAATTATATGTGCAAAAATCCGATGTTGACCTCTGTAGACCTGCCTCCTCATGTAAAGAATCTGATACAGCCAGGTCTCATCTGTTCACATCGGAGATCCTCATTATCTGATCTCATCTGACTACAACCCACCTCATCTGACACAGTTTTCACTGGGCATAAAGGGCCATCAGGAAAATTTTAATGAAATGATAATGATATATATAGCTTTATCTATCACATAAAGCCCTATAAGATACATCACAATGATATACACAATGACAATGCTATATATTGTCTGGGAGCCATGGTAGCATAGGTCAAAAGTTATCATTAAGTTCAAATGGATCATATGTATCAGAAGGCCATATCCAGGTAATATAGGTCACCATTCTATCCCATGATAAGTTTGTTCACACTGGTCCCACTGGCAACCAGTACTGTGGTTGTACATACTTACAACATTAATCACACTGGTCCCACTGGTAACCAGTATCAAGGTTGTACATACTCACAATATTAATCACACTGGTCCCACTGGTAACCAGTATCAAGGTTGTACATACTTGCAAGCATCAGCAAAACCGTCTTTTTGGCACAGAGGCCACAGTGCCACAGTGATGTCACAGCATCCTACAGTGCCACAGTGTCACAGTGTCACAGTGCACAGTCAGGTACAGTGTGACAATTCTGTGACAATACCATGTCACACAGCCCACAGTTCCCCACAGGCTCCCACAGAGTGACAGGCCTACAGACACACAGTGCTACAGAGATAGGGGCTTCCCACAGATGTCACTGTACAGCCACGATGTCATAATGAAAGTTGTGGGCCTGGATCACAGGATTGTGGGAATATGCTTATCTCATCAATATGCCCAAAAATGGGTGAGAAAAATGCAAAATACTGAAAAAATTGGATGTCTCAAAAATTGAATTTCAAAGATGTCATAATGAAAGTTGTAGTGCCTGACTAGAGGACCCCAGAGGTATGCTTATCTCATCCATCCATGCAAAAATGGTTGAGATATAGGCAAAATACAATTAGTGTAGTGTAGTGTACATTTTATTACCAAAAGTGTAGTGTTGTGGCGCATTTTTGATTACCTAATGAGTGTAGTGGTAATTGTTTTGATTACCAAAAGTGTAGTAAAGTCCGCTTTTTTGACTACCAAATAAGTAAAATGTTGATTAGTAATTGATTAGCAAAGTGTAGTGTAGATGTGTATTACCAAAAGTGTAGTAAAAGTCTGCTTTTTTGACTACCAAATAAGTGCAGTGTTTTGTAGCATTTGATTAGCAAAGTGTAGTGTAGATGTTAGGGGCCATGCCCTAAAAGGTAGTTCATAATCACTCGCAGGCATGTGATACTCTGGTATCACATGCCTGCATGCCTAGTATATATACTTTGTAGTAGTTTTTTAAGGACATAATTTTGTCTTTAACTATCACACTGCAAATACCATACGGTACAGTTCGTGGGTGTGAAATAAGGCAATACCACAACCTTACAATTTTTTGAACTCTTGTCAAAGTATTCGCAATGAGCTGCATGGCTACTCGTGTGTATGCTTGCGCAGTAAAGTTGGGTCAGAGCAAGCCACCCGATGGAGGGGATTCCCCTCCAGATGATAATAGTTGTTGAAAACAGAAAGGACCTTCCAAGGTCCAAAAGGATAATAGAAGCTTGGAGGAAACTCAGCTGCCGGCTGGAAGCACCAACCAAGGAACAGACACTAGGCAGCTTGGACCTGGAGCACCAGATGCGCATATGCCTGGAGGATTAAATACCTCAATGATGTTGGGAAGCAGCACCGAACGAGCTGCGAGAGAGGGAAGAGAGGTTTCCAGAGACTCAATGAGTCCCCTTACTCCTCAGCGTACTGAGTTAGATAACTCACGGATGTCTTCTGATCCCATCTTAGTATGGAGGACTCAGAGTCCCCCAATTGAAATATATGAAGAAGGCGAAGCACCTTCGAAAAGGGAGACCAACGAGAGGGATGCCCCGATAGACCCTCACATGGCCTTTGAAGCCATGAATGACTTTCTCAAAAGTCTGCAGCAACAGTGGCTGGAATATGGGTATGGCCCTGAAGGCTTTGATAATCATGGGGTGAACCCCAGTGTGCATCATGCAGAAGAGCTAGAAAGGTACAGATGGGCTCTTGCCACCAAAAGTGCAAGTAGGACGACTACCCCAGACATCAAACATATGTTCAAGAGGGAAGATACAATCCCTCAGTTCTGGCTGGGAATGCCAGTGAGGAGGGAAAACCCTCCAGTCGAAAGAACTGACACGCTTGGTTGAAGGGGTGGATTTGCCCCTAATATGCCAGATTGCCCTGCATACTTCTCAAGACAGGACTTGGATATAATCTGACAGATGTTTGGGAATGAGCGGGGGGCTGCAGTACTCCACCAGATGGCATGAGACCATACCATTGCAGCTAGAAATGCTGCTGCAGGAAACAGGGATAATACCCCTGGAGAAAATAATAGAATTGGAATGGTCGATGATCAATACGGCCGAAGAGAATATGGAGGTAGGCCTCCTGGGAGAGGTGAAGATGGAGGCGGTCCTCCTGAGCGAAACAATTATGGAGGAAACTTCCATGGTCAAGGTTTCCCAGGGGGCGGTCCCCCTGATGGTGGCCCTCCAGGAGGAGGACCACCAGGCAGTGAAGATCCTGAAGAGGAGGACGAAGATGGTCCTTGAGGATATGGGAGAACCCCCATAGTCGGGGGACAACATTTTGTCCAGGGAAACCGACCGAACTATCTAAGGGGATTTACCCCAGGTAACGCGAGGTATATGGACTTTATGCAGAACAGATACGCTCAGCATATCTGGGAACAAGTTGGTCTACTGACAGGACAGGTTGGACCTGAGGTGAAGGCGATGAATCTGCCAAAGCCTGGAAAATACGGAGGCCAGGATGACCTGGATAAATTCGATGACTGGCTGGGCCAGATATTGAAGTACTTCCGTACGTTTAAGGTCACTAGCCCTGATTGCGATGAAGATCGCATTTTGTACACTGGATTGTACTTGGAGGGTCTAGCCTCCCAATGGTATGATCAAGAAGTCGATTCTCCGAATCAACAGGTACAACATTGGACTTTCGAAGAATTAATCTGTGGACTATTCAAGCGATTCATCCATGAAGCATCGGCGCAGAGTGCAGCTGACAAGTATGATCGAACTAGGTTCGAATATGACAAGGGAGCCCTTGCGTATTATAATGACTTAAAGTGTCGTGCGCACCGAATGGTGCAACCTCCTGACGATTACTCATTCAGGAGGAAGTTCTTGCAGGGATTACTGCACTCTATAATCAAATCTATATTTGAAGCTCATGGTATCTCTGCAGAACATTCAACAATCAAGGAAATCCTTGAAGAAGTGAGGTGCATGGAGACTGTGCAGAAAGCAGTGAACATGCATATGAGAATGAGCCATGCTGGCTCTGGAGGAAAGACCTCCCAGGGATGAAGTGGCTCACTCCCACATGGAAATAGGAGCACAGGAAGCTCTGTGAATAAAGATAACTTTAAGTATTTCCAGAAAGGAAATATGCTATATCGATGTAAGACAAATTTTTCATCAAAGGGCACTGAGGTTGGAAAGAAAGGTGGACAGTTCCATCACAAAGAACGAGATGACTCGCAGCAGAAGGGGAAGCAACCCTGCAAATTTATGCCAGGCATAACTTGCTTCAATTGCTCAGAGGTGGGCCACATGGCCCCTGATTGTCCTCACCCTTGAAGGGACAAGAACAAAGCAGCAGTAAAGCCACGGTTATACACAGTAGAAGTCCAAGAAGAAGAGGGACAAGATACCCTTGTGAAAGAACAGTCGGAGGAACCTGACGAAGAAAAGATTGCAGGTGGCAATCATGAGCACAAAGAAACTAGCGATCACGAGGAAGGATCGCAATATGACGAAGGAAGTCTCGTCGAGGAGTACAAGGTATACTCGGAGGTTGATGATGATGACAAACCCGTCGCATATTTTGGGGCTATGTGTGAAGAGGACAGATCCACTACTTCTGAAGTAGTGTCCTGCGCTATGATGTGCATAATACATGAGGATGAAGGTTTGTCAGAAGAAGAGCACTGCTCTGAATCAGGGAGTGACACCCTGGAAGTGAATGGAGAAAGTTCACATGAGGATGAACCTCAAGAAGAAAAATGGGAATGGTCTGGGGTATACGGTGCAGTGCATGAAGGAACATGTGATGAATGTCGACATAGAGTCAACCATGTAGCTGAGGGGCTACTTAGTGGAGACAAATCCCTGATGCAGGCACTCGAAATACCAGAAGATCATGCTAGGCACGAATACCATAGAGGTATGGATGATGGAAACCGAATACGACTGTCGGACACGGGTGGTAGTATGACACACATATGGGCTGCCTTACAGGTGATGGCTTCCCATCTCAAGATGCGTGAAGGGTATCATATGAATGCCCTTAGACAAATGATATTGGCACGAGAAAACGTGCAATGACTGCCAGGATGTAATCAGGTCTTGCATGAATACCTAGACAGTGCTATATTCGACATATGCCATCAAGGCATGTCAGGAAGTAATGTCGGAATTTACCCCGACATGGTAGTAGTAAGTACCCTGTGGGGTAAAGTCTGGGTCAACTGAGATAATATGGTGGAATACCGACCAAACATCATGGAAAGTACAGGAGGTCCCCTGTGGAGTGTGTCTCTAAGAATAGAGGACGAAGATATGGACTTCTGAATGGAAGATCCCATAGAGACCGAGAGTGCAGTAGATGGTTCATCTACAACAGGCCGATGGACTTGGTCTTCCATCTACGGTGCTATTCATGAGGAAGTCTCATGCCGAGAATGCGCTCAGAGGATAGAGCATGTTTCTGAGTCAGCAATCGATGGAAATACTACATTGAACATAGCATTACATTATCCAGAGCAACTAGCTCGCAGGGAATACAACTGCAGCTGGGATGATTGTGACCGAGCACAAATGGAAGGGCATGGTATGAGTATAGACCATATGTGTTGTGCAATGTGAACCATGGCAGACCGAATACAGTCCATGGAAGCCGATAGACTTCAGGTGATTGCAGATATCCAAGGAATGCTGGGGGAATGCAGTGGCATAACTCCAGAAATGCAAAGAGCACTTGGAATAATGGAGGCTCACCTCCAACGAGCGTTTGAAGGAAACAATCATGTCAGGATATACCCTGACAATATGATAGTGGCAACACCCCACAGGGATGTGATTATCAGCAATGACAAAGAACAACATTGTTATAACCTACAGCTGGCAACAATGAATCTCACTGCAAAGATCGAACCAATGACAAAGTCATTAACTCGATCATTTCGGTATGCTATGCATATGAATAATGTAGTGGGATCTCATCCCAAAATAAATTCAGAATTGTGAACATGTGCAACATTACAAAGTATCATCAATGGGTGCATGGCGTATACGATGAGAGACACTGGAAGCACAGGAAACATCGTGAGCCCAGCATTCGCCAAGGTCACGAAGATGAGGGTATTTCCCCTCGAACAGCAGCTAACACTGCAATTAGGCTGCATAGGCAGCCGGTTGAAAATCACTCATGGTGGAACATCCACAATACAGATTGGAAACTATGAAGTAGATGTATACTTCGATGTAGCGAATATTGATCGCTATGATTGTATAATAGGAATCCCCTTCCTAAGGCAAACTAAAGCGATTTTGAATTTCGCAAGGAAAACAATAGAGATAGCAGGCGAGTGCATGCCTCTTCTCACAGAGCCTGATGCTCTAATGATGGGTACATCCCATCATAATAATTGACTATTGCGCCCTGCGAGGTCTCAGCCTCACAAGGGCTCTAAAGGGGGGAGGGGACCCGATGGATTAAAAAAGCCAGGTGGATCACAAAGTGAGGAGCACCTCACAATAATAAAACCTAATAAGACACTGTTAAAAAATGAGGATATACCTCAGCTACGAAACCGATGGTTTGATCAGTATAAGCACAGACTTAGCAGGGTAATCCTGAAATTACCCCCACTATGGGAGGTAAATCACAGGATTCCCCTGGTTGATGAAAAGAAGCAGTATGCATATCATCTGCCACGATGCGCTGATGTGCTAAAACAACAGTTGTCAGACAAAACCCGACTATATACCGATGCAGAATGGTGGGTGCTGAAAAGCATCCCACAAGCTGCCCCGATGCTATGCATCCCCAAGAAAAATGGAAAACTGTGGACAGTCATTGACTGCCACAAAAGAAATGAAAATACAGTGAAGGATGTCACCCCCTTCCCAGATCAAGATCAAATACGAATGGACGTAGCTTGAGCAAAGTATCGCTCTAAGATTGACTTGTCAAATGCATATGAACAAGTTCATATAGAACCTGAAGACATCTGGAAGACAGCCTTCTCGACAATATATGGGACTTTCTTAAGTCAAGTTATGCAGCAGGGAGATTGTAATGCCCCTGCGACGTTTCAACGTCTAATGACAGTGATCTTTAGAGATCACATAGGACGCTTTGTATATGTCTATCTCAATGACATATTCATCTACAGTGATATGATAGAGGACCATGAACGACACCTCAGAATAGTGTTTGAAGCACTAGAAAAGGCTGACTTCTACCTTGAGAAGGAGAAGTGCAACCTCTATGCAGAAAAGCTCAATTGCCTAGGGCATATCATAGATGCCAGGGGCATACATGCAGACAGAGACAAGATGTCTCGAATCAGGAGCTGGAGGACTCCTAAGAACCTTAACAAGGTCCAATGATTCGTTGGACTAGTAGAATACCTGGCACAATTCATGCCAGAAATATCAGCGTATACTACGCCCCTGACTGGTATTCAGCAGAATGAACATCTGTTTCAGTGGAGAGAAATCCATGATAGATGTTTCCAAATGATCAAGGATCTTGTGTGCAAGTATCTGATTTTGCAGCCTATCGACCCACGAAAGGAAGAGCCAATTTGGCTCGTGTGCAATGTGTCACTCTATGGAGTAGGTGCGTTGTACAGGCAGGGGCCCGATTGGAAGACCTGTCAGCCAGCTGGGTTTATGTCGAAGAAGTTGAGTGATGCTCAACAAAATTATTGAACATTCGAGCGAGAAACTCTTGCAATAATTGAAGTGCTTCTGAAATGGGAGGATAAACTCCTTGGTTTCAAGTTTACAATCGTCACCGATCATGAGGCATTGGGGTACCTCAAAACTCAATGAAAATTGTCAAGTTGACAAGTCCACTGGTTGGACTATATGTCATGATTTGATGCAAACATTGTCTATGCAAAAGGCACTGAGAACTGCATAGCGGATTGCCTCTCTCATTACTATGAACAAGAAGGAGGAGACGTAGCCTCCGATGATGAAGTCAAATGGGCAGACGCAGATATACGTCTGGACCCAGAGGGAGATGATCTCCCTCAAGACAGGTGGCAAGAACTGAAGTTATCAGCGATGAGAGAGGGAAGTGTCCCTCGAAAGAGTAACCATTTGAAAGAAAAGGTCGAAAAGAGGTACAAAGAGGCTAGAGAGATGGCCTCAGCCACAGAGCAGAGTAACAAGGAATCCCCTAGTGCAAGTGCACAGGAAGACCCTACAATACTCGAGTCTGCCGAGGCCAGTAGAGCCTCTACCATAATGCTCGGTGAAGCACCAGGCTTCTTAAGTGCTGTCCATAAAGGGTATAAAAGTGATTCTGTACTCGCAAAAGTGATGGTGCAGCTGTCACACTATCCCCAATTCGAAGAGGAAGGTGGCCTCCTCTACATGAAAAGTTGTGGAGGAGAGAAGGTGTTGTGCCTTCCGCATGCAAAGTATGAAGGCAACGACACTATTGCCAAGGTAATCGATCAGGCGCATAGGATGCTGGGGCACTTCAGGCCACAGAGGACAATGGATTATATCTGCAGATGGTATTGGTGGCTGAAACTCGGCCGGGAAGTGGACAAGTTCTGTTGAACATGTCCAATATGTCAGATGATGAAAAATGATAATCAACAATCGAAGGGTCTACTGCACAGTTTACCTGTGCCACGAAGACCCTGGGGGTCGATAGCGATGGACTTTGTGGGACCTTTCCCACCAAGCAACGGGCACGACTACCTGTGGGTAGTTTTGTGCCATCTAACGTCAATGGTACACCTAGTACTGGTGACTACAACGATACAAGCATCAGAGCTCACAGGAATATTCATAAGAGAAGTTGCCTGACTGCATGGACTGCCAGAGACAATAGTCTCAGATCGAGACACAAAGTTCATGTCGGCCTTCTGGCATGAAACACACAGAATGTTAGGAGCAAAGCTCCTGATGTCGATGGCTTTCCATCCACAGACGGACAGAGCATCTGAACAAGCGATGTAGGGAATGGTATTTCCCTACCAGGGGATTTTCGTTATTTTATTGTTTTTACTTTCTTTTCTTTTTCTTCTGTTCATTTACCTTAGAGCTTATTTCGTGTTTCGAGTTTAGACACGTGAGTTGGCTTAAGTAAGCCACTCGCGCACTTACATTACACTGTACTTACTTAGAGGAAATAGGAAGTCGTGTTCCGAGAGTTTCGAGAGTTTCGAGTTTCGAGTTCGGGTTCGAGAAGGCCTCGAGTTGCCTTCATTCGTGTTCAGACAGCATCAGACAGCATCAGACGTCTCTAGACAGTCTCTCCAGGCTATAGAAGTCCCTCTGGAAGAATTCCTCCCTCAGATCTCTGCTCATCCCCTGACTCAATTTAATCTTTCTCTTCATCTGGAGCCCACCGCGAGGGGCTTCTGTCTTAGCCTGGTACCCCCTCTCTCATCCAGTTCAGTCTCATTTTTGCAGTTTCAGGTCTCGTTTCTCTCGGTTTTGCTCGCATTCTCACAGTTTCAACCTCAGTCCCACCCTCGCACTCCCCATTCGCGTTCTCGCAGTCCCGAGGCACGCTTTCCCTCGGTATTCCCATCTGTATATTGTTTTAATCACCCGAGTTCCCTCTGACATCATGCACGGCCAAGAATTCCCGAGTTGTGGCTCTCCCGAAGCCTCGAGCTTCCTTCGGCGCCCCGAGGACCTTCGAAGGTTCCTCGATGACATAATTCGAGTCGCGACTGCAGCAAAATCACTTCTCGAGACTTGTGGAGGCCCCCTCGAGGCCAGTAAATCGTGCGCGCAGCCACCAGTCACCTCTGCCAGCCGCTCACCTCGCCAAATATATTCGTTTTGCTTCTTCTGTGGTCAGAAAGGTCATATTCGAGCAAACTGTGACTCGTGCAAGGAGTATTTGGCCGCGGGAAAATGTCTAATAGTGAAAGGTCGTGTCGTACTCCCTACAGGACAAGAGATACCGCGAGAAGTACCCGGGCGCACTCTCAAGGACCGCGTGGATCGCTGGGATCCAGGAAACCGGCCTAAGGATATTCGGAATCCTCCTTCGAGTCCAGGCAGGCAGCCCTTGGAGGATGTGGGTAGCCTAGAGCCGCCGGCCCATATGGTTTCACTGGCTCTGTCCCGCACCCCCCGCTTGTTAGTGCACCCTACCACTCCCTCGGAACGACCATTGTGTGCACCACTCTCAATGGAAGGGCCGAGTTGTCCTATTCGAGCACCCAGTGCATCCTCGAGCTCGAGTGATGCCTCGTTGTGCCGCCCTCGCTCACCCTCTCGTGCTCTACCTACAAGCTACTCTCGCGGTCGACCTCTATCTCGCTCTCGCTCTCGTTCTCGCGGCCGTGGCCGCCCGCACTCGCGTTCTCGTTTGCACCTTGAAGATCCACCAAGCCGCAGTCATAGGTATATAGATTCGTATTCGAGTGGGTCCTACAGCCGCCGCTCTCGTTCCCGCGACCACCACCACTGCCGCTCACCACCACCCGCACCGTCGCTCGGGCGCTCGCACCAACCAACCCTCTCGAGAGACAAACCCGAGCTGGAACGGCTTGCCAGCCAGCTAGTCAACAGGCTCACAGCCTCAAGTATCTACAGTACTCGCTCGTCCTACAGTAGTCATCCACCAGCTCGCTCAAGAAGGTCTCGCAGTCGCAGTCGCACACCCCAGCCCTCTCGAAGGTGGTACTGAGTCGATGTAGGGTTGCTTTTGCTGGCCGGGTATTGTGTTCTATGTTTTTTTTTTATGAACATATCATTCTTGAAGTTCCCTGCGCATCCACATCACCCCGACACCGTCAACGCGATATCTCGACCGCCACTCACCCATACCTCTCGCAAATCGGGATTCAGGATCTACTCGACGAGACCTTTCAAGTGGTATACGTTTCGTTGCAGTGGCCTCAGCGCATGCGAAGATATCAGCCATTCTCTGGAGAAAGGTTTTGTAGGACGAGATTTGGAATAACTCGGGATTGGGTGCGCCGTTTTCCGTGTTTCCGCGTTCTCCCAACTCTCCACACGTCCCTCTATCACCTCCCGAAGTTTCGTAGGATTCGGCCCAGCGGTTCTTCGCCAACGCGATACCATCCTCCCACCCCCTACCCCATTTGACGCATAACTCATGCACCCCTGCACCGAATCTCTCGCTTTTCGCAGACGTGGATCTACTAGACGATACCTACCAGACGATATACAAGACGTCGCGAGTGCATTCCTGGTTCTGGAGGTATTCGAGTTTTTGCGTTTGGACAGGGTAGCGAGGTCAGGATCGCGTATCTCAATCATCTCTGCGCCGTACCTCTCGCTTTTTTGGATGGTGATACTACTCGCTCATATCTACCTGGTGAGGCCTTATTCGTTGCGATGCGCGCCGTGGTTGTGGAGATACGGATGTTTTCGTGTACGGAGGGGGGGGGGAGACGGTTCAGCAGATATCTGGGGAACGGGTGCAGCTTTTCCCCCGCTTTCCTCTTCTCCCAAGTCCCCATGTTCCTCCCTACCACCTCCCGGAGTTTCGTAGGACACCGCCCAGCAGTTCCCCACCGACGCAATGCAGCCCTCCTAGCCCCTACTGCGTTTGGGCCATAACCTAGGTAATTCTCGACCGAATCGCATGCTTTTCTCAGACGTGAAACTACTCGACGATACCTACCAGACGATATACAAGACGTCGCGCACGCATCCACGGTTCCAGAATTATCTGGGTTTTTTGTGTCTGAATAGGGTGGGGAGGTCGGCATCGCATATCTTGGTCATTTTCGTGCCGTGCCTCTCGCATTTTTGCACGGTGGAACTGCTCGTTTCTATCTACCTGGTGATACCTCTCTCGTTGCGGCACGCTCAATGGTTGGGGCGATATGGGTTTTCTTGGTGTACAGAGGAGCACGAGGCGGCTTGGCAGATATCTCGAGACTGGATGGGCCAATCGGTATAATTCCTTTTTCTCCGTGCCCTCCCAGGCGTATTCTATCGCTACCTACGTTTTGGTATCGATTGCCCCAGCGGTCGTTGCTCGGCGGCCTCCTCTCTCCATCCCCTTACTGTGCTGCGAGATCGCATACGCCATATCTCCCTCAGTTCGTAGCCGAATCTCTCGCTTTTCGAGGACGTGGTACTAGTCGATGAGGGCTTTCAGGTGATGTATGTTAGGTGGTGACTGGCACTACGGGTGCGGAGATATTCCCAGTTTCGTGGACGAGGGCGCATTCCGACAGTTTCGCGAATATCTTATCGCCGACGGCGCATATTCGTTCGGTTTCTTTTCCTACATCTTCTCTACACTCCCCTTCACTGGTTCCTCGAGTATCACGATGTTTCGTGCAGCCGTTATCCTTCGGTATCTTCGTCTGTTACCTTCCATCTATTGGCGCCTTCGAGCTCGTGCTGTCGGTTCGCAACCGAGGACGGTTGAATTCTCAAGTGACCCGTGGATGTAGGGAATGGTATTTCCCTACCAGGGGATTTTCGTTATTTTATTGTTTTTACTTTCTTTTCTTTTTCTTCTGTTCATTTACCTTAGAGCTTATTTCGTGTTTCGAGTTTAGACACGTGAGTTGGCTTAAGTAAGCCACTCGCGCACTTACATTACACTGTACTTACTTAGAGGAAATAGGAAGTCGTGTTCCGAGAGTTTCGAGAGTTTCGAGTTTCGAGTTCGGGTTCGAGAAGGCCTCGAGTTGCCTTCATTCGTGTTCAGACAGCATCAGACAGCATCAGACGTCTCTAGACAGTCTCTCCAGGCTATAGAAGTCCCTCTGGAAGAATTCCTCCCTCAGATCTCTGCTCATCCCCTGACTCAATTTAATCTTTCTCTTCAGCGATAAGGAATGTAGCGCAAATGCTACGAGCGATGGTCCAACCAGACCAAACAGATTGGACATCAAAGATGCCAATGGTTGAGTTTGTGATCAACTTGAGCATAAGTAGCTCGACAGGGTTCGCACCCTTCGAGCTAAATTACAGGTATATGCCCAAGATGATGCAACGCATCAGAAGGGGAATGCCCTCAACGGCACCAGGAGTGAAGACCTTCGTTAGGTGAGCGCTAGAAAATCTAGAGATGGCTCATGATGCCATCATTGAGAGCAGAGTGATACAGACATACCACGCAAATAAGAAACGAAAAGAAGGGTTCAACCTTCGAGAGGGGGACCTCGTGTATCTCTCCATGCAGAACTTGAATGTTCCAAAGGGACATGCATGAAAGCTCATGCCAAAATTCATCAGCCCGATGAAGGTATTGCGCTGTGATAGCACAAACGATACATACACTCTGGAACTACCAGAACAGCTGTGGCAATGGCACATACACCCAACGTTCCACATCGGGTTATTGTGCAAGTATGAACAGAATGATGATGCTCTGTTCCCAAGGCATGACGTGCACACATTCTATGATGTCAGTATGACCAACGAAGAGGAATGGTTAGTAGATGAGATAACAGCTCACCGATGGATGAATAACAAGGTAGAGTTCCTTGTAAAATGGAATCTCAGAGACACAACATGGGAGCCAGTGTCTAACTGTAAGGAGCTTGAGGCCCTTGACAGGTACCTCGAGCTCCAGGGCATACAAGATATATGCCAATTGCCCCGAAGGGCAAAAAAGTACACATAAGCATACGGTAACCACTAAGTGGTTAAACGTAGTATGAAGACTACTATCGGAAGCAAATGGACAAGTCAGAAAGAACAGAAATAAAAACAAACAAAGATAAAAATAAAACAAAAATAGAAATAATACCATCAGCCTCGAGCACAGCATAGTTACCAAATTTAATTAGAGTATATACTTTCTTCTGATCACTTTTTCACTATTTCACATGCACTGACTTTACTGGTCATGTGTCTTCTTTTATTACTCCGTCCTTTTCTTTTTCTTTTCTTTAATGCTCACAACATTCTCGTAGTCTACAATGTCCCATCGTGATCACCATCACAAAGTATCCCCAAGCCCAGAAGGCTCTATTAGTCCTGACCCCTCGAGGTCTGCATCGTCTCAACAAGGCAGATCTCCTGTGCATTCAGACACATACTCTGATGGTTCACCATCATATTCATGTCCCTACTCCCTGTCCCATCAACCAATGCAGTTTGTGTACAGTCAGTAGTGGCCAGAAACAGCCATGATCCCCTTCCACTTCATGCTCGCCATCCCTCGAGCGTGAATGCCACAGGGACAAATGTCACTGCCCATACTGGGAATGCCATCCCCAGTTCCCTTTCTTGTGCCATCACAGTGCTTGTGAAACCTGCATGTTGTACATGCTTCATCTCTCACAAGGCATGGCCTTGTCCGATGCAGGCATCATGCCTGCTATTGTCAACCTTGCTGACAAGACTGCACATCTCGTCAGATGTACCCCCTATGATGAGTTATGTCGTTGGATTAGTCGTCTCGAGTGAGAGCTCGAAGATATGTTGCACGACCTTCGTCATGCCCTTCACAAGGTCAATGATCTTCAACATGCACCACATGCCCCCACCCCCACCATCCCCGCTCCCACTACAGTTGAGCAAGCTGTGCATGACTTGGAATGCACTCGTATCGCCTCCCTAGGGGGGGGTGTTTATGATTACAATCAGGAGGCTGGTTCCTCCAGGGTGGCTCCCCCACCAGTGTCATGCACCAAAGGTGTTTGGCGACGTGAGCATGGACCCAAAAGCTGAATGATGAAGAATGGAGAAGCCTAGCCCTAATGCGCAGAATGACTGGAGTGTCTAGCAGTCATCTGTCGCACAAGAACCACCCTTAATGTTAGGGAAGAAACCGCTCAAGCGCCGAATAAAAGTTTTCGAGCGCCAGTTTACGGCATTCCGATTTTTCGAATATCTCAGCCATTTCTAAAGATATCGACATCATTCCCACGCTCACAGAAAGCTCTCGACCACGCCATCCTGCCTACCAAATTTGGTGACGATCCTCGCCCTCCACGATTTTCTGCATCATTTCTGCCAACAAATGCCCATTTCGCCACTTTTTATTGTAATGGCCACCTCTTTGACGATCTCTTCACTCATCCCCTTTGCCAGGGAGAATAACTACAAGTACTTGCAAGGAATCCCCACTAGCATTCGCCCTGAAGCCTCCTGGTTCATCCCTCCCTCATCCATGACCTCCCATCCTATCGCTTTGGGACAGCGAGTTCTCCTTGTCAGTCTGACATCGAGGAGGACTTTCTTTGGTCGTCTCAGGTCTGTTATCAGGCTTGAAAAATCATATGTGGTTGTTTCAGTTTCTCCAGTTGAAGAAGCATATGGATCCTTCATCCCTGTGCCCTGCAACGTCTACCTCTCAATCCCATCCTTCATTCTTCCAAAATTGCGACAGGTTCAATACCAATTACTGTCATCCAGTCTATCTGATCACATTCATGATGAATTTGAGACACTTCTCCCTGCTCTTATGGGAGAAGATGGCCCTTCCTCCTCCTCAAACCCTCCAGAACACTAGCTGCAGCTAATGCGGGTCGCTTTACAGAGAGGAGGAAAGGGGGAAAAGTTGCGAAATCCTATGCCCTGACTACCCTGGAGACCCCCAAAATTGGCCCCTGGCAGAAACCCCCACTGTTCTTTGTTTGGACACGCAGCAAGTTACCATAATGCATCTAGATCTTAGATCTAGGAGTCACTATGACTCATTTGCAGTCATATCCCTTAATCAGCAGTGACCAGTGCGCTTACTCATTCCCCTTTTCGCATTATTCATCCATTCCTTGATGACTCATTCTGTTTTCAAATTGATTAGTGATAATCTTCATCATGCTTACTGGTTTTACTTACCAGTTGCTTACTGTCCTTACTCATCCTTACAAAGCCTTACCAATCCTTTACCAATCCCCTTACCAATCGCTTACAGATCACTTACAAAGTGTTGCTCCATGTTTACTGCAGGCTACGCTACCTTTTGTATATAAAGTACCAATACATCGACAGCAAAAAGAAAGCTACTTGCCAAGCTACTTGCCAAGCTACTTGCCTACTCAATTGCCTACCTATTAGGCCCAATCATTGTCGCTTTTAAGCTCATCATCATCCTCTTCATTCTTGCAGTATTTGAGGCTCCAATAAGGGTCTACTTACTGTTATCTTCATCATCTTACATCACTTCTAGGCTCAGAGCAGCCTATTCTCTTCGCATTTTCAGTCTTCCCCTGCTCCCCCTTTGTCAGGAGCACCTATACCCTCTGCCCTAGCCCCCTCTAGGTGCACGGAACCCCTCCCCCATTTTATTTTAACAGATCCCTCGAGCCAAAGCCCGTGTAGGAAAACCACCAACTCGGCAATTGTCTTTGTGTTGGGTTTTTTTTCGGTGTTTTTGCCATTGATCCACACGTCGACTCACACCGGCTGCACCACCCTCCTCTTCTTTTCAGGGGAGGGCACAGGCTAAACCTGCATCGCAGGTTGAACCTGTAGTGTTGAAAAAGGGGAAAGAAAGAGCACCCCAAGAAGCTGACCAGGTAGTGCCTGGATATGATTTCGCAGTCGCAGAGGATGAGATCACCTCCACTCAAATATATGACGACATTCCTATGGTTGTCAAAACCACTACCCAGGGAACACTCTTCCCTGAATTTACAGGACATGAAAACCCATATAGAGTACTCTGCCTCGGGCAAGGCAAGGATGGCGTGAGGAAGATCCTCTTTGTGAGGGTCAACAACAACCTCTACGCCTACAGTGATGAGAGGTTTGGCACCACCCTCACCAACATTCAGCAGGGGACCCCCCCTCCTCTTCCAATCAAACGAGGACAGTTCCCTGTCCCCATCACTAGATGGGACAGAGGGATCATGGGTCCCATCGGACTTGTTAACACCACAGAGGATATCCACAAATTGTACGCACAGGCATACAAAGAGCCTGAGGAAAAGGCTCCTTGTGTCCATAGGGTGCAAGAATTGGTTACTTATATTAACCTGTGGAAGAAGTGCAGGTTAGACACGAACGGAGTCATGGAGCTTGCATTGAAGGAATGGAGGCCCCCAGCTTGGGCCTCCCAAAAAGCATGCCAGAAGAGAGGCGCTAAGAGAAAAAGACAGAGCACGGAGGGAGGAAGAAGCCCTCGCACAACAGCCTGCCGGTGGACAACTGGCCTTACAACTGCAGCTAGAGGGCCACCCTGCCACTCCTTTGCCAGAGATGGGACAGAGGCCCATCGTTCCCCTTCGTGACTGTTTAACAGTTGAAAGTCCTGGGGCTCCCCAAGCCCTCATCACTCATCAGAGACCCCCCACCAGGGGTCAACCGTTTCAACCCAGAGGAGGAGGTCACCCCTCCAGAAGAAAGACGAGAGGGGGAGTCCCCGATCTACCATGAGAAGCCCCTGGCCTTGATGCCCCAGTCACTGACTGGGTCAGTTTTATCAATACGTACCAGAATAGGTACAATGGTTCCGACGAGAGCTCTGAACTCTCGAGAATGTTCCCTGGGGTGCTAGGCATCAGCGAGCGCCCCGACAACGACAAGTGGGATATCAGTCCTCCCACTGCCCAACAAGTACGAGGATTCCTCCTCTATGAGCGACTGGCTCCGGTCCCTAGAGGGAACTATGACTGGATGGTCTGGTTCTGGGAGCTAGTCCGTCTCCCCTGAACCGTAACTCCCATCCATGCTCAACCATGCGACCAACAGACAGAAGATTGACGATGGCATTCGGTGCGTACAAGCAATGTTCCAGCTTCAGGCGAATTCGCTTCCCCCCGAGTTTCAGCACTGCAATACAATCGCTGTACCCTTCCATGTTCAGACTGCCCTGATTGGCCGTTTTCATGGACACCATGGAGTCGCGAGTGAATGTCCAAAAGAAGGAGGAGTCTCGGATGAGATGTGTAGTTGTGCCCGAGTCGAGGATGGTAGAAGACACCACTGCCATGTGGCATGCGAGGCTCCTGCCCGCCTCGGTGTCATGCAATTCCTCCAATATTGCGCAGGAGAGATTGCGAAAGTAGTCTTCGGTTGGTGGACATTGAATTGCTGCTGCCGCCATCGGCATGTTCGTCTGCACTCCCATCGGCTGTGACGCCATATTCGTGGTTGATGGAGTCGAGCTAGCAATGGCTGCCACCTGAGGAGTGTTGTTTGTTGCTGCTCCTCCCTTTCCCTTCTGCCAGGGGGCTTGTCCTGCCCGTCCACCCCCTGCTTGAAAACAATTGTTCCAGTCATGGTCTACACGCTTTCGGCCTAGACAAATGGGAGTAGAGCACGGAGTCCCACTGGGATTGTTTCTAGTCTTCCGCAACCCGGTGACTGGATTGACCTCCCCACGACCTCCTGGCATAGCTGCGTTTGCGTACTCCGAGCCTGGACCAGCCGTGGTACCCTCATTCACGACCTGTATCGCCTCCTTAATGACTGTCTGAGCCGTGTGTTTGAAGGTATACGTCCTGACTGCTGGTGAGAGTGTATGCGCGTGTTGACCATACTGTGTAACAGGTGGGGTGAGAAACGGGTTTGTGAACTGCTGTGTTGGTGCAAATGGATTCTGAGGTGTGACAGGAGTATTTGCTGGGAGTGGCCATGCTGACTGTGACACAACTGGTACTGCCGAAAAAAGTCCAGGTGCGAGTGTTCGTGCAAGTTGCTCACTCTGCTCTAGCTCTGTTTCTATATTCTTTCGGACTACTGGCCAGAGCCCAGTTTTCGGCAGTCCTCGTAAAAGTGCATATATTGCATCCGCATCAGAAGGTCTTGCCCCCATACGTGCCAATTTGTCGTTGGCCTGCACGTGTGATGCCACATACTTCTCGGCATCTGCGGCCCCCTTCATTTGGAGCGTGGAGATGTGGGTGCGCAAGGAAAACTGCAGAGAGACATCAGAACGATCGTAGAGTTCAGCGAGTGTGTTCCACACTTCCCGAGCCGTTATGCTGATGTCGTCAGGAATCAGTGATAGAACAGATGAGTTTATTTTTCATAGGACGATCAACTTCACAAGACCATCATCCTTGAACCAGGCCTTTATTGCCTCCTGTTCTGTCGCAGTCGGTGCAGCTGGAATAAGGGGACACGGACAGTTCGACGCATACTTGACATAGTCAAAGGGATTCGTTCCATTGCTAACGTGACTGTAGACTCCCTGTCCGAGGAGCAACTGCTCCATCTGTCGCCTCCATTCATAATAGTTCTCTGTTCCTTGCAACTTGGGGATATTCTCAAACTTTCCCATGGCGCAGGCTATGATTGCACGTATATGCGCCTTGTTTCTCATGTGCGGGTCTCTATAAACCTATCTTGTCTGTTTCTGTTGTCAATGAGTCGAGCTTGTCCCTTATGTGACGAGCTCAGGGCTCATAACCTGTAGACAACTGAAAACAGAGAACACTCAGCCGTTAGATAATGTGCTATAATGTACATGACGCCGCAAACCTGAAAACAGAGAACACTACCGTGAACTGTCAGTCTCATGTACCGTATAACGTATTGTATGCATACCTCAGCCGTTAGATAACATGCTGAGGAGAAAGAAGGAAAAATGGAAAGAACGACCTATCTACGCATGCACACATCACGTGACGGTGATAGGTGTCGACGCTGCAACGTCTAAAGTAAGTGGTGCTAAGTAACGCAACTCCATACCTGTCCAACAACCCATGGGTGTACCTGTTGTAGGCGCTGTGGGCAACTCTTCTCGCAAGAGTGCAAAGGGGAAAAGGGGGAAAGCTGTAGGGTAGACCTAGGCTCGTCCCAAGGGGTCGTGAGTCGGAAGGAGACTGAGGGGAGGTAACTGGTGGGTCTGGGAAATTTTCCCTGAGGTCGGGGAAGTGTGGGCAGCAAAGAACTCAAAATTCCACCCCAAAATGGGTGAAGAGGGATTTTTCTAGTCGATAAGGCGGTGTTGGGAAGCTAGGAACTCGGTTGGCGGTGAAAGTAGACTCTTGTAGACTGTAGTAAAAATCAGTAGATGCGAAGGGGACGACTCAGAGGGCTGGCGGAATTTTTTTGATGCAAGGGGACTCGAAATCGTTGGTAGAACTCGATGGGTAACTCTGGGGACTCGAAGGGGGCTCAGAAGACTCGAAGAAAACTCTGAAAGTGACTCTGGGGACTCAGGATGACTCTTAGACACACAGATTGTGATGCCAGAAAAGTGGGTATATTTTTTCTAAGTACAGTGGTGTTTTGTAGCGTACAGGCGGCTGTCACTAAGGTACATTTCAGCGAATTTCGGAAACGTCATATGTCAAGAAAAACTTGAAAGAAAAGCGCCGAAATAAGGCACTACAGAATGTAGGTATGGAAGGAAGGGGGAGAGAAAGCAAGAAAAGCCAAAAGGGAAGGAAGGCGGCAAAGGAGAACATGCCTAGGGGGCTGTAGATCACTGACTGACGATGCGGGGACTCTTAGCAGCGGTCTGGGGCGGTGCGGCGGTGCTACTGGCGGTGGCGGGCATCGGAGACTCGAGTGGGGCCTATAGAGGCCAAGTTGCCGATGTCACAAGTGTCGGAGTGGGGCTGCTGACGGTGAAGAGATGGATAAATAGAGAGTCAGGGGATGAGCAGAGATCTGAGGGAGGAATTCTTCCAGAGGGACTTCTATAGCCTGGAGAGACTGTCTAGAGATGTCTGATGCTGTCTGATGCTGTCTGAACACGAATGAAGGCAACTCGAGGCCTTCTCGAACCCGAACTCGAAACTTGAAACTCTCGAAACTCTCGGAACACGACTTCTTACTTCTTCTAAGTAAGTACAGTGTAATGTAAGTGCGCGAGTGGCTTACTTAAGCCAACTCATGTGTCTAAACTCGAAACTAAGTTAGGACTAAGGTAAATGAACAGAAATAAAAGTGAAAATAAAAACTATAAAATAAAAGAAATATCCCGGTAGGGAGTACTCACTCCCTACAACGGTCAGAAGACACATGATATACGCACAAAGGGCCGAAGGCCGACGTAGATAGGGGTTGGACATCATGCGGAACCATGGACAGGGGTAGGTGGCAACTTGCTGCGGTGGTAAGTGTCGGGTGTCGGCAATAGGGGCTCTTTCCAAACTAGGTGGCGGCAGTATTAGTAAGCGAGAGAAGCTGTCGCCTTAGCCGAGTTTGCCGAGAGTGGAGCGGCGGCAATGATTTCGGAGGGGCAGCCTGCTGCGGGAAGTGGTGTAGGGCAGTGATGATGATGCTAATAACTGATATATTCAGCCCTAGGGAGTATGGACTCCCTACAGCGCCTACCCCTGGTTGACCCTTGGGTAAACCCACAATGGGTATACACCCGTGGGAACGGGTGGGGGTTTTGCATGGGTATGGGTGTGGGTCAGGCTCTTGGCACCTGTGGGTTGACCCATGCAGTTCCCTACCTATGGGTCTACTGTACACTTCCTGACACTGAGGGATTCCCTTGAGATGATCTGGGGAGGTGGGGTGGCACTGCTGGTGGCAGTGGGCATTGGAGACTTGAGTGGGGCCTATAGAGACCAAGTTGCTGACATCACAGGCCCTGGTGGAGGCTGCTGACAGTCAGTAGACATGTGATACTCATCTGAAGGCTGGGAGCCAATGTAGATAGGGGCAGATAGGGGCTAATTCTCATATGGGGCAGTGGATAGGGGATGGCAGTGACAGGGGCAGATGACCTAATCAGGATGGGGCAGTGTTGGTCACTGAAAGAAGCACTCAGTTAGCCAAGTTAGCTGAGGGTGGAGCAGTGGCAGAGATTCTGAGGGGACAATAGTACAGCAGGAATGGGCTAGGGCAGTAAAATGTTGGTAGAATATTGTATATTCAGCCCTAGGGAGTATGGACTCCCTACAACAGGACAATGAATATTGTTGCAAAGTCTTCAGGTCTTCCAATACATTAGTCATATGTTATTTCATTTTATGTGTCACATACAGTGTCACAGTCTCACTGTCCCCTCATTCTGCACTTCACAGAAGCTGTCTTGTCCCACATGATCTCATCTCATCCCATACAGTCTTGTACTGTCTTCTCCTGTCTCACACTGTCTCATCTCATCCCATCTTGTCTTGCACTGTCTCACATGGTCTCATCTCACATCACATCATCATAATGAAGGGGTGGAAAGGAAGCAGGGAGTGGGGGGAGTAGAGGGGAGGCAGCAAGTGCAAATGGATGAGTGCAATATGTATATATGTACATATGATCATATCAATACATCGTTGATTTTGCAACCACTACTTGATATAGTTTGGCATAGAATAACATAGAAATTCAAAGAGGAATGAGAGACAAGAAAGTAACCTATGTACATGCATGAAAAACTAGGACATAGCATGGCCTACATATGATTACACTCACATATGAAAAGCACCTATGGAGATGCCCATTTTCTATGTGAGGTGTCTCCCATCTATGGCATGTGAAGGACTATGTGCACATTGCTACAGCTAGGTCCGTTTCTCACTGGGGATAACAGGGCAAGGGTCACCAAATGGTCAACAGATCCAAAGGTGAGAATACACACTTCCTGTGGATGGGTGATAGCAGGGAAAGGGTCAGAAAATGGTCAGCAGATCAACAGGTGAGAATACACACTTCCTGTGGATGCAGATAGCAGGGAAAGGGTGAGCAAATGGCCAGTAGTTCAAAAGGTGAGAATACACACCAACTGTGGATGGGTGATAGCAGGGCAAGGGTCAGAAAATGGCCAGCAGACGATAAGGTGAAAATACACACTCTCTGTGGATGAGGGATAGCAGGGCAAGGGTCAGAAAGTGGCCAGCAGATCAACAAGTGAGAATACACACTTCCTGTGGATGGGTGATAGCACAGCAAGGGTCAGCAAACAGCCAGCAGATCAACAGGTGAGAATACACACAGACTGTGGATGGGGGATAGCAGGGAAAGGGTCAGCAAATGGCCAGAAGATCAAAAGGTGAGAATACACACAGACTGTGGATGGGTAATAGAAGGGAAATGGTCAGGAAATGGTCAACAGATCAACAGGTGAGAATACACACAAACTGTGGATGGGTGATAGCAGTAAAAAGGTCAGAAAATGGCCAGCAGATCAACAGGTGAGAATATATACTATCTGTGGATGGATGAAAACAGGGCAAGGGTCAGAAAATGGCCAGCAGATCAAAAGGTGAGAATACATACTATCTGTGGATGGATGAAAACAGGGCAAGGGTCAGAAAATGGCCAGCAGATCAACAGGTGAGATACACACAAACTGTGGATGGGCAGTAGCAGGGCAAGGGTCAGCAAGTGGCCAGCAGATCAAAAGGTGAGAATACACACTCTCTGTGGATGAGGGATAGCAGGGAAAGGGTCAGCAAATGGCTAGAAAATCAAAGGGTGAGAATACACACAGACTGTGGATGGGTAATAGAAGGGAAAGGGTCAGAAAATGGCCAGCAGATCAACAGGTGAGAATACACACAGACTGTGGATGGATGATAGCAGAGCAATGGTCAGAAAATGGTCAGCAGATCAACAGGTGAGAATACACACTTTCTGTGGATGGATGATGGCAGGGCAAAGGTCAGAAAATGGCCAGCAGATCAAAAGGTGAGAATACACACTGGCTGTGGATGGATGATAGCAGGGCAAAGGTCAGAAAATGGCCAGCAGATCAACAGGTGAGAATACACACTCTCTTTGGATGAGGGATAGCAGGGCAAGGGTCAGAAAGTGGCCAGCAGATCAACAAGTGAGAATACACACTTCCTGTGGATGGGTGATAGCAGGGCAAGGGTCAGCAAGTGGCCAGCAGATCAAAAGATGAGAATACACACAAACTGTGGATGGGTGATAGCAGGGAAAGGGTCAGAAAATGGCCAGCAGATCAAAAGGTGAGAATACACACAGACTGTAGATGGGTGATGGCAGGGCAGGGGTCAGCAAATGGTCAGTAGATCAGGTGAGAATACACACAGACTGTGGATGGGCAATAGCAGGGTAAGGGTCAGAAAATAGCCAGCAGATCAAAAGGTGAGAATACACACTTCCTATGGATGGGGGATAGCAGGGCAAGGGTCAGAAAATGGTCAGCAGATCAACAGGTGAGAATACACACAAACTGTGGACAGTTTAGTATGGCAAGGGTCAGCAAATGTCCAGCAGATCAAAAGGTGAGAATACACACAGACTGTGGATGTGTGATACCAGGGCAAGGTCAGCAATGGCCAGCAGATCAAAAGGGGAGAGTACACACTTTCTGTGGATGGGGGATAGCAGGGCAAGGGTCAGAAAATGGCCAGCAGACCAAAAGGTGAGAATACACACAGACTGTGGATGGTTGATAGCAGGGAAAGGATCAGCAAGTGGCCAGCAGATTAACAGGTGAGAATACACACTCTCTGTGGATGGCAGATAGCAGGGAAAGGGTCAGCAAATGGCCTGAAGATCAACAGGTGAGAATACACACTTTCTGTAGATGAATGATAGCAGGGCAAGGGTCAGCAAATGGCCAGCAGATCCACAGGTGAGAATACACACCCTCTGTGGATGGGTGATAGCAAGGCAAGGGTTAGCAAATGGCCAGAAGATCAAAAGGTGAGAATACACACTCTCTGTAAATTGGTGATAGCAGGGTAAAGGTCAGCAAATGGCTAGCAAATCAAAAGGTGAGAATACACACTTCCTGTGGATGGGGGATAGCAGGGCAAGGTCAGAAAATGGCCAGCAGAACAACAGGTGAGAATACACACTCTCTGTGGATGGGTGGTAGCAGGGAAAGTGTCAGCAAATGGCCAGAAGATCAAAAGGTGAGAGTACACACCCTCTGTGGATGGGTGACACCATGGGAAGGTCAGCAAATGGCCAGCAGATCAAAAGGTGGGAATACACACCAGCTGTGGATGGGTGATATCAGGGCAAGGGTCAGCAATTGGCCAGTAGATCCAAAGGTGAGAATACACACAGACTGTGGATGGGTGATAACATTACAGCAGTCAGTGAATGACCAGAAGATCAACACATTATAGTACCCACTTCCTGCAGATGCATGATTATCAGGCATGACTTCACCAGTGACCAGTAAATGACACAGTAGAAATACTTACTTCCTGCTGGCAGGCATGAAATAGTACAATTGGGGGTCAGCAACTGGGTAACACTGATCCAGTTTGGGGCTAACCTCTTCCTGCAGGTAAGGGAAAGACATAGATGAGCAGGTGGCATTGAAATCCACAGTCACACCATACCAACTGTAGTGGCCCAAGCCAGTTATGTCAGCAGACTCTCAATACACAATATATTCATTTTCTACACACCACTTGCTTCTTCAAAAAATTTCGAATGAGGCTCTTTTCTTCTATGGCTGGTCCATGATCTTTAGCTTGTGATTGTTCCCCCTGTTTTCTCGATACTTTTTTCCCTTTAGTGACAGTAATCTGGAACCGTCGCTCGCAGTAGGAACTTTCCAGTGATCATCAGCCCTTCTTGGCTATGGTGGGACCATACTTACCATATAATGGTGAAACCATCTTTTAATGCATTTACCACTGCAACCTCATTTATTTTCACCCTATTCCATTTTCCACAATGGCATTGATAGCTTGCAGAAAGCCTCCTTGCAACTTCAGTAGTAATAACCCTCATGATAATTTTGGTCCCTGGTTCAATAGTTGACCAAATATCACTTTCCCTCGTCAGTTGGGTCATGTTAGTGCCATCATCAATAATAAATTCGAATTGGCCTCGGTCGATATACCACTGTTGGATGTGAGCTTTGTCCGGCCGACATTTGCTCAGTATGCCAGGTACAAAAGCCATCAATCGCTAAAAATGTGGTAAGCTTCATGGATCTCTCTGAGTTTCGGGAACAGACATCAAAAGAGCAGCACTGGTCAAGTAACATGCGGTGTTCCTCTCCTGTTGCGTCAACCACTACCGCGCAACCAACGGTCATGACCGCTGGCAAGCATTCCCCCCGCATCATCATAGCTTGCCAAATATAATCGGATTTCGTAAGCTGGGTGTGCATAAGCTCGGTGAGCTGCCATTGAGACGAAACCTGAACAGGAAAACAAGTAAGTCAGAAGTAACTCGGTGAAGATGCAACGTCACCATAGATTGTAGAAGATAGCTATTAATTTTGTTCGAACATCCAGCTATGTCTTGCGTGAGTCGTGCAGACCCGGACCTGCGGCCCCGCAATTTGCGCAGCTCGTTTGTGGTGTCCTCCAGCACTCTGATCATGAAGCGGTACTCTTTCATCAGATATCCCACACATTTTCACCGAGCGACCTACTTGGTCAACACCCGTCGATTAGTTTCTTCAATTGGGGTCCGAGGAATTGGCGCATTAGCTAAATGGCGATAGAGAGTGTACAACTGGCAAGTGAGGTTGTCTAAGGCTTCGCGGTTCTGAATGGATGTCTATGATAACGAGGTTTAGCATCAAAACAAAACTCTGAGATGGATCAAAATCACATCTATAACTTTAAGAACGGCCAGTAATCCGCCGATCGCAGCCGCCAATGGAGCACCAACAGCTGGGACTGCTGCCACAGTTCCTTGTACTACGGGTAGAGTGATCTGCACAGTATCAGAGATATTACGAAAAGATAGTCCTTGGGAGGTCGTAGAGGGAGGAACGCCAGTCGAGAGCTGCTGATCCCGAGCAAGGAGATCCTGGAACGTGTTTAAAGCAAGTGTTGGTAGAGAGACAAACAAGCCTGCAGCCATAGAGCCATCACGCAGCATTCTGGTGGGTTTGTCTCTCCTCCACGGGATCCTGATACGAACGGGAATAATCCCGCCTATAGTCTTGTCGAACATTTCACTGAGACGAATCAAACGACAGAGGTGGTGGTGGGAGAGGTATCACAGCGGCGATAGGTCCACTGCAATATAACCACGAGGCAGCACGTGAGTGCACAGGCTGTACAGCAGCTGAGCGCTAAGGCACTCTGAGCCAATAGTACTATGACATGCGTCACTTCGAAGTTCAGCGTTCATATATCATATATGATAGTTTCGCACTTGCCAAGAGTCCAAGACCGATGAATCGATGATAGACGGTGCGCGCGGTGTCCACACATCCTACTGAGCTGCGAGATCCAAGCCACGTGACCACCTTCGACGCGTACACAATATGGTTTGATAGAATACGGCCAACCTCGTTTGGCTCCGACGATGTGCAAAGTCAACCACTACTCATCTTGCACACCCATACACTCACGATGAAAGTCTGTGTCAAACACCGGAGTGCCGTCGCACAGTGGCGATGGAATACCGGCAACAACACGAACGATAATTATGCAACGGCCGACAACGACGGCGACGTATGTGGGATCTGTAGAATCCCCTATGAGGAATGCTGTCCTTCGTGTAAAATGCCTGGAGATGATTTTCCTTTCAGTACGTGTCTTTCTTCATCATGAAATAGTGTACCCCCGTGGCTACTGAAGGTTCGGAACAATGAATGCAGTATGGGGACAGTGCACTCATGTTTATCATATGCACTGTCTACTCAAGTGGCTCGGCGCGCCCATGACAAAACAGCAGTGTCCCATGGACCGTAGACCATGGAGTATGTCCCCCCACCTCGTTTTCTCCCGAGTTCCTACGCCCTATGTTGTCGCCGCCACGCGCAGTCACCGCAGAACGAAAGGTCAGCAACAACAACACCAGGAACGAAGCACTTTGACAAGCCATACCGTCCTCTCGTAGAGGGTTCTTGCCATTGAGATACGCCGCCGCATTCGTATCGATACGTAGACACATAATGTATCCTACGACACTAACACTAATAGATCAATCGACGGAGACATGACTGCCCACATGTTGCACAACCACGACGCTAACACTATTCCGATTGTGCACAGTAGTAATACATCGGTGTCTGACTTGCACAACCTACTCGGCGCAAGAAAGAGACTGAAAAGTGACAAGCATATAGAAGAAATCTCTGGACGAAGCACGCTGGAATAAATAGTTAAGACTGCCGGGGTACGCGTACACTCACGACCTAAGAGCGTCTAGGCTGACCTAGAAATGTAACAAACGAAGAAAGCCGGAGACAGATGGGAGAGATTGCATATCTACTTGTAAGATTGAGACACGATCAAACAGACAAAGGAAGGGGTGTCGTGATATATCGTGGCATTACTATCTTGATTTCAGATTTGTAATGTAACTTTTCTTCGGTCTTAGGAGAAGGGTTCGCCCATTACTGTTCGTAACCACCGGGGCCTTGGAGAGAGGCCATCCAGATACGCGTTTTGTATAACCTTGGAAACGAGACGGTGAGCGACCGCGTACTACGGCAACAAGAGTTAAACGCGATGGTGTCGTACCTGAACGGCTCTCGCACGAGCTCTCGGAAGTCGATGCGCTTTTCTGCGATGAAATAGAATGTCAATTTTCGTCGATCCCTATGTGTTTCGCTGCACGTCAGAAAATTTGGTCTCAGAAATTCTTGCAGAACGAACCACTGATATTCTGCATCTATGACCTCCATTGGTAACTTCTTCTGTCTGACTTTGTTCTGACAAAGCTGTAGGGCCTTTAATTCGTCTTGTGCCTTGGCAAGAAGCTGTCTGCAATGCCCGAGGTTAGAACTTGAAAACAAACCGTACCGTCTATCCTGAGGCTGGGCCTTCCCATAGATCATCTTCGGATTTATTTCCTTCTTGGAACCTTACTGACCGCCAGGGCTCAGCGGACCGCCATCTCCATACGCGACCCGTTCCCTCTGCTCGCGTTCGAAGGCCTCGACTTCCTTCAGAGTGATGGAATCGTTGACGACCGTACCAAGGTCCTTCCCCCGATCTGCCTCCACGATGACTAGATCACCCACACGAATGTCGAGACTGAGGTCAGTCAGGTAGAAAAGATCGGTACGACCTGCTTTGAACTCGACGATATAGAGTGGCCACCAAGCCGGAACAGATGATAGCGGCACGCCTTTGCCGAGATCGTTGATATTTGGAACAGGTGCGTCGGACGAACGACGTTGCATTTGCTGGGGGTAAAACGGGCCCTGCTGAGGCTGGATCGGACGACCCGTCGTGGGCGACAGCGGGGATGGGATGGAACCCTGTGAGGTCGATCGGTTATAAGGTGGGGGATCGTTGTTCCCCTGAGGAAGATATTGGATACCCTTCCCGGGGATGAAACAAGCAGTGAGGGATGACTGTTGCTGTTGCTGCTGTTGCTGCTGCTGAGAGCCATGGCCGTTGTTGCCGCCGGCAAGGTATTGGGCATCTATTAATTGTTGTTCCAACTGGCAGTGGGGAGGACTGCCACCAGCGGACAAGCCACTATCGCTCGGAGAGCCGAAGCGCTGGCGGGATGCGAAAGAGGTACCAGTTGGGATATTGAGGTTGATGCATTGATAGGGGGATATCCGGTCAGACGACAGAGGACTTCTCGATACGGGGGCGTAAATGGGAAGCGAGGACGGCTGGCTTGGGGGATGAGCTGATGACGATGGTCCAGACCCGTCCTTGGAGAGGCTGAGCGAGCCCAGATCTGCGGCGAGATCGTCGTCGGAGAGCACGAATCCGAACAAGGGAGCGTGGAATACGCGTGAATGCGCCCCTGCAGCAGACTCGTCCTGGGTGTCGTGGCCTGGGGCATTGAAGCCGACGATGGTAGGCCGTCGAGGCTGGACGACGCTGACGCTGTGACGTCTGCTCGTCGTGCCACTTCCACCACCACCGTTCTCGTCCTTGGGAGGGTTCGTACCTGCCCACAGCTCGCGAAGCGCAGGGCCGTTGTCGAGGATTTGCCCTACGTCCCTGACGGACGGACTCATGTTGGAAGCGTCGATGGTATTATGTCTGTAGCCATTGCCATTGTTCCCGTTACCAGACGAGTCGAAGGGGCGACCTTCCGATGGTCCCGAGCGACCCGTACCGGCTGGATCCAGGTGGTTTTATTTACCCATTGCGAGATGGGAAGCTTCGCGGATTGGTAGAGGAGTCTGTCGGGGAAGAAGACCAGAAATTCTGCTGTATGCCAGACTGAAAGGGACTCGAAGTGGGACGGATTGTCGTCGTTTGAGACCTGCTACGGGTCAGATCCGCTGAAGATGGCCACGGCGCACTGGAGTCGATGACTGAGCGTACGGAGTGGTGGCGTTGTTGTCGTAGGCATCTTCTTCGAGTCCTTCGTCGTCGTCGTCCTCGAAGGTGGCAGTCGAAGCGAATCTGGGCGATCGGCATCTAGAATGAGACAAGAAAGCGGAACTGCGATCGTCATTAGGCGCACATGCGTTTACTTTTATGTAAACCATCCGACAGAAGGGCTTATAGTAATCCGTTGCGAGTCTCACCACTTATAATCGTACATCAGTAAAACGGTCAGCCGAGGTAACGGCCGTAGCATTTCACTGCCGAGCTAGCAGTCTGTAGCAAGTTGTAGCAGGTGGTAGCGCGTTACCAGATTTAAAAAGTCTGCCGATGTCACGCCAGTACTCTTCAGGCATATCTATCACGTACATGGGTTATCTGTCCCAGGGGAAGTGATTATCACCACATCGAGTCGCGATTATCAGTTTCAGGAGACAAGCCGCATATCATATGGTCAAACCAATCGTAGTAGCCTATACGTGATTATGCCCTACAGCTACTGGTAGCTAAGAACAGCATGGAAGACTTCTTTATTCGCAAAGCTATTGATGTAGAACTCTCGCCCAACCTCCAAGCAATTGTCGCACGTCATTCCAGGTGGCACTTGTGCACCGAACCTAGGAACGAGTTGAACGGCCTGCTGAATATCATCCAAACGGATGATGTCTCCTAAGTGCTGGCCAGTGGTTCGAACACGCCGTTGGACGACAAACATTTCAATCTTCGGAGCAGGCGCAACAACGCGTATACCGTCCACTACTACGAAATGGGCATTGGAGAAGTTGAAAAATTCGACATAAAGGAGGGGCGGCGACGGAGGAATGGTGATAGGCTGCAAAATGGCTCGGACTTGGGCAACGAGATAACCTAGAAAAAAAGTTAGTAGAGTGAATGGTAATAAGAAACGCAACACATGCGTTCATCTGCGCGATCCGCTGAAATCACCTCACCACTCTCGTGACAGACGAGGACGGTGTTCGCCCGACCCCATGGCATATCGATGCTCGGGGGAACCGCCTGAATTGTTTCAGGCGGTGACAGTAAGAGGGAATCTTGGGCTGAACGCTGCTGAATGCGAAGTTTGTTCCAGGCATGAATGTCGGAGAAAGGAAGGGGACGAAGGGGTGAAGATAGCCGACGACCGTTGCAGCTCGTGTACGACCGACCCGAGAAGAAATCTCCCAGTGCAGGTCGCAGATCGTTTATCGAGAGAAGGGTGGCAGCGTCATTGAGCGGGATGCTGGGAAAGTGAGGCTTAACGGTAAGGAGAAACGCAGTAGAGTTATCAGAAGAAATGCGAGACCGAGCGCTGTCGAAGATAGACTTCCTGGGTGCTACGAAGCCCATATGCTGTTCATTTGGCAATACATTGGAAATCCAAGTCGATTCCGGATAGTACATCTGCATCTGCGTTGCCTCGTGTAGCATCTCATTGATCAGGGGCGCACCCGCTGTCTTGAGCGTCGTAAAGAGCTGGAAAAACCGCTGCTTTTCTTGTCGATCGAGGAAGCGACAGCACTGGCTATGGTAATTACGGCGATTGGAGAGGCGATAGGGTGTCTTGACGTGAGTAATATGACACCTTTCGGTGATGTCGCTACTCCACTGGTAAGGAGAACCCATGGCACGTGTGCTCCGCACGACGTGTTGGGCCAGCTCCAGCTTTGGGATCTGGAAGTGTTGAAGCGGTCCATTCTTCCCTTGGCGACCTCCGGCAGAAATGATACTTCGTTTGTAGTGATGGAACTCCCGCAGAGCTTCCGTGAGCGCGTGTAGGGTCTCGTCGTAGAGGTAGATATTCTGCGCGAGAAAAATGAACTCAGTGATTGCCCGAACAGCGCAGAGAACATTGTCCGGCAATGCCCCTGCAGCGACAACAGGGAGCACCTTTTCAAGGTCGCGATGTTCCCTGCCCGTGCATTGCTTGAGAGTGGAGATTCCATTCGGCCAGCTACGTGTCCCAATTCGGGGCTGAAGGAGAGCGAGGCGGCGGTCAAGTTCCGTGCCCCCAATAATATTGACAACCCATTGCAAGCAATGGTCAAAGTAAAATTTGTGCCACTGATGGAGGGTGTCAGGTGTGAGAAAGAGGGATGGGCACGCGTCACCCCAATCACCCCAAAACGGCTCCACCACGCCGTTGAGACGCCTTGCTAGACATACCTTATGGAATGCAACAATGTTGCATGGATCACAGGCGACACACGCCTCGCGGATAGCTGCAAGAGTATTCTGTCGAAGACGGGGGGGATGGGGAGTCGGGTCGCCGAAGTGGTCTGCTGCAGCAACGGAAATTGGAGAATTCTTCGACGAAACACATGCTACAAGGAGCTGCTCGGGGTAATCTGCGATCCAGGCGACGAGTGGCGTATGGATGATATGAAGGTCGCCGTTGGGATCGGATAGTACTGTACCATCACGATTTGCTAGCTTTAAGTTCTTCATCACAATCGAAACAGCGAAGTGATACACACGGGCGGACAAAACAGCCTGTACTGCAGGCAACACGTTACGGAACTTCGGAATTGGAAGATATGCAGCTAGCGCGAATGAATGGGAAGTGGCCTTCATCCGTACACCTGCATGAATATTAGCTAGCGAGAGTAAGAGCGGGTGCATTTCTTTATTGCCGGTGCCGATCGTCAAAGGAGTTTTGTCCGAAGCACCAATTACGCCAATGAAGGAATGACCGCTGGGTAATGAATCCTATCACAAAAAGTTTCAGGGTCACGAGCATGCTTGATCGACATGTTGCTAACTGACCTGTATCTTCCAAGCCTGATCAGTGCTCATGAACTCGCCGTACACACGCTCCATGCCATTCAGTGTTTCCTCGAATTCTTGATAAGGATCCATGTCCATGCAATGGGCAAAAACGGGATTACGAAAGAGGTGCTCGACCACCTCGAGACCATCGCGCCAATAAAGAATAATAGGATCCTTCGTTTGATACGATCCCACTTTGATTTCTTGAAAACGCCAACGTGGGACCTCGGGTAAGGATTCGATACGTGTACGCAGGTCCTTGGCTGTGTTGAATGAGACGGGGAAGTCCTTCGTCTATCCGAGAGTGAACAATCACACAAGTACTGAATAAACATACTCACGCGTTGTAGATGTAAGTAAGCATCGATCTCCTTTTGCGATAAGGCGCCGCTTGCTAGCCAGTTGGCAAGCTCCCACTCGCTTTTGGACGCAAATGGATAATATACATTTTCAGAGTCACGGATGTGCGCGAATTTATCTTGGTCCATGCGCTGCAGATGATTCAAGCCTCCCTTGAGGCATTTACCTTGATTAGGGTGGTACGTTCGTATACGCTGTAAAGTCGGTTGAATGGGAGTGGGGGGAGATGCCTGTGGGTCTCCCTTTGGAATGGTGGGGTCAGTTCGACCCAAGGGGACTGGAGTTGCCTGGTAGAGGTCAAGGAGAGTAGAAAAGACTGGAAACGCGCCCTAGAAGTCCCAAGGAAAACCAAGATAACGTCTAACAACTGTCTGATAAGGGAGAACAAATATTCCGAGGCCCTCGGGCTCAGAATTCCATCTTACTCTGTCTCTGGTAATGGTTGTTATTCTCCTCTAGCTAAGTACAATGTACTGTAGGTGCGAGTGTGGCTTACATAAGCCACAACTCGTCCAAATAGTAAGTAAAAGATAGTATAAAAGTATAAAAACAAAACAGTAAGTAAAAACAGTGAAATAAAATAATTTACCTAGTAGGGAGGCTTCCCTCCCTACATCCAAGGGTGGCTTTAAATAGTGACTGTCCCCAGTCATCACGTACCAAACTGTATCATATAGCAAGACAAGGGTATCTTCCTCGAAACAGAAACTCTAAGCCAAAACTCAAAAATGCGAACTCGAAAACAAAAGAAACCATAAGAAACAAACAAAGGACACTACTCAGCTGAAGGGGGGACAGTGCTCGAAGGTATCCGAAAGTCCTCGAGAGCCAAAAATGGCTCAGAAGCGGCTCGAAGGGGGCTCGGAGTGGTCTCGAAGGGGCTCGAAGGTGCTCAACCTCACCTGAAGGTACTGTGAGGTTGTTTGAAGGTATCTCGAGGGGCATCGAAGGTGTATCGAAGGTGGTCCGAGGGTCTCGAAGGGGAGTCGAAGGTGGATTGAGGCTTTGGCTTCGAAGGCGAGACTGGTCTCGAGCCTCGACAGGCCTCGAAGGGTGACTCGAGGGTGGGGCTCGACTCGAAGGGGAAGGAGGAACTCGAGATGGGGAAACAAACCTTCCAGAGGCTGTAACGAGCCTCGGGATTCGACTTGGACTCGGTTCGAAGCTTCGAAGCTCCCTATCGAGGGCTCGGGAGGTGCTCGAAGGGGGGCGACTTACTCTCAAAGGGGACATAGGCACTCTCGAACTCGAAAGGTGCTCCTGGGAAGTCTCGGAGTCGCCTCGAGACAAGGTGAGGGGTTGGGTAGACTTGAAACTCGAAGGGGGAGAGGGTACCTGTTCCACTAGTCTATCTGGGCCTTGAGCGAGGGCCCAGGAATCCAATCGAGCCTGGAGGGTGCGCCCGAGTGCCTCTTGAGGGATCTCCTCACCTGTAGGCAGTACAACTCGTCCTCGAACGATCCTACACTTGCCTGCAGCTAGATACGAGCTGCAGACCTCGCATCGAGCTCGGATATGTCCATCTCGACCACAGAAGAAGCAAAAGGTATACCTTCGAGGCTGCACTTGGTGCCTCAATGCCTCTCGAAGGCCAGGGGATGGCTCGCTTGAACCTGCAGAGTCTCGAAGAGGGAACAAACCCCTTGACACTCTTGAACGCAACTCAAAAGAGGCAGGAGTGGGCTCCAACATCAGAGATGAGGATTCTCGAAGCAAAAACGAAGTACTTTGGGGTGGCTCGAGATGCGAGGGTGGCTTCGAATGGGTCTCGAGGGGAGAGGAAGGCTTCAAGGGGGTCTTCGAAGATGATTCAAGGCGAGAGGAGAGGTTCGAGGGGGAAACTGAAGGCTCACCACGTCGAAGGAACTGATTCAAGGTTGAACTGGGGTCACGAGATGGTCGCCAACATGAATCTCGATCATCTCTCGAGCTACGAAGTGGGTTTGAAGCTGAGTCACTAGCCTGCCAACCGTGGTCACACCTATGTGGACGAACCACAGGGTGCCACGAGCCTGCATTGGTGACTCGGAGAGGGGACGAGCTGCTCGAGGCAAGCTCACGTGAGTGAGGGGGGTACTTCGAGGTTCGAGGGGATGCCTCGAAGGGGAAACAAGGGTGAAGCTTCGTGCTCGAGCTTCCCTGGGAGCATCTTCTAGAGCAAGACCGAGAATACTCCACAGGGGAACTTGACTGGTAGCTGATCGAGGGCGAGTGCGAATGTGGAGAGGGTGACTCGAGAGCTGACGAGGACTTCTTCGAAGCTAGATGAGGAGATGAGCAGCTTACCCCATCCTCAATAACCTCCTTTGTAACACGAACAATGACCTCGATAGGCCACAGCTGCCCTGACCTAAACAGGGGGTATCTCGACTCGAGCCTCCTCAAGACCTCGACCTTGACTCGTGGTGGGAGGCCTCGAAGAAACATCTGGGACTGGTGGCTCATCTCGAGTGCATTCCCTCTTACCATGCCCAAGAACCAGATTCGGAATACACGAAGGTAGTCCCCCAAGGCTTCGACAGAGCTGAGCTCGTTGCGACGAGTATCCTCGAGGCAGGACTGGAACTCCTCAAAGCACTCGAGGGTATCCTCGACTGGTTCGATCTCAGGGTACTGAAGTGTTACAAGCGCCTTAAAACCATCCCACTGCCTAACAGCTGGGGAACTGGCAGTGAGGAGGCGCCAGAGCAACTTGTCGAGGGGTGGGGCTCCCTCGATTGCGATCGTCATTAGGGACAGGTCCCCTGACCTTCCCTGGGCCCTACCATACTCCACCACCTCTTCGAAGTAAGCTGGAAGGTCACGTCCCTCCCCTGAGAACTCCGGATGCAACTCGAGTGGGGCTCGAGACAGTCTGCATGCGTCTTCCATCACGAGTGGTATATACGAAGCTCAAATGAATTTATTTCGCGTTGTAGTCGATTATTGACAGTAGTATCGAGGGTAGGCACGAGCCTTGAATGTCCACGGTTGGCCTCGAAGGGTATACGAAGGGGGGTGGGGTCGCCTCGATGCGACCTCGAATGTCTATGGGGGGTTGGTGGAAGCCTTGTATACACGTTACGAAGTGGACTCGACCACTGAAAACGAAGAGAAAACGAAATATAGTCACCGTGTGTGACTCGAAGACTCAACTCTCAGCTTGCAGCCTCGCTCGACTGCAAGAACGCGCAGAAAACGAATAATATACGTCTGGGTTACGTCTGGATATGTCTACGAACGACTGCAGATGCGTCTAAGTGAACGGCTACGTCTCGAAGGCGTCTCGAAGGGGGGCTCGATACTCGTCTGTGGGTCTCGAAGTGTCTGGGATCTCGAAGGGACTATGGGGTCTCGAAGGGGCTTTCAATCGACTCTAAGGGGTGGGGAATAGGTTCCTACAACTCGAAACGGCACGAAAACGCGAGGGGAGGTGCCAGGGAGCAAGGCTGTGGCAGAGGGGGAGGATGGCAGTGCGTTGACGAAGAACCACTGAATGCGATGCTACGAAACCTTGGGACGTGGTAGAGGACGTCTAGGGGTGCTGGGAGATCAAGGAAACGAGAGGATACGCGCACCCAAACCCGAGTTATGCCAAAATTCGTCCGACTGAGCCTTTCTCCACAAAAAGAGGGATATCTCCAGAACCGCTGAAGCGTACGCGTCGAGAAAGGTATCGTCCGAAAGCTCTCGTCGAGTAGATTCAAAGTCTCGAAAAGCGAGAGGTAAGGCGCGTCGGTTTTTGAGAAATCGCGTGTGCAAGCTCGAAGGTAGGGGAGAAGTGGAGATTACCAAGCAAACAGCCCCCTCGCGGTGGGCTCCAGATGTAGAGTAAGATTTAATTGAGTCAGGGGATGAGCAGAGATCTGAGGGAGGAATTCTTCCAGAGGGACTTCTATAGCCTGGAGAGACTGTCTAGAGACGTCTGATGCTGTCTGATGCTGTCTGAACACGAATGAAGGCAACTCGAGGCCTTCTCGAACCCGAACTCGAAACTCGAAACTCTCGAAACTCTCGGAACACGACTTGTTACTTCCCTAAGTAAGTACAGTGTAATGTAAGTGCGCGAGTGGCTTACTTAAGCCAACTCACGTGTCTAAACTCGAAACTAAGTTAGGACTAAGGTAAATGAACAGAAATAAAAGTGAAAATAGAAACTATAAAATAAAAGAAATATCCCGGTAGGGAGTACTCACTCCCTACAACGCGACACTAGTGCTGGCGGGGGAGCAGTGTCAGGACACTCATTGCGGGTCTCGTCTTCATCGACGACGCCAGGATGAAGGGAAGAGAGTGTGTTCGCGCGTATACCGCTCTCAATGTCACTATCGAGGTTCTCGTTTGCATCGTCATCATCGTCGCTATCGCTTGCATCAACTAGAAGGTCTATATATTTACCGAGAATATAATATGAAGTTCGTTGAACGTCACTTACCGTCATTAGCAGCATCGACATCATCATCGCCCAAAGGTGACTCTGCGGGTTCCATGTTAGGCAGGGTTCGGACAAGCCACTGTCCACATGGACCTGGCCTGGACAGATGCTGTACCACGTCATGCTCTGTGGTAAATGATGTGGCACAGTTAGGACAGGTGAAACCAGTATTGACAGGAGCAGGAAGAGAAATAAGGAAGGGATCTGCGGCGGCCATTCCGATGGTGAAGTTCCAGGCTACCGTTCCACGTAGGGCATGAAAAGATGATACGTTCATGGGTAACTTAGCATGATTCAGTAGACACTTACCAGGGGAATAGCACGGAACTTGGATCGCCGACGTGCAATGCGCAGACCACGACTTGTAGGAGTGGGACTGTAAGGTTAAGGTTACAGGTTGTGGTGTTGCAAGCCGCCAAAGCCATACTACCAAACAACTCATCCACTGGTGCCAATATGCCCGCGCAGTCGTCTCCAAATCACTCAGTTAGCACACCACAATCCAGTCATTTTGCTCTTCCTTCGACACCCCCTTCGTCGAAAACAGATATGACTAGCCCTCCACCAACCAACTCGAGGGAGAAAACGGTTCCAGCTCATACTGTGTTACCTGCCAACAGTCTCAAGCGCACTCACTTTCAGTTGGCCTTGCCATCTGATACGAGTAATGGCTCCCCGCACAAAAGGGCCAAGAAACTCATGACAACGGTCAGGCAATCTATATAAGTGATTAGCTTGATTATACTCATAACTAGGCACAGGCTACTGCCAGCATATCTCAGGAGGTGGAGGACCTTCGTTCCCATCGCACGCTGCAGCTCGCTCGTGCCACTCGAGATGCATTTGCCGCAGGCGTCAGGTATCGGCATCTCCGCCTTCGAGAGATTGAATTGATGCGAATAATGGCTACCGATGAATATGAAGAGGCAGAGGCCCTTCTGAAAGCTGCTGACCGTCAAATCGGGGAAGTCAAGCATATCCTTAACTGTGAAGGAAGAGGATCATTCAACATCGGTATCAAAATTTTTCCAGAAGACAATAATAACAGCGAAGGTACCGACTCTTATTCAGGACCAGACAATACTGGAGGTGACAGGCTTGCCAATTTTCCAGAAGACGATAATAACAGCGAAGGTACTGACTATTATTCAGGACTGGACAGTACTGGAGGTGACAGGCTTGCCTCTCCTTCACCCTCTGGTTCCGACGACGTTTAAGTTCTTTATCTCACATGCTTCCGAATGAACACTAGCCATCGTAGCACCTTGTCCATCCTATATCTGTGTTCAACCTTGTGCTAACTGTACCCTTGTAACTGCATGCAAGTATGTCTATTGTGTACGCATGAATGTTACTTGTTACGACAAATATGTCTTGTGAGACTCAACAGCAAATTTGCCACACAGTTTACCAGCAACCGACTCATCAACGACCGCACCACACGTGGAGAAGGTTACACCTCTGATCCAAACCCCCCCATCCCAAGGTTCCCCGTCCCAAGATCCTCCGTCCCGGAATCTTCCATCCCAAAATCCTCCGATTCCAGACCCAGCGACCTAGGCCAATCCTCCGTGCAAGCCCCTCGAGCCAGTAAGTTCAATAATCGATCTCATTTCCTTGCAAGTCACCTTTCGTCTCTGTTTTGCACGTAGTGGACGTTTTCTATTACGCCATGATTAGGGGGCCAGGGTTTGGACGGACTCCACGCACACTCTGCTGCAGGGTCTATCAGGATGCAAAATGCCAGACTATGGCCTTCTTTTCGGTGATCTGGATACACGCAAGCAAACATCCACCTTTGGGGTGGATGTTATATACCGTCTCAGCTCTTTCCCCCCTCCAGCTCAAGCCCTTTGTAGATATGCCTCCTCATGAGTTCGCGGTATGGCATGTCCCCACCTTACTGACGCACTTTCGTTCCATAGGTATCAATCTTACTTCCGAACCAAGGGGACATGGTGGTAATGCAGGTGGCCGTGGTCGCGGTCGCGGTAATGCAGGAAGCCGCAGTGGTCGCGGTCGCAACCAAGTAACACCCGCGTCCGGCCCCGCAGAACAGTACCCCTTATTCCAACCCATCCCATATCATGGACGCTATGAGGACACAGTGGTCGGTATCGGTTCAAGTAATATCGAATCTGAGGAGCAAGATCCGTTTGCTCAGAGTGCCTACACCCTCGGTATGATTTCTCGACCTTACTCTTGCACACTAATTGACCAACTTTTACAGCTGACGATCATTACCAAGCTGAGGCATACCCTCACCACGATGCCGTACCCTCCCATGCCACTCAGTCCCATCAACTCGGTTCAATCGATCCGCCCCCTTCTTTCTACAATTCAGTAGAGTATGCGCAACATCAATACACCATACCCCAGCCGCCGGTGGTCCCACCGGCGGCCGCTTCCGACACTGCTAGCAGACTTCAGGCGGCTGCTGCCATGATCCAGGTAAGATTCAAGTTGATTCAAATTATTGTATTCTAGACATTTTACTGCTAGGCCGCGGGAACAGAATCGGATGTGTTAGCAACCCACCAAATGCGTCGTGGTGCTTCTCGTGCCCCATCTCAAGATCGACTTCGTACTTTTGCAGATTCCTCAATATACTCACTGTCTTCGCGACGAACCTCATCCCTCGGAAACTTGTCAAGAGCTGCCTCGTCAAGAGCCACGTCTGTCTATACTCCAAGTCAATTGTCTTTGCATGTTGCAGGCAGTGCGGATGGCATTCCCAAGCATCGTGCACCACGCGGTACCTACAAGAAGGGTATCGATGCACTATGTCTTGCGTGGTATAGCGAAGATGTTCAGGAGGTACTAAAGTATGCACGCCGTGCGCTGGCGAGTGAAATGATATTGAACGTCGGTTGGCGTCATGGCCAAAAATCTCAGATCGCTTGGAAGACAACTGTACGGGAAAGTTTGATGCTCGCGAATGTAGCGTTGGGTGCCAGTGAGTCACGAAAAATATCTTAACTTTCCAAGATCTCATGATGTTATAGACGTAGAAATGACAAAAGAGATTGAAAGTGTGGTATGCTCCTATTCGTTACAACTGAAAAACTTATACTAACATACTGCCAGATTTTAAAATCCTTGAGCTTCGTACGATCCAAGGCTGTCGAGTTTGGTGAAACATATGCGATGGAATTCGTTAAAACTGAGGATGCTCAACTTCTTGCAAACCCAGCAGTGTACACGGAGTGGAGGATTGCCCGAGTACGAACTCTAAAAGATCAAACTAATGCCACAACATTCTTTATGCATGAGCGCGATGATAAAGTACGTGTTTCTGTGACTCAAATAGCACAAAACTGACAAACACTTAGGGAATGATCGTCCGATGGTTTGGCAACTCCATATTTGAAACGTTCCATCTCCACTTCTGGTACACGCAAACGGCATCCCCGGTCAAGACATTCTCGAGCAACTACACTACCACGCCGACACACATGTATGCACTTTCTGGTGTAGCTGTAGGTGCTTGTTCCTTTAGACGAAATTGTACTGACTATTCCACAGCTCGCTTGTGCTCTAGACCGCGTCGCGACAGGGCAAACACACAATTCCGGACGCGCACTCGCCTTCACCGGCTCACAGTACCATTCGACTTACAATGCGTACCGCAAAGGCATTCTAGAAGCGTTGCAACACGCCATCATTGGTCCCCCTTTAACCAACCGTCTAGACTGGTTAAATAACCAGGGAATGTGAGTCGTTTTTGCAGCACTTCTCTTTTAAAGGTGACGTGTAGTGGCAGGGCAATGCTGTCCTCCAATTATACGGCACTCTCATCTCCGAAGAAGGCCCCCGCCGTTTTTATTCCCCCTGAAAATGAGGTAGCGGCCTATGCGGCCGAGTCGTCATCTAGCACACTGACATTTAGTATTCCGCCCCATTCCGATACGACTCGCATCTACCCAGATGCGGTACCAAGCAGTACGTATGGTGGTTTCGCTCCGGAGGCTGGTCCATCGACCAACAGCTTTATGTGGGATGGGGTGTCGTATCTTGAAAACGACTCTTTGGATCAGGGAATGCACCGGCCATTCTAATCATCACCCTACAATTTTTCTGTTTTTCTTTTTTTTTCCGTTGACCTCAGTGCAATCATGTCTAGTGTTCGTGTTATTTCGATAGGCCATATAATACAATCATGTCTGCGATCAGATCAAAGTCGAGATAAGTCCGTGCCAGACTGATAAGATCCATCTACCCAGCTATCTTAAGAAAAATAATAATAATTTTCGTAGGGACAATTCGAGCCAGATCTCGTTGTGCTGCTGTGGCTGTGGTAAATTTGCTACCATATGCTACCGACTGCTACCGACTGCTACCGGGTGGTACTGTAGCAGCTGCTCGGTACCGTACTAAATTTTTGGTAACTTGGTCCGCCGTGGGTACGGACCATTTCTAACCACCAGCCGACCTACTGATGTAGTGCGTCCAATTGGTGTATTCTTACTCTACTGCTACGAAAGTCTTTCCTTCATTTCCATCGAACCCCTCAGAGATGACGAGATTGGCATCCTCGACGGGGTACTGGAACTCAACAACAAGAAGGTGCACAGTATCATGACACCGATATGTGTTAGTTTCCACTCAGAAGCTTCTGCGTTCCTTCTCCTTATGCGAGCTTTTCCTCAGGACGTGGTGACTCTGAGCTCGGATACCATACTAGACCATCCAACGGTGGAAGCAATGTAGTCTCGTTTATCTGACGTCCTCATCAGCCAGGTGACCCATTGGCCTTCCAGGCCTTGCTTCTTGTCAAGAAGGTAAAATGTCTTCTGTCCCTTGACAAAAGATGGCACTTGACTCGGCGACCCAGCTCCTGATCTATGGTCCATCGAAAAGTTTACCGGTTTCTCATTTCAAGCTCTCCATTCTTCCCGAAGCACATCCTTCTATAAATTGCTTCCAAGCGTTGGATTACTTGTAAGATGACTTTTTATTTTAGTTGCGGTACGGTTTATGAATGTTCCCCCTAGCCAGACTGGGCGCGCGCACTTGCTCCTGATCAGTCGTACGCCAGGCATTGCGGGCGGTGCCATTGGTGTGATCACGCTGGGAGGTCCGTTTTCTTAAGCACTGAGCTGCGGTCACTTATCTAACCTCATTCCTCACGACACAGACGTCATCGAAGTCAGTAACTGCCAGACTCACGTTGTCTCAAGAGCTGACGCTTTCAGCAGGAAATCATTTCTGAAGAAATCGTGGACGAGACAGATCGATACGAAGACAACCAAAGCAAGAAGCAAGCCAAGCGGTTAACTAACGCCGCAGTGATGCGAGGGTGAGTAACATTTATGCAAATGATGCCATGTCCAGATGCACCTAACTTACGTCTTGCTAATACCAGTATTGTCGAGCGGGAACGCAACCTGTCACGCCAGACGCCAGAACAGCGCACACCCCTACTTCCCAATTCTCCTCCAGCTGGAACGCCCCCGCGTGGTGGTTACGGGACGCTTAGTGCATCTTACAAACACTGACCTATCATCTGCATGTATGTTGACATGGCCACCCATCGAACTTTGAAGTTCCAGCTCTGATATCCGAAGCATACAGTCCTCAATTATCATATATCCATTGTCTCGTTTCATTGTTGTTACAGTGGACACGTGTTCTAGCTATTGAGCTTGCGTTTCGTTGCTGTTTGTATCATCCAGTTCGCGAACTCTGTCCTGCGTTGGGGGGGTAAAAGGGTTGACAGCCAAAAGCGTGACGCGAGTCTCACTTCTAACGCAAACAAATGAGAGTCGAAGGACGCTGGCGCGAGCTTCCTGACAGACTCTGCCAGCTGGTATAAGTAATCCTGTATGAAAGAGGAGCTCGTTCAGATATGCGGGTAGTCATTGGTGTTCTGAAGCCACCTTATTTCTGCCCGACGGTCCTACCGATCTCCAGATGCGATCTGCAAGATCCCCCAACGGCTCTGAGCCCACTGAAGACGCCAGTTTGTACTTATCGGAAGTGACGCCGTGCACGAGACCACGCACCGAACGAGGGGTTATGCGGACGGCCGACATAACACTACGGGGAAACGTTCAAACATCCGATTCAATACGACCACGTCGTGAATCCAAGCACTGACATATGCCTTTCAAATTGAAAGCTGGGTTAAGGGATACGTGCAGATGTACTAGAGACACATAAACGCACATTGTGGACGATGACTTTCTCGATCCCGTCTTCTATGGTATACACATCGACCGTTTCTAGGGTATATCCATCCTAGGACGGGTGAAGTGTCTCTCGAATATTCTTAAATCTGAGCATGCTTTACCTTTTCGCGGTAATCTACGGATCAGAAGGGTATACAGTCAGTTATCCGAATGCAGGGCGCCGCTGATTGATACAGCAAAAAGATAAAATTCCGATCAGAGCACCATGAGAACTCACCTAGATAATCGCGAACCTCTGATTCGTAGAGAGGGTTTATTGTATATGCGATACCTGCATAACAACATAGCGCATATACGATCACCAAGTTAGCCATACCAGGTGTGCGCCTGCTTCACAATGGAACAAGCGGACTCGCCCCAAACGACGTCTTCGTCCGGAAAGGCATCCTTTGTGACGGAACAGATGACATATCCGTACGATAGCGTATGCAGTATATGATGGTGTCAGTAACGAAGTGGGGACGAGGGACGCTGGTAGAGACGTACGGATGCAGAAAAGTGATCCCAGTCCTCTTTGTGGATCAAGGTAACGACTCGCCCAGGGTTCTTTGACGTGCATTCACAACAGCAGTACAAGGAGACGGACGAGCAAGTCAAGAGTGTGTAGGGCGCTGCACACTACTGAACTCTGTACATACCTCGGGTGTTCCGCGATGATCATGCGATTTCTGTGAGAACCGCCGTACATAACCCTTCAGAAATCCTGGCACTAATGATCGCGATGGTCAGTGAATCATCATAAGGAAACCCATTCGCTGAGGCCGATATGGCGGACTGCTGGTACCTTGCGATATGACGTTTGGAGGCGGCTAGTGATGTCAATAAAACACCCCATCTTCGTTGGTCGCACTGTACCTTGAATATAAGGGACCCATACCCGAACACGACGTACGGTGCCTTTGAGGGCATTCAAGCAAATTACTACTGGCTAGAATACAACGCAACACAAGCGTATTGGATGGTAGTTGTCGCACGGCACGTGACCAGACGACACCTCTCTGAGCTAGCGAATGTAGCGTAGTCAGTCGTATCGTATTCTCATTTCATTTCATACGGTCCATTAGTTGGCACTGAGTAGAGAAAATGCTTGGACACACGGGTACTAACACGATGCTAGGCATTGCTTACCTGAAGTTGTACTTCACACGAGCCCTCCATTCGATGAACGCAGGCCACAACCAGTAGAGAATCTGGGCAGCCCTGAAATAACGAGGAATATACACCGTCTTCTCTCCCCTGTCAATCGCGCGTATGCACCGCCTCGCCACCACCTCCCGCTTCAAACCATTCTTGTTTGGGTCATCTTCGTGGACCTTTGGGGCACCAGTCCAATTGGGTGGGTTGTCCACCGCAGACGCACGAAAATTACCCTCTATAGTGGCAGGGAGGACAAAGGTGAAGTTGATAGAAGGATGTTCGATTTGGAGGGCTTGGAACAGCATAAGGGAAGCACATTTGGTTGAGGCGTAGATGGACCGGGTGGGGGGAGGGATAACCGCTGCAACGCTGGACAACAACAGTATCGTTGGAGAGGGAGATGTATAGGTCAGGAGAGGGATCTATCGAAGAAACGAGTCAACAAGGAAAACAGTGATGATGAGAGTGATGGCTGACGAAAGTGACAGAGGCGACAAGAGGGCCGAGATAATTGCCATTGATAGCGGCTTGAGCAGCATCGACCGCATGATGAATGCCCTCCGGACTTGCCTGGGCTCCTACGATATCTGGAGTTGACATCTCAACGCCGGCAACGCACATGAGAGGCTGCAGAGACGAAACTCCGGCAGCAATAATCAGAGTGTCCAAGCCGCCCCACGCTGAAAAATGCAGCTTGAACCTCATCGTCCTCGCGACTTTCGCAACGGCATAAGGTACGCACCCTTTTCCAAGGTCTCGCGCACTTTGACCATCTCGTTGACATTCGAGATATCGGCTCTGACACCTAGCATTCTACCCTCGAATCCATTCCGAGCAGCAAGCTCGACACAATCCTGCACGACGTCGTTGAGCTTGTCCTCTCGGCGACCTACCACACAGACATATGCACCTCGAAAAGCATACTGCTGAGCAATGGCACGCCCGACACCGCTCGTGGCGCCGAGAACGAGGACTCTTTCTTTACCAACAGCGATGAGTCTGGTTCGTCGTGGTGCCCAGCTATGAATAAGCAACCATGCCAAGACCGACAAAGATACGGCACTAGTGATGGATAGTGGTACCTGGGGCACCCTATGAGCCAGGCTTGACAATGATATCATGCCCATAGTGTCACTCGGCACGGTGGTACGGTCGACAGAAGTCACGTGCAGGCAACTCGTGGCTGGAAATCTCAACAAGTGCGCGACGCATGATAACAAAGTAAGTACGGAAACCGAAACACCAGCGTAAAACAAGAAAAGAGTAGAGTAACTCGAAACCCACTCACTAACGACAGACTACACGGTGAAAGAACCCATACCAGCTGACATTACTCATCGAAGGTCCGGAGACTAGGTCCTCATAGCTTCCGCGGCTTCTCCCTCATTCATCTTCGCAGCCCCCTTCATCTCCCTCTTGATTCTCCTTCCCCTCTCTCCCCGTTTGTCTTCATCCCCACGTCGCCGTACCTCCTCGCTGACGATCTAGGAGGTCGGACAGGTGGTACAGGATATGTCACTCCAGCTCGTATAGGTGCCGGCTCGCATTCGCCACTTCTGCTTCCTTTCCCATGTCGACTGCCACTGCCACCCTGTTCACAATACTGGTAGCTTCCTTCTCCACCCCGATGCCCACTCGCTCCGACTTGCGGCTCGGCTCTCGAAGCCAACGAATAAGGGTCATAAAGTGGCTGATGGGAGTAGTGACGATACTCATGTCCCTGGGGATTAGCACGCTCATCAAGTCGTCGTGAGTCGGGTCCCAAAGTATGTCGATGGTCAGACTGCCCTTGTTGACCATACTGACGGTTGCGTGGGTCTTCGCGTTCCCCATCTCGCACTTTGTGTTTGTTCTGATGTTGATATGCAACATGACCCACATGATGACTTTGCTTCTGCTGCTCTTCGCCAGTACTGCCCAGATCTTCTCGTGGTAAGGCATGATGTGTAAATTCAGGGCTTGGAAGTTCAGGTTCATGTGGGGAATTGGTGACTGCCCCTTGAGAATCACTTGACTCGGATTTCGTCTGTGGTCATTTGTTAATGATATGTGTTGGTTTGGATAGGTGTGGTCAACATGGATCGAAATTGAATTGCACCAGATAAAGGAGTATATTGTCAATTTTCCAAGGTAATGTCAGAAAGAACAATCAATTAAATCAACGGAGGGAGCAAACAGATGAGAATACACACCGACTGTGGATGGGTGATAGCAGGGCAAGGGTCAGCAAATGGCCAGCAGATCAAGAGTGGAGAATACACACAAACTGTGGATGGATAATAGCAGGGCCAGGATCAGCAAATGGCCAGCAGATCAAAAGGTGAGAATACACACTGCCTGTGGATGGGTGATAGCAGGGAAAGGGTCAGCAAATGGCCAGCAGATCAAAAGGTGAGAATACACACTCTCTGTGGATGGGTGATAGCAAGGAAGGAGTCAGAAAATGGCCAGCAGATCAAATGGTGGGAGTACACACAGACTGTGGTTGGGTGACAGCAGGACAGTGGTCAGCAAATGGCCAACAGATCAACAGGTGGGAATACACACTCTCTGCAGATGGGTGATAGCAGGGCAAGGGTAAGCAAATGGCCAGCAGATCAAAAGGTGAGCATACACACCAACTGTGGATGGGTGATAGCAGGGCAAGGGTAAGCAAATGGCCAGCAGATCAAAAGGTGAGAATACTCACTTCCTGTGGATGGGTGATAGCAAGGCAAGGGTCAGCAAATGGGCAGCAGATCAAAAGGTGAGAATACAAACTCTCTGCGGATGGGTGATAGCAGGGAAGGAGTCACCAAATGGGCAGCAGATCAAAAGGTGAGAATACACACCAAATGTGGATGGGTGATAGCAGGGCAAGGGTCAGAAAATGGCCAGCAGATCAAAAGGTGAGAATACACACCAACTGTGGATGGGTGATAGCAGGGCAAGGGTAAGCAAATGGCCAGCAGATCAAAAGGTGAGAATACACACTTCCTGTGAATGGATGATAGCAGGGCAAGGGTCAGCAAATGGCCAGCAGATCAAAAGGTGAGCATACACACCAACTGTGGATGGGTGATAGCAGGGCAAGGGTAAGCAAATGGCCAGTAGATCAAAAGGTGAGAATACTCACTTCCTGTGGATGGGTGATAGCAAGGCAAGGGTCAACAAATGGGCAGCAGATCAAAAGGTGAGAATACAAACTCTCTGTGGATGGGTGATAGCAGGGAAGGAGTCACCAAATGGGCAGCAGATCAAAAGGTGAGAATACACACTCTCTGTGGATGGGTGATAGCAGGGCAAGGGTCAGCAAATGGCCAGCAGATCAAAAGGTGAGAATACACACTCTCTGTGGATGGGTGATAGCAGGGCAAGGGTCAGCAAATGGGCAGCAGATCAAAAGGTGAGAATACTCACTTCCTGTGGATGGGTGATAGCAAGGCAAGGGTCAGCAAATGGGCAGCAGATCAAAAGGTGAGAATACAAACTCTCTGTGGATAGGTGATAGCAGGGAAGGAGTCACCAAATGGGCAGCAGATCAAAAGGTGAGAATACACACTTCCTGTGGATGGATGATAGCAGGGCAAGGGTCAGCAAATGGCCAGCAGATCAAAAGGTGAGCATACACACCAACTGTGGATGGGTGATAGCAGGGCAAGGGTAAGCAAATGGCCAGCAGATCAAAAGGTGAGCATACACACCAACTGTGGACGGGTGATAGCAGGGCAAGGGTAAGCAAATGGCCAGCAGATCAAAAGGTGAGCATACACACCAACTGTGGATGGGTGATAGCAGGGCAAGGGTAAGCAAATGGCCAGCAGATCAAAAGGTGAGAATACACACTTTCTGTGGATGGGTGATAGCAAGGCAAGGGTCAGCAAATGGGCAGCAGATCAAAAGGTGAGAATACAAACTCTCTGTGGATGGGTGATAGCAGGGAAGGAGTCATCAAATGGGCAGCAGATCAAAAGGTGAGAATACACACCAACTGTGGATGGGTGATAGCAGGGCAAGGGTAAGCAAATGGCCAGCAGATCAAAAGGTGAGAATACACACTTCCTGTGGATGGATGATAGCAGGGAAAGGGTCAGCAAATGGCCAGCAGATCAAAAGGTGAGCATACACACCAACTGTGGATGGGTGATAGCAGGGCAAGGGTAAGCAAATGGCCAGCAGATCAAAAGGTGAGAATACACACTTCCTGTGAATGGATGATAGCAGGGCAAGGGTCAGAAAATGGCCAGCAGATCAAATGGTGGGAGTACACACAGACTGTGGTTGGGTGATAGCAAGGCAAGGGTCAGCAAATGGGCAGCAGATCAAAAGGTGAGAATACAAACTCTCTGTGGATGGGTGATAGCAGGGAAGGAGTCACCAAATGGGCAGCAGATCAAAAGGTGAGAATACACACTCTCTGTGGATGGGTGATAGCAGGGCAAGGGTCAGCAAATGGCCAGCAGATCAAAAGGTGAGAATACACACAATCTGTGGATGGGTGACAGCAGGGAAAGGGTCAGCAAATGGCAAGCAGATCAAAAGGTGAGAATACACACTCTCTGTGGATGGGTGATAGTGGGGAAAGGGTCAGCAAATGGCCAGCAGATCAACAGGTGAGAATACACACCAACTGTGGATAGGTGATACCAGGGAAAGAGTCAGCAAATGGCCAGTAGATCAACCATTGAAAATACAGACAGACTGTGGATGGGTGATAACCTTACAGCAGTCACCAAATGGCCAAAACATTATTACATGATAGTACCCACTTCCTGCAGATACATGAGTCAGGCATGACTTCACCAGTGACCAGTCAATGAAAAGGTAGAAATACTCACTTCCTGCAGGCATGAAATAGTATATTGGGGGTCAGCAACTAGGCAACACCAATATAGTTTGGGCCAACCTCTTCCTGCAGGCAAGGGAAAGACACAAAAATCAGCAGGTGGCATTGAAATCTGGTGTCACTCCCCACCAACTGTGGTGGCCCCAGCCAGTGATGTCAGCAGACTCTCAATACAGAAATATATACATCTCCCACACACCACTTGCTTCTTCAACAAGTTTCGAAGGAGGCTCTTTTCTTCTACTGTTGGTCCATGATCTTTAGCTTGAGATTGTTCCCCTTGTTTTCTCGATACTTTTTTCCCTTTAGTGACAGTGATCTGGAATCGTCGCTCGCAGTAGGAACTTTCCAGTGATCATCAGCCCTCCCTGGTTGTAGACAGACAATACTTACCATGTAATGGTAAAACCATCTTTCAATGCTTCTAACACTGCAACCTCATTTCCATTCACCTCATTCCATTTTCCACAATGGCATCGATATCTTGCTGAAAACCTCCTTGAAACTTCAGTAGTAATAACCCTCATGATAATTTTGGTCCCTGCTTCAATGGTTGACCAAACATCACTTTCCCTCGTCAGTTGGGTCACGTTAGTGCCATCATCAATCACAAAATCATATTGGTCCCTGTCAATATACCACCATTGGATACGAGCTCTATCTGGCCGACATTGGCTGAGTATGCCAGGCAGAAAGTCACGCAATTGCTAAAAATGCAGTAAGCTTCATGCATCCCCATCTGAGCTTCAGGAACAGACGTCAAGCGAGCGGCATTGGTCAAGCAGCATGCGATGTTGCTCTCCTGTGGCATCAACTACTACCACACAGTCAGGGGTCATGGCTGCTGGCAAACGTCCTTCCCGCGTCATCATAGCTTGCCGGAAATAATTAAATTCCATACGCTGGGCGTGCATAAGCTCGACGAGCTGCAATTGAGACAAAACCTGAACGGGACAACAAATAAGTCAGAAGTAGCTCGGTGAAGATGCATCGTCACCATAAATTGTAGAAGATAGCTATTTATTTTGTTCGAGCATCCAGCTATGTCTTGCGTGAGTCGTGCAGACCCGGACCTGCGGCCCCACATTTTTCCCAGCTCGTTTGTGGTGTCCTCCAGCACTCTGATCGTGAAGCAGTATTCTTTCATCAGATATCCCACACATTCTCACCCAGCGACGTACTTGGTCAATGTCCGTCGATTGATTTCTTCAATTGGGGTCCGAGGAATTGGGGCATTAACTAAATGACAATGGAGAATATACAATTGGTGAGTGAGGCTGTATAAGGCTTCCCGGTTCTGGATTGATGTCTATGATAACGAGGTTTAGAATCAAAACGAAACTCTGAAATGGACCAAAATCACATCTATAACTTTAAGAATGGCCAGTAATCCGCTGATCGCAGACGCCAATGGAGCACCAACAGCTGGGATTGCTGCCACAGCTGCTTGTACCATGGGTAAAGTTATCTGCATGGCATCAGAGACATTTCGGAAGGATAGGACTTGGGAAGTCCCAGAGGATGCAACGTCAGTCGAGAGTTGCTGATCTGGGGAAGGGAAAACCTGGAACAAGTTCGAAGTAACTATTCATGCAGAGCCATCATGCAAGCCTACAATGTCAGGGTGATCGTGCAGCGTTCTGGCGGGTTTGTCTCTCCTCCACAGGGTCCTGATACGAACGGGAATAATCCCGCCTATAGTCTTGTTGGACATTTCACTGAGATGAATCAAACGACAGAGGTGGTAGTGGGAGAGGTATCACAGCGGCGACAGGTCCACTGCAATACCTCACCTATAACCACGAGGCAGCACGTGAGTGCACAGACTGTACGCGTCACTAGTCACATATCATAGTTTCGCACTTGCCAAGAGTCCAAGACCGATGATAGACGGTGCGCGCGGGTAGTGTCCACACATCCTATTGAGCTGCGACATACAAGCTACATGACCACCTTCAACGCATACACAATACCAAACAACTTCGTGATTTGATGTAGCACCGTCAAATACGGCCAACCTCATTTCGCTCCGACGATGTGCAAAGTCAACCACTACGCATCTTGCACACCCATACACTCACGATGAAAGTCCGTGTCAAACACCGGAACGCCGTTGCACAGTGGTGATGGAATACGGGCAACAACAACAACAACGATAATTATGCAGTGGCCGACGACGACGGCGAGGTATGTGGGCTCTGTAGAGTCCCCTATGAAGGATGCTGTCCTACGTGTAAAATGCCCGGAGAGGATTGTCCTCTCAGTACGTGTCTTTCTTTATCATGAAATAGCATTTCCTCCGTGGCTACTGAAGGTTCGGAACAATGAATACAGTATGGGGACAGTGCAGTCATGCTTATCATATGCACTGTCTACTGAAATGGCCCACATCAAAACAGCAATGCCCGATGGACCGTAGACCATGAGGTACGTCCCCGACCTTCTTTCTCCTTTTTCTCGAGCCCTCACACCGTTCCTCGTCGATGTCATGCGCAGTCACCGCAGAACGAAAAGTCAACAACATGCACACCAGGAACGAAGCACCTTCGCATGCCATACCATCGTCTCGTACAGGGTTCTTCTTGCCGTTGGGATATACTGCCGCATTTGTATCAATACATAGACACATAATGTATCCTTCGACACTAACCCTAATGGATCAATTTACGAAGACATGGCCGCCCACATGCTGCACATTCACAACGCTAACACTAATCCGATTGTGTACAGTAGTAATACATTGGTGCCTGACTTGTGCAACCTATTCGGCGCAAGAGAGACGCTGGAGAGTGGCAAACGTATAGAAGAAATCTCTTGACGAAGCACACTGGAATAAATAGTGAGACTGCTGGGGTACGCGTACACTCGCGACCTAAGAGCATCTAGGTTGACCTAGAAATGTAACAAACGAAGAAAGCCGGAGACAGATGAGAGAGATTGCATATCTACTTGTAAGATTGAGACACGATCAAACAGACAAGGGGGAAGAGGTGTCGTGATATATCGTGGCATTATTATCTTGATTTCAGATTGGTTAATGTTTTCTTTGGTCTCGGAAAAGCGTTGGCCTATTACTGTTCGTAACCACTGGGGCCTTGGAGAGAGGCCATCCAGATACGCGTTTTGTATAACCTTGGAAATGAACACGCAGCGGCGTCGTACCTGAACAGCTCTCGCACAAGCTCTGGGAAGTCAATGCGCTTTTCTGCAATGAAATAGAATGTCAATTTTCGTCGGTCCCTGTTTATTTCGCTGTGCATCAGCAAATTTGGTCCCATGGATTCGTGCACAACGATTTGCTGATATTCTGCATCTACAACCTCCATTGGTAACTTCTTCTGTCTGACTTTGTTCTGACAAAGCTGCAAAGCCTTTAATTCATCTTGTGCCTTGGCAAGAAGTTGTCTGCAAAGCCCGGGGGTTAAAAATCTGGGATCAACACCGCCAGGAAAAATGAACCGTACTGTCTATCCTGAGGCTGGGCCTTCCCATAGATCATCTTTGGATTTATTTCCTTCTTGGAACCTGGCTGACCACCAGGGCTCAGCGGACCGCCATCCCCATATGCGACCCGTTCCCTCTGGTCGCATTCGAAGACCTCAACTTGAGAGTGATTGAATCGTTGACGACGGTACCCAGGTCCTTCCCCTGATGTGCCTCCACGATCACCAGATCACCCACCCAAATGTCGAGACTGAGGTCGGTCAGGTAGAAAAGATCGGTGCGACCGGCCTTAAACTCGACGATGTAGAGTGGCCACGAAGCTGGAACAGACGACAGTGGCATGCCTTTGCCGAGATCGTTGAGATTTGGAACGGGTGTGTCGGACGAACGACGTTGCATTTGCTGGGGGAAAAACCAGCCCTCCTGAGGTTGGATCGGACGACCCGTGGTGGGCGACAGTGGGGATGGGATGGAACCCTGTGAAGTCGTTCGGTTATAAGGTGGGGGTCGTTGTTCCCCTGAGGATGATACTGGATGCCCTTCCCAGGGATGAAATGAGCTGTAAGGGATGACTGTTGTTGCTGTTGCTGTTGCTGCTGCTGAGAGCCATGACCATTGTTACCACCGGCGAGGTATTGGGCATCTATTAATTGTTGTTCCAACTGGCTGCGGGGAGGACTGCCACCAGCGGACAAACCACTATCGCTCGGAGAGCCGAAGCGCTGGTGGGATGCAAACAAGGTACCAGTTGGGATATTGAGGTTGATGCGTTGATAGGGGGATATCCAGTCTGACGACAGAGGACTTCTCGATACGGGGGCGTAAATGGGAAGCAAGGAAGGCTGGGTTAGGGGATGAGCTGATGACAATAGCCCAGACCTGTCTTTGGAGAGGCTGAGCGAGCCCAGATCTGTGGCAAGATCGTCGTCAGAGAGCATGAATCCACCACTACCGAACGAGGGAGCGTGGAATACGCGTGAATGCGCCCCTGCGGCCGATTCGTCCTGGGTGTTGTGGCCTGAGGCATTGAAGCCGACGATGGTGGGCCGTCAGGGCTGGACGACACTGATGCTGTGATGCCTGCTCGTCGTACCACTTCCACCACTGCCATTCTCATCTTTGGGTGCGTTCATACCTGCCCATAGCTCGCGAAGTGTGGAGCCATTGTTGAGGAGGATTTGCCCTACGTCCCTGACGAACGGGCTCATGTTAGAAGCATCGATAGTGTTATGTCTGTAGCCATTGCCATTGTTCCCGTTGCCAGACGATGAGTCGAAGAGGTGGCTGCTGTCTCCCAGGGGTGACTGTCCTATGGTCCCGAGTGACCCGCACCAGCTGGATCCAGGTGGTTTTATTCCCCCATAGCGAGATGGGATGCTGCGCGGGTTGGTAGAGGAGTCTGACCGGGAATACCAGATTTTCTGGTGTGTGCCAGACTGAAAGGGACTTGAAATGGGACAGATCGTCGTCATTCCTAGCGACTGAGACCTGCTACGGGTCAGATCTGCTGAGGATGGAAAAGGACGGCCACGGGGCACTGTGGTCGATGACTGAGCGTACGGAGTGCTGGCGTTGTTGTCGTAGGCATCTTACTCGAGTTCTTCGTCGTTCTCGAAGGTGGCAGTCGAAGCGATCACCGCAAGGTTGAATGGAACTGGGCATCTAGAATGAGACAAGAAAGCAGAACTGAAGTCTTTCCTTCAGTTCCATCGCACGGGGAAGGAACCCCTCAGAGACGAGATTAGCAGGTACTGGAGCTCCACAACAAGAAGGTGGAAAGTATCACGACACCGATATGCGTTAGTTTCCACTCAGAAGCTTCTGCGTTCCTCCTTATGCGAGCTTTTCCTCAGGACGTGGTGACTCTGAGCTCAGATACCATACTAGACCATCCAACGGCGGAAGCAATGTAGTCTCAGTTATCTGATGTCCACATCAGCCAGGTGATCCATTGGCCTTCCACATCTGCAAATCCCTGTTTTCGGAACAGTACTGACAGTAACTACAGCAACATGACAGCATATTACATTATCTTACAGCATGACAGCTCAGCAAGGCCCCAGGCCCTCAGCCACACAGCGTGTCACAGGAGTCACAGACCTACATTGGCACAGCCACCCAGTTGGGTACAGGCCCATGGCAGCCCGCAGCAGCATTGGCACAGCCACCCAGTCGGGTACAGGCCCATGGCAGCCCGCAGCAGCATTGGCACAGCCACCCAGTCGGGTACAGGCTCACAGCGGCATACAGTGCCGCATTGGCACAGCCACCCAGTCGGGTACAGGCTCACGGCGGCATACAGTGCTGCATTGGCACAGCCACCCAGTCGGGTACAGGCTCACAGCAGCATACAATGCCACAGTACAGACTCACAGCAGCCTACAGCGGCATAGAATGCCGCATATTGATAAGTAAAATGTGTGTGAGAATCCATCATATGCAGAACTCGGCCCGGCCTGAATAAACTTGGAGGGTATCAAAAATATTACAAGTACACACATTAAGGAGGGACATGTGACGAGCCAGTCGAGAGGATAAAATCTCCCGATCATCACATACAGCAACAGAGATGGTACATATGGAGTATGGGCTCTATCCAAGGATAACTACGGCCACCTGATGGTGATGAACTGTAACCAGTATGGACGAGCGTTGATATTGCACAATATTCGAAAGGATCTCACTGCACGTTCCGTACCCCCTCCCGGTTCGCGTGAGGCGACGCATGCGACTTATGAGGACTATTTTGTGGAACATTGGACGTGCAAGAACCGCGAGGCATATGTCCTCACTGACTGCCTGCTGATTGAAGTTCATAGTCTCCTGTGATGTCCGTTGGGTTTATACCGCCCTGAGGCCTGAGGGCTGACTGCTGGACGTAGATGCTATCAGGACACAAACTGCTCCCGTTGGCTCAATCATCCCCCAAGGTGCTTGTAGATGGACGCATTTTTCGGAGGGAGTGTATCGGGCATTTCTCTTCCTTCCACGCTTGTGCAGACGCGCAACGGACGTCTACCGTGCCCGCGAGGCTCGCTTCCAACTTGGCCTGCCTCCTATCGCTGACGATCTCCTTATTGAAAGCACCGCCTTGCCGATGACGAATGTGAATTGGAACCTAGAAATGTTGGGTGACTCGGTGTTGAAGCTCATCACCACGGTGCGTATCACGAACAAGTGTCCCCACCGCTGTAAAGAATGTTGATGGTGACCTGGGGGTCTCCAGAGGGGTTTGGGATGGTCAGTTCGACCTGAGGGGACTTGAGGTGCTTGGTAGGAAGTCAAGGAGTGCAGTAAAACAATAGAAAACGCGCCCAAAAGTCCAAATGAGAGGTCAGATAGTGTCTATCAAGGGTCTAACTAAGGAAGAATAATTCTTCCAAAGCTTCTGGTCTTCAAATTTCATCTGTTTTCGTCTGGTAGTGACTCCTCTTCTTGTTTTTTTTAAGTAAGTACAAAGTGTTCTAAGTCACACATGGCTTACATAAGCCACAACGCGACCAAACATTACTTGAAATACTAAGTAAAAGATAAAAGAAAGTAATAGGAATGAAAATGTAAGTAAAAACAAAGAAATAAAGTAAAATACCTAGTAGGGAGTTTACTCTCCCTACATCCGAGGGGGGCTTTGGATGTTGACCGTCCTCAGTCATCTCGTACCTAGCTGTACCATAAGGTGAGATAGGGTATCGACCCTCGAAATGAAGCTCTAAGTGGAAATCCAAAAATGCGAACTCAAAACAAAAGAAGCACCATAAAAAAAACAAAAGCACTACTCAGCTATCATCCACAGAGGAACATGCACCACTTTTCTCAAAACTGAGAGAGGGGGGACCTAGCTCGAAGCGGTCTGAGGCTACCTCGAAGGGCTCGAAGGGGTCTCGAAGCGAGTCGAAGGAGGGGAAGTGGTTTTCTAGTGACTCAAAGCTACCCTGAGGGTCTCGAGGGTCGCTTGAAGGTAGCTCGAAGGGTTTCGAAGGCAGTTTGAAGAGTCTCGAAGGCGACTCGAAGGGTCTCGAAGGCGAGTCCAGCCTCTGGATCGAGCTCGAGGGTCTCGGAGGTGCTCGGAGGGGGTTGGGCTACCTTTACACTCAAAATCCGACCCTTGAGAGTCTCAGATTGGTCTCGAAAGGGGGCCAGGGGCTTGCTCAGAGGGGGCCTGGTTGCTCTCGAACCCGGTAGCTGACCTTCGATGGCCTCGGGGCCAGCTCGAGATGGGATGGGGTTCTGGGAACTCGAAGGAGAGAGCTGTACCTGCTTAGCTAGACCTCCTGGGCCTCGGGCAAGAGCCCAGAAGTCCAAACGAGCCTGTAGGCTGCGCCCGAGTGCCTCACGAGGGATTTCCTCACCTGTAGGCAACACGACTCGACCTCCAACTATCCGACACCTCCCTGCAGCCAGATACGAAGTGCAGATCCTGCACCGAGCTCGAATGTGTCCTTCTCGACCACAGAAGAAACAAAAACGAAACCTTCGAGGGTGCGTCTGATGCCTCGGAACTCCTCGACTGGTAGGGAGGGCCTCACTCGAGCCTTCACACTCTCGATGGGGTGACAAACCTCTTGACGCTCTTGGATGCGACTCAGAAGGGGCAGGGGTAGGCTTCGACATTGCAGTCGAGGCGTCTCGAAGCAGAGACGAGCTACCTTTGCATGTCTCGACGTGAGGGGGAAGTCTTGAGGGAGTCTCGAGGCGAGGGGGACACTTCACTATGGGCTCAGGATGCTGAGAGGCGCTACCCGAGGGGTGCTCGAGGTGCAAAGAATGCCTCAAAGCAGTCTTCGAGGGGGGCTCAGGATTCGAGACATGTCTCGATGAGGTCTTCGATGGAGGCTCGGAGTGTAAGAGATGCGAAGAGTGCCTCGAAGGGGGCTCGGCATGTGAAGAGTGTCTCGGAGGCGGCTCAAGATGCAAAGGGTGCCTCAACGAGGTCTTCGAAGGAAGCTCGAGGTGCGAGGGCTGTCTGTATGAGGTCTCGAGAGGTGGTGAATACCTCGATGAAGGCTCGAAGCGAGGGGAATACCTCGAAGAGGTGCTCAAGAGTTCATGAGGACGAGGACGAGAGGTCGAGGATGAGCCAAGGTCTCAAGGCTTGCTCGAAGATGACTGAGAGCGAGGAGAACAAACCTCCATACTGTCCCAATGATCCCTTGAGTACGAATGTGACCGTCGATCATCTCTCGAGACACGAAGCGAGTTTGAAGACGAGTCACCAGCCTGCCATTCCGGGGCACACCAACGTGGATGATCCACAGTGTGTCGCGAGCCTGCATTGGTGACTCAATGAGGGAATGAGCTGCTTGAAGCGAGCTCAGGAGAGGGAGGGGAGTACTTCGAAGATCGAGGGGGCGCCTGGAAGGGGGAACGAGAGGGGAGGTAGTGATCAGAAGGCTGCTTCGTGCTCGAGCTTCCCTGGGAGTGTCTTCTAGAATGAGACCGAGAGCACTCCACAGGGGTATCCCGAGAGTATCTGTCCGAGGGGGAATGCGAGTGCCGAGGTAACTTCTCATCTGGCTCATGAGTAGGACCTCTCGAAGGGTCCTTCGAAGTTCGAGACAGTCTCTCGAAGCCTGCAGAGGGTTCATACCACACCTCACGAGATGACGAGCTTCTCGAGAGGGACTCCACACGAGGCTGAGGATTGCTCAAGACTCGCATAAAACCTACGTATGCCAGTCGATCCTCGAGCTGGTCTCGAAACCTTCTGGAAGATTTCTCCATAGCTGGTAGTAGCTGTGCAGCTAAAACGAATATATATTCTGCAACTAAAACTGATTATTAGAGGTAGTAGGCACAGGGAATGGCCAACGAGCGAATCGAGCGTCTGCGGGAAGTCTCGAAGGGGTATTTCCGAGTCTCGGTTTCGCCTCGATGCAACCTGGAATGTGTAAGGGGAGTTGGAGTGGGGTGGCAACAAACCACGAAGGGGGGAGAAGGGTGCAGGGAACTCGTAAACGTGTCTCGAGGTGGACTCGACCACCAAAAACTGAATGTAGTCGCCGTGTGCGACTCAAAGCCTTAGATCTCAATAATGCAGCCTCGCTCGACTGCAAAAACGCGCAGAAAACGACTGGAAAACGTCTGATATTCGTCTATAAATGAAGATGCACGTCTAGAGAAGCGTCTTGTGTCTCGAAGGTCTCGAACGCGTCTGATAGCAGCTGCGAAGTGTCTCAGGGGGTCTCGAAGCGTCTAGTGAGGGTTACGAAGCGTCTAATTGGAGTCTCGAAGCGTCTATAAGGAAGTTCGAAGCAGTCTCGAGGTGTCTGGTAGGGGTCTCGAAGCAACTCAAATGGGTCTCGAAAGCGTCTCGAAGCGTCTCGAAGCAGTCTCTACTGACTCAGATATGACAGGGGATACTTTCCTACAACTCCAAAGGGCACGAAAACGTGAGGGGATGTGCCAGGAAGCTAAGCTGTGGCAGGGTGGGGAGGACGGCAGCGCGTTGATGAAGAACTGCTGGGCGGAACTCCACGAAACGTTGGGAGGTGGTAGAGGGCGTCTAGAGGTGCTGGGAGATCAGGGAAACGAGAGATTCTGCGCACCCAATCCCAAGTTATGCCAAAATCCGTCCTATAGTGCCTTTCTCCACAAAAATGGTGATAACTCCGGAACCACTGAGGCAAACGCGTCGAAAGGGGCGTCGATCGAAAGCTCTCGTCGAGTAGAGTCAGAGTCTCGAAAAGCGAGAGGTAAGGCGCGTTGGTTCTCGAGAAATCGCGTGCACGAGCTGGGGGGAGGGGGAGAAGTGGATTACCAAGCAGAAACAGCCCCCTCGCGGTGGGCTCCAGATGTAAAGAATGTTGATGGTGACCTGGGGGTCTCCAGAGGGGTTTGGGATGGTCAGTTCGACCTGAGGGGACTTGAGGTGCTTGGTAGGAAGTCAAGGAGTGCAGTAAAACAATAGAAAACGCGCCCAAAAGTCCAAATGAGAGGTCAGATAGTGTCTATCAAGGGTCTAACTAAGGAAGAATAATTCTTCCAAAGCTTCTGGTCTTCGAATTTCGTCTGTTTTCGTCTGGTAGTGACTCCTCTTCTTGTTTTTTTAAGTAAGTACAAAGTGTTCTAAGTCACACATGGCTTACATAAGCCACAACGCGACCAAACATTACTTGAAATACTAAGTAAAAGATAAAAGAAAGTAATAGGAACTAGCCTCACCCCGTGACATGGCTGCTTCGCAGCCAGTCACTCTCCCAGCTGCTTCGCAGCTGGCCCCCCCCCCCCCTGGGGCTGCTTCGCAGCAAAGTTGTCTCCCCCCTGGGGCTGCTTCGCAGCAAAGTTGTCCCCCCCCTGGGGCTGCTTCGCAGCAATGTTGTCCCCCCCCCTGGGGCTGCTTCGCAGCAAGGTTGTCCCCCCCCCCTGGGGCTGCTTCGCAGCAAGGTTGCCCCCCCCCCCCCAGCTGCTTCGCAGCTGGACCCCCTCCCCTTCATGCTACTTACTGTGCTTATTCCCATGTACCCATTGAGTTATATTAGTCTTGAGGTAAATCTTACTGAATGCCAGCTGGTAAATAGTTCAATTGGATGTTGATACATTTTATATACACATATGTTTTCAGAAAGTGACATCTATGGTATGGTACATTCATACATTCAATCCTCTATAAACTTCATTGAAAACCACATTTGTGGCTTTGTTTGTTTGCTGCCCTTGGCCACCATACAGTACTTTGATGTTCCTTGGATGAGTACATCTGGAGAGAGCCACATATAATTGACCATGAGAGAAGACAGGGGTCCTCAGGTCAAGGCCCACATGCTGGACTGTCTGGCCTTGTGATTTGTTGATGGTCATTGCATAGGCCAGACGAACAGGAAATTGCAGACGGCGCAGAGGAACTGGGAAGTCATCTGGATTGGCATCCAGAGCCATGCGAGGGATCAGCACCACATCATTGTTAGCATCTCCATCCCTTCCCTGCAGCACATGACACTCCAATATACGACAGGTGGATCTAACCAGGACCAGTCTAGTACCATTGTACAGGCCATGGATGGGGTCCAGGTTGCGAAGAAGCATGAGGGGAGCACCAGGCTTCAACTCCAGTTCATGAAGAGGGAATCCTGATGGTTCAAATGTGTTCAGCACCTCCTTTGGAATGTAATCATACTGGTTGTCAGTGACAGAGTCTGCACTCCTGCACACAACCTTCTCTCCAGCAACTTTCCCCAGAATGGTGGAGTTGATTTCATGGACTTCAGCATTCCTGGCAGAGAGAATGGTGCGATCCAAGAAGTACTGGTCCTGTGGAGGGTGGTTCTGAGGAGGGTGGAGCAGGTCTGCATACATGGCACTGATGAGGGAGTCCAAGTCATCACCACAGGACATGTGGGGTGGAAGTTCTATCTCTCCTTCTGTCACACCAATGTGCAACAGCTGCTCTGCCCACTGGTCACACTCAGGATCCCTTCCAAGTCTCATGTTCTGATGGAGGTGATGGACTTGAAGTACAGGCCAGAGGTTGGAACGACATAGAGTTGCCCCCACTATCTGCTCTCTGGATCCATGAGGAACAACAGGGAGGGTTTGCCTAAAGTCTCCCCCAAAGAGAGTGGTGATTCCTCCAAATGGATGGCCCTCCTGCAGGAGATCACGAAGGGTGCGATCCACACACTCCACTACATGGCGATGCTGAGTTGGTACTTCATCCCAAATGATCAGGGCAGTTTGCTGAAGGAGCTGATGGTTGAGGTCATCCTTCTTGATGTTACAGGAGCTGCCCTCATGACAGGGAATGGGGATTTTGAAGCGGGAGTGTGCAGTCCGACCACCAGGGAGCAGGAGAGAGGCAAGGCCTGTGGATGCAACACAGAGGACAATCTTGTTGCTGGCACGAACTGAAGCAGCAATGAGTTTGGCAAGGTAAGTCTTCCCACACCCTCCTCCACTGTGCACAAAGAATGAGGACCCAACTGGCTGCTGCACTGAAGCCATGACTGCATCATAGAGTGCCCTCTGCTCTTGATTGAGGGTGGGCAGGCCAGCTTGCACAAAGTGTTGGAGTTCCTCCTGGTCATATGCTCTCTGCTCAGCAATTAACTGGTTCCCCTCATCAATATTCCATTGCCTCTGGGGTCTGGGCATGGTAGGGAAGTTGTCTATGGATCGCCCATTCCTCCTAAGATCCTCAGTGATGAGATGAAGGCCATAGTCAAAGATCTGCTCCTCAGTGGGGTTTTCAATGTGGAGATGATGGATGAGGCAGTGGTGCAGATCATCACAGAGGTTGGCCCTGGACTCCTCCCACAGTACATGAGGATCCACTGGATGACAGTGAACCAGGATGGTGACAAAGAGACGACGCAGTTGGAAACCAGTACGAAAATGAGCAGCCTCCTGCAAGCACAGCAACCACTCCCTGTCATCCTGCAGCAGACCCAGAGCACGGCAAGCCTCCTTGAAGTTTTCATGGAGGTGACCATTCACAGTACGAAGATCTTCATAGGAGGTGGCACCTGAGAGATGAAGTGGTCAGGCAAAAATCATAGCAGAGTGGTATGTATGAGAACACACCTTTGACAGCAGTGAGCAGCAGACGCAGGTAGAAGCATTCACCAGCAGTGGGAGGAATGGAATACATCCTTCCAATGACCTTGTACCTCTGACGGACCTTCCACTTCCTTTCAGTCTTCATCCACACAAAGCCCTTTGGGAAATCCTGGTAGAGATGCTCCCTTGCACCAGCAGCAATGAGGACTGGATCTGCATTGGCCTTGAACCATCCAAGAAGAGGTGAATCCCTTGCATTCTCAATGACATCAGCAAGCTGGTCTTCAGCATTGAATGCCACAACCTGATGGTCTGGAAGATGGACAGGCAGACGGTATACAGCTGGCCATTCCTGATGCATGGGGAACTCGAAGATATTGTGGCAGGCTTCATTTGCAGAGACATATCTGGCATCCAGGTAGGAGCGAATCTCATTGTGACCCTGAGTCTGCAAGGTGGCACGATCTGGACCCTTGTAGATGTACTTGTGGATGTACTTGACAGCCTTTATGGATCCACAGACCTCCAGGTTGATGTGACAGTCAAACTCCACCAGCAATTCTCGAGGATGAGGGACCACATGAGTGTTGTCAAAGGTGTCACCATTCTTCTCTACAGTCCTGCCATTCTGGGGGCGAGCATATTCTGGATAGCCATCCTCCTTTATGAGGGTCTCATCACGGAATGACTTTGGGAAGCGCTTTTTGCAGACATTGTTCTCCAGACATCTTTGTGGACTGCAGGGGCCATGGAGCATGGACTTGGAGACAACCTCATGGAGCTGGGGATGGAGGACTGGGTCTGGAATCTGAGCTGATATGATAGCATCAATCTGCTCCACAGTCTGAATCTTGTCCTGGTCCTCAAGGAAGATGAGGAGGTGCATGTGGGGGAGTCCACGCTTCTGATACTCGATGGTGTACACAAAGCCTGCCACAGCTCCAAAGTAGCCATCACGAATCTTCTTCAGCAGGGCCTGCTGCTTGGCATGGAAAACCCTTGCCACCAGATCAGGTCGATCAACAGTCTTCTGCCCTAATGAAGTGGATGATGTCAGAATGAGGGGATGCATGCAAAGCAAGTCATGTACATACCTGGAAACATGTTCTCCACAATCTCAGGCCAGCTCCCATTTGCAGTCATGGTCAGGAAGAGATCAGGCTTTCTGTACTCCCTGCAGATGGCAAGAGAATCCTGGAGGAGTTGCTGCATGTAACGTACACTTCCCTTATGAGAGGAGGGAAGGATGACCATGCGACCAACATCTGCCATGTCAGGTGGGTGATCATCTGCCATCCTGTCCTGAAGCCCACCATACAGCTCAACCCTGAGTTTCTTCTGGTTGTTGGCCACCCAAGTGAGATTTGACTGGTCAACAGAGGCCCAGGCATCACAGACCAGCTGCTGAAACAATCTAGCACCATGGAAGAGATTGGCTGGCTCTACTCCAGGAGGGCGGACATGAAGACGATATGCATACCAGAGAAGCTGAGTCACTTTCTTGGCACGCAAATTTCTACCCCCAGGATTATGCAGAGGAATGTTGAGATGCCAGCCCTCCTCCCCATGAGGAAACAGAAGAACATAGTGCAGGCAGAGATAGGCAGGGTGAAGTTGGCTGATGCGACGCAATCCTCCACCTTGAAGTCGAAGAACAATGTCCCTTTGAGCTCTAACCTCCTCAGATCCATCCCCAGGCACAACAGCAGCAATCTCCTCTACTGTTGGTAGGTTGTATCTTCGACCATCAGTGCCCTGCTGGAGTGTCAGACACACCCTCATATCAGTGTGCTCCCCTGGTGGTTTTTCCCTCATGATGTCATGTGCCTGCTTGTACAATGGGGCATAGGGATGATTGTCCATGAGGATGGTGTGCAGACTTAGCATGATGGCAGGGTCCAACTGTGGGTTGCGGCGAGTACGTCTCTCTGTTGCCTCTTGAGGGTCATAGATATAGAGCTGGGCATATGATGGCTCCCCCTCAGCCTCTGGTAGAAGAGCCCCAATCAAGTGGTGAAGGGCACCATGGACACGGAAAGACATTGGTCCAGAGCCTTGAACAACCTGAGGTTCAGCATTGACACCCAAGGAAGTAAATGCCAGTGCAGCATTGTATTGACGAATTTTCTCCCTGAACCTTGGGTCCTCAAAGTGTGCCTGCAGACCTGGGGGCCATCTCCTTATGGGAGGGAGATTTACCTGACCCTGAAGGCAACACATGCCAAAGCGTGGCCTTGCATTGCTGGAATTGCTGAGCCTTTCAGCCATGAAATGTAGAGCATGGCAGTTTGGACACTGGATACTCATGGGTCCAAGATAGTGGGGCTGGACAGGTTCAGCATATGGCCTGCCACCAGGTGGAAGGTGACGTGGATTGGGAGGTCCAGGAGGAGGGGGGGGAGGTCCAGGGGGTCCAGGGGGTCCAGGGGGAGGGGGAGGGGGAGGTCCAGGGGGTCCAGGGGGTCCAGGGGGAGGGGGAGGGGGAGGTCCAGGGGGTCCAGGGGGAGGAGGAGGGGGAGGTCCAGGGAGTCCAGGGAGTCCAGGGGGTCCAGGGGGAGGAGGAGGGGGAGGTACAGGGGGTCCAGGGAGTCCAGGGGGTCCAGAGGGAGGTGGTGGAGGGTCATCATTGGCACCAGGATTCTGTTCAGCTGTTCTCTGACGACGCCTTTCCTCATCCTCAGCATAATGTTCTCCAGAAAGTCTTCCAAACTCATTCAGTGCTTGGGAGAGGTGCTGCTGTTGCTCCAATTGCCTCTGAAGCTGCACTTGATGCTCCATCTCCTGCAAATACAACTGCTGCTCCCTCTGCATCTGCTCATGCTGCTGTTGTAGCTGCTGCTGCTGCACCTCCAATATCTGCAAGTCATGAAGCCTCCTCCTTTCCTCTTCCTGCTGCTGTGCCTCCAATAACTGCAAGTTATGGAGTCTTCTCCTGTCCTCCTGCTGAAGCCTCAAAGATTCTTGGTGCTGCTGCTCCTGAGCCTGATGGTGTGTCTGACTGATGTTCTGGGTACCTCTCTGCTGATGTCTCCTTCGCCTCTCTCGACGTCGTGCATGATCCTGCTCAAAGTTTTGTTGGAGGGCTGCCACATAGTCCACTCGTGGGTGAGCAACAGGAGCTGGAGGCTGGTAGGAGTGAGCTGGGGGGGGGTTTCCAAAATACTGCCTGTGCATTTCCTCCATGCCTGGCTGCATGACTGCAAGGTTCTGAGCTGGAGGGAATGCATGGGTAAGGGTGGTAGCAGGATGCATAAAATGAGGTGCCATGGGGGGTGGAGGGGGATGATAGGGTGGAGGTTGAGGAGGCATAAGGTGCATGCGATGGAGACGTTGAACTTCATGGTGTGCGATCAAATGACGTGGCAGACCAGGATATTGAGCAGTGGGGACAGGTGGATGAATCTGGAATATCATCATTGATTAGCTTTAATTATGCCATACACCTCTGATCACAGGATACATACCAAAAGTCCATGAGGAAGATTCAGTGGAGGTGGTACTGGGGCTTGTGGGTAACGGCGTTGAGGAGGAGAGCCTAGAGCGCGTTGGTTACGCTCAGATTGGCGAGCAGCATCACGTGCTCGCTGAGGGGATGTGGGAGGGGTAGCCCTAGTGTGATGAAGAGGTTAGAAATGATCAGAAATCTAGGAAACACAACTCACATGAAGGATGGGGGGTATGAGACTGGGTACAGCAGGCCAAGGGTGGGAATCCAGGGAAATCCAGGGGAAAGATCCAATCCAAGTCCTAGGGTATAGGGGAATCCAAGGGAAATCCAAGGGAAAGGGCCACAGGGGGGAAAGATCCAATCCAAGTCCAAGGGAAAGGTGCAAAGTGGACAGTGCTTTACTATCTGTGACTGACACTACTTTGCTGGAACTCAACGTATGACAGAGGCAAAAGCACAAAGTGCCCGAGACAAAAACGATTGGTAACTGTAAGTGGGATTGAACCCACTTAGCCTTGACAGGCCCCACCAATCACGTCTCTACTCTGTAGTCTCCTCAGCGGTCCCAGCCTCAAAAAGGCCTCAACAACCAGCAGACACACAGAGTTGAATCTATGAAGCCAGGTAGTAGGGACTTGAGGAGACGCTCGTTTTGGTCTACAGCTTTCGCTCAATCACCTACAGTACAGCAAGCAGCCACTTGCAAGAGACAGCTCAAGAGCAAGTTCCAGGGAAGTCTGAAGACCATATTAAAACATAAATGCTGCAGCAAAGACATAAAACCACCTTGAAGGGCTGAAGAAGATACAAAACTGTGATCAGTTGATCATGCCCTTCCAGCAGGAGAGCAGTTCTCACCAACTTTGAGTCAGATTTCCAAAGAAATCCAAAGAAAACAGCCAAAGATGGGGGTAATATAGCTGGCTGATGAAATTAGAGTGGTGCAAAAGACCCAGTTGTTCATCAGAACAGGCCTGGCAGAAATGAAATGGAAGATATCTCACCAGTGAAGTAGAGAAACTTGGCCCAAAAATGCAAAGACTGGGCAAGCACAGGCTGATCTGTACTGATAAGCAATTTTGCCTTGGTTTTACTGAGTCACTGAGCCTCACAGAGTGCTAATAGCCCTATCTAAGGTGTATTATCGACACGGAAACTATCTACGACTACTTTCCGGGTGGTGTGGTGGAGGGACAGAGTGAGGGAAAGGAAGAAAGGATGGTTGGTCGCGCACAGCAACGTATACTGAACGGAGCGTAGCGGAGTTTCAACTCCACGTGCTTTTGTTCGACTTACCGAAATATGCGAAACACCCGAAGTACGCGAATTAAGCGCCGGGTAGGTACGTGCGAAAAAAACCGTTCTCCCTTTAACTTATGATGAAAATGTAAGTAAAAACAAAGAAATAAAGTAAAATACCTAGTAGGGAGTTTACTCTCCCTACACCGCCACGAAGGACAACTCTCGCAATTGTGACAGAGCAGTATGTCAAACCGAGCCCTTCTCGCGCACGCTACAGAGATTGAGCGGTTCCTGACTTCGGAGGGACAGAACATACACGTATGGCGGTACACGGTACCCGAAGGAGAAGATGTGTTGTCGCACATGTTAAACTCGTACCATGCCGTGCAGAGGTCGTTCCCTCGTCGTAGTCTACAGGACTGTATGGAGGCCACACTCGGTGCTGCGTTCTTGACGGGTGGGATTGAACTGAATATCGTACCGTGAACAGTGCACCTCTATGGCGGACCTCATCAATCTCGAGGAGCAAGGATGCTCCATCGCCGGGCGTGGAAGACGGGCCTGAAATTGTATTACTGGAATGAGAACTTTCATTTTCTAGTAGCGAACGTACGTCACCTATGGATGAAGGGCACAGATTAGCTGGATCGAAGGCTGTGTTAGATGGTGAAATAGACGGGCGACGAAAGAGCTCGGCCAGATTAAAGTCGCGGTCCGAGCCTTCGGTGCCTTTCTCGGTGAAATGTACGTTTCGAATCGGGGAGATCGAGGGTGGAATGAGGTGACATCGGGGATGGCATGAGTGACTCATGGCACGCAAGACTTCCCGACTCATGACAATGGGGGAGTCCAGGATGCAGCACAGCTGGGCAGAATAACAGGGTAAAGACTTGCCGTTTCCTTCTGGATGTTATCAAGGCTTCAGCAAACTTGGTTGCTAAGCACGTACAGGAGGGGCAATGGGGTCGAGGCGGTGGGACCGGAGAGTAGTCTCACACCTGCGGAGATGTCAACCATAAGATAGAAATTGCTAGCACTAACGAGGGAACGAGCAACAGCTAGATAAATACATTGACATGGAAGTACTGATAAGAAAATGCGAAGCATACCTTGCCAATGTGTGTGGTACGGAATGCATGGAAACATCTGCAGGGGGAGTTTGGTCAGAAAGTGGCATACTAGGAGAATAGACAAAAAATTGGCATAGAGAGAAACCTTGCTCGACTTATGGTCTGGAGCTGCAAAAGTATCCTTGAGTTGGTGGTGACCATCCCAATGCCCTACACGACGCATCTGCTCACACTCGACACGCTGCTTGTAATGATCTTATGGACTTAGTCCCCATCTTCATCGCCAATGCCCTCATGGCAACACTTTCTGTAAACGGCGGCCGAACAGGCAATGGAGTTGAAGCAGCGGGAACGAGCAAACTCGAGGGAAAACGGGGCAGGGGGATGCTATTGTATGCGCGAATGACACGAGTAAAATGAACAGGAGAACTACAACATACATGTCAGTGCAGAATCAAATGCCAGGTAAAATGCCTTGGCAGGGGGTAACAAGTGAGATCGAAGGGAATATCAGCAATAAATGAAGTACGTACCGGCATCAGAACTCGAGCCTGAGACGTGACGACGATGCTTGCGTGCAGAATCATCACAAAGTTTACCTCCACTCATCCGAATGGAATTACAGATGCACCCAAGCTCAGCTTCTGCATTCTCCAATCTTCTTTCGGATTCTTGGGCTCGACATTTGTAGAGGTTACCTAGGGCAATGTTTTCATCCAACTTCGCATGCACTAGCTGCCGCTCGAGGCGACGGACAGTTGCCTGTGCCCTCGCAATGTCCAGGAGTAGATATGCTTCTTGCTGATTGAATTCTTCGCGGTCTTCGTCAACAGAGTCCGAGAAATCCGGTTCAGTCTTTCAGAAAATCAGTTAATCGTAAAGCGCATGATGATTACAAAGTGTGAATACCTTCTGTCGCTTTCCAAGGACAGCGCGAACCTGAGCGGTCAGGTCGTGCATTCTTCCGGGCGTTGGTCCAAACCAGGCGTTCCGGAGTGGCGTCCCAGCAAATGGAAGGTTGACCATAGATCTCTGTATGCAGAGAGCTCCAACGGCAGAGGGGGTTCCTTTCAGTGGCATACCCGGTTCAGCCCGATGAGAGGAGGCTGGCTCCGCTTTGATTGAAGGAAAAGAAATGGACAAGTCAGCGCCCGGCGTTTCTGGAACCGTACTCGTATTATACTGGGTGGTGAGTGGCACGTGCGTAGATTGGTGAGGAAACTCAGAGCGATTTGGAAGAGTGGATGGAACATCGACCTGTTGAAAAGGGACTATCGAGTCGTTGCCAACCGGGGATTGTGGCTGGTCAGAACTCGCCATGGATATACGATATGAAGGGCAAAAACTGTTGATACTAATGAGACGCAAAACAGTTTTTAGTGATGCTGACGTACATACACAGGGTGTGACATGGATGCGATAAGACTGCCGAGCCACGACTCACCCTCTTCACAAACAGTGGTAGGCACGTTCGACGACAAGCGGTAAGCCGTCCTACTTTCCATCCAGATCTTTCAACCAGCTCAATGCCAGTCTGTCCCAAGTGTCTCAAGTACTTTGAGACTGCAAGGAGCCTTACGTTTCACTGAGCACAACTGCGAGCTGCCTGCAATGTGCACGATGGCTGGGACATGGAGATTGTCTCGACCACCCCTGCCAACGAACAAAACAATCACGATGTAGACGATGTACCAGTAGCCTCTTTTCCATCCGACTCTGGGCATGCGATGGACTTCGATCCTGGCCTCGCCTGGGAAGGTAACGATAACCGTCGATCACTCTCTCCCCCCATCTCCATGCCAGTGGACTCCCTGGGAAGAGTCTTGGTTACTTTCCCTCGTGCTGCCGAGATTTTTGAAGGTGGGGAAACATTCCTAACTCGTTTTGAGTTGGATCCATATTCGGTATGCCGGCGTCTCGTTCCTTTCTACCCTTTCGCAAATCTCGACGACTGGAGAGTAGCAAACTTTTTATTGACCTCGGGGCTTAGCATGAGGGCTCTCGACAAGTTCCTGTCTTTACAAGCAGTAAGTCGGTACGATTATTCAGATGCATGCAACCGATAATCTACTTAGACAAAGAACATGCCACTGTCCTTTTGGACCACAAAGGATCTACATGCACATGCGGAACTCCTCCCATCTGGTCCACAATGGAAATTTCAGATCGTTCCTACTACGCATTCTACGAAGGAGCCCATTCAACTATACTTCCGGGACGCTCTCGATTGTGTCGAGGCACTCTTCAATCACCCATTTTTTGAGGACAAGATGGACTTCACACCCTTTCGATTATTTACCACAGCTGAGCGTGTTGTGCGAGTTTTTACCGAATGGATGAGTAGCGATGGCGCCTGGGACATGCAGGTAAGCATCGAGACACTACGTGGTATCAATTCACGGACCTTCGTAGTCTAAGATACCTGAGGGCGGTATGGTTTGTGGTGTCATCCTATCCTCCGACAAGACGAACATTACCAATATGTGCAGCGGTAGGGTTGCACACCCATTGTTGATCAGTCTTGCAAATATCAAAATGAAAGTGAGGAACAAGGCATCGTCGCACGCGTTTCTTCTCTTGGCCTTGATGCCAATCCCTCAATTCATTCATCCGGTCCCAAGAATGTGCTCGGTCCTTCAAGAGCGCCTTTTTCACCAGTGCCTCGACATCATTCTCGAACCTCTGAAACAGGCTGCACGTTTCAGTCGAATGATGTCCGACCCTGTCGGAAACCTGCGGTACTGCTTTACCCACTTGGTGTCGTATATTGTCGACACACCTGAGGCATGCATGTTGGCATGTGTGTGCGGCAACACTTCGCCTGTCACAACTGCCGTGTATAAGGACTTTGGTGACCCATATCACCACCCGCCTCGTACTGCAACAACTACACTCGCACAGTTGTCTTCTATCGAGTGTGACGTACTCGATGTCGATCAGTATTTTGCAGCATGTGAACCATTTCGACTTAGCGGCGTATCACACCCATTTTGGAGGGATTGGCTGCTTGCTGAACCTTCCGAGTTCCTCACACCTGAAAGTCTACACGAGTGGCATCGCCAATTCTGGGACCATGACGTTCGCTGGTGCAAGCAAGCTCTCGGGGCTGCTGAGTTGGACTTCCGATTTTCTATCATTCCACGTATCACCGGTATCCCCCATTTTTCTAATGGCATCACGAAATTGAAGCAAGTGGGCGGAAGGGTCCAAAGGGATGTCCAACGATACATCATCGTTGTCATCGCTGGTGCAACAGATCCGGATGTTATCATTGCAATTCGCACCCTCATGGAGTTCCAATATCTTTCCCAAGCTACCGCTATAACTTCGACGATGCGCGACAAAATCCGAGCTTCCTTGCAAGAGTTCCATGACCACAAGGATGCTCTCATCGAAAACGGTTTTCGGCGTGGTGAGAAAACGAAACATGTTCTTAAGCATTGGCATATCCCCAAGCTCGAGCTGATGCAAAGTGTCGTTCCCAGTGTCGAATGGGTTGGCTCTATACTACAGTGGTCAGCAGACACGATGGAGCATGCGCATATTGAAGTCATCAAAGACCCCGCTTCGACTACTAATAATCACAACTACGACTCTCAAATCTGCCGGTGTCTCGATCGCTACGAGAAGTGTTGACTTTTTGACACTGCATTGGCACTGCATGGGTCGACGACTGAGTCCATACCTGTTCCGCCAGTTGGTCAAGACGCCGATGGCAATGATTTGGACACCTATGACGGCGATGAATGCAGGAATGTATTAGATGATATATGGACTCTGAAACAAAAGGTCACCAACTTTTTCGATGTTGCCGCACAGTTGTTGGCTGCTCTCCCTGGCTCTGTCCCCAGGCCACCTCGTACTTTCATAGCCGGATCTACCGCTATCCGCCTCAACTATGACCCGTCGTTGAAGCGCATTCCTATTGACACTGTCGCGGAACAGTTCGGCTTGCCTGATCTGCGTGGGGCCTTAGGTGACTACCTAAATCGCGAGGGGAACGTTGCCCAGAACTTCCATACCTTTGGGGGCCAGAGAAGATCTCCGCCAGACGTACACCTTCCATTCAAAGAACTTGATGTATGGTATAAGGTCCGTCTCCAGCAGAAAACTTACCACGATTCATCCGAAATTACTCCTATGTTCACCGTTCACGCACACCCGCCAGATCGTTCATTGAAGTATGGTCGGTACGATGCAGCGATAATGAACATAGACAACTGTTGGCAGTGGCCATCCAGTGGATTACAAGGTCACACCGTCGTGCAAGTCCGTCTCATTATGTGCCCCGCCGCGCCGAGAGGAAGCAATGGTATCAACCACTTTTCAAGCCGTTTTTTGATGTATGCCCAGCGCTTCGACATCGTCCCTCAAGGGAACAGCTCGGTTGAACGAACGATGGGGCTGCATGTACTCAAAAGAGCGACGTGCGCATCAGGGTCCGAGCTTGAGGAAATCTTTCCATTGGATCAGCTCAGGTCTTATGCTCACATCGTTCCACGCTTCGGTCGGAAGGCAGACAATCGCCTTACTTCAGATAACTGCATACACTCATCGCAGTCCTTTTTCCTGAATAGATATTTTGACAAGGACTTTTTTTATGCTACTTCTTAGACTTCTGACTTTTATAAGATAAGGATTATGACATTGATATCTCCCCATGCATACAAGGACAGTAAGGTGAACGGTTATTGAAGCATCACCCACCCATGTCGGTACAATGCGACCATGTAGTTTGCCTTTTTTTTTTAAAAAAAAAAGGAGAGAATGCTAGTCAGTGAGATCCGGATACACAGGAACCTACTCACTAGTGGGCCTCAGAGGTCAGCCTGACCTCGACGAGTAGGGAAAGGGAATGTTAGGTGAAATGATCTACAAATGCAGCCCACACTTTCGAGTAAGGAAAATACGTACGATGAGTGAGCGCCTGCTCGGTGAAACGAGCGACAGATGTTGTCTAACGCTTTCACAAGCAGGCATGGCGGCAGGTGCGAGCGAGCGTTTTCACGAACGAGCGACAAATGTCCTGGTAGCTAAGGACTTCACAAGTGGAGCCAACGGGTGCAGATTATCGACATATCAACCCGTTGTGAAGTCGCTTACTCAGCTTGCTAAGGTCACTCATGACGAAGTCATGACCGATGATCTGCCTGCCTTGTACTGTCCAGCTCCAGCCTGCTGTTCTGACACAGATTGGTTTTCTGGAATTAACGCTAGTGAGTACAATGCAACTCCCCACTGTTCCACAGTATTCACGGTGCATGGTATGCAATGTACAAGTCTTCATCGATGGCCACGGACATGCTTGGACCCGAGTGCGAGACGATGAGGTCGAACTGGACGAAGAGACTCGGAAGCAGGAACAAAGTATCTGGTGACCACCCAGGTATTTGGATCCTCTCAAATCGCGCCCGCATGCTGATGGAAGCCAACGATTTTATTCATGCCCAACATCTCCCTGTAGGGCAGCGACCAGTCACGTCTTCGTTTTCCTATTTTTCCACACTTTCGAAGTCTTACTGAGCGAGATTTCTGTGCCGCTGCCTGGAACACGTCCCTTTTCCCGCCAAGAAGACCAGGGATTTCATCTCCGATGATTGGCTCATATTGCTGGTTTCAGTAGTCTTGTATGCTGTCTGTTAACTCTTTATTTCTCTTCGTTCAATAATTTGAAGTTCTACGCATAAACGTGCAAGCGCTACGATCCTTCTTATTTCAACTCCCACGACGTGCATCAGCCTTGCAAGCTGTGGAGGATACGTACGTTGCGCCAGAAACTCCATTCTTTGGAGCGGCATAATGACCTCTTCACAGCACATAGTCATCCCTTCGTTTTTACATCCTCCACCCTTTCATTTCACCAAAATCTTACCGAGCTGGGCGTTGTAGGGAGGGAAGCCTCCCTACTAGGTAAATTATTTTATTTCACTGTTTTTACTTACTGTTTTGTTTTTATACTTTTATACTATCTTTTACTTACTATTTGGACGAGTTGTGGCTTATGTAAGCCACACTCGCACCTACAGTACATTGTACTTAGCTAGAGGAATAACAACCATTACCAGAGACAGAGTAAGACGGAATTCCGAGCCCGAGGGCCTCGGAATATTTGTTCTCCCTTATCAGACAGTTGTTAGACGTTATCTTGGTTTTCCTTGGGACTTCTAGGGCGCGTTTCCAGTCTTTTCTACTCTCCTTGACTCTACCAGGCAACTCCAGTCCCCTTGGGTCGAACTGACCCCACCATTCCAAAGGGAGACCCACAGGCATCTCCCCCCACTCTCTTTTAACTGACTTTTCATCTGGAGCCCACCGCGAGGGGGCTGTTTGCTTGGTAATCCCCCCTTCCCTCCTACCCCCGAGCTCGTGCACGCGATTTCTCAAGAACCGACGCGCCTTACCTCTCGCTTTTCGAGACTTTGAATCTACTCGACGAGAGCTTTCGGACGATACCTTTTTCGACGCGTACGCTTCAGCGGTTCTGGAGATATCCCTCTTTTTGTGGAGAAAGGCTCAGTTGGACGAATTTTGGCATAACTCGGGTTTGGGTGCGCGTATCCTCTCGTTTCCTTGATCTCCCAGCACCCCTAGACGTCCTCTACCACATCCCAAAGTTTCGTAGCATCGCGTTCAGTGGTTCTTCGTCAACACTGCCATCCTCCCCCTCTGCCACAGCCTTGCTCCCTGGCACCTCCCCTCGCGTTTTCGAGCCGTTTTGAGTTGTAGGATCCCTTTCCCCGTCCCCTAGAGTCAGTTGAGAGCCCCCTTCGAGACCCCCTGTCGCTTCGAGATCCCAGACGCTTCGAGACCCCACAGACGAGTATTGACCCCCTTCGAGACGCTTTCGAGACATAAGACGTTCGTTTAGCCGCACCCACAGTCGTTCGTAGACGTATCCAGACGTATCCAGACGTATACCAGTCGTTTTCTGCGCGTTCTCGCAGTCGAGCGAGGCTGCAAGTTGAGAGTCGAGCCTTCGAGTCGCACACGGCGACTATTTCGTTTTTCTCTTCGTTTCAGTGGTCGAGGCCACTTCGTGACGTGTATACAAGACCCCAGTGATACCCTGTGGATGTTTGAGGTCGCATCGAGGCGACCTGACCCTTCGTTTACCCCCCTTCGAGGCTACTCACAGACACAAGGGTGTCTGTGGCTCGTTTTCTGTGCCCTACTACCACCTTTAGTTGGCTCGTTGTGAAATATATATTCGTCTTTTAGCTGCATCCACTGCTTGGTATGGAGAGCACATATCGAAGGTCTCGAAGCCAAGTCAAAGGCCTACGAGCATTCTCGGGATACATGCGAGTTTCGGGAGCCCCATCGTCCTTGCCCTCGATCAGGTACCAGTCAAGTTCCCCTGTGGAGTATTCTCGGTCTCGCTCTAGAAGATGCTCCCAGGGAAGCTCGAGCACGAAGCTTCACCCTTGTTTCCCCTTCGAGCCATCCCCTCGAACCTCGAAGTACCCCCCTCACTCGCGCGAGCTCGCCTCGAGCAGCTCATCCCCTCTCCGAGTCACCAATGCAGGCTCGTGGCACCCTGTGGTTTGTCCACATAGGTGTGACCACGGTTGGCAGGCTGGTGACTTGCCTTTGAACCCACTTCGTAGCTCGAGAGAAGATCAAGACTCGTGTTGGCAACCACCTCGTGACCCCAGTTTGATCTCGAAGCAGTGCCTTCGACCTAGTGAGCCTTCAATACCCCCCTCGAACCTCTTTCCTCGCCTCGAAACACCTTCGAAGACCCCCTTGAAGCTTTCCTCCCCCCTTGAGACTCATTCAAAGCCACCCTCGCATCTCGAGCTACCCCAAGGTACTTCGTTTTTGCTTCGAGAATCCTCATCTCCGATGTCGAAGCCCGCTCCTGCCTCTTTCGAGTCGTGTTCAAGAGCGTCAAGGGGTTTGTTCCCTCTTCGAGACTCTGCAAGTTCAAGCGAGCCATCCCCTGGCCTTCGAGAGGCATCGAGGCACCGAGCGCAGCCTCGAAGGTATACCTTTTGCTTCTTCTGTGGTCGAGATGGACATATCCGAGCTCGATGCGAGGTCTGCAGTTCGTATCTAGCTGCAGGCAAGTGTAGGATCGTTCGAGGACGAGTTGTACTGCCTACAGGTGAGGAGATTCCTCGAGAGGCACTCGGGCGCACCCTCCAGGCCCGATTGGATTTCTGGGCCCTCGCTCGAGGCCCAGATAGACTAGTGGAACAGGTACCCTCTCCCCCTTCGAGTTTCAAGTCTACCCAACCCCTTGCCTTGTCTCGAGGTGACTCTGAGACTTCCCAGGAGCACCTTTCGAGTTCGAGAGTGCCTACGTCCCCTTTGAGAGTAAGTCACCCCCCTTCGAGCACCTCCCAAGCCCTCGATAGGGAGCTTCGAAGCTTCGAACCGAGTCCAAGTCGAATCCCGAGGCTCGTTACAGCCTCTGGAAGGTTTGTTTCCCCATCTCGAGTTCCTCCTTCCCCTTCGAGTCGAGCCCCACCCTCGAGTCACCCTTCGAGGCCTGTCGAGGCTCGAGACCAGTCTCGCCTTCGAAGCCAAAGCCTCAATCCACCTTCGACTCCCCTTCGAGACCCTCGGACCACCTTCGATACACCTTCGATGCCCCTCGAGATACCTTCAAACAACCTCGCAGTACCTTCAGGTGAGGTTGAGCACCTTCGAGCCCCTTCGAGACCGCTCCGAGCCCCCTTCGAGCCGCTTCTGAGCCATTTTTGGCTCTCGAGGACTTTCGGATACCTTCGAGCACTGTCCCCCCTTCAGCTGAGTAGTGTCCTTTGTTTGTTTCTTATGGTTTCTTTTGTTTTCGAGTTCGCATTTTTGAGTTTTGGCTTAGAGTTTCTGTTTCGAGGAAGATACCCTTGTCTTGCTATATGATACAGTTTGGTATGTGATGACTGGGGACAGTCACTATTTAAAGCCACCCTCGGATGTAGGGAGGGAAGCCTCCCTACTAGGTAAATTATTTTATTTCACTGTTTTTACTTACTGTTTTGTTTTTATACTTTTATACTATCTTTTACTTACTATTTGGACGAGTTGTGGCTTATGTAAGCCACACTCGCACCTACAGTACATTGTACTTAGCTAGAGGAATAACAACCATTACCAGAGACAGAGTAAGACGGAATTCCGAGCCCGAGGGCCTCGGAATATTTGTTCTCCCTTATCAGACAGTTGTTAGACGTTATCTTGGTTTTCCTTGGGACTTCTAGGGCGCGTTTCCAGTCTTTTCTACTCTCCTTGACTCTACCAGGCAACTCCAGTCCCCTTGGGTCGAACTGACCCCACCATTCCAAAGGGAGACCCACAGGCATCTCCCCCCACTCTCTTTTAACTGACTTTTCAGCGTCAACGAAGGTGCCATTGCCTGGATCCCACCCCGTTTATCTGACAGAAAGACCACGGACTTCATCTCCAGAAACGAGTCCTACCATCGATATCGCGCTGCACTGGTTTTGGCGGTCTCGTGTGATCTCCGTTTTCTCTTCGTTGAAGACTCCGAGGTTCCCTGCATATGGACCCACAAGCGCGACTATATATCCCATTTCAACCCCCAAGAAGTACACACTCGAATCGACATTATCAGTCTCCCAGAACTGTGGAGGATACATGTTTTGGGCCAGAAATACCGTTCTCTTGTAGAACGTTGTAATGCCCTCTTCGTGGCATACTCCCGATTGAACACAGAAGACGACCATTCTAAGCGGGCGCTCAAACCCAAAATCAATGCAGTTGAGATGGTAGCTGACAGTACGAAGTGGCTCAGTATCAAATACGAGTCCAGAAAGCAGGATACATTTGACCTGCATTTCCATGATGATGAGGAAATCACCCACTGAAGGCGAAAACCCTCAGTCGAGCATCTGCCTACGAAATTGCCAAGAGGAGCGTCATCTCCAAGCTTGTTGAGGTTAGTACCGCTTCACCATTATCTACGTACCCTTGACTCCACTTGACCAGGGTTTTGCGATCCAGCCACATGACGTTATTCAAAACTTCACTTCTTCGGACAGACCCAACTTCGTAGAGGATCAAGAACTCGATCCAACCACTTTCGCAGAACAGTTTGTCGACCCTGACCCCGTAACCCCCAGACGTCTGCAGAATCACTTCGTCATCCTCAAATGATACTTGCTTCTGAGCTTGGGAAGGACCCACTTCTGAGACAAACGATCGATGAACTTTTCAACATTGAGTCCCAATAGAAGAGGAAGAAGCTCTAGAAGAGGATGATCTCGAACTTCTAGAGGAGAATACGGGTACCCCCTTCAGAAATCGTCTTACTTGTCTGTGTCAAGGCCGTGATGGGAGGTCTCCACCTGCTTCTTCCTCTTCCAGGTGGAAACAAGTGGTTGAGTCCTCCGAAGATGTCCTGGATGACGATGAGGATTTACCCCAGGTTCAAGACATCCGGCGTATATGGGACGATGAATGAGCGGGACGTGGTCAAGAGGACGAAGAAGTTCCCTGCATATGGACCCACAAGCGCGACTACATTTCTTATTTCAACCCCCAAGAAATACGCACTCGAATCGATCTTACCAGTCTCGCTGAACTGCAGAGGATACATATATCCGGCCAGAAATATCATTCTCTTGTCGAACATCGTAATGCTCTCTTCGCGGCATACTCCCGATTGAACATGGAAGACTACCATTCCGAGCGGGTAAACACAAAGCCGATACAGTTGAGATGGTAGCTGACAGTACGAAGTGGCTCAGTATGAAATACGAGTCCAGAAAACAGGATACGTTTGACCTGCATTTCCATGATGACAAGGAAAGGACCGTTCGAGGACATCAACTGGCAAGTTTTCGATATTCCTGTCATCCATGTCTGGTATGAAGTCTCACGGAGTTACCAACATAGCAAGTTCACCGCAGAGGAATTCAGCACTCCCCCCTCCTCCATCACCGAGTACTACGTCCGTTTTGTCCGTTGTGCGCAAAATATTGTAAACCGTGATTAGTTCATCCAATCTGGCTTGCTAACTACCCAGATCTTCTTCAATGCTACGAGTTTCTTGCATATTCTCCAAGATGTGGGTGACAATTTACCAGATCTTTCAAATAGTGCTCACATTCACCGTAATGTTGTGTCTTTCTCAAGCAACCCGTACCACCATTTTCAGGAAGGATCCCGCGCTCCTCAAGGTAGCGATTTGAAATGCATCGCATTGCGAGTAGTAGCTATCATATGCCAGCGTATGTAATGAATGCACTGGACCTTTAATCCTGAAGATCGTAAAATAACTACAGGGCAGTGAATAAGTGGGTGATGAACCTGGTACAGGCAGATGAAGTATGATAGTACTTGTAGTGTTTGGTGTAACTTTGTGCCAATCGGGTTTAATACGACTCACGCTATGACTCGGAACTTCCCGCAATCTTCCAGGCTGGAACTGAAAGATCCCTTCATCTCCCACAGCCAACCACCTGATGTTGGACCTACAGATTTTGGTGGGTATTTACATCTGGCTTATCCGTCCGGGTGTGGAGTACGTGATGTTATGGCCAAGCTTTGGCCACTCGCGACAATTGAAATGTAAGTAAGCGGTGGCCGGACGTTTCCTTAAGCTAACATGCCCTCGAAGCAATGCCCCAAAGCTCGGGGGAAAAGCACAGCCGCCGAGACTGTTGCTTGTAGCTGTCATCGTTCTGGTCGTAACCCTCTCCCTTCCATCCCCAAAACATGTGCTCCGACAGACCCTACGGATGCGCAGGATGACGATTCAGCCACTCGTGTTCGCCCAGAGGAAACTCTTAGGCGACATTCAAAGCGGACCAATGCCAGGACTGGCGGCCGGCTGGAGCAACTAGAGAAGGTTAGTCAAGCCATTGAGACGCCCTTCCGGCGCAGGGAGCAGGCCGTCAATCTTCCGGACGATGAGCCGGTCAATGTTATGGCACCTACCCCACGTCGCCCAAGGAAGAAGAAAGTGCCCAACACACCGGCATGTGCTAATTTGGAGGCGAGGAATTTGTCATCTTATACGTCTCGTAGGCTAACCTCTACTTTACTTAGGGATCGACTACAGCGCCTGCCAGTGCAAGGGATAACAACGTAGTAGAACCAGCCCGGATTTCTGTTCAGGCAGAGCGGGGTGGTCGTTTCGGCTTTCAGCTGAGGGATCCTCCCCATCCTACATATGTTGGCTCCCAGTCTCTCGATACCTTCCAAGGCCGTCAAACGAATTCCAGTGTGACTACCAGGAAAGGTCTGTGTATGAAGTGTCGTCTCAGTTGTCAACTCACAACAAGCTGAAGGAATTCAACATTCGCTGGCACGACCTTCAGGAAGCCCTCTGTCTGTGCTGAGTCAGGAGGACGACAGAGAGATGGAAATAGTCAACAGCTCACCTCCTCAAATTCGGAAACCCAGCAACTCACCCTCCCCTGATTCGCCTCATCAACCGGAGGGATTCCTATCTGAATCGGAGTCAGAGAAACTCTACCGTCGTGCAAGGGAAGGTAAGCAAAAGGTCACCTTCCATTTTCATGATGTCGATCGTGATACCAACCTACTAGATGGTGATGACATTGGTTTTCGGTCTGGTACGTGTTGTTGAATAGGATAAGTTACATACTAACTAGAAGACATACTAGATACTGAGAATGCCAGCTTGCATTCTCGCAGTGGTGACTCTACTGCGAATGGATTCCAAGAATATGTTGATGAGAGGGCGGCAGCTTCTGTTCCTGAAACGACCCAATGCACCACTCTGTACCACTCAACACCCCCCCAATCTTCCTATGTCCAGCAGAAGGCAATCCAACCAATCCAAACATTTGTCGTCCGGAATTGTGCCACGCCATCTGGCTTCCAACAGTCGACCATCCATCCGCTTCAACCGCCTAGCTCCCAGCAAGTGACGGCCGCTAGTTCCCATCAGCAGCCCCCCCCTCAGAAACGCGGGGTTACTCCCCATGTTTCCTGTGCACAGGTCCAAGCCGCTGCAGCTCCCCCCCCTAGTGAACCCTTTCCAACATTGCCCCATCTCCCCCGTAGCAACTCAGAGAAACTTTCGCACCGTGTTGGGGATGAGAGGGGGAGTCCCTAATCTTCTCAATGTTTCCAGTTGGCTAACCTCACTGCAGGCCGGAGTAAGTTACGATCTGCTTGAACGTCATCACACCACCAATCGTCGTCGTCGCTCCCCCTCCCCAAATTTCCTGGCAGGTACTGGCGATTCACAAGATTTTCAATCGTCGAAGAGGCAATGCCTGGAACCACCAGAACAGCCGGAAGAAGACGTGATCGATCCCAAGGGTGATAGCACCAAGGATCAACTGCGTTGTGGGAGATACTCTAGGAATGCAAAAGGCACTGTTCCTATTAAGCCTACGCTCATAGCATTCTATCCACCTCTCTGGGCAAAGCTTCTCAATCTCGCCAAGGCTTGCATGCGACTGTATGTCGCTGTTGAAAACGCATTCCCCCGACTTGAGGATGCGGTGGGTGGCCAGTGCCGGGAGGTTCTCATGGAGGTGATTGCCCATTTCGAAGCCCAGGGCTGGGAGGTCGAAGCTGGTAAAGTATCTTTCCGTTTGTGAAAATATTACTGATAATTTGTAGGCTACTATCCGACTCACAAACTCGACATGTGCAGGCTGGTGAGTGCAAGTCTCAGGAAGCGCAATTAGGGCTGATAATAGAACGTAAGCTCTTCAATGATATTCTGACCTTTCACAGCGACCTCAAGAAGGTGGCAATCAAGAGCCTATGTGCTGACTATGACCTCTACCCACCAACAACTGCCAAGACAGAGGAGCAACGTATCACAGCGGTGAAGAAGAAGGCCGATGATCTCTTAAATACGGCGAGATATCTGCGTGGGGAGCCTGACGGCCAGGTAAGCCAATCGTCGTCTCTCTTCTTTGATAACCTAACCCAGACAGCAGGGCAGAGCAAGCAACTTCGCCCACAGGGCTCTTAAAAACATATGCCTCGCATTCTACTATAGTAATTTGTCTAAATGCCTCTGCCAGTTCACGGAATTCCAGGAATATGTCCCGTACAGAGCGTTGGCACTTGTTGCCGCAATGGTAAGCCACCGGCCGAAGCTTAACCCATTGCTGATGGTTTTGCAGGTCCATGCATTGCTGTCGTCATTCAGAAAACATGGAATTGACAACTCAGCACAAGTCAATTCGCAGGACGTTGATGAAGCATATACGGCGCTAAACGAAACGATATTAGATGTTCTCGATCACCCCCACCACGGTCTGAAACTGAATGCGATGCTCACAGACTGGGCTCAATCAGGAATGTATGTATCTGTTCGAATTGACTACTAGTATCTAACTCGCGTCCGTTAGGACTGGTTATGTTACAAAACATAAACCGACGGAGCGTATGAGGAATGAATTCGCTCCCATCCTGGACTGAGTCGAGATACGATAGTGTCCTCTTCCGTAGACTACGTATTTTACACCCACATTTCTAATGATATCCAGTTTGATTTCTGCAGTTGATTGAGCACGAGTATGTAGTTGTGGCCCGAATTCAAGCACTACAAGGTACTGTCGAGGGCTTGCCAGATCCCCACCCTCTACTCAGCACTGTCCAGTATTGTAGTAACTCCGTGCACTGTATGGAACTGTCCAACAAACTCGCCCATGTACTGGTCCGGGTAGCACTGTACAGCGCTGTGGCGGCATTGATCACTGTACAGCGCTGTCAAGGCTCACTAACCCAGCCGAGTGTTGTGACAGCTTCGAGAAGCTTCTCGGCAATGCCGAGACTAGCGAATATATATACATGTGTCTAAATGCAGCAGATCAATGGAATTAAAAATATATGTAAAGCTGTATGGTAATGTGACAGGTCTGTACCTCGGCTGCACAGGTAGGGACCTATCTGTCACACTGTTGTCACTGTCGCTCGCTGTGGTTGGCTGTACAGCATTGCACAGTGAATCTGGGATTTGCAGATGCAGGGTTTACTTCTTGTCAAGAAGGTAAAACAACTGTCTTTCCTTTACAAAAGACAGCACTTGACTTGCAAGAGCAAGGTGAACACTTGCCCTTTACTAGTTCGGTTAGACTTTGGACTTAGTAGTACTTGAATGAGTAGTTGTGTGTGAGTGAAGAATGAGTGGGACGCGCTTTTCTGTGATGAAATGGAATGCCAATTTTCGTCGATCTCTGTGTGTTTCGCTGTGCATCAGCAAATTTGGCCCCAGGAATTCGTGCAAAACGAACCATTAACATTCTGCATCTATGACCTCCATCGGTAACTTCTTCTGTCTGACTTTGTTCTGACAAAGCTGCAGGGCCTTCAGTTCGTCTTGTGCCTTGGCAAGAAAGTTGTCTGCAAAGCCCAGGGGTTAAAAATCTGAGATCAACAGCGCCTGGAAAGATAAACCGTACTGTCTATCCTGAGGCTGGGCCTTCCCATAGATCATCTTTGGATTTATTTCCTTCTTGGAACCTTGCTGACCACCAGGGCTCAGCGGACCGCCATCCCCATACGCGACCCGTTCCCTCTGCTCGCGTTCGAAGGCCTCGACTTCCTTGAGAGTGTTTGAATCGTTGACGACGGTACCCAGGTCCTTCCCCCGATCTGCCTCCACGATCACCAGATCACCCACCCGGATATCAAGACTGAGGTCAGTCAGGTAGAAAAGATCGGTGCGACTGGCTTTGAACTCGACGATGTAGAGTGGCCACGAAGCTAGAACAGACGACAACGGAATGCCTTTGCCGAGATCGTTGAGATTCGGAACTGGAGCGTCGGAAGAACGACGTTGCATTTGCTGGGGGTAAAACGGACCCTGCTGAGGTTGGATCGGACGACCCGTCGTGGGTGACAGCGGGGATGGGACGGAACCCTGCAAGGTCGATCGGTTATAAGGTGGGGAGTCGTTCCCCTGAGGAAGATACTGGATGCCCTTCCCGAGGATGAAACGAGCTGTGAGGGATGACTGTTGTTGCTGTTGCTGTTGCTGCTGCTGAGAGCCATGGCCGTTGTTGCCGCCGGCGAGGTATTGGGCATCTATTAACTGTTGTTCCAAGTGGCTGCGGGGAGGACTGTCACCGGCGGACAAACCACTATCGCTCGGAGAGCCGAAGCGCTGGCGGGATGCAAAAGAGATACCAGCTGGGATATTGAGGTTGATGCGTTGATAGGGGGATATCCGGTCTGACGACAGAGGACTTCTCAATACGGGGGCGTAAATGGGAAGCGAGGATGGCTAGCTTGGGGGGTGAGCTGACGACGATGACCCAGACCCGTCTTTGGAGAGGCTGGGCAAACCCAGATCTGCGGCGAGATCATCGTCGGAGAGCACGAAGCCACCACGACCGAACGAGGGAGCGTGGAATACACGTGAATGCGCCCCTGCGGCCCGACTCGTCCTGGGTGTCGTGGCCTGGGGCATTGAAGCCAACGATGGTGGGCCGTCGAGGCTGGACGACGCTGACGCTGTGACGTCTGCTTGTCGTGCCACTTCCACCACCGCCATTCTCGTCCTTGGGAGGGTTCATACCTGCCCATAGCTCGCGAAGTGCGGAGCCGTTGCCGAGGAGGATTTGCCCGACGTCCCTGACGAACGGGCTCGTGTTAGAACCGTCGATAGTGTTATGTCTGTATCCATTGCCATTGTTCCCGTTACCAGACGATGAGTCGAAGGGGCGACCTTCCAATGTTCCCGAGCGACCCGTACCAGCTGGATCCAGGTGGTTTTATTTCCCCATAGCGAGATGGGATGCTGCGCGGGTTGGTGGATGAGTATGACGGGGAAGAAGATCAGAAATTCTGCTGTGCGCCAGATTGAAAGGGACTCGATATGGGACGGATCGTCGTCGTTGCTAGTGACTGAGACCTGTTGCGGGTCAGATCCGCTGAGGACGGCCACGGGGCACTGGAGTCGATGATTGAGCGTACGGAGTGCTGGAGTTGTTGTCGTAGGCACCTGATACTCCCACTTAAATAATCTAATTAGATAATGTATTGTTGTTGTGACGTGCGTCTAAGGCGACATGTTTGAGGCAGCTTCCCCCTCAATGAATAATTGTTGAATAGCGAGGGGTACTTAGACAAATACAAAGCCACCAGGCCGTGCCGCGCGAACAAAGCTTTGTCATCAACGCCTCACCGACACTTCCCACGCCCATGCCGCGTCGTCCCCGACACCTCCCGTCGTCGTCGCCGACAGCGAGCTCGTATATCTCAACAACTACGCAACGTACAGACGTCGGACTTTCATTTCCGTACAGTACTTTTGTGTAGCTTTCATTCTGTAGTATGCAACTAGAGATTTCCATCGATATAGAGCTCCGTGCAATTTTCATACCCGTGGCAGTGTTCGGCAACCTCCGGTGACACTGCCAGCGACGACGAGCTCACATATCCCGACGACTACGCAACGTACAGACTTCAAACTTTCACGGCCGTGTAGTACCTATACCTAGCTAATGCTCTGTAATAATAAACACAAACTTTTCATTGCAGACTCAAGTAAAAAAAACGGATGATGCGGTGGTAGTTAAAACAGCGTATCTATGAGTCCATAGTAACGCTAAGAATGTTCTGCAAAGCCTCGCATCGTTCTTCCAAAGTAGTGGCGTCATCTTCGTCGGCGTCTTCATCGGCATCGTCTTCTCCGTCATCAGCAGCCACCGGTGGGGAAGAGAGTACGGCGTCCACGCACACTCGTTGGGGGACGCCCGCGCTATCCCCCAGGCCACGTGACACACTAACGCCCGGAGCGAGCGTACCATTAAATCCAGAGAGGCGAGATATTTTCTCGAGGGAGCGCAGATGCAAGGGGGTGAATCGGGAGCGGATGGTACGGTACCTAGAGATCTGATATGCAAGAGTAGGATTGGCGTCCTGGTAGAGAGCTTCGCAAGCTCGGAGGTACCGATCTTCATCTACGAGATATGTAACGACTCGACAAATTTCCACATTGAGGCGGATGACTTCTTCCTCAGCCCGGCACAACTTGAAATAAGTGTTTATAGCCAGTCGAGCAGCAGGCGATGCCCACGGCCGAGTCGATACGTCTTGCCGCGTGTCCCTGAGAAGGTCAAAGTCGGATAGGAACGCATACTCGACGACCTCGTCAAATTCGAGTGTCCGACGGCCGAGAGCTTTGGCTGCGGTATTGTATTGGGTGAGGGCGGCTCGAATGGCCGCTGAGCGCGTTTGCAAGGCCTTCCCAATGTGCTTGCGAAGTTTGTACCCTGCAACAGTCAGTGCCAAGTAACTTGAAGAGGAATGGACCTACCAGTGCCAGACTGGTTCATCTTCGAAAGCTCGAAGATCCGCAACACAACCAGTCGCTCGACGTTATCCAATGCGCGCTGATATTTTCGATTGGCAACCAGGCGAGCGGCTACCTGCCACTCCTCATCCTCCGGTACCCAGCGGCGTGTTATTCCCAGGCGACCCTCCAGCTCCTGCACAGCCTTCAAGTCCTTCTCGTAGTTTTCTTGGGCGTGGCGGCGCGTGGTCTCCCTTTTCCTGGTTGCACTGCTATCACTCCAGATGGGTGCCACGTTCTGGGCGGTAACGACGGTCCATGTGGACAGAATCGTCTCGAGATCTTGCCTAGGTTTACTAGTAGTTAGGACAAATACTTCTCATGGTAATGATATTTACCTGCTTGCAGCCAGATTGACAAGCCGTTGCCAATATTCCATCTGTAGAGTCTCTTCTGGAGGCTCGCGCACGAGGGATTTGAGATAAACACGCTCTTCGTCCAACCAGAGTTTAAAGGTCGCCGGGTCACTTACTCCGAGCTCACCCATCAGTCGGTCAAGGGTCGCGCGGCCATTGGAAAGAGTGTCGAGAGCTTGCTTGTAGTTATTGAGTAAGAACTTTGCTGCTGAAGATTAGATATGTCGCGGAGGGCACGGTCGACTTACTGAGGTTTGCATACACTTCCATTTCATCGTTGTGCTCAAAATAGCACGCGATGGCTTGCCTTCTGTGAAAAATCAACGCGTATCGAGTAGAAGATGCAAGGGCGTTGCTCTTTGAAAATGCCCGTTCACAACCTTCAAGGTCTTCGAGTCCAAGACCTTCGACGTAAGTCGTGAGGTTATCTAACTGACATAATCTATTGTGAGCGTGACCATGGAATGCGTTAACGAGAGATGTATAGTTGAGTGATCGTGAGCGCTCGCCCAGCTCGCTAGTTGCCAGAGTGGTCTTGAACCGACAGCCAATGTCATAACTGCCCCCGAGGTCTGACCCAAATGCATCCAAGAGTTTCGAAGTCACCGCGAGCGCATACTTGGACCTGTGTACGAGTGTTAATTCGCATGTGTAGCTCTCGTATTGGTATACTGACTGTTCGCCACTTTGTACCATGTCCGCGATGAGCAGGCAAAAGCCATGCCGACAGACTGCTACGAAGACACCTGATTCATCGAATACATTCCACATTTTCTGAGTAGCGTTGTCCTTCATGTTCTTCCAGCGCTCTGCACAGAGGTTGCCATCACCGTCCTATCAAGTGTTAGTACATCTAGAGTACGAATGAAAGCAACATATTCTCACCTCATCAACGATACTATGCCCTGTCTGCCGCTCTGATGCAAATTTGTCGACGAACTCACGAGTGAGGTACTGCTCATGGTGAAAGGTGCGCTCAGAGGTGGGAGGAGAAGCCGCAACGTGGTCGATATCGCCATCCAGTATCCTCGTCGCCACTCGCTTGAGAGAATCATTACCGTCCTGAGCGAACAACATCGCAAAGCGCATCTCTGGTTCGTCCTGCAATTTATAAGTACATGCAGGACAGCTGTGCTTGAGCCGCCAATCAGGCTGGTCGCGCTGCAGCGCATGGTGGACCAGATTTGAGACGAGCGCTAAAACTTGCAAATAAACATCGAGCGCGATGGAAAATTGTCGCGAGCGGTGATTGTGGAACGGAACCTAAGTCAGGGATAAAATTCAAGTAATCAGAGAGCATACATCATTGACGAACCCCGTGCATGTCGCAGAGCGACTTGACGTATCCTTGTATCGAAAGATGCGGGCAGCGTTGACGGGCGGTGTGGTATAGGTGGAGAGCGTGCACGGTAACGGCGGCCTTCGGGGTGATAGGAGAACACGGGATCAAACCGTGGCGAACGAGAGCTGAGGTTAGGTAACGATCAGTAGGCCCTACAGTAACTGAAGTCTTCTCAGCGCCTACCATGCCGTGAGTACCCACACACACGATGACAACGAGGTTTACCCACAGAATACATCCAGCACAAGCACGGTGAGCAGTTTGGTGTCCACGCCATCACAACTCCTTTTCTGCTCTTCCCGTGTACGTCGCTCATCTGAATCGAAGAATCCCTTGCCGCCCGTGCCTCTGTGTTTGAAGGACCACACCATGTAAGCCTCCGCCATCGCACTCATTTGTATACTGAATGCAGCCGTCTGTTTAGTAGAACGATCCCGGAATGTACGATAATCCGGACGTTTCCCTCTGGCCCCCTCGGAAGTACTGAAAGCAGGCAATCAGCCATCATCCCCGGGTGCCCGTGAGCACTGACCTTTTCCAGAAATCGCCCAACAATCCCCTAGTGAGTTCTTGGAACTCACCACCGGCATGACTAACATCGAGTGCCTCTGTGCCATCCAGGACCATTTCGCCATACCCGTCGCTTTCGTAGTCACCGCCTACGTGCCCATCGGCCGCGTTGTTCAACGCCGGATCTCGCAACGCCTCAAGTGCGTGCCTCTCCGTGACGGTCATCTCTATCAATGGTGAGCCTTTTTTTTGGACCGTGATAACAGGCTACCTCTGAGACGCTCTTGTTTGCGCTCTGCAGCGCGTGCAGACCGTTCTGCTATTTTTGTCGGCCCCGCCAACTCATGGAGACTTCGTGTAACCCCTGCAACCTGGTGAACTTGGGTCTGGACACGGCGTATTCGCGAGGACGTCAAACTTCTACACTTGCGCGAATGGCCACGGGCTGCTCCCCTGGCCATAGCTTGCTTTGGTATGCCATCCCGTTGACCGGGACCATTGATCCTCTGAAAGACCACGTGACGTTGGCATACTGTCAAGACTTATTACTCGCTGATCTGCCATCAACAGCATTCCCCCCGTATCTAAGTATCCTTAGCAGTGACCACAAGGTTTTTCTGACCATGGTATCAAGTGTTGAAGGTAGGCATGAGACTCATTTTTTGATGGAGGTTTTGACATCTTGTTAGACGATGGTAGCTGGCAGGAAACAAGATCTACGGAGCGAGACACGCAAAGGACGGTCACCAGAACGGTGACGACTACTCGTGAAGGGACTATGGAAACCGAGGTCGAAACTATTGTGAAGCGTTGTACTCGTACTACGAAGACCACTCTTCGGAGTCCTCAAAAGCGCAATCCCTCAGTGACACAATCGCCGACCGCGATCACCGCCTCTACTACCACCTTACCGTCGTCCCCAACCGCCTCTCCTACCACCTTACTGTCGCCCTCAAGCACGCTTCCCCCTCGCAAGCCGCAATCAGATTCGAGGTTTGTTGCCTCCCGCGCTCCAGTACCTCGTACATCGACATCCCGTGCCGCTGTCATTCCCCACCCGTCGGATGTCCCAGGACCAACCTCTACGCCTGAGGGATACTACCTCGTTATCGTCGGCCAAGAGGTCGGCATATTTTACACATGGTAATATTGGCGTTATTGTTTCTATCTTCTATTCACTCCGATTTCAAATACGTAGGAAAGACACTGCACTGCGGGTTCTCGAAATCAGCGGTGCAATTTACTACAAGTGCAGGACCTTCCAGCAGGCTCTCGCTGACTATACAGCGGCTTATAACAAAGGTGAACTCCGTGCAATTCCCAACCCTGGTGGACCCTTCTGGCCCACTGCTTTGCGTACGCCTTCGCCTGTTCTCAGCGAAGGTGAACAATCCTATTGGGCCGAAGTGGATGACTTGACGGACGTGCTTAGCCAAGTTCAACTGGATCCCGCTGGAAGCCGGTGAGTCTTTCGTCCTTCTAGAAGTTTTGTTTTGTTGATTGTAACTACGATGCTACCCATGTTCCCGTGTTGAATAGTTGAGTATACAATAGTTAACGCGAGAAATGAATTTTATTTGACTGTCTTGACGAAGTGAACGTGTGTGTACAGTTGGGAGTCTGATCTGTAGTCGTATGTACCGGTGTTGAGTGCAGAGTAGGTATGTAAATGAGTATGCTGTAGACTACTACGTAGTAGCACGACCACGGATTTGTTTTCATCGGACACTGACAAGTTCGATATGCTAGGTCAGCACAATGCAATCATCACAACACATAATGTAGGATCGAAGTATCGGACAGCGCCTATTAGACAGAAAACGAGCTAACGATCATAATGACGTCGTTTGTATACTGCTAAAGTTTGTTTCCGACGATGCCGGTAGTGAATACTGGTTGATAGCAAACGGGTTCGCTATCACTGTTCGCTATCACCGTACCCATACACCACATCATGCATCATCCCCCGTAGTTTGCTTAGTTTGCGTCACACATTAGAATTTAAATGCAGAGTGTCCACACATGGACTATATGTAAAATCCCTATTCAGTAAAGCGGTAGCGAGACTCGGAGGACGGAGTTGAGGGTTGAGCACTTCATGTTTCAGGCCTCAGGCGTGGAACGCATACGAATCGTATACAAAGGCACTACACAGTAAAGTAGTAACGAGCTTCAGATATTCGAGACAGGGGGGATATGGGTGCAAATTCGTCTAACTTGACCTCGAAAAAGCGTAGTTCGGTTAATAAGGATGTGAGCAAGTCAAACACTTGTTCGTACGAGTCCGCAACTTTGTACCCCGTACCCCTGAAGCCTTTGCGCATAATACTCCTCAAAAGACAAAGCAGCCGTCTCCCGCCTTCAACGTGGGCCTCACATTCCGAGAAGAACGCCTCACTCGTGAGGCGACCCCTGTCCTGTGCATGCTTTAATTCTTCGTGGAACTTCTTCGGCCAGGTTGACTCCGCGCCCCATTCGGAATGCCAATCGGCGATGAGTTGCCTGACTTTCTCGAGCGGAGGGAGATCTGAATGTGCTAAGGGGTGTAGGTACGACTCGGGCTCATTGTCCGGGGACGCTCCATCTGCACTGGTCGATGTTGAGTTGCAGGTAGTAGCTTCATTTGAAACGGTACGCTTCCTAATGATGAAGTTATTATACGGACATATCTAGGGGTAGATACTCGCCTAGTCCTGTTCCTGCAAGGATGCATTGATCACGGCACGGATACTCAGGATTGATTATATTCGACCTACCTGGCAGCGCGGAGCCTTGCCTTCTCTCTCTGTTCGTCTCGCACTCTGAAGACTGGGGTTAAACTCAATATCAACCGAGGTACAGAATATACTTTGTACCCGGGCTTTGATAGCCAACGCTCAGTGGCCGCGCGTTGTTTGTCTCTCTCCGTTACAGTTCGTGTTGCTCCCATATACGAGCATCAAGATCCTAGCTGTAAAGAAGTAGGATTAGTCGACTGTAGGGTAGTATATGCAGCTTACCTGGCGTAACTTGGAAGCGACGACGAAGATACTGACTGACTGAAATTCTGAGTACCATTTGACGTTTCAACGTTTCAACCTCGGGACTTCCTCTAAGTCACATGACCAGCCACATTGCAGATGCGGGCTACACCGCATCAGCGTAAAGTCTACACTCGTATGTCTGTATTTTCTGTCATCTTTGACTGTCGTCCCAACCTTTTCTGTGAAGCAGAAGCATTCGGATATTGTACAGTGTAACACTCTACTATTATCTGACGAAGCTGACTCTTGTGGCTCAGTTTCTAGGAACGCGTTGGATGCATTCTCGTGCGATCCTCAGCAAGAGTCCCCCTCGCCTATCCAGTTCGCATCTACCGCTATGAGAGGTTTGTTCTGATCAGGCTGCACTAGCCTTCGATTAACTCATAGGTACTGCAACGTGGTACCGACAATGCCAGTGTTTCGATCGCTCAGCCAACACTTGAGGGGCAGCACAGCGTCGGCTTCAGCAGAGGTACGTATAGCTGATACCTCATACATCATTCCAACATATCATGCTATCTCTACAGGTCCACGTGGTGGTATATCAAGCTAGGACTACATCGCGTGATTGTCCCAATGACGGGACGTCATTTGTCCAATATCACGCTGTCAACTTTTTTAAATATTTTTCCAGGATTTGGAGGTGCGGCGTGACTCTCAGGATTTCGTGCGTTGACTCTACCAACAACATGGAAAACTACGTCTTCACTTTTCCCCCGGTCTCCTTCGACTCTTCGAGCGACTTCACGTGTCCGACGTCCCCAGCATTCACTTCGTATGATTACCGGAACCCGTCTCATGCTTCGTTTCCTCCCGACGCAGTGCAAGCGGCTCCGCAGCCTTTGCTGCCCCCCGGCTCATCCGATGGTTATCCTGCGCTGGACCCGGCCCTCCTGGCCATTTCAATCCCTCAGAAGGAGTCGTCTTTGACTTCGAAGACGACCCCCGCATCTGAGGCTCCTTCCTCGAATGTAACTTCGGTATCCGGCATGGCCGTTCTCAGTACTTGCCGCAACAACGGTGTGCCTGGCAGATGTAACGACGAAGTCTCTGCGACAAAGCCTACGGCTAACAAGTCCACTTGGGCTGCCCGAAACCCCGGATGGCCCGTTATGCAGCCTCGCCAGCCTCTCTCCGCTGTGGAGAAAGAACATCGCAGCGCACATGCAGCATCAAGACAGATATCTGCAGCACAGCGGAAGGATCGTGACGTGCTTCTGAACGAAGCGATTCGGTCTCTCGCCGATGAATTCGAAGCAAAGGTACAAGTATTGGCAACGACGCATAATGTTACACACGAGAAGGTCAAGAAGCTTCTGGGTGGTCACAAGTATTATCGAAACCCGCGCGGTACGCAGCTCGCAAATGCCATCATTCATGACAAGGCGCATGAAGTTAATGAAGGTAATCAGTCTCCCACTATTATTTTTCAACTCCATTTTACATACGACAGGCCGCGCTCGTGGGGAGAAACTTTCCCTCGAGCAGATCCGAGACTTAGCGAGAGTTGACCCCAAGTATCAGGACATGACTCAGGAAGAAAAGGATGAATTGCTGCGCGCCCTCACTGAGTTTCGGGCTCTCAAGAACTCGAGTGTTCGTGCGACAAATTCAGCAGCAGCCCGCGATGCCCAGTCGACTTTGGAGCATATTTTTAAAATTGTAAGTCGTGTATTTAACTCTAATGACTCGGAACTGATTTTTGATAGCTTGACGGTCTAGCTCTTCGTACCGGAATCTATGTGTGCCTCTTTGCTACTCGCGGCCACGTCTACGACTCGTCTCAACCGTTCTGGTATGGGACAGATAACATCATGGATTTTTGGGAGGACGTTATGGACCTGGAGCCCGACGAAATCGTTCGCAAAATGGAACAGTGGGCGTGCATGCACGGAAAAAGTAAGCGAGCATCATGTAATGGCCACTAACGATTTATTTGTGCTCTTCGTCTAGACATCGAGGAGCGTAACTCAGTGGAAGGTATGCAGCGGATGTGCGCCCGCATCCTCAATTCCGGTCTTCGTACGTGTTCCTTTTCAAACGCTATAAACAGTATCTGACATGCACACAGGTGTTGTCGCGAAGAAGAAAATTCGTATCAACTTCATCAACTTTGAGGTGGCCATCAAGGCAAGGTATGGCATCGACCTGCTGGGGTGGCCGGAGGGTGTTCCGTTCCAGTCGCCCCGTGCCATCACAAACGCCGAACACCTCCGCACCCTTCGCGACGCATTGAAAGCGGGCACGTGCCGTTGGGCATATATGTCTAGACAGCAATGTGTACAATATCAAGACCAACTTAAGGAGCGACGAAGTGCTGGAGAACTTGTCGGAAAACCTCGCAAGAAGCGCTCCGACGCGGGCAGGAAACGACGCCGTACAGCACTTGGGAAAGGTCTGAAGAGTGCTGCAACTATCGACTCGTCCTCGGGGGAAAACTCCTCTGAAGATGACATTTGAGACTGTGAGTCTTCGTGCACTTGATGCTCGGCGCTTGATCACTCATTCTTATAGCAGAATTCATCGGTGTCACCATCAATCCGCTTCTAAGTACCTATGTCTTTCTTCCAGCAGTGATTCTATAGTCGTAGAAGTTGTTTAGTGAGCTTGTCCCGTAGTAGCAGTAAGTCGACGAGTGGTCTCCGGCAAATACCGAACCAAATGGTCCACGTGTACATGAAAATTGAAGAAAACACGTACTGGAGTCACTTTCTATCGTACCGTCTAGTCCTAGCTAAATAAGTTACCACACGGTGTCTCATATCTGTTCATTCCATAGTCATCAAGATATGTGAGCTAAGTGTCGTCGGAAGTGGCAGACCGAGTATCGCCGGCAATCGCCGAACACCGCCACATGCCACATGAGAACTAGAGAACATCGTATGGTCGACTCTTATTTCATGAAAATATATATACTTGTACTAGGAATACTAGCTAGATAAGTTACTATGTTTCCGTGAAAGTCTGACGCCTGTACACTGCGTAGTTGTCGAGATAAGTGAGCTTGAAGTCGTCGGTAATGACGGATGAAGGTCACCGGAAATGGCCGGGCACTGCCACGTACGTGCATTGGAATTGAAGGGCCTCTTTTCCGAATGATGTGGTCATACTATACGCTACGAAATGCAGGCTAGTTAGCTAGATATAGGTACTACACGGCCGTGAAAGTCTGAAGTCTGTACGTTGCGTAGTCGTCGGGATATGTGAGCTCGTCGTCGCTGGCAGTGTCACCGGAGGTTGCCGAACACTGCCACGGGTATGAAAATTGCACGGAGCTCTATATCGATGGAAATCTCTAGTTGCATACTACAGAATGAAAGCTACACAAAAGTACTGTACGGAAATGAAAGTCCGACGTCCGTACGTTGCGTAGTTGTTGAGATATACGAGCTCGCTGTCGGCGACGACGACGGGAGGTGTCGGGGACGACGCGGCATGGGCGTGGGAAGTGTCGGTGAGGCGTTGATGACAAAGCTTTGTTCGCGCGGCACGGCCTGGTGGCTTTGTATTTGTCTAAGTACCCCTCGCTATTCAACAATTATTCATTGAGGGGGAAGCTGCCTCAAACATGTCGCCTTAGACGCACGTCACAACAACAATACATTATCTAATTAGATTATTTAAGTGGGAGTATCAGGTGGTCGTAGGCGTCTTGTTCCAGTTGTTCGTCCTCGAAGGTGGCAGTCGAAGCGATCCACGCAGGGTTGAACAGAACTGGGCATTGAGAATGAGACAAGTTGAAAGCAGAACTGAAGTCTTTCCTCAGAAGCTCCTGCGTTCCTCCTGCTTATGCGAGCGTTTCCTCAGGACGTGGTGACTCTGAGCTCGGATACCATACTAGACCATGCAACGGTGGAAGCAATGTAGTCTCATTTATCTGACGTCCTCATCAGCCAGGCGATCCATTGGCCTTCCAGGGTTTGCTTCTTGTCAAGAAGGTAAAGTGTCCTTTCATTGACAAAAGATGGCACTTGGCGATCCAGCTCCTGATCTATGATCCGTCGAAAAGTTTACCGGGTTCTCACTTCAAGCTCTCCATCCTTCCCGGAGCACATCCTTCTATAAATTGCTTCCAAGCGTTGGATTACTTGTGAGATGGCTTTTTATTATAGTTGCGGTACGGTTTATGAACGTTTCCCCTTAGCCAGACTGGGCGTGTGCACTTGCTCCTGATCGGTCGTACGCCAGGCGCTGCGGGCAGTGCCATTGGTGTGATCATGCTGGAAGGTTTGTTTTCCTACGAACTTAGCTGCGTGCAACTTACCTGAAGTCGTTCCTCACGGCACAGACATCATCGAAGTCAGTAGTTATCCGTCTTACATTGTCTCAAGAGCTGACACTTTTAGCAGGAAGTCATTTCTGAAGAAATCATGGACGAGACAGATCGATACGAGGACAACCAAAGCAAGAAGCAAGCCAAGCGTTTGACTAACGCCGCAGTGATGCGAGTGTGAGTAACACTTATTTAAATGATGCCATGTCCAGATGCACCTAACTTCCGTGTTGCTATCGCCAGTATTACGCACACCCCTACTTCCTATTTCTCCTCCAGCTGGAACGCCTCCGCGTGGTGGCTACGGGACGCTCAGTGCATCTTACAAACACTGACCCATCATCTGCATGTATGTTGACAAGGCCACCCATCGAACTTTGAAGTTCGGGTTCTAATATCTGAAGCATACAGATCAATGTGTCATATATCCATTACTTCGTTTCACTGTTGTTACGGTGGACACGTGTTCTAGCTATTGAGCATCGGTTTCATTGCTGTTTTTATCATCCAGTTCGCGAACTCTGTCCTGCATTGAGAGTGGTAAGAGGGTTGACAGACGAAAGCGCGACGCGAGTCTCACTTCTAACGCAAAAAAATGAGAGTCGAAGGACGCTGGCGCGAGCCTCCTGACAGACTCTGCCAGCTGGTATAAGTAGTCCTGTATCAAAGAGGAGCTCGCTCAGATATACGGGTAGTCATCGGTGTCCCGAAGCCACCTTATTTCTGCCCGACGGTCCTACCGATCTCCAGATGCGATCTGCAAGATCCCCCAACGGCTCTGAGCCCACTGAAGACACCAGTTTGTGCTCATCGGAAGTGACGCCATGCACGAGATCACGCACCGAACGAGGGGTTATGTGGACGGCCGACATAACACTAGGGGGAAACATTCAAACATCCGATTCAATACGACCACGTCGTGAATCCAAGCACTGACATATGCCTTTCAATTTTGCAAAATAAAAAGGTGGGGTAAGGGATGCGTGCAGATGTGGTAGAGAAACATCCACGCACATTGTGGACGACGACTTTCTCCATCCCGTCTTCTATGGTATACACATCGAGCGTTTCTAGGGTATATCCATCCTAGGGCGGGTGAAGTGTCTCTCGAATATTCTTAAATCTGAACATGTTTTACCTTTTCGCGGTAATCTACGGATCAGAAGGGTATACAGTCAATTATCCGAATGCAGCACGCCGTTGATTGAAACAGCAAACAGAAAGATTCCGACCAGAGCACGCCATGAGAACTCACCTAGATAATCGCGAACCTCTGATTCGTAGAGAGGGTTTATGATATATGCAATACCTGCATAACAACATAGCGCATGTACGATCCCCAAGTTAGCCATACCGAACCTACGTCTGCTTCACAACGGAACAAGCGGACTCGCCCCAAACAACGTCTTCGTCCGGAAAGGCATCCTTTGTGGCGGAACGAATGACATATCCGTACGATAGCGTACGCAGTATATAATATGTATGCAGAATAATGGTGTCAGTAACGAAGTGGGGACGAGGGACAGTGATAGAGACGTACGGATGCAGAAAAGTGATCCCAATCCTCTTTGTGGATCAAGGTAACGACTCGCCCGGGGTTCTTTGAAGTGCGTTCACAACAGTAGTACAAGGAGACGGACGGGAAAATCGTGTGTGTGTAGGACGCGGCAACTACTGAACTCTGTACATACCTCGGGTGTTCCGCGATGATCATGCGATTTCTGTGAGAATCGTCGCACATAACCCTTCAGAAATCCCGGCACTGATGATCGCGATGATCAGTATAAGATCCTAAGAAAACCCATTCGCTGAGGCGGTAATTATGGCGGACTGCTGGTACCTTGTGATACGACGTTTGGAGGCGGCTAGTGATATCAATAAAACTCCCCATCTTCATTGGTCGCACTATACCTTGAATATGAGGGACCCATACCCGAACACGACGTACGGTGTCTTTGAGGGCATTCAAGCAAATTACTACTGGCTAGAATACAACGCAACACAAGCGTATCGGACAGTTACACCCGTCATAAGGCACGTGACCATACGGCACCTCTCTGAGCGAGCGAATCTAGTGTAGTCGGTCGTATCGTACTTATTTTCATTTCATTTGATACGGTCCATTAGTTGGCGCTGAGTAGAGAAAATGCTCGGACACACGGGTACCTAACACGATACTAGGCATTGCTTACCTGAAGTTGTACTTCACGCGAGCCCTCCATTCGATGAGCGCAGGCCACAACCAATAAAGAACCTGGGCAGCACTGAAATAACGAGGAATATACACCTTCTTCTCTCCCCTGTCAATCGCACGTATGCACCGCCTCGCCACCACCTCCCGCTTCAAACCATTCTTGTTTGGGTCATCTTCGTGGACCTTTGGGGCACCAGTCCAATTGGGTGGGTTGTCCACCGCAGACGCACGAAAATTACCCTCTATAGTGGCAGGGAGGACAAAGGTGAAGTTGATAGAAGGATGTTCGACTTGGAGGGCTTGGTACAGTATAAGGGAAGCACATTTGGTTGAGGCGTAGATGGACCGGGTGGGGGGAGGAATCACCGCTGCAACGCTGGACAACAGCAGTATCGTTGGAGAGGGAGATGTATAGGTCAGAAGAGGGATCTATTGAGGAAACGAGTCAACAAAAACAAAAGTGATGATGAGAGTGCTGGCTGACGAAAGTGACAGAGGCGACAAGAGGGCCGAGGTAATTGCCATTGATGGCGGCTTGAGCAGCATCGACCGCATGTTGAATGCCCTCCGGACTTGCCTGGGCTCCTACGATATCTGGAGTTGACATCTCGACGCCGGCAACGCACATGAGAGGCTGCAGAGACGAAACTCCGGCAGCGACAATCAGAGTGTCCAAGCCGCCCCACGCTGAAAAATGCCGCTTGAACCCCATCGTCCTCGCGACTTTAGCAACAGAATAAGGTGCGCACCCTTTTCCAAGGTCTCGCGCACTCTGACCATCTCGTTGACATTCGAAATATCGGCTCTGACACCTAGCATTCTATCCTCGAACCCATTCCGAGCAGCAAGCTCGACACAATCCTGCACGACGTCGTTGAGCTGGTCCCCTCGGCGACCTACCACACAGACATATGCACCTCGAACAGCATACTGCTGAGCAATGGCACACCCGACACCGCTCGTGGCGCCGAGAACGAGGACTCTTTCTTTACCTACAGCGATGAGTCTGGTTCGCCGTAGTGCCCAGCCACGGATAAGCAACCATGCGAAGACCGACAAAGATACGGCGCTAGTGATGGATAGTGGTACCTGGGGCACCCTATAAGCCAGGCTTGACAATGATATCATGCCCATAGTGTCACTCGGCACGGTGGTCGACAGTTGACTGAAGTCACGTGCAAGCAACTCATGGGCTGGAAATTTCAACAAGTGTGCGGTGGATGATAACACAGTAAGTACGGAAACTGAAACGCCAGCGTAAAACAAGAAAAGAGTACAGTACTCGAAACCCACACACCAACGACAGACTACACGGTAAAAGAACCCATACCGGCTGACATTACTCATCAAATATCTGGAGACCGGGACGTCGTAGCTCCTCCCTCATTCATCTCTCGCGTCTCCCTATCTCCCTCTTGATTCTCATTCCCCCCTCTCTCCCTTTGTCTTCACCCCGACGTCGCCGTACCTTCTCGCCGACGACCTAGGAGGACGGACAGGTGGTACAGGATATGTCACTCCAGCTGGTACAGGTGCCGGTTTGCATTCGCCATTTCCACTTCCTGTCCCACGTCCACTGCCACTGCCACTCTGTTCACGATACTGGTAGCTTCCTTTTCCACCCCGATTCCCGCTCGCTCCGACTTGCGGCTCGGCTCTCAATGCAGGAGAATAAGGGCTATAAAGTGGCTGATGGGAGTAGTGACGATACTGATGTCGCTGGAGATCAGCGTGTTCATCAAGTTGTCGAGAGTCGCGTCCTGAGCCATGTCGATGGTCAGAGTGTCCTCGTTGACCATACTGCGGGTGTCGTGGGTCTGTGGATTCCCCACCTTGTATTTTGTATTTGTTCTGATGTTGATGCGCAACACAACCCACATCATGACTTTGCTGCTGTTGCTCTTGCCCGGTACTGCCCTGTTCTTCTCGCAGTAAGGCCTGATACACAGATTCAGGGCTTGGAATTTCATGTTTGTGTGGGGAATTGATGATTGCCCCTTCAGAATCTGTCGATTCGGATTTCATCTAAGATCGTTGGTCGACGATTTGTGTTGTTGGTTCAGATAGGTGTGGTAAACATGGATCGTAATTGAATTGCACCAGATAAAGGAGTATGTTTTCCATTTTCCAAGGTAATGTCAGAAAGAACAATCAATTAAACCAATGAAGGGAGCAAACAGGTGAGAATACACACCCACTGTGGATGGGTGATAGCAGGGCAAGGGTCAGCAAATGGCCAGCAGATCAAAGGGTGAGAATACACACTCTCTGTCAATGGGTGATAGCAGGGCAAGGGTCAGCAAATGGCCAGCAGATCAAAAGGTGACAATACACACTCTCTGTCAATGGGTGATAGCAGGGCAAGGGTCAGCAGATGGCCAGCAGATCAAAAGGTGAGAATACACACCAACTGTGGATGGGTGATGGCAGGGCAAGGGTCAGCAAATGGCTGGCAGATCAAAAGGTGAGAATACACACTTCCTGTGGATGGGTGATAGCAGGGCAAGGGTCAGCAAATGGCCAGCAGATCAACAGGTGAGAATACACACCCACTGTGGATGGGTGATAGCAGGGCAAGGGTCAGCAAATGGCCAGCAGATCAAAAGGTGACAATACACACTCTCTGTCAATGGGTGATAGCAGGGCAAGGGTCAGCAGATGGCCAGCAGATCAAAAGGTGAGAATACACACCAACTGTGGATGGGTGATGGCAGGGCAAGGGTCAGCAAATGGCTGGCAGATCAAAAGGTGAGAATACACACTTCCTGTGGATGGGTGATAGCAGGGCAAGGGTCAGCAAATGGCCAGCAGATCAACAGGTGAGAATACACACCCACTGTGGATGGGTGATAGCAGGGCAAGGGTCAGCAAATGGCCAGCAGATCAAAAGGTGAGAATACACACAATCTGTGGATGGGTGATAGCAGGGCAAGGGTCAGCAAATGGCCAGCAGATTGAAAGGTGAGAATACACACAGGCTGTGGATGGGTGATAGCAGGGCAAGGGTCAGCAAATGGCCAGCAGATCAAAAGGTGAGAATACACACCCACTGTGGATGGGTGATAGCAGGGCAAGGGTCAGCAAATGGCCAGCAGATCAAAAGGTGAGAATACACACCCACTGTGGATGGGTGATAGCAGAGCAAGGGTCAGCAAATGGCCAGCAGATCAAAAGGTGAGCATACACACAGGCTGTGGATGGGTGATGGCAGGGAAAGGGTTAGCAAATGGCCAGCAGATCAACAGATGCAAATACACACAGACTGTGGATGGGTGATAACATTACATCAGTCAGCCAATGGCCAACAGATCAATACACAGTAGTACCCACTTCCTGTAGATGCATGATCATCAGGCATGACTTCACCAGTGACTAGTAAATGAAAAGGTAGGAATACTCACTTCCTGCAGGCATGAAATGAAATAAAATATTGGGGTCAGCAACTAGGCAACATTCATATAGTTTAAGCCAACCTCTTCCTGCAGGCAAGAGAAAAGACATTGAGATCAGCAGGTGTGATTGAAATCCAGAGTCACACCATACCAACTGTAGTGGCCCAAGCCAGTGATGTCAGCTGATTCTCAACACAAAAATATATTCATCTCCCACCCACCACTTGCTTCTTCAACAAGTTTCGAATGAGGCTCTTTTCCTCTACTGCTGGTCCATGATCTTTAGACTGAGATTGTTCCCCCTGTTTTAAGTTTTTCTTTAGTGATGGTGATCTGAAATCGTCGCTCGCAGTAGGGACTTTCCAGTGATCGTCAGCCCATCTTGGCTGTAGAGGGACAACACTTACCATGTGATGGTGAATCCATCTCGTAATGCATCTACCACTGCAACCTGATCTGCTTCCACCTCATTCCATTTTCCACAAAGGCACTGATATCTTGCAGAAAGCCTCCTTGAAACTTCAGTAGTAATAACCCTCATGATAATTTTGGTCCCTGGTTCAATAGTTGACCAACTATCACTTTCCCTCGTCAGTTGGGTCACGTTAGTGCCATCGTCAATCACAAAATCATATTGGCCCCTCTCAATATACCACTGTTGGATGTAAGCTTTATCCGGCCGACATTCACTGAGTATGCCGGGCAGAAAGGCGAGCAATCGCTAAAAATGTGGTAAGCCTCATACATCCCCGTCTGAGTTTCGGGAACAGACATCAAACGAGCAGCATTGGTCAAGCAGCATGCGATGTTCCTCTCCTGTTGCGTCAGCCACTACCACACAGCTAGGGGTCATGACCGCCGGCAAGCACCCTTCCGGCGCCATCAGAGCATGCCAGATATAATCAGCTTTTGCAAGCTGGACGTGCATGAGCTCGGTGAGCTGCCATTGAGACGAAACCTGAACAGGAAAACAAGTAAGTCAGAAGTAGCTCGGTGAAGATGCAACGTCACCATAAATTGTAGAAGATAGTTATTAATTTTGCTCGAACATCCAGCTATGTCTTGCGTGAGTCGTGCGGACCCGGACCTGCGGCCCCGCATTTTGCACAGCTCGTTTGTGGTGTCCTCCAGCACTCTGATCGTGAAGCAGTGCTCTTTCATCAGGTATCCCACACATTTCCACAGAGCGACCTACTTCGTCAACGTCCGTCGATTGGTTTCTTCAACTGGGGTCCGAGGAATTGGCGCATTAGCTAAATGACGATAGAGAGTATACAGCTGGCAAGTGAGGGATTCTAAGGCTTCGCGGTTCTGAATCGATGTCTATGATAACGAGGTTTAGAATCAAAACGAAACATGAAAATGGACCAAAATCACATCCATAACCTTAAGAACGGCCAGTAATCCGCCGATCGCAGATGCCAATGGTGTACCAACAGCTGGGATTGCTGCCACGGCTGCTTGTACCGTGGGTAAAGTTATCTGCATGGCATCAGAGATATTTCGAAAGGATAGGGGTTGGGAAGCCCCGGAGGATGCAATGTCAGTCGAGAGTTGCTGATCTGGAGCAGGGGAAACCTGAAACGAGTTCGAAGCAACTAATCATGTGGAAACGTCATGCAAGCCTACAGCAACAGAGTAATCATGTGACGTTCTGGCGGATTTGTCTCTCCTCCACGAGATCCTGATACGAACGGGAATAACCCTGCTCATCAACTTGTCGAGCATTTCACTGAGACGAATCAAACGACAGAGGTGGTAGTGGGAGAGGTAACACAGCAATGACAGGCCCACCGCAATACCTCACGCCCTACACCCTACAACCACGAGGCAGCACGTGAGCGCACAGGCTGTATAGCAGCTGAGCGCTAAGGCACTCTGAGCCAATAGTACTATGACATGCATCACTTCGAAGTTCAACGCTCATATATCATAATTTCGCACTTGCCAAGAGTCCAAGACCGATGATAGTGGTGTGCACGGGAGGTATCCACACATCCTACTGAGCTGCGACATACAAGCCACGTGACCACCTTCAACGTGTGCACAATACCAGACACCTTCGTGATTTGATGAAGCACCATCTGGTACGGCCAACCTCGTTTCGCTCCGACGATGTGCAAGGTCAACCACTACGTATCTTGCACACCGATACACGCGCTCGCTCATGATGAAAGTTCGTGTCAAACACTGGAGTGCTGTCGCATAGTGGTGATGGAATGCGGGCAACAACAACAACGACGATAATTGTGCAGCGGCCCGACGACGAGGGCGACGTATGTGGGATCTGTAGAGTCCCCTATGAAGGGTGCTGTCCTACGTGTAAAATGCCCGGAGACGATTGTCCGCTCAGTACGTGTTTCTCTTCGTCGTGAAAAAATTGTTTCCCTTGAATACTGAACGTTCGGAACAACGAAAACAGTATGGGGACAGTGCAGTCATGTTTATCATATGCACTGTCTACTCAAGTGGCTCGGAATGCCCACGTCAAAACAGCAGTGTCCGATGGACCGTAGACCATGGGGTACGTCCCCCCTACCTTCCTCCTTTTTTCTCGAGTTCTTACAGCCTTTCTCGTCGCCGGCTTGCGCAGTCACCGCAGAACGAAAGGTCAGCCACAACAACAACCGCACCGGGAATGAAGCACCTTGACATGCCATACTATCATCTGGTAAAGGGTTCTTCTTGCCATAGATACACCACCAAATTTGTATCGATACGTAGTCACACATAATGTATCCTACGACACTAGTACTAATGGATCAGTTGACGGAAACATGGCCGCCCACATATTGCACATTCACAACACTAACACTATTCCGATTGTGTACAGTAGTAATACATCGGTGTCTGACTTGCGCAACCTACTCAGCACATGAAAGAGACTGGAGAGTGGCAATCGTATAGAAGAAAACTCTTGACGAAGCACGCTGGAATAAATAGTTAAGACTGCCGGGGTACACGTACACTCACGACCTAAGAGAGTCTAGGTTGACCTAGAATGTAACAAACGAAGAAAGCCGGACACAGATGGGAGAGATTGCATATCTACTTGTAAGATTGAGACACGATCAGACAGACATGGGGGAAGGGGTGTCGTGATATATCGTGGCATTATTATCTTGATTTCAGATTGTTAACTTTTTCTTGGGTCTCGGGGAAGGGTCGGCCTATTACTGTTCGTAACCACCGGGGCCTTGGAGAGAGGCCATCCAGATACGCGTTTTGTATAACCTTGGAAACGGGACGGTGAGCGATCGCGTACTACGGCAACAAAAGTAAACGCGGCGGCGTCGTACCTGAACAGCTCTCGCACGAGCTCTCGGAAGTCGATGCGCTTTTCTGCGATGAAGTAGAATGTCAATTTTCGTCGATCCCTGTGTCGTTGCGCGTCAGTAAATTTGGTCCCACGGATTCGTGCACAACGAACCACTGATATTCTGCGTCTATGACCTCCATTGGTAACTTCTTCTGTCTGACTTTGTTCTGACAAAGCTGCAAGGCCTTTAACTCATCTTGTGCCTTGGCAAGAAGTTGTCTGCAAAGCCCGGGGGTTAAAAATCTGAGATCAACAGCACCAGGAAAAATAAACCGTACTGTCTATCCTGAGGCTGGGCCTTCCCATAGATCATCTTTGGATTTATTTCCTTCTTGGAACCTTGCTGACCGCCAGGGCTCAGCGGACCGCCATCCCCGTATGCGACCCGTTCCCTCTGCTCGCGTTCGAAGGCCTCAACTTCCTTCAGAGTGATTGAATCGTTGACGACGGTACCTAGGTCCTTCCCCCGATCTGCCTCCACGATGACTAGATCACCCACCCGGATGTCGAGACTGAGGTCGGTCAGGTAGAAAAGATCGGTGCGACCTGCTTTGAACTCGACGATATAGAGTGGCCACGAGGCTGGAACAGACGACAACGGCACGCCTTTGCCAAGATCGTTGAGATTTGGAACGGGAGCGTCGGACGAACGACGTTGCATTTGCTGGGGGTAAAATGGGCCCTGCTGAGGTTGGATCGGACGACCCGTCGTGGGCGAAAGCGGGGATGGGACGGAACCCTGCGAGGTCGATCGGTTATAAGGTGGGGGGTCGTTCCCCTGAGGAAGATACTGGATGCCCTTCCCGGGGATGAAACGAGCTGTGAGGGATGACTGTTGTTGCTGTTGCTGTTGTTGCTGCTGAGAGCCATGGCCGTTGTTGCCACCAGCGAGGTATTGGGCATCTATTAACTGTTGTTCCAACTGGCTGCGGGGAGGACTGCCACCGGCAGACAGACCACTATCACTCGGAGATCCGAAGCGCTGGCGGGATGCAAAAGAGGTACCAGTTGGGATGTTGAGGTTGATGCGTTGATAGGGGGATATCCGGTCTGACGACAGAGGACTTCTCGATACGGGGGCGTAAATGGGAAGCGAGGATGGCTGGCTTGGGGGGTGGGCTGACGACGATGACCCAGACCCGTCTTTGGAGAGGCTGAGTGAGCCCAGATCTGCGGCGAGATCGTCGTCGGAGAGCACGAATCCACCACGACCAAACGAGGGAGCGTGGAATACGCGTGAATGCGCCCCTGCAGCCGACTCGTCCTGGGTGTCGTGGCCGGGGGCATTGAAGCCAACGATGGTGGGCCGTCGGGGCTGGACGACGCTGACACTGTGACGTCTGCTCGTCGTGCCACTTCCACCGCCGCCGTTCTCGTCCTTAGGTGGGTTCATACCCGCCCATAGCTCGCGAAGTGCGGAGCCGTTGTCGAGGAGAATTTGCCCGACGTCCCTGACAAACGGACTCATGTTGGAAGCGTCGATAGTGTTATGTCTGTAGCCATTGCCATTGTTGCCGTTACCGGACGAGTCGAAGGGGTGGCTGCTGCCTCCCAGGGGCGACCTTCCGATGGTCCCGAGCGACCCGTACCGGCTGGATCCAGGTGGTTTTATTTCCCCATAGCGAGATGGGATGCTACGCGGGTTGGTGGACGAGTCTGTCGGAGAAGAAGACCAAAAATTCTGCTGTGTGCCAGGTTGAAAGGGACTCGATATGGGACGGATCGTCGTCGTTGCTAGCGACTGAGACCTGCTACGGGTCAGATCCGCTGAGGATGGAAAAGGACGGCCACGGGGCACTGGGGTCGATGACTGAGCGTACGGAGTGCTGGCGTTGTTGTCGTAGGCATCTTCTTCGAGTTCTTCGTCGTCCTCGAAGGTGGCAGTCGAAGCGAATCTGGACGATCCCCGCAGGGTCGAAGGGAATTGAGGGTTTGAAAAGGACGCTGAACGAGTGGGCAGCCCCGGACCAGCGCGACCACCGCTTGTTGGGGTGTTGCTGAAGGCGTGCATCCGTGGTATGAGCAGGGGAACAGGAAGACGTGTGGTTTGGGTCGTTATTTGACTTTGCTAACTATTCAGCTCAGTTGACAGCTTGCCTGCCACTTCCGAGTCATCCGTACAAAGTCGGGATGTATACAAGCTGTCGCATGTATTTTACGTGGTATTATCCTAAATACTCTACCCTCTTCGTCGAATGTATATAGCCAAGATCCGTCCTGCAGGAAGGACGAGGAGGAGGGCGCAGTTGAGACGTCAAATTCGACCCCAAACCCCCATTTTCAATTTTTTACTTGGTCCAGCTGCTCACCTGCGTCATACGTCAAAAACAACCTCCATCGCGTTAAAGGCAGTGTTGCCAGGCCAAACTCTGATCGGCACCTCGCATTCCACCGTCTCCACTTTCACCTCCTTCCAACCTCGCTCTTTCTCTTCTTCCTTTGGTTCAGGCCACCCCCGTTCTTCTTCTTCACCTTCACCTGCCTCTTCTTCCCCCTCTTCTTCCTCATCACCATCATGGTATCGTCGTTCGCCACTGCCAAGCAGAGACGACACCAGATACTGCGTCCACGTTGCCGGGCCCGTTTCTAATTCCCCTTTTATCCGCTCCATCGGCGCAATTGTTTCCGACGCGCGGTACGGAACCCCCCACTCTCCAGCCCGTCCGTCTCGAACGAGGTGTTTGAACCGCGACCCATTGCTCCCAACCTCCGAGGACTCGCTTGCTACTCCCACCAACAGGCACAACTTGACCCGCCATGAAAGGCCCCCCACACCCTGCTGCTCCTCCCCAATTTGGACCTGAAACGCCGGACTCGCATCCGAGGGAATATCCAGCGAAAAAGTTGTTCGCAAGGTCGCTGCCACGAATGAAGAATGGTGTTCCGCGTGCACCCGCCTCATGTGCCGCACGTTGCCAGCAGTAGATATAGGCCCGGGTAATCTTTCTTGGGCTTCCAGCAAAGCCGACAACTAGGCCAACCACATCACTTGAAGTTGGAAAAAAAAAACCCGTCGTCACTCACCGATAACACTCTCGCCCGACTCTGTACTTCATTTAATTCCACCACACCTAGTACGGTCTCTCCAAGTCGATATGCCGATTTGGGAAAAGTTAATACCGCAACTTTGACTCCATCTTTGTTGACATCGTATGAAACTAGGGGACATACATCAATATGAAAAGGCACACCGCCCACTCCGGGCGTAATGCATTATCAATGTCACTTACCCTTTCTTGGGTTTCGAGTTATGATCTCCACAGCCTCTCTACACCCTGTCAGCGAACCGTTCTCGGACTCAATCTCACGCTCGAGGTCACCTGCATCGACGGATTTGGCAGTGGCGCCACTAGTAATAGAGCCAGGTACCAAGGTCCCTAGAAGGCGCCGTCCGTACTCCCGTGTTTCATCTAGAGAGCGCGAGCTAGCTTTCACTACAAATCATCACGCGACCTGAGTGAATTTTCTTTTCATGAATCGGGCATGCGTACATGATGGTGGTGGCGCTGAACCCTTGTTCGACCCACTCGCGTTTTTGAGTGGGCCATCCACGACCTTGGGTGCGAACTCAGCAGTCGCGCGCTGTCTCGTCACCGGCCACAGAAAGTCGTACGGCCTTGGAGTGGCACTGACTGCATAAAATACCATTAATTAGTCTTTTCTTAAAGCTCAGTGCACGGCAACGAAAACGAAAACTCGTACCGGCGACGTGATTGTAGACACGAATCGGTACCTTCATGACGCGGCTCACACTATTTGCCCCTGTGGGGCCCAGACTGCTCGAAGACCGCATCGCCGAAGCGCTCGCACGACACGTGCCGACGATGAGCTCGTAAGAAAATTTGAGCGACCTGCCTCGAAACGTTGGTGGCAGATTGGCAGGTAGCATCAATGAGTACGTGTCTCGGAGCATGGCAAGTCAGCACCACAATGTGTTCTTTGTAACTTTTCTTTGGCAAAATTCGGTGCTCACAGGTTCGTGATTCTCCTGGAGCGAGGGACAGATCGACAGCGAGCATTGCAGGTTGTACTTCGAATGTTGGTAACGGCATCTCGACATCGACATTCTCCTCCTCCACGTCGTTGAGACCGTTCGTCGAGTGGCCGGAAGAGGCAGGGCTAGGCGCCGCTGACGCGATCGAAGTCGTACGCGGTCTTCCCGATCTCCAAGGCGAAGAAGGTTGCTGCAGGGGCGATGACGGTGCAGAAGACGAGCCCGATGGCGAAAGGAGTGAAAACAATCCACTTGCTAGCGATAACGCCCGACCTTGCCGGGATTTGTTACGTTCCTGTACGCGGTGTCGCGACGTGATATCCATACTGCCGCCACCGACGATAGGACGTTTGAGGAGTCGCATTCGGAGTGCAGTCAGCGCTTTGGCATGTTCTGGCGACATCGTTATACCCGGGAGAGGCGTGACCGAGAAAGTACCCAGCAGCTGTGCGTAGGAATAGAGGATAAGTTCAGTGTTGTAGTCTGGGAAGATGGCGCTCCGGGGTGGAGGTGCACCATGACCTAAGCCAAGTTGAGAGGATCGTCCTGAAGATTGTATGGGTGGAGGTCGCAGGTGTGGCTGAGGTTCTCGTTTTAACACGGGTGACTGTCGGATGGGTTCGTTGATAGGGGGAGATTTGGGGGATGGCGTACCGGGGTAAGGTGTCACTGGAGACTCTGCGATCGGATCGAGGGCCAGCGAGAATGTCGATGTCGACGAACTTGCCAGACCTGGTGGAGGCGGAGGAGCGGGTACTTCGCTGAACTGGGTCTGCCCATCTGCCAGGGACTGTTTCCGTGCATGTGGATGGTGTGGGGGGAGCTGGAAGTCAGACGTGCGAGGTAGAGGCGAGGCTGCCGTTGGCGTCGGGCCTGAAAGGGACGTTCAAGCAAACCGGATCATCGAACGTGTAACGAAGAGACCTGAGAGATGCTCACCTGGGGTCGCGTCCGAGAACTCGTTGTAGGCTCTGACATACTGCGACCCTGGGCTCTCGCCTACAGACAGATCGTGGTCCGGGGCAGGAATGTCCACCGACAGCGAGCGCGACTTTTCGATGAGACTTCGTCTCTTCTGTTCCAGTACGTCCCGGCCTCCAGCTCTGGCGTTAATACCACTGTTACAAGAATCCTGTTGTCCGATAAGTCTCTTCCGTGTGGGTATGTCACGACTATTGCTCGGCGTGGAGGTGACGGTGGTAGCAGTTGCCAGGGGAACGCCTGCGGATGGTCTGGGGATACCAGGGGACGTAGGTGGTCTCGCGAGGGGAGCAGAGCTGATGGAATGGGCACCCCGTCTGTGCGTATTGTAACTACCATTATTTCTCGCCCTGGGCGATGACTCTGGCGTGCGCGTGTTCGTGAATGTGATCGTCACCGTGAACGGCTCGCCTGCGAAATAGGACGCTTGCGACGGCGATACGTGCACCCTGATCGCGGAGTCAAGAGCGTCGGCCGTTGTCACAGTCGTCGTGGACTCATCTTGCGCAGACATTGCCCACTGCGGTCGCGAGGCTAGTATGTAGTTGGAGTAACGAGACGGACTCTGAAAGCGGTTCTGTACGGGGTATATATGCGACACGAGGAGTAGCTGAGAAAGTGTCGGCGAGGACGAGGACGACGATGGGAAGACGCTGGCCAACTGCCCATCGTTCTCACCGTCAAGCTATGGATTATATATATAACCACCAGGGAAATCAACGACTTCCTCCCATTCCTCCGACCAGATCTCTAGTGAGCCCGCTGGAGTTGTGGACCAGCTACCTCCACATACACATTGATTACACGTCATGATCGAAAATAAGAGTTCCGACTGGCGGACATCGTCGTGTACCGTACGCGACCAATTCAACCGTTTCTCCTGTGAAGCGATTCCGTCGACGCACAGAGGATATGCGTTGGGCGAGTACGTTTTGATGTTGGTCAAATTACCATCTCATTTGTACCATTTGAGTGCAATGCGGTGAGTAGGCGTTTTTGGGGGTTTGACGGGTATATGGCGTCGTTCTCCAGACCTGCGGTGTCGCTCTGTGGGCCGTGACGAGCACTTCTGACTGTCCCTGCTAAGTGACTTTTCCTATTGCACAGCAACAGGACTGCTACGTAAGATTCAAGGCAAGCCAAAGTCGACACCGTATACGGCTGAGACCGTCACGGGAGTTGATCATTGGATGCGGGTTTTCTCCAGCCGAGACAAGACCACTGCGGTTGTGGAACGCATTGCACATTTTGCTGATAGGTTTGTGTTTTGATCACACCATTCCTTGACGATGTACGCGTCTTATTCCTGTGATACAGGTACAAGTACATAACTAGGCGGCGTCGTGCGAAGAATTGAATGATACCAAACCGAGGACAAAGAGGCTAAGGTGCCAGCGCTTATGTCTGCAGGCGCCCAGCTGGTTGCAACTTCCCACTTCCTCGTCGAATCAAACCATACTATCGATTGAGATTTTTGTTTTAAAATGGCCCGCCAGCATCCGAGGAAGCGGTACCTCTTCGAATCTAGGAAGTCCCGTCCCGCATCCAATCTTCCTTTGGTACGCCAATTCATTTTCTCCCACCGATGGTGTTTATCGACATCGAAAACCGGCTCCAGGAACCATTGCAGGAGCCGGTTGCGGATACCACCTCCAACGCTGAGATGTCGGGCTGTGCTTCTTGGTGGACTCTTTCTAGGATGAAGCGCTTCGTGCATCAGTTCAACCACAGCCAGCCAAGATCCGTCACTCCACAGGTGGTTGGTACGAGTGCGGTTGGGGGACCACAGGAACAGCAGAGACAATCACAGGCAGCTCCATGTAACGATGTATGTGACGCGCATCAGGTGATGAAAGTGCTCTAACCAAGCCTGATCGACAGAATCAAATGGCATCCGACAGGGCAGAACCAGGGCTTCACCCGGGTATCGATGACGCCGCACGAGCCTTCGATACCATTAATCCCATGTCACATCTTGGCGGATGTGCTCTTAATATCGTCACCGACGCCGATACCGCATTCACCGACATCCAATATTCCACTGATGTGTATCTCAAACCTTTCCAAGTTTTCAATGAAGTCGTCACAACTCTTTCCAGGGTAATTATATCTATTTTCTGCGCGCACAGCTTTGTGATGGAATTCATGTCCTAGGTCCACCCCTATGCCCAGCTTGCGCTGGGAATTTTGACGGCCGCTTCTCAGGTACCCCTCCACTAATATATATGCATTCGTCATCTTATACGGTGGTTTGTAGCTGCTCATGAAACAAGCGAATTTGGACAAGGCAGTATTCAGCTTGCTGAAAATGATCCGGGGTGTCTACGAATTTCTTGCCGAAGAAGATACGATCAACACTATGAATGATATGAAGGGTACGCTCGTGAAGATTGCAAGGGTGATAAGCAACTCTGCGCTGTTTATTAAGGACTATTCAAAGACGAAGAGCTTCTGTAAGTCTTGTTGCACCCTTCTCGGCTTGACATAGTATTGATGCCGTTTGCACTCAGGGAAAAGGACCAAAAAAAATATCCGCTCCAACACTCTGGCCATCGTAGATGACTACATCACAACCCTAAACGATCTAATGCAGCAGTATCGTGACCATGCGGCTCGGGATATTCAAATCAACATGCACCACGTATTGGAGGACTTGAACCTCGAAGGCATGGCCTACGCTGGTGGCGCGGGTCTTGATACGACTAGAATGTGCCTCGAGGGGACCAGAACCGAGATTTTGCGGTATATCATTGATTGGATCACCGAGCCTCAAGCTGAACCTCGTCGTATCATGTGGCTTCAGGGGCAGGCTGGAAGAGGAAAGTCAGCCATTGCGCATACAATCGCTGCCTGGATCAAGGACGCAGGCGGACTTGGATCCTGCTTTTGCTTTGCGCGCGACAGGCTGGCCGAACGTCGTGAAGAGAAGCTTTTGACAACTATCGCTCGTGATCTGGCAGACCGTGACCCCGCATTCCGGCGAGCACTGGCCGATGTGGTCTCGAAGGACTACTCTCTCAAAACCACACGAGACGTGATGCAGCAGTGGAAACGATTCATCTTGGAACCACTGTCCAAAATTAATGGGGAAATCATTGGGAACGTGGTTGTGGTCATTGATGCGTTGGACGAAAGCGGGCCGGACACGTCAAGGAGTCGTATTCTATCCCTTCTCACATCACCGGAAGCTGGCCAGCTGCCTGCTAATTTCCGCATTCTTTTGACATCCAGACGATTGCCGGATATCGAGGAAATCCTTAGTAGTTGTCAACATGTAGCGGTGATGTCTCTGGATGAAGTTCCTCCGGTGTCCGTTGAGCATGACATCCATCTATTTGTTTCTGATGAACTCCGCCGCCTCTACCTCCAAAAAATCATTGGACCCAAGGAGATAGATCTGATTACTCAGAAGTCGGACGGCCTGTTTGAATGGGCACGGTTGGCTTGTGAGTTCATCAAACGGAAAAGGGCTGGACGAACTCCAAGGGAGCGCTTTGACGATGTAATTGCTCTTGAGTCGGGGGGAGGTGGGACACTTCTGGATGAAACTTATATCACGATACTGGAGAGTGCTATACCACGGACGGACCGGATATCCCTGGCACGGTTCCAATCAGTGATGCAACAAATACTGACATCATTGATACCCCTGCCAATGTCAACATTGCAGCTCATGCGGAAACACTATCCCAATGACGAGGACCACTATGACGTTGCTGTCATCCTGGAGTTTATGGCACCGGTGTTGGGTGGCATCAATGACTCCTCTCCTGTTCGCCCTCTCCATGTATCTTTTTATGACTTCCTCATGGATCAGTCACGGAGTGGGGTCTACTACATCAGCATGCCTGGGCCATATGACCTAGCCTTTGCTTCGCTGCAGATTCTATGCAAGGAGTTGCAATTCAACATCTGCAAATTGGAGAGCTCCTACCTCAGCAATTCCGAAGTCCCTGATCTACATGAAAGAATCAACAAGTACATCCCTCCCCATCTATCCTATTCTTGTCAATTCTGGGCCAAACACTTACAGAAGACTGCCTTCAACTCAGTACTTGCAAATCTAGTGGGGACCATTGTGGGGAGTGAAAAAATTCTCTTCTGGCTGGAGGTTTTAAGCATCATTGGAGTGTTTGGAAAAGCTGTAGATGCCCTTGTCTGCACTGCCACATGGCTATTGGTGAGTTCATTATGCTTGGGTTTCACCCCATTCCCCCCTAACATGCATCTGAAGGACCAGGTGGGATTTGAAGATGCATCAACCATGGTGCAAGATGAGATCAAGTTTGTCCAGAACTTTGGCAGTGCAGCCTCACACAGTGCCCCACATCTTTATATATCTGCATTGCCCTTTATTCCTTCAAACACAAAACTGTCAAAAGTGCTTGTACCAAAATTTGACTACCTGGTGGGCATTCCTGCAGGAGGGCACAAAGAGTGGACAGTTACCCAGCTAGCTCTAGAGGGGCATTCCAGTGAAGTCAATTCAGTTGCATTCTCTCCTGATGGGAAGAGGATTGTCTCAGGATCACATGACAAGACTGTGAGAATCTGGGATTTTGAAAGAGGTGTACAGATTGGCAGCCCCCTTCAGGGACATACTGGCTGGGTGCAGTCAGTTGGATTTTCCCCTGATGGTAAGGAGATTGTATCAGGGTCACATGACACCACTGTGAGGATATGGGATGCTGAGAGAGGGGTGCAGATTGGTGGCTCACTTGAGGGGCATACTGGTGTAGTCTGGTCAGTTTCCTTCTCCCCTAATGGCAAGAGGATTGTCTCAGCATCAGAGGACACAACTGTGAGGATCTGGGATGTAGGGAGGGGGATACAGATTGGCAGCTCTCTTCAGGGGCATACTGATTGGGTCTGGTCAGTTGCATTCTCTCCTGATGGCAAGAGGATTGTCTCAGGGTCAAGGGACAATACTGTGAGGGTGTGGGATGCTGAGAGAGGTTTGCAGATTGGTGGTCCTCTTCAGGGGCACACTGATTGGGTCCAGTCAGTTGCATTTTCACCTGATGGCAGCAGGATTGCATCAGGGTCACTTGATAAGACTGTGAGGGTTTGGGATGCTGAGAAAGGTCTGCAGATTGGTGGCCCTCTTCAGGGGCACACTAACTGGGTCCAGTCAGTTGCATTCTCCCCTGATGGAGGGAGGATTGCCTCAGGTTCATTTGACAAGATTGTGAGGATGTGGGATGTTGAGAGAGGTTTGCAGATTGGCAGTGCTCTTCAGGGGCATGCTCATAGGGTTCAATCAGTTGCATTTTCCCCTGATGGCAGGAGGGTTGTCTCTGGGTCAGCTGACAAGACTGTGAGGGTATGGGATGCTGAGAGAGTTCTGCAGATTGGTGGTCCTCTTCAAGGGCAAATTGATTGGGTTCGATCAGTCACATTTTCCCCTGATGGTAAGAGGATGGCATCAGGGTCACTTGACAGAACTGTGAGGGTATGGGATGGTGAGAGAGGTGTGCAGATTGGTAGCCCTCTTCAGGGGCATGCTAATTGGGTCCAGTCAGTTGCATTCTCCCCTAATGGAAGGAGGATTGTCTCAGGATCACTTGACAAGACTGTAAGGGTTTGGGATGTTGAGAGGGGTGTACAGATTGGCCATCCTCTTCAGGGGCATGGTGATTGGGTCTGGTCAGTTGCATTCTCTCCTGATGGCAAGAGGATTGTCTCAGGGTCACTTGATAAGACAGTGAGAGTTTGGGATGTTGAGAGAGGCCTGCAGATTGGAAATCCTCTTCAGGGGCATGTTGATTGGGTTCGATCTGTTGCATTCTCCCCTGATGGCAGGAAGATTGTCTCAGGGTCACTTGACCAGACTGTGAGGATTTGGGATGCTGAGAGAGGTGTGCAGATTAGCAATCCTCTTCAAGGGCATGATAATGGGGTTCAATCAGTTGCATTTTCCCCTGATGGAAAGAGGATTGCCTCAGGGTCATTTGACAAGACTGTGAGGGTCTGGGATGTTGATAGAGGTCTGCAGATTGGTCCTCTTCATGGGCATGATGATTGGGTCTGGTCAGTTGCATTCTCCCCTGATGGGAAGAGGATTGTCTCTGGGTCATCTGATAAGACTGTGAGGGTGTGGGATACTGAGAGAGGTGTACAGATCTACTGCCTTCCTCTAGGACATACTGGCTCAGTGGTCACAGTTGCATTCCTCCTTGATGGCAACAGGATCATCTCAGGTTCATTTGACAAAACCATGAGAATATGGGACACCCAAATATATGATGATGTGATCACCAGCTATCAAATGGTAGAAAGGTCCACATGTAATCAAAAGGGTGCATTGATTGCATCTAATAGGGAAAATGGTGAGTGGTTTGCTACTAACTTGTATTGTGTCTTCACTTAACATTGTAATCTCCAAGCTCTTACAGCACATCCCATTTGCTTTTCATCAGTTTCTTCACATGCACTGCATGACAGTGAACAACTCCTTCATGGTTTCCAGCCCAATGGTGTTGATGGTTGGCTTGAACCAGTCAAGCTCCATCCTGATGGGTGGTTTAGAGGTCCACAAGGAAGATTGCTGCTCTGGTTACCTCCAACTTTTTGGATGCCATTTTACTCAAGTTGTAACACAATTGTGATTCCAAATACTTGTTGCACAGAGCTGGACATGAGCCACATGGTCCATGGGGATAAGTGGCATCAGTGCTTTGAAGATAACAGACTAATTTTGACATGAACATATAGTACATTTGATATTTGATATTTGTATTACAATACTTATGAATTCTGTGAAGAAAGTGTTATATTTATTCTTTTACTGGACTACCCCCTTGATAAGGACACATCTGAGCTTGAGCTATAAGTATCTTATGCAAAAGAAATGAATTGTTATAGGGGAATCCAGAAGTATACATATATATCATTAGACTTATTACAAGAATTGTCTGAGATATCAAGCAAGATCAAGCAATGTGATGTCACATTCACAGGTTCAATGAACACATGGCTGCAACTCTGAAAATGTGGTCAAAGATTCTATCAAGCAACCAGGGTTAGATGGGAAGAAACTGGTGTGGAAAGAGAGTGGGGAGGGCTGAATGATAGGCAGGTTGAGGGGACTCTCAATTTTTGGGGGTACTTGTTACCCTGTTTTGAGGACAGGAAAGCCCTAGATGCTCTAGCCATGAGGCTCCCAAACTAACCCATAGTGTGCAGGCTTGTCTCCAATATTCAACATTCCCTACCAGCCAGGATACAGCATGGACATTGCTAGACAGCTCTCTAACCTTTCTTGCAGGGCTGCTTACCCCTCAGGGAAGGTATCTACTGACCACAAACACTAGAGGTTAAGTGGAAAGATTACCCAGTGCTCCTACTGATGTAACAGCCTGTGCTTTTTCACTATGAATGTTATCCTAGTTTACCAGGTATAGACACCTTCTGGTTAGGGTTAGCTTAGATGTGCTCATAGATGCTTTACTTAGTCAGCATAATTGCATTGACTCAGCATGGATTGCTGCAGCCAATAGCATTTATCTCTCATCTGTTTGGTTTGTTCTATGATGGTACAAACACTTGTAGTAGTATAAATACTGTCACTCTTGTTGTAGACACTCCAATTGAGTTCATTTGTGCATTGTTGCATTAACTCTTTTCCACTAAGCTCTCTGTCAGTTCATAGGAGTGACCAAGTGCAGTCATTTTTGATTGTCAGTGTTACACTTGAACTCAATTATCAATACTCCCCCACTCTGCTTGCTCCCAGGCTTGAGGGAAATGTATACCTGGACTCCAGGGTTAAGGAGCTTTGTTTTTTCACTTTTGTTTTCTTCTCCAAGATGTGCCTTTAGTATTGTCCACCTATCAGCTGGAGGTTGTACATCAGCAAGATGGCAAAAGTTCTGAGAGTCTGAAAAGATCTGAAACTTCTGATATCAGATAATTCTCAGAGTGCCAGACAAGCAGTCAGTCAGAACAGCAGACATTCAGTATTCTCAGAGCTCTCAGGTCACCCATCAGATATTCTCAGAAGCCTCTGATCATCAGACAGTCAGAGCAGCACACCCTCAGAATATCTCAGATCAGCAGACTATCAGATATTCTCAGAATTTTAGATCATCAGATAGTGAAAATAATACCCCCCAGACGTTTTTGGAAGTCTCAGATTATCAGGTAGTCAGTACATCAGATCATCAGATGCTCTCAGAAATCTCAGATCACAAGACAGTCAGAACAACAGACCCTTAGATATTCCTCAGATGTGTCAGATCACCAAACTATCAATGCAACAGGCCCTCAGATGTTTTCAGAAGTCCTGGATAACAAGACAATTAGTACATGCCCTCAGGTATCCTCAGGGGGCTCAGATCACCAGACAATCAGTACAAGAGGCCCTCACATACTCTCAAAATTTTCAGATAAACAGACAGTGAATGGTAGTACCTCCCAGATATTTACAGAAGTCTCAGATTATCAGAAAGCCAGCACTACCAGTCTATCAGATATTTTCAGAAGTCTCAAACTATCAGACAGCCAGATTGATCACTCCTAGATATTCTGAGAAGGCTTAGCCCACTAGACTGTCAGAATGGCAGAGCCTCCAGCAGGAGATTATTGGGGGGGCTTCTCTAGGACTGTAACTCTGGAATATGTTGATTTTATGATGTACCAGTATATGTCTCACAGTTGCTTCACACTCCTATATATATGAGAGAGACTACAGAGTGAATTTGATATACTGTATGTACATAATACACAGTACATAATATTAAGGAGGGGGAAGAGCAAATATATGACATGACATATAGTCAAAGGGGAGAGATCTGTACATTACAAGAAAATACTTCCTTCCTTCCTGACATTTCACCAACTGAGGCTGCATGCAGGCCTGCTTTTCTGAATCTCAGTGCTTGAGGAAGAGATTGACTTTGTCAATGCTTGCATCCAGGAAGTAGCCACCAGTATTGTGGTGGTCATCCATTGTCAATGCAATCCATGGAAGCTCCAACAAAGGGGGTTGATGGCAGGCAGTGGCTACAGCAGCAGGGGGAGTGGTGCAGTAATGGCAGTGGTGAGATTGTCAAGTTTTGCAGACATACCTGTGAACAGCACATTTTACTCTGGTTTACTGTCCTTTTCAGGCAAGTTGGCCACATGGGAAAAATTCAGCAAAGATATGCCTCAACATTGGTCAGTGAATATTCCTTTAATGCACCATCAGAACTCAATAAAAAATATTTTCTGACTCCAGGAGCACTAGAGGATGTATTCTGATGGGACCAAAGCCAGGAATTTTTTTTTTTCAAAATTCTGAGGTCTTTGGGATTTGTCCCAGCAGTATGCCAGGGGGTATTCTTCCACATAGGAACAGTCTGCTACTACTCATGGTGTCACCCACAGCTCTGTAAGAGTAATAAACAGTACTAAGAACATCATATTCCAAATTTTCAACCAACACCTGAAGCATAATCATCTGTAAAAAACATACTAGTAGGACATCAACTATCTAAGACTGTTTCTGGCTGCTGTGCATCTCTTTTGCAAGTTGTTTGGTGTCTGCATCTATTCCAATGGTTGGAAGGGTTGAGACTGATGAAACATCAGATTTTACATGCTCACTCAACCTAGAAATGAGGAAAATTAATCAGAGAACTCTGACACAAGTGTGGTCATACACAGTCAATGATGGTATTCAGAGTGGGTTCAGCTGACAAAGCTCAGGCACTTAACCCTAGCTAAACCCTAACTTCACCTTCAGCTTTTTTTTGGAGGGTTCAAGCTCCAATGCTGTCTCCACATATGGAAGTATCTTGATAGTTTGAAAATTGCTTCAAAGGCAAACAAAACAGTAGTATATGTAGATCAAGGTGTAGATAACAGTACAGTAAAAAAATACAGTGCTTTCAACACTGCACATACCAACATCCATTGATCACCAGGATGCCCCAAACTTCCCTTCACATAGGGACACTACAACTATTTGATGATGCTATGCCTGCTACTGCACAGATGTGGAATGATGAAATCAGCATGAGTCTTGAGGATGACAGTGACCTTACAGATTGGATGGACATGTCATCTGACACCTCAGGGATGTCCTCTCCTGCACTGAGCCCCATGGTGCTGTCCCCTCTCTCTCCAGCATCCTCACTTGCCTCTTCCCAGTGATCTATGTCAGTTGATTCTGAGTCAACTAGCACCATCTCAATGATGGACATGATTATTGCACCATATACCCAACTTCTGGATAAAATTGAGGCACTATGTGACAGGGTTGAGGCTGTGCACATCCTTGAACATCTGGGGGAACCCATACCTAAGGCCTCACAACTCCCTCTTCTTAGTCACTTTGCAGAACATTGCCCTTTGTTATTTTGGAAGAAACTCTGTCAATCCAGAGGTATTTGACAAGATTCTGGATCAAATAAGTGGTCATCTGGTCTTTCAAAACCAATCAAACAACAAGCAGTTACCCATCTTGATACAACTCACAATATTCCTCTACCATGCTGGCCACTACAGGAACACATACTTGCTGTAAGATGTCAGCCAATAGGCTGGTGTTAGTGTTGGAACAGTAGTGAACTGTACTCACTGTGTGATTGCCACCCTTCTAGATTGGCATGATAAGTTTGTGTACATTCCTGGTGCCCAGTCAGAGGAAATGTGGCATCACAGTGCCTCATGCCTGGTAGTAAGCACTTTCTGGGTGAATTTTAGATGAATTTTGCAGCATTATGACTTTTGGTATAAACTTCAGATGTGCATCACTTCACAGTTGGACTCTGGACCAGGTGGCCATTTTAGCTAAGTTGCCAATTCACAGAGTCAAGCAGCACCTTGAGCCACTTGCCATTGCTGCAAATGCAACACAGAGCAACTATGCATGGCTAGATGTTGTCCTGGTCACCCTTGTGATTTTGTATCACAAAATTAGTGATCCAACTCTCAACCCTACCATTTGTGAAGCAGCTCAAAACAGTTTGGAAAAATGCTGGAAGAAAGCTGACCAAGATGTTTTCATTCTCATGGTCATCCTCAATCTGTACTTATGGGTTGCCTGTTTCTTGGAGTGCAGTCCTTACCAGAATTTCTCAACTTTATGGCACCTCTCCCACAGAGTCTTCCAGTGGCTTTATGGGAAGGAGCCAAATCTTGAATTTTGAAGGACACTGCAGGAATATGTCAGTGAAATGGGTGGATGGTCTGCAGTTGGCATGGGCCTTGATCAGCATGCAGAACAGGCCAAATGTGAGGTATGTGTGTCTTGCAGTGGCATGTTTGAAATACCTGTACTAATTGAGCTTTCATGATGGTCTACAGAATCAAAGCATGAACCTCATCCAAGTTTAGTGGAATATGGATCAAATCTACATTGGGCTGTGTGATGATGCATCACATCCTACCATTACAAGAAATGGCCATCCCAGTTTCATTCAGCTTGCCATTCATGTTCTTTCTGTTGTCCCTAACTCTGCTGCCATGGAACATCTATTTAGTCTGTTTGGCATTATCCATTTGAAGCTCTGCAACCACCTGTCAGTCAAGAAAGTGCACAAGCAAGCTCTCATGAGGGCTGACACAATTACTGAACATAGTTCATCAGGGGGGGGTTGAAGTGCTGGTATTCCCAGTTAATTATGGTGAGTGGTTATCTGTCTGGTATGAATTGGATAATGGTGTATAAGGCATGATCATCTACAAATCATAATGATAATAGTCAGATAATGCATTAGATAACCTGGCAGACATTTTACTATCTAGTCAACTGCATATAAGCCTGATATAAGAATTACAATACTTTTGTCATCATGATATAATGATGACAAGAGCTGATATGCCATATATAATAATGCTATGTAGTTGACAGTACATTATAATTGCTCATCAGATAATATCACCATGATATCAATGACAATATTATTTTCAGTCTGATTTCATTTTGATCATCAATATCTAGTCTTGTCATCTATGTCATTTTATGATCATTTGAACAACTCTTCCCCAGCCACAAGTGTGGGAATGTCTTTGTAATGACTGTATAGTACATGTTATATAAACTCATCCTCTCTCCCCTTCTCTCTCTTCTTCACTCTTGTCTCTGAGTTCTACCTCAGGGCAAGAGTCACTCTAAGACTCTCAGTCATAGGGTTCATATCCAGGTAAGTGTACCCTTGTGTGAAGTCATCTGTAAGTGTCTTTCTCTGCTGTATTTTCGCTTTTTTGGAGGTTTGATTAGTTCATCATACTTCATAGTGTACTCAGTAGGTACTCATGATGTAATTGATATTGAATGAAAATGCTTTCTTGTAATATCATGATTGATATGTTCAATTGAGGGTTGCTATAACAATTTTTATTTTTAAGCTGTTGGTGGTGTCAATGACAATTGTTGGTAATGTCTGATAATGAAAGACATATATGATCTACTGTTCACATTCTGATACATATGATCCACTCTACCTAAATGATATCTTTTGACCTATGCTGCCAAGGCTCCCAGAGAATATATAGCATTACCAATGTGTATGTCATTATGATATACCTTATAGGGCTTTACAGGGTAGATAAAGTCTTATATAACATTATCATTTCATTAAAATTTTCCTGATGTTTCCTTTGAGGCATGAAGAGGAATTTTGCAGAAGTTGGTGATGAAGAGTTGGCTACTATCTCACCTCAAGTGGCAGGAACTCCAACTGGCCACCAGACCAGTCCAACCTCCAGCCTACCACTAGCCCAAAACTCCTCCATCCCAGCAGCTACCATCACACCCACATGCTCCCACATTGTGACTGCTACTGTACCAGCTCAGCACAGCAGCACTGTGCATACCTCAAATCCAGCCACTGCCACCACCACCCAATCCCAAATGCTGCACAATACAACTTCTGTTCCTGCAGCTGTAACTTCAACAGCTCTCCAGCTCCCTTCCACTTCCAGCTTTGTCACTACTCTGGAATCCACTATACCTGGGCCATCAGATCATGAAATGCAAAGGGGTTGTCAATTCACACCCATTGCAACTGAGCTCATTCACAATGTTGAAGCTGAAGAGGACTCCAATCCATTGCCAGTGCCAGTGGTGACACATACCATAGGATCTGGCTATGTTCCATTACCTCTCAAGGACCTTTTCCATTTACCTACTTCCAGAGAATCAGTTACCATGTTGAAACTCCAAGACTTTCAGAACAGATGTGAGATGGGTTTGCATTGCAAAATTACCCTTCATGATTCCATACATAACCAGAATACTGTGATACATCTTGAGGACTGTTGGATATGAGCTTGATCACATAGTAGTGATAAGATATTGATTACATTCCCTTGCCCTGCTGGCTCAGGCTTTTATACTATGTGGGAATATTATTCTAGAACAATCTACTGTTATGTAGTTCTATCAACTACCTTTGAGTACTTGATATGAAATGCTGGTATCTACTCAGCAATACCAACACTCCCCCTCAAGCCAGGGTCATACCCATCTCCTTGGTATGCCTCTCATGCTTGTCTCTAGGTAGTGCTTTAGTAAATATATCTGCTGTTCAGTACCTATCTGAACAATGTCAAATCTTGTCCTTCTTTTCTCATGTGTATAATGGTGAGATATGTCAAAGTGTTTCATCCTGGCATGAAACTGGGGATTGTAGGCTAGAGCTGGTGCTCCTTCACTGTCTGTCATTATCTTAGTTGGCTCTGTCTGTTTGTACCCTATTTCTGCATATAGCTTTCATAGCCATACACACTCTCAAGTACATTTAGCCAGCATGACATATTCCACTTCAGTTGTTGACAGCACAATTAAGGTTTGTTTCTTTGAGCCCCAAACAATAGCTCCCCCTTGGGCTAGGAACATGTAACCCATGACAGATGCATGGTTCTCTGTATTGGCAAAGCTCACATCTACATACCCTTGAAATATTTGGGTAGTAGTATTGCCTTTCTTTGCACTATACATTATTCCATAGTCTTTTGTTCCTTGTAGGCACCTCAGTATCTGTTTGGTCACAACCCAATGTCTTAAGTCTGGGTTTGATGTAAATGAGGCCAATCTATTTATGGCATAGGCAATATCAGGCTGTGTGGCAACTGCAGCATACATCAGAGATCTGATCAGGGAAGCATACTTATTTTGGTTAGTTGCTTCTTCCCATTCCTGCTCTGGGAACATCTGGACCTTTGTGTCTCATCAGTAAATTTACACAAGTCTTATATAAGCTTATTTGAGCTTATCTGGCTAACTCAACTTATGCCTCATCACAAATTTCAACATGAGGGTTGCCATTGTACCTAGTTCTGAGAGAAATATGAAGATAATGCATTCTAAAGTAATGCTCTTACTAGTTCCACTGTAGGTGGCAAATTGTGGTTGGATTTTAGTTGACAAAGACAAATAAGCCACAATAAGCTCAAAAAAGATGCTTGTAAATTTACTGATGCTGCAGGTGTTTTCACACTGTTCATGCCCTCTAGCCCTTGTGCACATAGTATAGAATCTATGTACCATGTCTGCCCTATGAACAGAGTTCCTTTGGCTTGGTCTCATGTGATTTCTATACCAACTATTTTCTTAGGGTCCTTGAGGTCAGTAACTTCAAACATAGACTGTAGTTGTGTTTTTAGTGATGTCATAATTCCCTGTCATGACATGAACAGTAAGAGATCATCTACCCATATGGTAATGATTTCTATTCCTTCTGTCATCCACCAGACATATGCACAGGGGTCTGACCACAGGTGCTTGAATCTGCCTTGCACTAACTGTCTATTCAGTTTGATGTTCCACTCTCTTCCAGACTGGCTTAACCCATATAATGTTTTTATTAGGCAGCACACATGTTGCATACCATCATTGAAGCCTTTGGGCTGTTTCATATACACTTCTTCTTTTAGCATGCCATTTAAGTAAGCACCCTTTACATCCATTTGTTGTATTTCCCAGTCCTGGGAAACTGCTAGTGCTAGTATTGCCCTGATAGTTTCCAGCCTCACTACTGGTGAGAATGTATCTGTATAATCCATCCCTGGTATTTGTGAGTACCCTTTTGCTACTAAGTGTGCTTTATATTTTTCTAATTTTCCTTCTTTGCTGTACTTCTGAATGAGGACCCATTTGTTGGATACTGGTATCCTACCCTTTGGTAAGTCAGTTAGTTCCTATGTCCCCATTCAGCATAGCTGATGCATCAGCAAAACCATTTGTGACTGTGCAGTGTTGTACAGCCACCACAGAGTCCCACAGTGTGACAGGAAGGTCCCCCTCTGTACAGTGCTGCACAGTGGCTGCCAACTCATTAAGTACTACATTTCAGACCTCACATGCATTTTAGTATGAATGTACACATCAGTAAATTTACAAGCATCTTTTTTGAGCTTATTGTGGTTTATTTGTCTTTGCCAACTAAAGTCCAACCATCATCAGGGAAATTTCAATGAAATGATTATGTTATATAAGACTTTATCTACCCTGTAAAGCCCTATAAGGTATATCATAATGACATACACATTGGTAATGCTATATATTGACTGGGAGCCTCAGCAGCATTGGTCAAAAGTTATCATGTAGGTAGAGTAAATCATATGTATCAGAATGTGAACAGTAGATCATATATGTCTTTCATTATCAAACATTACCAACAATTGTCATTGACACCATCAACAGCTTAAAAATAAAAATAAAAATTGCTATAGCAACCTTCAATTGAACTTATCAATCATGCTATTACAAGAAAGCAATTTTATTCAATATCAATTACATAATGAGTACCTACTGAGTACACTACTAAGTATGATGAACTACTTAAACCTCCAAAAAAGTGAAAATAAAGTAGAGAAAGACACTTACAGATGACTTCACACAAGAGTACACTTACCTGCATATGAACCCTAAGACTTAGAGTCTTAGAGTGACTCTTGCCCTGAGGTGGAACTCAGAGACAAGAGTGAAGAAGAGGGAGAAGGGGAGAGAGGATGAGTTTATATAACATGTACTATACAGTCATTACAAAGACATTCCCACACTTGTGGCTGGAGAAGAGTTGTTCAAATGATCATAAATGACACAGATGACAAGACTAGATATTGATGATCAAAGTGAAATCAGACTGAAAAGAGTATTGTCATTGATATGATGATATTATCTGATGAGCAATTATAATCTATTGTCAACTACATAGTATTATTATATGTGGCATATTAGCTCTTGCCATCATTATATCATTATGATTTATAGATGATCATGCCCTATACACCATTATCCAATTCATATCAGACAGATCACTACTTACCATAATTAACTGGGAATACCAGCACATCAAAGGTTCCCTGATGATAATTTACCAACCTACAGTGGAACTAGTGAAAAGATTACTTTAGAATCCATTATCTTCATGTTTCTGTCAGGACCAGGTATAATGGTAACCCTCAATTTAATATTTGTGGTGAGGTGTAAGTTGAGCTAGCCAGATAAGCTTGAAAAAGCTTGAAAAAGCTTATATAAGACTTGTGTAAATTTACTGATGCATGTCCTAAATACATAGTTACATACATTGGAAGTGCAGAAAGTGGTGTATTTAGAGCAGTATTTGCTCTGGAAAGTTGAACTGTGACACTGTAGTGACTGTGACCCTGTCCCAAAAAGACTGTTTTGCTGATGTAGCATGCAACCAGAAAATTGATCATGCTTGTCTGGAATTCATGGTGACATTGCATTTGCATTGAGCTACTTGTGACTTATTTGTGCTCTTGTTTAGGCTTTCTTCTAAATGAATTACTTGCCAGCTGTTGTGACCACTGGTTATGTAGTAATGGTTGATGCAATGGGTGACAAATATCTCATGCTGCCTTGTCAATGCTGCTTATATGATGTCAGTTTCTGGAACTCAGATGTGGACAAATGGAGTTTACTTACTGCATTTTTTTAGGAGCTGTGTGCCTATCTGTCTGGCATACTTGAAAGTTTTTTAGATTTTGTTTTATTGTTTATATTTTATTTCTTTGTTTTTTGGTGGACGTGTATGCTCATGAGCACATGGGGTTGGGGGTTTCACCCATAGCGAATCATAATATATGCATAAAATAACCATAATACCCATAAGACACCCAGGGGAAACGCTTTGTGCACACCGGCGAAGGTAGTGTGGGGAGTAATGAATGGCTAAGATGGGTCCGAGACACAGCCATCGAGATTCTCCACCAGAATTATGAGCTCGTACCTCCAGAAGTAGTGGTCCTGGATTAGCTACGACCCAAACGGAAAACGTGATCTTGAAGTGTAACCAACGGGTATTGCCTTGTTTGTCTTCACTGGTCGTTCCGGCTCCTCCGTCCTACACATACATACAACAGCGTTGACAACATGGAATTGGGAGCCAACTTTGCAGCACGGCTGGAACCGTTCTTGCTGATGTCCAAATCAGCAAAAGGTGCCGCAGCTGCAAAGCTCATCCAAGACGCCACTGCTGCCCCTGGTGTGTTCGTCTTTGCCGAACTGTTAGACATGCCAAACATCCAGGAGGCAAGTCTTTACTCCTTCATTCCACGAAACCACTCGCTCTTTCCTTAACGCGCCGCAATTTCTGATCGTTAGTTGTCCACGAACAAACAATATGAGCCCTACTTTTCGCTGTTGCAGCTCTTCTCCTATCGCACGTATAGGTATTACTTGGGTAGGGTGATTCGCCGTTCTATGTCAACACGACTCTACACTGCTGATACTACTCCAGAGAACAAGGACTCCTTTCCACCCTTGAACTCTGCACAAACCACCAAGTTAAAATACCTTTCAATAGTATCCCTAGCGAGCGAACGCCGGGTCCGTACAATCACATCTCTTCGTTGTTTCTTCTAGGGGCTAATATGTAATCACGGCTTTAGATACTCCCGTACTCGTTGCTTCTCGAAGAATTGCAGATGCCTACGATCCGCGAGCTTGAAGATCTGATCATCGACGCAATCTACTTAGACATCCTCCGTGGCAAATTCGATCAAAAGGAACAACAACTCGAAATCGAGTATACGATGGGCCGAGATCTTGAGCCCGGTCAACTTGAAAAGGTCTTAGCAGCTCTCCAGAACTGGTATGTATGTGTGTTTCCGCATCATTTGTCTCTCCCCCTCAGTTCCATGTCCCCCCTCCAACCCAATGATCGATGATGACGGTTTGGCGGAATATGTTCGATAGGGCGAGTACGACGGCATCCGTACTCGAGGCCTTGGATACGAAACTAGTCGAGGCCGCCGAGCATCGCAGATCTGTCCGGACAGAAATCGAGCTACACGAAGAACTTTGCACGGCTAATCTGAAAGAAGTACAAGAACGCCTAAAGGAATCCAAACAATCAAGCCGTAAGACAGGTCCGTATCCTGGTGGCGGTGGCGCAGGGGATAGCATGGACGTCGACGATCCACCGGCAGAGGGTAACGTGAAGATAAGGAACAGAGGGTGAGCGCGGATATCTCACCACATATGTTTTTACTGAGGATTGTTCGCAAGCCGTGGACTGTCAGAGGTGGCTGCTAAACAGCAAAGGAAGCGTAACAGACTCTGACGTGAGGTCGCGTGCCGCGGGCTCTTGGAGCGCCATGTATCATAATGTGATACTTTAACCTGTATCATTAGCATCGCGAATCGATTGTGGAACGCGACAGCCGAGGAACGACGTATGTTGTATCGTCCACTTCTGAGTGGAATCTACTTGAAACAGTGAGCGAAAATGTCTCTGAATGTCTTTAAATCATCACCTAATTACAGTAAGCATCCACAACACAGCGGTAAGTACAAAATCAGGCGAATGGTAAGGTACACGCAGAGGCAGAGACATGCTACGAGTCCCGCTGCGATACGGATGGTCGACATGCACCAACGATGTAGCGCACCAAAAACATAGAGTACCAAAAGACATGGGGGGAGGGGGGGGGGGGTTGTCGTCTACCGGAAGATATTATGTACGTGCGCAGTACTGGTATCTATCATAAGCTGTATGGTGCGGTAACGGGGGTGAGGTTGATATGATAGTAGCAGGTTCAAATGAGACGCGAAAAATCCGTGTTGAGAGGGGAATGACGAGAATAACTTGAAACACAAAAATGAGCATGTGATGAGCACGAAAAGCATTACTGAGCCACGAACCAACTTGACCGCGCACTATAGTATATCGTGGTCTCGGTCGTTGTACTTGCTACCGTCGCCGTACTGTCCTTGCTCAAGTGTCGCTGGGTAGGGTGTTGGGGCTCGCCGTGGTAAATGCTCTCCCGTCTCCTCGTCAGGGAATCGACATCATTCGGAGATAGCCCATCTCCGTCCTCCGTCGCTTCTTCGGTGACGTCAAAAACTGGGTCCCCGAACCACCCCAATACGTTCCACCCTGAACCACGTTTGCCTCGCCCGCTGTTCACGTCCAGCCCTCCGTCGCTGTCGTACATCGTTCTTGCACGCACTCCGTGCTCCAACTCTGTCCTGTGACCATGGACATGCACGTACGGGCCTGGAACAAGTAGGGGTGACGAAGGAGTCGGCGACGGACTCGGTGTGGGTAACTGTTCCCGTATGTCGATATACTTATCGTCCGACAAAAGAGCGTCTTCTTCGGGCTCGCCGCAGGGTTCGAGCTCATGCGAGGCATCGTGCGCGCGTTCGCCGCCGGACTTTGGTTCAAAGTCCAGATCGTTTTTGGAGTCAACCTCGAAATTGCTTGGGTTGTCTCCATCCTCTGCGTTGCCCTCTGCAACAGTGCTAGCCTCACGATCGCTCCCAATGCCGGGAGGCGTTATAGCTACCTCAACCCGCACCCGCAGAGGCATACAAAGTGTCCAGTCTTCCTGCTCCTCTTCCTCCACCTCGCTCTGCCCCATTCCTTCACCTTCTGCGGCATCAGCAGCACCCTTAGGTGAGATCCTGTCACCTGGAACATCGGTCGACAATGGAAGTGAAAGCGTCCAGTCCATGCTTGGTTCCCTCTGACTATGCGTTTTCTCCTGTGCGGCATCCCTATTCATCGCGAGCCTTGACCGAGTTCGCGATCGCATGCGGGAGAGAATGGGAGTCGAGTGTCGGCGCTCACGGAGAACAAGAAGTTGTGGAGTCGCCAGACTAGATGGCGCACCCGTCGGGGGCGGAACCAACGTCGGTGTTGGATCGGAGGTGCGGTTTGTCCGTTCTGTGAGTTCAAAAATCTTAGCACTCCCTGCATGTCATTAGTACGAATCACAGCTATACCTTGTTTGCTTTTGTCCCTGTCTCGCTCCTTATCCTTGTCCCTTCCAATTCCAAGGGAAATATTCATCAAGCCCAGAGTAGACCTTCTCCTCCCGCTTTTCAACGCGCTCACATCCTTCTCCTTCACCTCCTTCTCTCCACCCATGACCGCACCTATACCAATACCTCCACAACCATGACCATGCTTCCCATCCGTCTTTACTTCGTCTTCTTGGCCATCCTTGCATACTTGTCCGTCCCCACACTCAGCACGTATCTGCACCCTCTTCTGCATCCCTACACCTGTTGCCGTCCCACGACTCGCACCAGAACCACCAACACCGCCAGATCCAAACGGAAACGCAAACTTACTCCTCGATCCCAACAGCAGTATACTTTTGGTCCTCCTCACGTTCCCCTGCACAGAGTCGCTACCCGTAGCAGTGTTTCCAACAGCAGCAGCAATAGATGCTGCTTCAAGAATTCCGACGCCAAGACTGGTTGGTCGTCTCAGTATGCGTGGAGGTTCCAGCGTAGACGTACCCGTCGCCGACTGTGACGACACGCAAAGACCAGTGTTAGATGATCCAGGCGCGCTAACCCGCCCGATACTCCTGGTGGGGGACGCAGGCGGGCTCGGTAGTAAGCTGGACGCAGAGGTCGACGGTGCAAGACCATCGGAGGCGTGAGGTGCCCCTCCACACAACCTCGAAGGAAGACGAAGCGCGCCGGGAGGGGACTGGATCTGGAACTGTGTTTGCTTCGAGGGCGATCTAGAGGGCGATTGCGCCCGTCCCTGTGCCTGTTGTACCTGTATTTTTGAACATGTATCAGCCAACGCCCGGATCAAAAGGAAAGACGAAAAGAACATGCCTGCCCTTGGGGTTGAAGTTTACTTGCAACAGCAGTATTACTCGAGCCCGAGTTTGGTAAAGGGAGCTGCACAGCCAACATCGATTGTCTCGACTTCAGCGCCGGCGAGAGTGGCGGGACGGGAGGGAATAAGGAAATCTGAGAAGATACGGACGTTGGTGCCGAGACTGGCACCGACACTCCGGGCCCCGATAAGAATACTTGTGGTACTGACGGTTTTGAGGACTCTAGAGTCGGTACGGCAGGCAGTGGCCGACTTGGCGGTGGGCCAGGGGGCGATGGGGGCGGCGACCTTGTGCCTCTTGATGCTGACCTCGCACGACCTCCACCAGAATAAAGGGAATTCAGAGAGCATTGAGAGGAGGATAGCCTCGATGATGATGGCGACTTCCCAGCCGTAGCTCCATAAAACATAAGCGGAGTGGCATTAGCAGGTGGAGTTGTTAGCACGATTGGGACAGGACTTTGCATCGAAGAGATCGGCGTGGGTTGTGTAATCGATGTGCAAGACAATGGGTCGCTACTTGCTTCGGTCTCCTGTTGAGAAGGTGTCTCGTTAGATTGCGCACCGTGAGGAGGCAGTATCAACGATAGCGCTTGAAGTCGTCTACGCTGTGTCAGGGTGAGAGCATCGCCCATGCTTGGGGAAAGTGGGGCAATAGCACCACTGTTGAAAGTTGCAGCTCGGGGAGTAGGGTCGTCCTCGGAGAAGTCACTTTCGCTCCGGGTAGAAGGCGAAGATGGGCCGGTGCCATTGCGGACGTAGTCTTCGCTCGATATTGCAATGCCAATTTCCACGACTTCCGTGCCTGATGAACCAATGCTACTGGAAGTAGATTTATTACTGGAAAGCGATTGAGAAGTTGAGTTGGGGGTGGCAGCGACATAAGCCGCAGCACGCGCGGAAGAGTTTGGTCTAGCGAAAGTGATGGGTGATGTAGTGGAATCTAGTGAACACTGGCTATCGTCAAAAGAGTCATCTCGAGGTGCCGGAGAAAAACGTTGTTCAATGGGAGGGATGAGAGACCCCAAACTGGATGTTGAGCCTGCCACCAGGGAATTCGCAGAGACTGCGGAATTGGACCGATAGGCTACCAATGTGTCTGCAGGGTCAGGCGGCTTTTGTTCGTCAGACGTGTCCTGGAGGGTATACGTATGAGAACTCGACAGAAGAATTACAAAGATCTTCTTACACGGCCGTTCGGTTCGTAATATGAAGAGCGCTTGCTAGGAGAACCACGAGAGAAAGGCCACGGAAAACCCACTCGACGGGGAGTAGTCGGCATATCTTCAGTGCTTTTCTCGGGTGAACAATGGTCTCCCGCGGGGGTAGAAAGAGGTGACTGGCGCCGAAAGATGCGCTGCAGGGGTGAAGGCTTCTGTTTTTCCGAGCTTCCTTTCTCGAGTTCTTTCAAGTTAAATGGTGGCATGTCGAGAGACTCGCTGACGAGATGGCTGAACTCTTTGATAGAGAGAGTTGATCTGCGAGGAGGTGTGCAAGTAGTAGTGCTAGTCATGACTATAAAACGATCAGTATAAACGAAGGACGATGAAGATTATAAGAAATAAAAGGAGTGAAGTTGTGTCAGGCCTCGTCGCCTCTCAGAGGAAAAAAAGAGACGCTGCCCCGCTCCAGCACTCAGCAAAAACAAAAATCCTTTGTAGCAAAAACAGCGCTATTCCATTTACAGAAATCCGATCAATCATGCCATCACTCTGATAGCCTAACTTACGTGACAGACGTCCAGAGCGTGCCATATTGCCACGTCCAAGTCTCGACATTGTGCTTGGGGGCCCCACCTGACAGCCTCGACATCGTACAAGTCAGCAATTTGACAGTCTTTGCAGATTCGATGTTTGCCCGAGGCCTTAGCGCATACCGTTCAGCTCCGCATTTCATGGTTTTCCTCGCTGAAACTGATCCCAGCTGACGCGCGACTTTCCGGTCGGTAAACATCGGTGGCTGCAAATTTACTTATCACCGTCTTGAGACGCAACTCGTCTGGGCAACACTCGAAGGGAACTAAGAATCGTTACGGATGTTCGATTCAGGTCTGTGATGTCTCGCTGATTCCTACCAATGCTCATCCCACCAAGGAATTCCAAAGGACTTCGTTGGTTCCGTCCTATGTATGTACACTGGTTCAAAGCCTCTTGATCATGACACACCGCAAACTTACTCAGGCCAACGATCACGGAGTTCCGACTCTTCTTCGGATACTTCAGAGACCACGGATTCAATCACCCATTTCGAGTGGAGTTCCGAGGATTTCAATGGCAGGTAGAGTTAGCTTTAAGTTTGATGGGTGAGTCAAATAACTTAATAAGCTCTCCATGACAAGTGTAGGTCAAAAGTGCCAGTCATGCTTACCACTAGCCCTACCAACACTCAATTCCTCGCTTTCCTCGCGACACTACGCAGATTATCCAAGGGGGCTGTCTTACGTCCGCATTGAGTTGCCTTTGCCTTTGTAAAGGCAGACCATTCCAATTCCGGTTTCAACCCCTGACCCCTTCCGCTGTGAGAAATAGGACCTTTGTCAGACAGAACCTGACTTCCGCGGAGCGCTGGTTCAATCGATCCTCCGCCGAGCCGAAGACCATATTCCGATGACATTCAAGAGATTGTTATCAAAATGGTGCAGCACCTACCATCCTGAATGTGGCGAAGTCATTCAGATGATCGCGATCGTTCTCCGGGATGTAATCAGGATTCTAGACAGCATCTACGGTTTAGTGAGCAATGGATGACACTCCCCTGTGCATGACGGATCACTGACCTTGTGGGTATTTGTGTCCGGACGCTTGATCTCATAGTTCCTACCAGCGCACCTGTAAAGTAGGCCATTCTCGATCACGTTTCATGCGTGTATGATGATCGACATGGATGCTTCTACGCTTTCTTTCCTCGCCCACAGTCAGCCAAACGTCTCCCACCGATACGAGCTACCTGAACGCGTTGCCAGTAACCCCCACGTTTCTGAGACCCGACGGTGACCTTTCCAGGATAGATACATTGCTCAGTCACTGTTCAGGGAAACGATCTGACGATAACTTACGTGATAACGGGTTGTCGCGAGGTTAGAAACGCAGAAGTGGCAGATGCCGCGAATTACACCCGTCGAGGTTGGAGATGGAGCGTATCCGTCGATGGGCTGATTATTATAGTGTTGGTAGACCACATTGTCACCACTCTACTAGTACTTATGTGACGAGGCCATCGAGAGGTGGCGTTGTCGTCTCCTTTCCGCTAGGTAAGTACTAATTAGTTCTTCAGCGCTATGTACTCAAGGGTACGCTCACGCTCACTAGTGACTCTAGAAGACCTACCTTCGTGGGCCTTTCAATCTCTATCTGATACATACCGGTTCTGCGTGGCGAATCTGTCGAACTCCTCCTGGGTCGCCTCATAAGTAGTAGTGGATGTCATATTACAGTCTAGGGGTGTCTCGGTTTTGGACTGGGTTAGAGAGACAGGTGGTTGTAGTTGGTGCGGTACTATGTAGGCTGAACTTAAATGGAGATCGATGGCGGCTCGATGGTCCAGTAGTAAGATACGTGCTTCGGGAAAAACCCGCCACCCCGGGTGGTCAGATGTACGTGACCCGGGTTCAATTCCCGGTCGAGCCCAGTTTTTGCAACGTATTTCTTTTTCAACCTCGAAACCCTCAACATACCCTTGAAAGGGCTGACGTCAATAAATACACTTGAACTTTGACTATCTGAGCATCGTGAATCCAGGAGACAAGAACTTCTACGCGTCCTATGACTACTTCGCTTCTGTACCGCCTATTACTTAAAACGTGCTTCCATGCTCATCGCTGCGATCCTCCTCACTTGCTCGTGGCGAAGCCCAAGGCCCAGTGGAGGCTTTGCGAGAAGTTGGGCGTACTCGCCCAGTAGTGTAGTCCGGAATGGGAGGGTATCATCAGTCTACAGATCACGATGATACATCAACCGCACCAATTTCAGCACAGCGAGATAAAATGAAACGAGATTCAACGCGTACGCATATTGCAATAGGGTGGTCGTTTGCGAGGTAGTATCGTATGTGGTGAGACTCGAGAGACTGCACGGTCTTGGTACTGCACGTAGCGTGAGACGCGTTAACCCAAGGGGTCGACGGCTTTCCCAAACTCACATGAAATTGGAGGTAAGACAGATCTCAATGCAAGGCTTGTATACTGAACCGTTCCGCTTGGACAAAGCTTCGATGTCTTTCAGCGCCGCACGACGCGCTCCTTTGTCAGCGTCCATGTGGTAACTTAACATCCGGCGAGATTCCTCGGGTTCCGTGCTTTCCTCGTGAAATCGCTCGAGATGTCTCCGATACGCAGCCATGAATATTGCGTGCGAGGGATGCTCAGGGTCCCAGGGTTGGACCAAGTTTGACATAGTAGTCGACGAAGGGGAAGAATTCGGTTGTAACACGTCGGCGAAGAACAATGCCTTGTGCTCATCGGAGAGGAAGGTTGCATGTCCAAGTCTATCTGGACGCCAGCCGAGTAGGGCGAGGGACTCCGCGGTGGTACTTGCTTTTGCCTGCACTATAACTTCCAGGCAAGCTGTAGAATCGTGGAGATACACGCCACTCACCTCGGCGATATGGAGAGTCACTCCCAGTCCTGCGTCTTTGCCCCTCTTGAAATGTTTCTCGAAAGTGACAACGTCGCCTTTCTCCGGATCACCACACAGGTCCAGTCCTACAACACGCCTACCCGCAGCCCGGAGCGTGATCGCAAGATCGACGCACTCTTTCGCGTCTGCCTCAGACATCCGGCGATCGATGGAAACGATCAGTGCTGCCTGATCAGCTGAAAATTTCTCGACCTCGTCGAGTACGGTGGTTAGATAGGTGTACCTGGACATGTGTGCAGTTGCACGGGGAGTCGTGCGCAGTTCGATGTAGGTGCATTCAGGGACAGGCGCGTACGTGAAACCAGCAGGAGGAACGCTCTGCGCTTTGAGGAACGAGTCGAGAACATCGCGAGTGATCCGGCTCAACGCTGATGGGGTCGAGGTAAGCGGGTAGATCGCACGGAACAACGGAAAGAAGTCGAGAATTCCATCAAGTGTCAAGCCAGATCTCAATATTGCGATCTTTTCCGCTATCTCGTCGGTAGTGTCTACAGGTACCGTCGGACGCTCATGAGCGAGGTCCACGAGGGTCTGTAAAGGGATGGACCCGTTGAGATGGGCGTGCAGCTCAGCCTTGGGTAACGACTGCAGAAAATCAACGTCGGAGGGCGACAAGGAGTGCAGAGCAGCTGCGGATGCACCAGATATCGTCGCCATTGCAGACCGCCGGTAGTAAAGCAGTTGGTATGAACGACCGAGCTATCATCGCTGCCGCCGGTGCAAGTACTACTGACGGCTGGCGCTGGATATCCAAACCGACACACACCCAACACGTACGTCCCGGACAAGATGAACCTCGGGAAAGCTATTACACTAGAGTACTAACATGCAATTGCGAATTACAGAGCGTGACAATAATACCTTCCTTCGTGGGCCTAGAGCTGAGTGAATGTATACGAGAACGGTCGAAGGCTTGAGAAATACATATCCTCAGACGGATCTTTGTTTCGAAAGCAAGCTCGCTTCGATGTCGGCTGAATCGAGCATCGTGCGTAAGAGTTCAGAGAACTGACTGTGTAATTTTTCTGCAAGAGATATCGTAAATGGGAGACAGGGTTTCCATGGGCGTACAGACGAGGGACGTACTGGCACGCTCGACAGCTTGGGTATATTCTTGGTTTGCTACTGTCATCTCGCTTTCTAGTTCTTGAAGTCGTTTTGCCTGGTCAAGAAGGATGTGCTCAGTGATGCATGAAATATCCAGAAATCGAAATACGACAAACTTGCTGCTCCTCGGGTTCCGGGGCCGGTAAGGATTGGATTAACACCTCAATTTGCTTCGCTTTCATGATGAGGTCATCTACAAGTTCTCTCTTGTTCGCTGACGAGAGGTGTCCTTGTCAACACAGGCCCAACGAGAAGTGGAAACCCAACGAACCCTCGAACACCTCCGGTGGATCAAACTTGTCCGGGTTCCGCTGTTTCGTGATCGGTATCTCCTCGCTGACTTGAAGGAATGTTGATCGAGTGGTGAGGTAGGCGATACTACTAGACATAATTACAAGGATCTGTGGTTCCATCAGCGTTCGCATTTTCGACTGTGACGATAGACTTTTTACCCTTTGTATCTCATCTTGCAGCTGCGTTATACGGTCCATATGCGAGAGATCCTGCAGCATTTGCGCTGCCTGAATAGCAGGCAGTCGAAGGATTGCTGTGTCTTCCCCGGCTTGAGAAGCCTCGCTACAAGTAGCTGACGGTAGTAATAAAAGGCGCGTCGATCGTAACAGCCGAGATAGGGGAGGACTCGACTTCGTTTTGGCCACTGTGAAGTGTCGTTTCCAACAAAGACTGCTGTCAAGACCCTGCTTCTCCGCTTTGACAGATGATCAACATGCCTGGCACAATTGAGCGACACGGAGCCACAGCAAACCTTCTCAACACCTGCCAGTCAGTTGAACCTACGGACATAGCTACTTGACCGACATGACAAGTGTGCGTTGATGCAGAGAACGTTATCCACTGATGTTGTTTCCCTGAGCACGGACGACACTACGTCGGGCAGACACTTGCAAGGACAGAAGCGTCCGAAAGTTTACCTAAATTGCAAAGGGATCCATAGTACTAACGATGTATACCGAAACGAAACCAAGCCACGTAAGAACTAGCCAACAGTAAACACCTCAAACGTCCTTCGCGTACGTCCCCATAACCTTTCTCAAATGTTTCTCGTCCCCGATACGAGGCGTGAAGCACGCAGCGAAAGGTTTGGGATGGGCAATCACACCGTCAACGAAACCCTTGTCGTCTATGGGAGCTTTGGGATCCTGGGTGATACGGAAAGACCAGAGAAGTAGAGCAGCATTGATGAAGATGGACCGGTTGGCGATGTGTTGGCCAGGGCAAATACTAACCGGAAAAAATGCAGTCGTCAGCACCTAACATGAACGAAATATAATGCGCAAACGAGAGCCTCACCGTCTTCCGAATCCGAAACTGGGGAACCGAAGGTCTTCGCGGATACGCCCATCACTGCCCAACCACCTCTGGGGATCGAACTTATCGGGGTTCGGGTATACACTTGAATCCCGAGAGATGGCCCTGCAAGGGACGGTAAATTCGATGGAGACCGATACATTCAAAGATTCGACTCACCAGTGATTTCCGAAAACGATCGCTCCCTCAGGGATGCATATATCTTTCTGCAATGACGGTGAGCTACGGGACCACCAACACTGTAAACCAACGTACGTATATGATGTCCGTCTGAGCACGGTGGGCAAAGCCTGCACACGACAGTGTCAGGACGAATGGCACACAGAAACAATAGCCTTACCAAGTGTGGTGACAGGCCGCCAGCGCAGACACTCCAGCATGAACGCCTGAATCTGAGGCAATGCATTGTAATCGTCAAAGGTAGGAGCTATGTGTGCGCGTCAATAACTTCCACACGTTTCACAGACGGGACGGGCATACCGCGGTCGCGACCGATGACATTGTCGAGTTCCTCCTGTACGGCGTCCTGTGCTTCTGGGAAGCGAGCAGCTGCCATGACCAACACCATGAGAGCGACGGCGGTCTAGAAATCCCGCATACGTTAGACCCGAGACGGAGCCGACGAAGTGACGACTTACAGTGTCGGAGCCAGCACCATAGAGCGAACCCGTGAGGTATGCCATCTCCTCATCCGACAACTTGTGCGTCTCCTGGTTCTCAAGGAGATATTTCGCGAACGAAGGACCAGGATTTCCCGTTTTCTAGTGATAACCCGTCAGGAACACGATATTTTATCCATTCGATAGGAACTTACCAGTTCCACCGCAACACGGTTGAGTTGATCGTGGAACAGTTGGCGTTCCTCTCTGCGCCATTCATGCAGGTAGCTTGCATACCCAGGCACATACTTCAAGATCGGGTACTTCTCCACGAGAAGCGCACCAGGACGCATGAGTGTCTGGAAGCGCTTCAACATCTTGTGAATGAGGACGATCTCCGGCGCGTTAGTCCCCGTGGGTGTCGACTTGCCATACGTGACACGCAGAATGACAGATGCAGCGTATCGGTTGGCGTGCGCTTGGTGGTTTTTGGGGTCATCAAGAATGTCAAGGATAACATCGCGTGCAGCTTGCATTTGGATGGGGCCATATGTCTCTGCAGCTTTCGCCTGAAGATGGGTGTGTGCAGCTCTATTCGCAATACGGTCAGCGAGGCCATCACCTACACAATGATTCCAACCCTCTTTCGCTCACCTACGCAATCTACGGAATTGCTCGCCAGCGGGGGCGAGGATCATCCGAAGTCCACGAGACAAGATTTCGCCCGCTGCAACTGCACGGGGCCGATCTGCCAGCAAACCGCCTTCCTTCTCCATGATATCCACAGATTCCTGGTTTATCGCCCAGTTTTCAGCTAGTTCGCTAAGAGAGTGACAAGGCGCCGTACCTGATAGCGCCCTATGATGACCATAGTTCTTGGGCCGACCCGTAGCGAAATGATAGGGCCATACTGGTTGATCCACTCAGCGAACTGCTGAGATTGGCTGGAAAAAGCGTGAATACCGCTGCGGCAACACACAATAAAAGCAACAAGAACGCACTTTTCTCTGGGAAGGGCATTCCCGAACAACCAATGGCCAGGAGGACCAGGAGGCAAAGGCAGACGCCTTCTAGCCTTGAGCTGGGACCGGACGACCTTGCCCAGAATGGCAAGGGCAACGAGGGCACCGACTGCCTTTGCCTGGAGACCGTACTCTCGCAACAACTCCTCGAGCATTTTTCTCTATGTGACTGTACGGATACACAGACAGTACACGGTGGAGGCGGCGAGAGAAGGGAGAAGGATGAAAACACGTCAGACGAGCTCATCTCGGACGTTATATCAATGGCCCGGCGACAAGGCGGTCTGAAATTTACGTTGCTCAGATAAGTTAGCCGGGTTTTGACGTGCAACCATACTGCTAATTGCCGACACGAAAGGCTGTGGGCAAGGGGACACAGCCCGACGGAGTTCGTGCGTTCTTTGCGCGTGCAGAAGGGGTCAAGGTGGATAAGTTCTGGGTCTACCCATTGGTGCGTCCTTGTAGCGGCGGTGTGATGCAGTTGCAAGGGATGAAAATCGGTTGCAGTATAGAGGCGTCCGTGTCCATGCCACACCGAGCCATAACAGGCTACAGCCTCACAGATATCCTGCCCGGTTCGCAGCCGAATGCACTCCCAGCTCAATATTTAGACTACTTAACGTATAGTCAACAGCATTCTTATGACTATGAGCCTATCAGTCAGCTCAGGTTGAGATACCTATGACCGGCGGTTGATAGAAACTGAGGTGATAACGCTCTCTGATATATATATGTAGCATTGGCCCTTGCATGAAGTGTTTGACCGAGAGACTGGAATGGTAAGTCTTGGCGGGAGCGCCGACCCCGGCCCCAGCGCGGCCAGCAAGGTAACTATGGGCTGTCAGGTTGGAGCTGCCTCTGATACAAGCACTCAAGGGCCGACTTCTGCATATCGTGGATGTCAGCAACTTCACTGCCCCTCGGGCTAACTTACCAAGCAGAGTCTCGACCAGGGGATAGCATTGGTGGACTGAGTTTCTGACTTGGTACATTTGAACTGATGTATCAATCTCGAATGAACGCCTCAGCTTCCACTCACGTTATAGGCAACGGAAGACGGGGGTCATCATTCCACGAACTTACTTGTCTGGAGCACGTCCAAGGCAACACAGGGGATTCAATGTACTCGTTGGTGAGGGAGTCCAAGCTAAAAGATTTGATGCTCATCGTCAAAGCGACAGTGCGACGGGGGTGCGCAACAATCACATGATTTGTACTTTTTATTCGCATGCTTGCCACAATCTTGAAACGTTTGACATATGTGGACTGAACGAGAAAGTCGATGGAGCTGCGATACCGCAATAACTTGATCTGGTTGACAACCGATATCTTCAGCTGCAAACTGAAAAGCGTACGCGTACCAACTCGCACTAGTGGCAGTCTGCGCGTCAAGTCTGCCGCAGTTCCTCACTGGCAATATTGAGACGCGGAGGTGAGCAGTTTCCACTTAGGCGCTCAGTGCCGACGATCATGTTTCTGTGTCGCCAGTTTGGAGTCCAGGGCATACGATTGACAACCTGAACGGATCAGTTTCATTGCAGTGAACCCACGATAGGCGCGCAATGATAGTATAAAACGAGTCCCTCTTGGAACCGGACACAAAACTGGTGGATGGTCGAAGACGAGTGCGGTTGATTTCTTGTTCACGTGATCGCGACGCGCCACCACGGTGGAGCCCATGTCACACTACCCGCGCTTGCCGAGCTGACTAGAAATGTGATCCGCTAGTAAGTTACCACATAACATAATTCTTCGGAAACGATTTTACATAGTGAGCTCCTCACTTCGTTCTATCTGTCGAGCCCAATGTCCAAAAGTTCTGCTACTGCTGCGACTGCTTAAGGAGGACGGTCATCACTCATTCGTTTCGTACGATGCACCGATTCCTTCTTCTGGTTTGGATACTCTTCTCTTTCTACTGTTGCGTAACCTCTGCTGCAAATGCACAGAAATGGAGGTCGCGTTCTATCTACCAGGTCTATCTTACAACCGGGTAACCGCCATGACAAGGAGACACTGACGGTCCTCGACAGATCGTAACCGATAGGTTTGCCCTTAGCGGTCCGAGTTATAATACGTCTTGCGATCCATCTGCTCTGCGGTACTGCGGCGGAACTTGGCAAGGTATCGTCGACCATCTAGATTATATCCAAGGGATGGGATTCGATGCCATTTGGATCTCGCCGCCCTTTACGAACGTCGAAGGATTCACGCCCTCCGGCGAGGCTTATCACGGGTAGGTAGACAATCCTACTCTGTTGACGGGAGGGTACGCTGAGACCTTCGTCGCCCCATACAGGTATTGGCCACAAAATCTAACTTCTTATAATGCCCATTTTGGAACGGTGGATGATCTCAAAAATCTCAGCGCGTCCCTTCACTCGAAGGGCATGTACCTCATGCTGGATGTCGTCGTCAACCATATGCTACCCCCGAATCCGATTAACACGACAGCGTTCAGCTCCGAACAGGCTAGCGCTAACCCAAAGAATTTCAGCACTGGCGTGGCACCCTTCACCGACGTTTCATACTTCCACCAACCATGTTGGATCGGTAACTACTCGAATAAGACAGAAGTGGAACAGTGTTGGCTCGGGAACGAGACTATGCCGTGGGCGGATGTCAACACGGAAGACGCTGGTGTCGCTGGAATGCTGAGCCAGTGGATCAGCAAGGTCATCTCGGATATTGGAGTTGACGGGCTACGCTTGAGTACCGTGAAGTACGTCTCCCAGGACTTTTGGAAGACCTTCACCAACGAGGCGGGGGTGTTCACCATGGGCGAGGTATGGAAGATTCTTTCAGACCTTAGTTACCGGGACGACCTAACTTCCGATAGGTACTCTCCAACAGTACTAACCATACGAGCGCTTATACAGGTAAGCTTGTATATCGATCTCGTTGGCGCGAGCGACGCAAATAACTACTAAAACAGAGGTGATGGATGCGGTATTGGACTATCCTACATGGTTCAAGCTAGTATCTGCATTTTCCTCCCCTCAAGGGAACTTATCGAGCGTGGTGGACGCCGCCGTGGACTCGCAGCAGTCATATGAAAGCGGGGCATTCATGACTGGTGCTTTCCTCGAGAACCACGACCAACCGCGGTTCGGTGCGATCACAAACGATTCTGCGGTTCGTCCACAAATTTCCCCCGTCTGCTGCACTGCTGTCTAACGTGCCGGAGTAGCTTAGAGCTAATGCGATGGTCTGGCCATTTATCTATGACGGTATGCCCGTTGTCTATTATGGTAATGCTATACCGCGCTGTGACTCTTCCGTGAGCTTACTTGGAAGTAGGCCAAGAACAAGGGTTCTCCGGAGGGGCGGTTCCAAACAACCATGAACCGTAAATCTGTATTTCTATTCTATGCGCTGTTGCTCACGTCTCGTAGTCTTTGGCGCACAGGTTATAATACTTCACATCCTTATTACAAGATGATCACGTCACTTAATCTGGCTCGCAAGGCTGCGATAAATTCAGGGGATTATTTCCTCACCACACCCGTAATTGCTTCGGCGCATTAGTTGCGTGTGCGCCTCCCATGCTAATCAAACGTTAAACAGATGAAATTCCTCCGCGGTGCAGACGGACACACACTAGCCATCTCCAAACCACCCATGCTCTCCTTACTCACTAATGCTGGCCAAAACTTCTCGTCAATGGTGCACTGGAACATCACACAGTCGGTGTTTAAAAGTCGAGAACAGCTAGTGGATGTACTGACCTGTCGGGTGCATTTGTCCGCGGAGAATGGGGGCGTGGACATGGTCTCTACCAACGGGATGCCGAAGGTATCGCTTCCATTTCGCAAGACAATTGTGGGGTGGAGCCCTTGCTGACTGACTCTTGTGTGTAGGTTCTGATGCCGGTATCGGTAGTCAAGGGGTCTCCAGAACTTTGTCCGCAAGTTCCTTCGAACCATGTGACCCGGCGAATTGACTATTCGACCTCGTGGTCGCTGATAGCTGCATTAATGCTATCTTTGGCATTGACCGCCAGCTTTGCATAGACATGCCAGCAGGACACGGGAGCCTGCCATATTCTACCACATCCTTCTGTGGGATGCATTCTACTACTAATGACAGCTGTACATCATTTTAGAGATGCGGACTGGTTTGTTGATACCCACTAGACCTGGATAGAGCACTTACAACTAAGGACAACTCCACACGCCGCATTATCTTGCGTGGATTCCATTCGTTCTTAATATATCGCTTCCCTATCGCAAGTTCCGAACTGCTCAGCGTGCTATCATTGTTAAATGAAGACGCAGCAAGATTGCATCACTCCGGCAAATACATACGTGTCCACTGGAAGACCACCAGTTTACTTTTGTGCACACGATTCTGGATTGAACCAGTCCAGGCCTGTGAGACAGGACTACAGTTTGACCCACAAATGTTTCTTGACCGTTTCTATCGGGATGACGCCCGGAAATCCACTCAATGGTGGGACAGTGCATCTCCGCGATGGTGACTGCGAAGATGTCAGTGTTCGTACGAGAATGTATATATAATTAATTCTGTCTTCCAAATGACAGCCTTCAATCCACTCTCCGAGACTTATTACTTCCAGCGTCGACTTGACCATAAACACGAGCGAGCAGCCGTTCCTCGTCACCCGTGAGAAACCGACTTCGTCAGACTTTTTTACACACTCCAAGCTATTACGACCAGCAAGCGAACCTCGACGCAGCTCAGTCGAGTTTTATAACTTCTTCATTTTGTTCTGTCGACGTCGATCGTCTGTCGTGTCTTTCTCTTCCGTTTTTTTTGTTCTCGCCTTGTTTTCGCATGCAAGTCTCGTTTTTTTCACATTCATGATGCGACCCTTCGAGGACACCCACCTGCTCACCCGCATCGAACATGCTGTACAATCGATCGCTGCAAAAATGCATCCCAGACGGTGAGCGATCGTCTTCTCAAACGCGCTTGTCCTTGTGGCTATCATGCCTAAAGGACCGCTGTAGTGAGTCGTTAGAGACTGACAACGTTTCCCCTCGTCTAGGCGTAGTCGCGCCCACAGCACTCCAATGCGTCGGTATTCACACTCCCCGGCGCATGACCTGCCGTATCTTCCCACTGAAATATGGCTGCTCATACTCCGCGAAGCCACCGCCATGTCTCCGGATCCTCTCGACATCTCCCTCGGCCTCTCATTCCTCGAGACGCCATGCGAAGTCGAGGAATATTTTGCTGCGATGCGCGTCAAACGGGACCTCTCCCTGGTTAGCAAGGCGTGGAACAAACATATGCAGGAGTTTCTCTACGAGTTCGTTTGGATCAGCCGGGCCAGTCAGGCCAAGGCGCTTGCCCTCACTCTGCTGACTCAATTCATCGAACGCAAGCCATCCAGCGGTCGGTGGATTCGTAGGCTTCACATGGAAACTCCGGCGATGAAGCGTTGTGCAACGGACGATATAAGAACTATCCTTGACTACGCTCCTCACCTTGTCATCTATTCGGATCACCATGCTGTACGGTGCACGCGCTACCAGGAGTTCAGCGACGTCCGGTGCTCGCCTGAACAGCTCGTCTCTGCGCTCGCAGTTCCGAATAGCAAGCTCCGGCGATTGTCCCTGACCAACTACAGCGACGTCCCCTTTCCGTATCACATGTCCCCGATGCTCAAGCAAACAGCAAGAAACCTGGAATACTTGGAGCTGTCTTCAACCAGCATTCCTCTTTCGAGTCGTGCCCCTACCCGCACGTCGCCCATCGTTTCTCTTCCTGTTTTGCAGTCGTTGAAGCTGACATTGGATAACACCACCTTCGCTGTCCTTGCATCTTGGAAGATGCCCAGTTTGCGCAACGTTTCTGTCGTTTCTTCCGATTTTGGCTATGCTGGTCAGGGCTTCGCCAACTTTTTCGAGGCTCATGGTTCCCAGATTGAACAGTTGGAGCTTGGACATTCTTCGTCGCTTATCGTGGAGCACAATCTCTCACTCAATCCCCGCCCCATACAACAGATACCACTTGCAGATTGGTGCCCGAATTTGAAAGAGTTTATTTGTTCTGCCGATGCAGAGTGGAACTGGAGGAATCCAGACTGGATCGCACCTCACGTTCTGCTCCCTGCCCATCCTCACTTACGTTTTATCGGAATCCGCGACATCGACAAGCGCCTCGTAGACGACGCTTCTGCATTTCCTGCTGACCCCGAAGACGATGCACCGTTCTTCCCGCTTCTGGAACAGATCTCTTCTTTACTTTTCAACGACGCCTTCCCGTGTTTGCGCTACATCCGGGATCTCAGTCCTTGCTCGCATACCATGCGTTCTGATCGCCGCCCTCAAGTCAGGATCCTGAAATTCTGGGCCAATGTTCTTGCCCGTTGCGGACAACGACAAGTCTGGCTCGAGGATTATCGCGGTGTCAACATCACCGTTCGCGACCTCAAGCGTGCAGGACTCGTGACAGCATGATGCAAGAACTATCGCGCTGCAATTCCGTTCATTCATCACCTCACTTGCATTTTTTTTCGTTTCGAATTTCGTTCCCATCCAGCAACCATTCGTGGTGTCTATGACTCGCATTTCGTTTCCCTTATTTTCTTCATTCGCTCTCTCGTCCCTTGGTGTCTCACTGTATATTCCACTCTCCAGTCGTTCATCACTGTATCCATCGACATATGCATCTCTTGCCCCCTCACACTACTTCACGTCTTGCCTTGCCTTACCGTTAGGCTTTAATCTAAAGCTGTCCGCTCCTTACTTTTTACTTTTTTTTTCCTTCCGTCTCTCGCCTTTGTCACTTCATCCTCTTTTCACGGGTTTTGTCTGGACGCCGAACGATGTTCACGTTGTGGCCGTTCTCTGTAGGTTGTCCATTTTTCGGGGCGAGAAGTTTGGATCGCTTTTTTTTTTTTCCGCCTCTATCATCTTTCGTGGTCTGTCTTAGCTACCACGGGTTGTATATACTTCCGATGGCGTCTCGTTGAAACCGAGCAGTGGTGATTTTGAGTCTGTTGAGTTTATATCAAATCGTCCACCGCCAGATCTGTGCACGTACATAAGTGGAAGTGTCCCAACGTCACTACTATCAGACTGGCCACGACTATCCAACCAACCTTGGTCGGACGGCAGCCACAACAATTTACCGGACAGGGCGACGGGTAACTTTGCGTTCGTACTATTAACGCACGTCCAGCAACAGAGGAATGGTACGTTTATATACGTTCTTGCATATGTTCGCTGACACTATGATCCCTATCCGCGTATGTTGGATGCACGCCACGGTTCACGCTCATGATATGCACAAAAATGCGAATGCGCATCCTATCCATAGGACGCCGACATCGAGTACCTCGTCCAGTCAGGGAAGCTTTTCGAAGGACTGTCGCGCTCTTCCTCGCCCGAACGATCGACATCACCCACGATCTCGTTTACGTGCGACTCGTCGGGAGACTCTGACTCGGATGCGGAGAACCTGGGCTTTGATGCTGATGGTCGAGGAGGGAATGCGAATGCGTGGGTCGGGAAGCATCGTGGTGGACAGACCGACGATGCGCTGCTGCCTCGCGAATCCATCGGGATGGCTCCTGGGAGGACGGGTGTGAAGGGTGTGATCAGGGACGAGCGGGAAGCGCAGCTGATCAAAGCTGCCCAGCGTCAACGTGAGATCGATGCCCTGCGGAAGCGGATGGAGAAGGCGAATTTGGGTGGGATGACTTATCTGGAGGAGGAGCGGGAGCGTCGCGAGTTGGAAGGGTTGGAGGAGGAAGAGCTGAAGGTGAGGCGGGACGTGTTGGGGCGTGCCAAAGACGGGCGATTTGGACATTTGAGAGAGGTGGGCAAGGCTGGGTTCGTTGGTGCCGTCGAAAGAGAGGACAGCGGGGTGTGGGTCGTCGTGCATTTGTATGACCCCGTAAGCAGGTCTCTCGTTTCGTGCGGGTGATGTGGGATTGAGCGTTTCTAGTCGCTGGACAGGTGTTATGATCTTGATGATACGTTGTCGAGGCTTGCACGGGTATATCCTCAGACCAAGTTCTTACGTGCCCGCGCTGCTGCTCTCGGCTTTGCGTCCAAGGGGCCTGCGCCGAGGCGTCATAAGTCATATTCAAAGCAACAGGCGATGCCGGGTCGATACGCCGAGGAAGATGACGATGACCTTTTCGGTAATGACGAAGACGCAGACGAAAAGGCAGCTTATTACGACGACGAAGAGGAGGACGGGGAAGTAGAAGTGGACACGGACATGCTACCTACGCTACTTGTTTATCGGGACGGTCAACTCGTGCATAACTGGGTACGAGTCGACTGGGAGGCTGGAGAGGCGGGCGTGGATGATCTGCTGGCACGGTATGTTCTCTTTATTTTGGATCTGGTCCAGCGTTCGTTTCTGATGCGATTTGCAGACACCATGTTATATCGAGTTCGTCGCGGGGTCTTCCTGCGCTGTGGAGTTCTAGCATCGGAGAAGACGACGAAGATTTGATCTGGAGCGACGAGGAGACCAGTGCTACCACAAAGTAAACAGATACTACACAAGTTTATTCTTCTGCGTGCGTGTAATACATACATACGTCGAGACTAGTACATATCGTACGTTGGCCTTGTGTTCTCGTTATCTGATGAAGTACCGCTTTCGGTATGTGGCAACTTGTCGGCGCTTCGGCCGAAGTGTTGGACGAGCAGGCAGGAAAAACTCGCACCGCCGGGATTTGATCTGATTGGCCGCTCGGTCCGCTTCCGATGTTCTCGTTTACATAACGCGTGCTACTATTTCGGGGAGTCACTCCCAGTGAGAAGTCACTATATGCGGAGTGGTGTAGACGTAGGTATGTGTATGCCATAGGTAGGCATCCTCTCACATAAAAAACGGGTTGCCTCATAAGTACTTTTCGTATGCGACTGTACTCGTATGTAGGCATTGCTATTCCACTAGTTTCACATAGATCTACATATGTTAGTTCTCGCTTGCCAATCCTTTTGTTCTCATATGCCAGTCTATGCCCTGCTATAGCAGCCAAAATGTTGTTGTGATTCACATTATCCTGTGAGCTATGCATTGCTATGTACAAATACACTCCTTTTGCTGCTGCTGTTGCCTGCTCCTGTGCCCCCTCATTCCTGCTCCCTGCTCCCATTCCCACTCTCTGCTCCTCATTCCTGTTCTCCACATCCCCTTCACTGATAGGCCACATACCTCTCATCATACACCCCTGATATCCTGAACAAGAAAGTGGCTCCTAATACATAGGACTGCTTGAGAACTTTGTGATTATGTTGGCCATCCCCTTGACCCACATGCCAGTAGAAACCTAGTAACTTATCACAAGAGGGAGAATGGTTGGCAGGTGCATAGAACTCACCAGTTGCTTTGCTTCATCCTTGTATTTCTGTACCTGCAGTTCAGCCAATAACATGCTAAATAGAAATAGTAAAATAAGCTCACTGCTTTGGCCTCTCCAGACAATGTCTCAAAATATGAATTGAATGCTTCTAGTGAACTGCTGACTTGCTTCTGATAACGATGCATGCAAAGGGTCCTGATAGGAGGGTGTTGACAGAGTATCATGTCTGACTGCTGTACTTACCTTGTGCTTCTGTTAGATGGGGGATGCCATGTCTTCTTCCTATCCAGTACTGGTGCCACCTGCTTCTTGGATGCCATCTCTCCTGATCTCTGTAATGTCTGACCGAGATGTGCTGGTGCAGGTAGCACCTGCCCAGCCTCCATCTGCCCTGATGCTCATGCTGCGCTTGTGCCTGTGGCTGTGCTGGTTAGGATGGATACCCCGACCTCAGGAACTTACCTGTGTCATCCAGCAGATCCTCTCTCATGCCTGCTCCATCCAAAGACAACTCAGTAGGGTGACTCACATGGTCATTGGGTTCAGACATGATACTTGATTGCTTCTGTGGGGCACAGATGTCAGTGGCAGGAGACTAGGCATTGGCTACTTGCATGACACTCACATTTGCGACTACACAAAGAACATTCGTTAGTACCAATACTACTGACATTGTCAACTTGCCTGTGTTATTTGCTAGACCTTCTCTGGCTTGGGTAGTATCAGTGGGAGGCTGTGTGTGGCACATGGACAGTCTGTGAAAAAAATTAGTACGTGTATACAAATGGTCATGGCCTTACATTGGGTTCTTGATTGTGGGGATAACAGTGGCAGTCCCTGCTGCGTCGTGGCTTTCAACTGCACTCAAGGGAGTCATTTGTGGTTCTGCACAGTCACCTAAGGAAAAAGATCAGTGATTTAATTATTTTGTGCATGTCTTCTTGCCTGGCATGTGAGCACAAGTGTCATCAGACTGTGAGTGTTAGGCCATGACGAAAGTCTGTGCAAAGACAGTGAGACTTGAGTCAAGGCCTATAGGAAAACCCTCAAGATGAGAGTTAGAGTGACCTGGCCAGCAATGGTACTTTGAGCTGGACTTGGTGAACCCTTACTCAAGTTGGTTGACCAGAGTAGCGATCACAGAGAGTGAAAGAAATAGGCTCGTTGCAAGGTAGCTAAAAGCTGGGGATCACAACGATCCACCAGCCTCTATATACTCCTACAATACATGAGGGTGGGCAAGCGAACATACTACCAGGCAAGGGAAATGACTCGGATACGAGTCACCCGCACTGGTATGTGCAGCTCTGCAGTAAGTAGGCAGTACCGTGGAAATGAGACCGACCTATAGCGATCCCACACTCAGTGCTGCCAAGCGTGAGGGAGTCACTACGAGTCGTACACATAAGAACAGAACCAAGGACATGACCCGAGCTGTGAGGCTGCGGAAAGCGACGTCCATGGCAACAGAAACAAGGTCGTACTCGAAAAGGAGAGGTACGACCAATACATAGTACAGTAAGCACACACCGGGACAGGGGAAAGGCAGAGACGCATTGGTCATGTGGTAAACGCGTCACGTCTCACACGTGACTGGGGGCAGTGCCACCATGCACACTATGATACAGGTACAATGGTAAGAAAAGAAGAAGCAAAAGGAAACATGCCATGCTAAGATAGAACAGAGAGATGGTGTAGACCAAGTCACCAACGAACGGTGAGAACCAGATGGGCCACACAGTTAGATGGGCAGGGCGTAACAGTGAGGGCTTGTCAGTATTGACAGAGGTGTGCCATAGTGACAATGAGGTGGAATGTGACAATGGACCAAATTCAGACATGTCTGGTAGTGTTATGGCACTTGAATTTGAAGCATGGCTGTCCATGCTGGCTTCCAAGGACTTGGAGCTTGAGGGCAATATGCTAAGACTGTCACTGCTGGAACTGTCATGACCATCCATGAATGGAGAAGGGCTAAGTCTTGCATGTTTGGACATGATATCATCCATGCTCTCTGAGCTATCTTGCTTCACCTTGTGCTTACTGGAACTGCCCTTTGCATCTGACCTGTTAGTAAACCAAGTCTGCTTAAAGGAACTGTAGTGTTTTTTGCCGATCATGTCGCTCTTCCATAAACCTTCGCATAGGTTGAGCTCTTGATGCATTTGTGCAATTTCAATCCAGAATGACTTCTTGACTGTTAGGGACATTGATGACCATGTCATATTGATGTTGATAAACCCATGGGAGCGGAGTTTGTGCCAAATCTCCCATGCTGTCTGCAGAATACTACCTATCTTGTCGGCTTTAAGTGTGTTCCCATCCTTGTCCTCCAGGAACAATGTATATGGGCTAGTGTGTTGTCCTTCGGCAGTGGTACTACACCAATGTTTCCATTCCTTCTCAGTCCAAAAGTGAACATTTGGGTATTCAGTTTGATTGAGTGGTGGGAGAGGGACTGGGTTTAAGAGTGGCGAGGTGCTGATGGGTGTCAGCTGCAGAGTGATGTGCATGGCACTATCTTCTGTGAGTGTAGTAGAATCTGGGCGGGTGACAGCTAGCTGTGAAACTAATGCATTATATGCATTTCTACAAAGAGGGTGCATCAGTAATTGAGACCTGGGTGGCCAACATACTGGACTGCTGTTCGTTCCCCTTTGAGTGATGCATTTTCGACTTGAAGCTTCATGATGGTCTCCTGTAGGTGCTGCAATTGCTGTATGTGCAGCATAAGTGGATAACATGACAGTGATGCCTGATACTTGCTGATATCTCCAGAATTCCCTGGCCAAAAGTGGATGGATTACTAGCATACATCTATAAGAAAGGTAAGACAGTAGTCTGGCATATGGATCCAACCTCACTTACCTGGTATGATCCTTGGGACATCTGTGGATTAGTGCTCCATGATGGAGCAGTGGTATTATGCAAAGCTGAAATTTGGCTGCTGCTGCAGCATGGAAAATTGTTGCCTCTGGTATTAAACAAATCTTGTAGGGTATTCAAAGAGAAAACAGTGGTGTTCTGGTCGTCTAAGAGGCTTGAAAATGATAGGGGCATGGGCAACATGGCAGGTGGGAGCAGGAGAGTGTTTGGCAATGTTTGCAACATGACATCCTCATTTTGCTAAGTCCAAATACTCGTGCACTATCCTTACTCTGCCAGATGTCTGATGAAACAGATAATGTGACTGTTGAGCTCATGGAAAATGTTATCATACTCAAGGTTGAGAATATCTTGGAAGGTTGGCCAGCCTATGTCATCACTTTCACACCAGAAGACACTCGGCCTCATGTATGCATCTCAATCATTCTCTCTTTGATGACCACTTCACCCACCCTTTACAGAAAATTATCCTTCACCTGAAAAACCCATCCAAGTATGTCACTGTTGATTTGGATGACAGTGACGATGATGCTGGAACCCACCACACCAAGTACAGTAAGTCACATATCATGCATATATACAGCATTTGTGATCATATCACAGAGAAATTAACCACTACTACTGATGTGAGGATTATGGTCACTTTGAAACAGTAAGTGCTATGGAGTATGTCTTCCTTGTCTCATCTTCACAGTAACAATGGTCCAAGTCTACAATATAAAAGCGAGGAGCACTCTTGTGACAATGGTGATGATGAGAGTTCCTCCAGTGAAGATGAGAAACCAAACTCTCCTTTTCAGAAGACTCCACCTACCACTGTCTGTGCAATTCCTGTCACTCTCTCTGGAATCCCCAAGGATACAATTGCTATGAAGTGCAAGACCTTTGACCTGAATTGGCCTCCTTGTCAGCCATGCATGTTTCGCAGGATCTCACCCAATTTGTCAATTGCTTCGTATGAAGGGTTTATGATGTGGCCAGTGTCATGCACCAAAGGTGTTTGGTGATGTGAGCATGGACCCAATGCTGAATGATGAAGAATGGAGAAGCCTAGCCCTAATGTGCAGAATGACTGGAATGTCTAGCAGTCATCCATCACACAAGAACCACCCTTAACATTAGGGAAGAAACTGCTCAAGCGCTGAATAAAAGTTTTCGAGTGCCAGTTTATGGCATTCCGATCTTTTGAATATCTCGGTCATTTCTAAAGATATCAACATCATTCCCATGCTCACAGAAAGCCCTCGACCACACCATCCTGCCTACCAAATTGGTGATGATCCTCACCCTCCACAATTTTCTGCATCATTTCTGCCAACGAACACCCATTTCGCCACTTTTTATTGTAATGGCCACCTCTTTGATGATCTCTTCACTTGTCCCCTTTGCCAGGGAGAATAACTATGAGTACTTGCCAGGAATCCCCACTAGCATTTGCCCTGAAGCCTCCTGGTTCATCCCTCCCTCATCCATGACCTCCCATCCTATTGCTTTGGGACAGTGAGTTCTCCTTGTCAGTCTGATGTCGAGGAGGACTTTCTTTGGTTGTCTCAGGTCTGTTATCAGGCTTGAAAAATCATATGTGGTTGTTTCAGTTTCTCCAGTTGAAGAAGCATATGGATCCTTCATCCCTGTGCCCTGCAACATCTACCTCTCAATCTCATCCTTCATTCTTCCAAAATTGCAACAGGTTCAATACCAATTACTGTCATCCAGTCTATCTGATCGCATTCATGATGAATTTGAGACACTTCTCCCTGCTCTTATGGGAGAAGACAGCCCTTCCTCCTCCTCAAACCCTCTAGAACACTAGCTGCAGCTAATGCAGGTCACTTTACAGAGAGGAGGAAAGGGGGAAAGTTGTGAAGTCCTATGCCCTGACTACCCTGGAGACCCCCAAAATTGGCCCCTGGCAGAAATCCCCACCGTTCTTCATTTGGATGTGCAGCAAGTTGCCCTAATCCATCTAGATCTCAGATCTAGGAGTCACTATGACTCATTTGCAGTCATATCCCTTAATCAGCAGTGACCAGTGTGCTTACTCATTCCCCTTTTCACATTATTCATCTGTTCCTTGATGACTCATTCTGTTTTCAAATTGATTAGTGATAATCTTTGTCATGCTTACTGATTTTGTTTACCAATCACTTACTGTCCTTACTCATCCTTACAGAGCCTTACCAATCCTTCACCAATCCCTTTACCAATTGCTTATGAACCCATGACAAAGTATTGCTCTATGTTTACCACAGGCTATGCTACTCTTTTGTATATAAAGTACCAATATGTCAACAGCAATAGGAAAGCTACTAGCAAAGCTACTAGCCAAGCTACTAGCAAAGCTACTAGCCAAGCTACTAGCAAAGCTACTAGCCAAGCTACTAGCAAAGCTACTAGCCAAGCTACTAGCAAAGCTACTAGCCAAGCTACTAGCAAAGCTACTAGCCAAGCTACTAGCAAAGCTACTAGCCAAGCTACTAGCAAAGCTACTAGCCAAGCTACTAGCAAAGCTACTAGCCAAGCTACTAGCAAAGCTACTAGCCAAGCTACTAGCAAAGCTACTAGCCAAGCTACTAGCAAAGCTACTAGCCAAGCTACTAGCAAAGCTACTAGCCAAGCTACTAGCAAAGCTACTAGCCAAGCTACTAGCAAAGCTACTAGCCAAGCTACTAGCAAAGCTACTAGCCAAGCTACTAGCAAAGCTACTAGCCAAGCTACTAGCAAAGCTACTAGCCAAGCTACTTGCCCACTTAATTGCCTACCTATTAGGCCCAATCATTGTCACTTCTAAGCTCACCATCATCATCTTCATTCTTGCAGTATTTGAGGCTCCATTAAGGGTCTACTTACTGTCATCATCATCTTACATTGCTTCTAGGCTCAGAGCAGCCTACTATCTTTGCTTTTTCAGTCTTCCCCTGCTCCCCCTTCATCAGGAGCACCCATACCCTCTGCCCTAGCCCCCTCTAGGTGCACAGAACCCCTCCCCCATTTATTTTAAACAGATCCCTCAAGCCAAAGCCCATGTAGGAAAACCACCAACTCAGCAATTGTCTTTGTGTTGGGTTTTTTGGTGTTTTTGCCATTGATCCACATGTTGACTCACACCAGAGGCAGTGAAGCCTGCAGAAGATGCTGGTTGTAACTTGGAGTGCTCAGCTGCTGGAGTAGATGCATAGTAAAGTTGTGTCAGGGTTTGCAAGGACACTCAGACTTTGTTTGTTACCATGTACTATTATAATTGTTCCAGCATGTGTTTTTATGAGTTCATTCCCCTGCAATGCAACTTCATGTTTGAGCAAAGACTATTGCATTTGAATATGGATGCAAAAAAGAAGAAGTACTGATGTATGTGTTGAAAATATGGAAGATTGACAACATTCTACTCCTTGTCATCCTCCAAACCAAAGTGTGCAATCTCCATCCCAGTCTTCTCAACCAAAAAATTATTGCACAGAGGGTTTACGGGGTGAGAGCTAAGGCGAACACTTGCCTTAAGCTATTCAGTTGAGTCTTTGGACTTGAAGGTAGGAGTGAGTAGTTGTGTGTGAATGAGTTAGAGATTGGGAGCTCTGTGGATTCCACTATTGTACTCTGGGCTAAGACATGGCCCTTATATACACTGTAGGTGCACACAGACCAGGTGTGTCTGTCACCGTGTAAACTACTACTATATCTGTAAGTAAGAGGACCTTCCTTTCTAGGTTACCTCTGTCATTCCACTAGAACAATAAAGACCGGTAATCCGGTACAAGAGAACACCATAGAATGGTATGGAACTATACCATCACATGACCAGGTATCAATCTAGCCGTATAGCCATCGTGTATCCATCTAATATTTCAACACTCCCCCTCGCTCTAATTCATCCTGGTTACCAGGCCTAATGACGAGCAATTTTGTTTGAATTTCTGCCACATCAAAGACTTTGTTAAACCATCTGCTCTTTGGCGAGTAGTATTAACATATTCAATGGCGAATATCCCTTCCTTGACACATTCACGAATGAAGTGCCACTGAATGTCTATATGCTTGGAATGACCATCAGACACAGGATTTTCCGCTATAAAGCGAGCACCCATTTTGTCACAATACATGATAGTCTTGTCCATTTTAAATGACAATTCCTTGAAGAGCATATCAAGCCACTTGACTTGTCTAGCAGCATTGCACATCACCATATATTCTGCTTCAGTTGAAGACAGAGTGATTGTTTTCTGTTTTTGGGATCTCCACGAAATTAGGGAGTTGCCATAGTACATGGCAAAGCCAGTTGTTGAATGATGAGTATCTTTGTTCGAAGCCCAATCAGAATCAGCAAAACCATAAAGTCTCTTCTCATTTCCATAATAGTGAAGGCATAGATTCGGTGTGGATGCCACATATCAAACTATATGAAGTGCCTGTTTGAGATGAAGATCAGTGGGATTAGACATATACTGCGACATTCGGATAACCAAATATGCAATGTCTGGACGTGTCCCTAGAGCCATATAAAGCAGCGACCCTATAACCGATTGATATCTGGATCTGAGTTGAGAAGTTGACTGATAAGAAGTCGGTGGTTTTTCTGGAATATAACCAGAAGGCAAAGGTGTGCGAACCGAAGTCGCATTTTCCATGCTGAATCTCTGTATGACTTTTTCAACATATGGGATTTGATCTAACCAGATCTCTCTAGTTTGGCGTTTCCGGCGTATTTGGATTCCAAGATACTCCTTGACTTCACCAAGATCTCTAGATTCCCAAGTATTCATAAACTTGTCTTTCTTCTTCCTTAAAAGGTTCTTGTGTGATCCAAGGAATAGTCCATCGTCCACATAAACCAAGAAGATAACTTGTCCGGCTTTTGAGTTGTAAAAGTAAACACCGGCATCGACTTTAGATCAGAGAAAACCCATTCGTAATAACGATTGATGTAACTCTTTGTTCCAGGAGAGTGCTGCTTGCTTCAAACCATATAGGGAGTGCAGCAACTGATAAACCATATGTTCTTGACCTTTGACTTTAAATCCTTCCAGTTGTTCCATATATATTTCTTCATCTAGCTTGCCATAAAGGAATGCTGTTTTAATGTCTACAGCTTCCATTTCCCAATTGTTCTGTGCAGCATGAGCTAGGAGAATCTGCACTGTTTCAAAACGTGCGACTGGAGAAAAAGTATCTTCAAAGTCAATTCCATACTCTTGAGTAAAGCCTTTGGTGACGAGCCTGGCTTTGTAATGACCATCGCTTTTAATAGCGAAAACCCATCTTGATTTCACCAATTTTCTTCCTGAAGGAGGTTTCACAAGTGTCCATACTTTTCTTTCTTCAATCAATTTTAACTCTTCCCTCATCGCATCAAACCATCTAGTTTGTTCAGGTTTAGGTAGTCATAAGACATCCCTATACTGTTCCGGAGCTTGTTTTATATGCACAGACAAGATCTGAGCAAAGCTCATCTCTTCTTTCGAGGTTTCCTTGAGAGCTCCAGGAAAATGCGAAGGTCCAGCTGAAGGCTGATCCTCAGTAGAAGATGGAGGTTGTAACTGCTCCTTAGCTTCATGAATTCATTCAGCATCCTGATGGGATTGAAGATCCTCAAATCTCTTTTCATGGATAGCTGTTTTGATTCATTCTGCTCCTTCTTCTGTTCTCCTAAGAATATCGTGCAAAGCATCCTGCTTATCTCGAATCTCCCTTTCTATCTCAGTTGGATGTCGTCTTTCTCCATAAACATTTCCAGGTCTGAGTGGAGGTCAAGTTATGCGACGATTAAATTCTCTAGGCATAGGTCTCTTTTGAGGAACATTTTGTGAGGGTGGTTGATTGGAACGAGGAATTGCTCTCTGTGGTGGAATATCCAGATTTCCTGGATACTGGTCTTCATCACCATTTCTCAGTGGGTTAAAATCTTCTGGACTTTGTGATTGGGATTGGGGTCTCCCATCCATTGGCTGATCAGGCCCATTATCCATCTGTTCATCAGTAGGAATTTCTTCATCAACTGGTGGTTGGTCTGTTACAGGTTGGTCATGGTTATTGGATTTGTTTCCTTTCCTTTCATCCATACAATAAGGAAAAACATCTTCCACAAATTTTGCAGTACGAGCAATTATAACTTTCTGTCCATGCAGAAAGCGATAGCCTTTAGTAGCTACTTCATAACCAAGGAAAATCATTTCCTCAGCATGGGGTTCTAACTTATCCTTTCATAATTCTTTTGGTATCCAGACATAGGCTAGACAACCAAAGACTCGAAGGTAAGAAATGTCGGGCACTTTGCCAAGGAACAGTTCACAAGGAGTCTTCCAATTGCTTCGCCGCAAAGGAGTCCTATTGTAAACATGTAAGGCAGAGTCAAAAGCAAAGTTCCAAAACTGCTTAGGAACACAAGCATGATGACGAATCGATCCAGCCTTTTCAAGTATAGTGTGGTTAAACTGCTCAGCTCTCCCATTCTGTTGTGGTTGATGAGCAATTGAAAGCTCATGGACAATACCCTTGGAGTTGAGGAGAGATTTAAACACATTCCCCATAAACTCTCCCCCTTGATCCAAACGAAAAGTCTTCAACATGCAACCACATTGCCGTTCAACAGTGGCTAACCACTCTGTGAACCTGGCCAGGGTGTTGGACTTTTGTCATAGATATAAACAAAATCCAAAGGAGGAAAAATCATCCAGCAGTGTAAGAACATAACGACTGTGGTAATATGATTCATTGGGTAATTCCAGTAAGTCACCATGGACTAGTGCAAGTGGTGCAGAAGCCCATTTGTCAGAAGGGTGGAATGGATCAGATGCTAGTTTGCCTTGGGCACAGCCTCAACAAGAACTTAAGGGTTTCATGATTAGCTCAGCAGGAATACCCTTTATATGACGCTTGCAATTCTTCATTACTGATACACCTGGATGTCCAAGGTGATTATGCCAAAGATTATAATCATCCTTTGTAACAATCCCTAGGTCTACGGTCTGTAAGACACTGGAGGAATGGACAGGTACTCCATAGAACCAGTGTAACCATGATGTAGACAAGCATTCCACCTTGAGGACAACACGACCATCGGGTGTATGGATCACTTCATGTCATTTTGTAGCTGTAGAGGTATAACCACTCTTTAACAGCTGATTTTGGGAACATAGGCGTTTTGAGAAATCTCCATTTATAACTTCACGGAGTATCAGGTATTTTCCATTTTCCAGTTGTAGGACAATAGTTCCTCAACCCTTCAGGTGTACTGGTTCATTACCAGCAGTTCTGGCAAATTGTGTTTCATTGATGACAGAATAAGTCATGAAATCCTTCCGATATGGTGTCACATGATGTGAACAACCAGAATCCAACATCCACATGCAATTCTTGGATACAAAATTAGTGCTTGGGTTAACCTCAAGTTCACAAGGATACAAAGAAAATTCATCATCATTACAACCGTAAGAGAAGCCAGATGCTCCCAGGACATCAAGATGATAATCATCAGGAATGTTAACTAATCATACTGGCTCTGGATACCTATGCTCGGATACCGATGCATGGAACTCCTGTAAGGAGACTTTTACTCCATGGCATCTATGCCTAGAAGTCTTAGAGCTTGTATGATTGTGTGATAACAATTCCTCCCTCGAAAAGTCACTATCCACCTGCAACTGAACCTGTGCCTTGGAACCCTCGGATCGATTATGTCCAATATTGGAGTCAGAGGTTCCGTTATGGCACTGGTCATCTGATTCAACAGATGTCCATCACTTGTTGGTCCTCTCCAGAGTTTGAATTCCACCGTAAACAGGAATACTCTGTAGTAACCGAAGACGAGCTTGGTTGGCTGAGTTGCAGAGACAGATAGAACATGTGCATGGATCAACACCCTGAGGTTGAAGTATATTAACAATGTACTCAACTGGTTCCAGGTTGTATTCAGGAACAGGAGTAATTTCTTCTTTGAATTCCTCGAAGTGGTTGGCAGTATTAATGTCTAAGGCAGTAACCTTGACATTGTAAGACTCATAGCCTTCGTCATATTGGTCATCATATTGACTGGATTCGTCCTGGTCATTATACTGTTGGTCATATTCCTGATCATACTCCTGAGATTCCTCAGGGATGTCAGAAAAATCAACTGTGTGGAATCCACCATGGCCTCGACCACGACCACGATGAGCTCTGCCCTTTCTGCGAGAAGATTGTTGCTGTTGTTGTTGTGGTGGGGGCTGCTGGCACTTGTAAGGCACTCCCCCATTATTCTGACCTCTTCCTCTAAATGATCCACAACCATGGGAAGACTGTCCCTGGTCAATATGCTGTTCTGTACTATGCTTTCCTCGGCATTTACAGCAATGAGGAGGTTTCGAGAGTTGGTTTAAAAGTGGTTCCGAAGATGTTGCCTGAATTCTGGATTCCAGTTTTGGCAAATTTGATTGTCCAGTGTGAGTCGATGTGTGGATCAATGGCAAAAACACCAAAAAAAACCCAACACAAAGACAGTTGCTGAGTTGGTGGTTTTCCTACGCGGGCTTTGGCTCAAGGGATCTGTTAAAATAAAATGGGGGGGTTCCATGCACCTAGAGGGGGCTAGGGCAGAGGGTATGGGTGCTCCTGACGAAGGGGGAGCAGGGGAAGACTGAAAATGTGAAGAGAATAGGCTGCTCTGAGCCTAGAAGCGACATAAGATGATGAAGATAACAGTAAGTAGACCCTTAATGGAGCCTCAAATACTGCAGGAATAGGGGTAGTGATGAGGGGCTTAAAAGCGACGATGAATGAGCCTAATGATGATGATGATGAGTGAGCAAGTAGCTTGGCTAGTAGCTGCTTGATTGCTGTCGACGTATTGGTACTTTATATACAAAAGGTAGCATAGCCTGCAGTAAATATGGAGCAACACTTTGTAAGTGATCTGTAAGTGATTGGTAAGGGGATTGGTAAAGGATTGGTAAGGCTTTGTAGGGATGGGTAAGGACAGTAGGCAATTGGTAAGTAAAACCAGTAAGCATGACAAAGATTATCACTAATCAATTTGAAAATGGAATGAGTCATCAAGGAACAGATGAATAATGCAAAAAGGGGAATGAGTAAGCGCACTGGTCACTGCTGATTAAGGGATATGACTGCAAATGAGTCATAGTGACTCCTAGATCTGAGATCTAGATGCATTATGATAACTTGCTGTGCGTCCAAACGAAGAATGGTGGGGGTTTCTGCCAGGGGCCAATTTTGGGGGTCTCCAGGGTAGTCAGGGCATAGGATTTCGCAACTTTCCCCCTTTCCTCCTCTCTGTAAAGCAACCTGCATTAGCTGCAGCTAGTGTTCTGGAGGGTTTGAGGAGGAGGAAGGGCCATCTTCTCCCATAAGAGCAGGGAGAAGTGTCTCAAATTCATCATGGATGCAATCAGATAGACTGGATGACAGTAATTGGTATTGAACCTGTCACAATTTTGGAAGAACGAAGGATGAGATTGAGAGGTAGACGTTGCAGGGCACAGGGACAAAGGATCCATATGCTTCTTCAACTGGAGAAACTGAAACAACCACATATGATTTTTCAAGCCTGATAACAGACCTGAGACAACCAAAGAAAGTCCTCCTTGACATCAGACTGACAAGGAGAACTCGCTGTCCCAAAGCAATAGGATGGGAGGTCATGGACGAGGGAGGGATGAACCAGGAGGCTTCAGGGTGAATGCTAGTGGGGATTCCTGGCAAGTAATCGTAGTTATTCTCCCTGGCAAAGGGGATGAGCGAAGAGATCATCGAAGAGGTGGCCATTACAATAAAAGGTGGCAAAATGGGCATTTGTTGGCAGAAATGATGCAGAAAATTGTGGAGGGCAAGGATCGTCACCAAATTTGGTAGGCAGGATGGCGTGGTCGAGAGCTTTCTGTGAGTGTGGAAATGATGTCAATATCTTTAGAAATGGCTGAGATACCCGAAAAATCGGAATGCCATAAACTGGCACTCGAAAACTTTTATTCAGCACTTGAGCAGTTTCTTCCCTAATGTTAAGGGTGGTTCTTGTGTGATGGATGACTGCTAGACACTCCAGTCATTCTGCGCATTAGGGCTAGGCTTCTCCGTTCTTCATCATTCAGCTTTTGGGTCCATGCTCACATCACCAAACACCTTTGCATCAGGAAAATTTTAATGAAATGATAATGTTATATAAGACTTTATCTACCCTGTAAAGCCCTATAAGGTATATCATAATGATATACACATTGGTAATGCTATATATTCTCTGGGAGCCTTGGCAGCATAGGTCAAAAGTAATCATTTAGGTAGAGTGGATCATATGTATCAGAATGTGAACAGTAGATCATATATGTCTTTCATTATCAGACATTACCAACAATTGTCATTGACACCACCAACAGCTTAGAGATAAAATTTGCTATAGCAACCTTCAATTGGACTTATCAATCATGATATTACCAGAAAGCAATTCCATTCCATATTGTTTACATAATCAGTACCTACTCACTACACTACCTACTAAGTATGAACTACTTAAACCTCCAAAAAAGCGAAAATTAAACAGGGAAAGACACTCACAGATGACTTCACACAAGGGTACACTTACCTGGATATGAACCCTAAGACTTAGAGTCTTAGAGTGACTCTTGCCCTGAGGTAGAACTCAGAGACAAGAGTGAAGAAGAGAGAGAAGGGGAGAGAGGTTGAGTTTATATAACATGTACTATACAGTCATTACAAAGACATTCCCACACTTGTGGCTGGGGAAGACTTGTTCAAATGATCATAAAATGATATAGATGGCAAGACTAGATATTGATGATCAAAGTGAAATCAGACTGAAAAGAATATTGTCATTCATATCATGATGATATTATCTGATGAGCAATTATAATGTACTGTCAATTACATGACATTATTATATATGACATATCAGCTCTTGTCATCATGATATCATGATGATAAAAGTATTGTAATTCTTATATCAGGCCTATATGCAGTTGACCAGATAGTAAAATGTCTGCCAGGTTATCTAATGCATTATCTGACTGTTATCATTATGATTTGTGGATGATCATGCCTTATACACCATTATTCAATTCATATCAGACAGATAACTACTTAACATAATTATCTGGGAATACCAGCACTTCAAACCTCCCCTGATGTTGGTGCATGACACCAGTATGGTGAGATGATAATTCTGACGTCATTTATTTTCAAATCCTTGGCCTGGACTGATGAAAGAATATTAATGGGACCCTGTCCCCATTTATCCAAGAAGGTGCCACAAAGGATCATGCACTGTAAGGGTTCAGCAATAGCCAGCTGCTGGGTAGCCAGCGCCCCTAGTACCATATTGAATTCCATGAGCTTGGATCCCAAGTCGTTGGAGGGATTGATCCTTAGTTTCATCAGATGAAGGAAGTCTGTGTAGGCTGATACAGCCATTGGTGTGCCATATGTGGTAGCCAAATGGTCCCACATATCCTTGGCTGTGTCCTTGGAGTCCAAGGACACGGAGATTACAGGGTCACAGTACAGGAGAATGGTTCCCATTCCTCTCTGATTCTTCATATGCTATGCCATGATAGCGACATCAGGGCCTCCAGGTAAAGTGATCGTTCCATCAACCACTCCCCAGACATCAAGTGTCATAAAGTATCCTTTTATCATAGCTTTCCAAGATGCGTAGTTTGAGCCATTAAGACACAGGATGTTTTTGGATGTGGAGGTTTCCTTTTGATCTGTCATCTAGAAATGTTCGAGCATCAGTATCAAGTTATCAACTTGATCTGAGTCAGGCACAAAAGCCTTGTTCATTTTTCAGTATTGCCGGTTATTCCTCTGTCTCAGCGCTCTGTGGTGACATTGTATGTCTTTATTCCTTTTTCACTTTTCCTTTATCGGTGTGCTATTCCCTTTAGCCATAATTCTCCATCTTCCAATTCGAAGTCCTTCCAGACCGGTAAACCCAAGATCCAGGAAATAATGATAAGCCATAGCCTCCGGGTGATGCAGGTCTAATAATGTTTCTGACGGAGTTCCGTCTACTGTCAATCCTTCGTGGATACCACAAATGAATTGCAGGATAAACTGAGAATATCTCAAGTTTTCAGAACACATTATATAGAACAAATTGAGGGGCATATGGTTGTCTCTATTCATCAAATAATAAGGACTATTTCCATAACCAATATATGGTTCAGGAAAATTTCCTGGAAGAGGGAATCAGTTTGACACTTGCTGCCACATATGTTGATCGATGATTCCATCAATAAATTCCTCTGGGATTTGCAGGAGGGATAGCCTCTCCAGAACCTTTCTTGCATTCTCTCTCCAAATCTGCATAAATTGTTGCTGAAGAGGGCCAGTTGACCCAGTTTGTACTTCTGCTCGGAGATCTCCACCAGAGATGCTCCTCCTCAATGTTATATCCTGCCTTTCCAGAGTCTTGCTCCATACCCCACATGATGACATCCCATCTTTCCATAAGGAGTAATACAATTTTGGGATCAAACGAGACTTTACTGTCTCGATGCCTTGTTTGTAAGGCCCTTGGAACATGTCTTGGGTCGATTGAGTTGGAAGTCCAAACTCTTCTGAAATCGTGTTCAAGATGTTGGTTCCAAATCCAAAGAGCTGGGATGATCCCATGGAACTTTCGGTAATCGTAGCAGGGATGGACCCTTCCTCTGAAGTAGAAGAAGGTATCATTTGTGAGTGCAAGAGCTGGGATGGTTTCGAGGGCAGGATCTTCATAAGTAAGTGACAGAATATCTACGCCATTGAAGTTAGCGCGAGCATGCAGTGTCGAAGCAGTGGTGATTTTGGGTAAACAATTGATGAGAAAACCATGAAAGGTTAGATGAACCCTTTGGTTAATGAGAGGTTCGTCCTCAGGGCAGCAGTCGGCAAAATTTCTAGGAATAGACTCCCACGTTTGCTCCACGGCAATGGAAGGAATCACATGCCATGGGAATGGTGTATGAGTGTACTGAGTCCGATTTTGGGAAATAGCGTGTTTCCAATCCAGGCATTTAGGGAGATAAATCTCCTCAATGAATCTGATTACATGTTGGACATATCATTTTTGTGTAGGGTCATCCGTTGTACTTGCCTTTTCCATTGCCAGAGCGGTTTCCTTCTCAATGGCAATAGGAAAGGGTCGGGATGCCCATGCAGGTGGTTCTGTAAGGATGTTCCTGTTCACAACGACGGTCGACATCTGCAAAAGCAGGAGTGACATAAGCCTATGTACTCGAGAGGAGACGAAGAGAGAAGTGACTACAAAAGATCAAACTCGAGATGACTCAAGTCTGATCCTTCATCATCTCCTTCGGGAGTCAGTGTGGGAGGTAACTCCTCAACCAAATGGGGCAAAGAAGTCATTGAAGGATCAGGAACAGAGCCAAATCGGATATTACGCCACCTTTGCATAATGCGAATACTATCACTGACAATTATTCCAACATGTGATGCCCTATGCTGGGGCTGCATCTCAACCCATCTACAATGAAGCTCCTGGGTTTCCTTGATCAAAAGATCAAAAGGTTCTGAAAGAACCATAGGATATCCCTGTGGAGGCATCAGATAGGGAGGAACCGGATCCAAATCAGCTTCAAGGTCCAAGTCACGGATCTCGAGAGCTTGATATGAAGGAGGGTTCCATCGTGGCAAAGCCAAACGATCGGTTCCTGGCAAAGCTGGTACTTCCCTTGCTTCAATAGTCACAGCAGCTCGAACTTGGAGTTCACAAAAGCGACCGAGCCAGATATGGTACTCTTGGTATGCAGCAAAAATACCATGCCACGATGGAATGCCTAGGAAAGTTCCCCACATGATGCAGGACATAACCAGAACAAGTGAAAAAGAACCACCATAAAGTGAAAACAGAAACGTAGCCTGAGCGTGGCCTAGAACCAATGAAATGACTAGAATGGCCAAAGCCCAACCTAGTGCCTCAGGTCCATTTAATGGCATTGCTATGACAGACGTCTCTCTCAGAAGCAAATGTCCATTAGACAATGAGCTCGGGGCTCATAACCTATTGCACAGAGGGTTTACAGGGTGAGAGCTAAGGCAAACACTTGCCTTAAGCTATTCAGTTGAGTCTTTGGACTTGAAGGTAGGAGTGAGTAGTTGTGTGTGAATGAGTTAGAGATTGGGAGCTCTGTGGATTCCACTATTGTACTCTGGGCTAAGACATGGCCCTTATATACACTGTAGGTGCACACAGACCAGGTGTGTCTGTCACCATGTAAACTACTACTATATCTGTAAGTAAGAGGACCTTCCTTTCTAGGTTACCTCTGTCATTCCACTAGAACAATAAAGACCGGTAATCCGGTACAAGAGAACACCATAGAATGGTATGGAACTATACCATCACATGACCGGGTATCAATCTAGCTGTATAGCCATCGTGTATCTGTCTAATATTTCAACAAAAATATCTCCCCTCGGCCACTCTGTGTATGATAGGGCGATGTGGAATCATTGCTACAACTGACCAAATGTCCAAGATCTTGATCACCTGCAAGCTAGCTTCACCCAGCTTTGTGCAGGAAGCAAGAACACCATAGGATTTGTTGAGCAAGTTTGCATCAGGTTGGGAATAAAGTGTGACAAGAGCAATATCAGTGAAGGAAAAGTGGTCTGGTCTGTCGAGGTCTTCATCCAGTAGAGAAAGGTTGTCCACTGCCCTGACAACAAGCCTGGCAAAGTATTGCACCTCCACGATCCAGTCTCCACCATTAAGAGAAACCTGTACCATATCATAAGCAAAGAAATGAGAGGCGATGGGAACTGTCATACCTTAACATTGCGAGCCATATGGATGTCCTCAGGTGCCTTCTGTGACTCCTGGAATTGAGACTGAGCAATCTGGCCATTAGGCAGACACAGATGTGCCCAATGATGTATTTTGGGTGCATGTGGTAGATTCAGGTACTCTGTGATGACCCTAGCCTCTTCTCTGTGAATTGTGGTGAGATACCAGTCACACTTGGCTAGAAGAACGTATCCATTGCCAAGGTTTGCAGATGCACAGGGGTTTGTGTTCTTGGGGGGGTCAAGATGTGGAAGCATGGCCTTCAGCATCAGCAAACCAGATGTTTCCCCCCCAGCTTTCCAGTGCTCCCAGGACTTTTGAAAAATGATTCCAGACCTCCCAGACCCTCCCAGACCTGCCCAGACCCTCCAACCCTCCAGGTGCACAGCCACAGTGAGAACAAAAGTTGTAGCCCATGATCACAGGACCATGGGAATATGATTACCTCAGCAATATCTCCTTTTTGGGGTGAGATATTTGCAAAGTTCAGTTGGAGTCAGTTTGTCAAAAACAAAAAGTGGCTGTACAGTGATGATGTCATAACAAAAGTTGTAGGGCTGGATCACAGGATCATGGGAATATGCTTATCTCATTGATATGCCCAAAAATGGGTGAGAAAAATGCAAAATACCAAAAAAATTGGACATCTCAAAAATTAAATTTCAAAGATGTCATAATAAAAGTTGTAGTGCCTGACTAGAGGACCCCAGAGGTATGCCTATCCCATCCATACCTGCAAAAATGGTTGAGATACAGGCAAAATACAATTAGTGTAGTGTAGTGTACATTTTATTACCAAAAGTGTAGTGTTGTGGCGCATTTTTGATTACCTAATGAGTGTAGTAAACTCTGCTTCTTTGACTACCAAATAAGTGTAGTGTTGATTAGTAATTGACTAGCAAAGTGTAGTGTAGACTATTGATTAGCAAAAGTAGTAAACTCCGCACTTTTGACTACCTAATAAATGTAGTGCTTTGATTAGTAAAGTGTAGTGTAGATTTGTATTACCAAAAGTGTAGTAAACTCCGCTTTTTTGACTACCAAATAAGTGTTGTGTTTGATTAGTAAAGTGTAGTGTAGACTATTGATTAGCAAAAGTGTAGTAAAGTCCGCATTTTTGACTACCAAATAAGTGTAGTGGTTGATTAGTAATTGACTAGCAAAGTGTAGTAAACTCCGCTTTTTTGACTACCAAATAAGTGTAGTGTCTTGTAGTGTTTGATTAGCAAAGTGTAGTGTACATTTGGATTACCAAAAGTGTAGTGTTGTGGCGCATTTTTGACTACCAAATAAGTGTAGTGTTTTGTAGTGTTTGATTAGCAAAGTGTAGTGTAGATATTTGTATTACCAAAAGTGTAGTAAACTCCGCATTTTTGACTACCAAACAAGTGTAGTGTTTTGTAGTGTTTGATTAGCAAAGTGTTGTGTAGACTTTTGATTAGCAAAGTGTAGTGTACATTTGTATTACCAAAAGTGTAGTGTTGTGTAGTTTTTGATTAGCAAAGTGTTGTGTAGATGTGTATTACCAAAAGTGTAGTAAACTCCGCATTTTTGACTACCAAATAAGTGTAGTGTTTTGTAGTGTTTGATTAGCAAAGTGTAGTGTACATTTGTATTACCAAAAGTGTAGTGTTTTTGTAATGTTTGATTAGCAATGTGTAGTGTGCATTTGTACTACCAAAAGTGTAGTGTTGTGCCGCTTTTTTGACTACCAAATATTTGTAGTGGGACTAGGCATTGTAGTGTAGTGTTGATTAGCAAAAAAGCGTAGTCATGATTAGCTTTGTTGTGTAGTTGGCACAGCCACTAATAGCTCGAAATTTTGCAAAGTCACAAAAATACCCCAAAATGTGATATAGTGGACACCAAAACTCACACCTTTTGCGCAAGCAGCCAAAGCCGACCAAACAAAGCCCAATTCCTACCATGGGGGGGGGTATGCTATTAGTCCACTACTACCAACTATTTCATTAGCAAGAAAGTGTAGTAGTGGGTAGTAGTATTAGCAAAAAAGTGTAGTAGTATTAGGAAAAAGCGTAGTAGGTAGTAGTATTAGCAAAAAAGCGTAGTGGTATTAGGAAAAAGTGTAGTATGTACTAGTGGTATTAGGAAAAAGTGTAGTAGGTAGTAGTATTAGGAGAAAGGGTAGTAGATAGTAGTATTAGGAAAGTGTAGCAGGTAGTGTTATTAGCAAAAAAGCGTAGTACTATTAGGTTATCATGTGGTAGTACTTGGATTTGAATATATTACTACTTTGATTTGATTTCTGTGTGATGGAGTGATAGACCTATTAGTGTGAAAGCGTAGTGGGATTAGCAAAAAAGCGTAGTAGTTGTATTAGCAAAAAACAGTAGTGGGATTAGCACAAAAGCATAGTAGTGGTATTAGCAAAAAATGGTAGTGGGACTAGCAAAAAAGTGTATTAGTGGTATTAGCAAAAAATGGTAGTGGCATTAGCAAAAAAGCATAGTAAAAGTATGGACAGAGGTGATGGGCTGGGATTCTGGGAACTCTGGAACCCTGTCTGGCCAGTCCTGGCCAGAGGGGGACCTTTCTGGGTGAGCTGGGAGTCTGGCCAGGTGAGGTCTAGTTCACTGATGAGCATGTTCACTTGGCAGCACCAGATGCCCTGTTGTGCGAGGTTTGAAAATGGATCCGAAGGTTGGTGAATTTCTTGCCCAAGATTGCCAATCATCCTCTCCATGGTCCACTGAGAGGAACAAATCGGAGAGCTGACACATGCTGCTTCAGAAGCAAGATGACATGTGAGGTGGACACATGGGTGGATGAATGGGATATGGTCCACTTGTTGCTGATAAAAAATTCTCTCGAATTCAATGGCCCATTGTGCAACAAGTTGACATGCGTATTGGAGTTGATGAGGGGCAATACTGTACTGAGACATGATTCAAAGTCCAGCAACAAATTTATAAAAGTTGTGCCAATAGAGCTTGGGCAGGATCCCATATAATAGAGCTGGGCATAGACCATATATCCAGGTGATATACTCCATTGCTTTGTACCAGGAGTTCGAGTGGAGGCTTGGATCTTGTGGTGTGATGTCAAAAGAGCCTGGTAGGTACTGTTTGCAGGTGGCAACAGCTCGTCCATGTTCTTCCCAGACATCAGTTTCCTTGAGTATGGCCCAGTGCCAGCTTGCATGATTGTCAGTGACCCCACAGTCAAATGTACCATGCCAAAGGTCAAGCCACAGAGTGGCCATGTTCACACCACTCAGATGCATCATCTCTGACGAGAAGACTTCAGGAATGCCTAAAATGAGGCCCAGCTGCAGACCAAGTATCGTTGTGAGTTACTTGGGTGGATGTCATATACATCAACATTGGGATGATTGCTCCCACTCACATTGTAGTTGTCTGGCTTGAGGAGGACCGGGTAGTACTGGGATGCACCAGGTTTGCAATGCCCTCTGAAAGGGCACAACATCTGGCAACCATTCTTGCCTTGGTGGCTGACAAAGTTGCTTAATGTCAGTAAACCTGGCCCATCTGCACATGTGAGAAAAAGGAACAGGTGGGTTGTAAAATCGCAGTGCGAGGCATCCCAGACACGAACACCCTCACACTGCACAGCGGAGAGATGGTGCAACCTGGGGAATAGAAATGAGTCGATAACCTTCAGCTTTTTTGGACCTGGAATGATGGCACCTGGAAGGATGTGCTTCTTCTTGTAGCGATGGTCAGGAGAGAGCTCAAGAATAATCCAAATGTAAATCCAACAGTCAGATTCTTTACTTTCATACAACTGTGCACCATCAATTGATATCATAAGAAGTGTGTCATCCAGTTGAATCTTGTTTCAGGTCACAGCATCAAGGTATGCATGACTGCAAAAGACATTGTCATATGTGTCTACCAATCTGTCATTCCTCTGGAGTTCAGAAAAGATTTGTTGCATGTGATGATGCTGGTAATGCATCTTCTCAGTGCTCTCAGAATGTCGCCAGAGTGATTGGATCTGCGGTGCGATAGGGATCATATGGAACACAGTGTCACACACCAAAGGTGTTTGGCAATGTGAGCATGGACCCAAAAGCTGAATGATGAAGAACGGAGAAGCCTAGCCCTAATGCACAGAATGACTGGAGTGTCTAGCAGTCATCCATCGCACAAGAACCACCCTTAACATTAGGGAAGAAACTGCTCAAGCGCTGAATAAAAGTTTTCGAGCGCCAGTTTACGGCATTCCGATTTTTCGGGTATCTCAGCCATTTCTAAAGATATTGACATCATTCCCATGCTCACAGAAAGCTCTCGACCACACCATCCTGCCTACCAAATTTGGTGACGATCCTCGCCCTCCACAATTTTCTGCATCATTTCTGCCAACAAACACCCATTTCACCACCTTTTATTGTAATGGCCACCTCTTCAACAATCTCTTCACTCATTCCCTTTGCCAGGGAGAATAACTACGAGTACTTGCCAGGAATCCCCACTAGCATTCACCCTGAAGCCTCCTGGTTCATCCCTCCCTCGTCCATGACCTCCCATCCTATCGCTTTGGGACAGCAAATTCTCCTTGTCAGTCTGACATCGAGGAGGACTTTCTTTGGTTGTCTCAGGTCTGTTATCAGGCTTGAAAAATCATATGTGGTTGTTTCAGTTTCTCCAGTTGAAGAAGCATATGGATCCTTTGTCCCTGTGCCCTGCAACGTCTACCTCTCAATCTCATCCTTCGTTCTTCCAAAATTGTGACAGGTTCAATACCAATTACTGTCATCCAGTCTATCTGATTGCATCCATGATGAATTTGAGACACTTCTCCCTGCTCTTATGGGAGAAGATGGCCCTTCCTCCTCCTCAAACCCTCCAGAACACTAGCTGCAGCTAATGCAGGTTGCTTTACAGAGAGGAGGAAAGGGGGAAAGTTGCGAAATCCTATGCCCTGACTACCCTGGAGACCCCCAAAATTGGCCCCTGGCAGAAACCCCCACCATTCTTCGTTTGGACGCACAGCAAGTTATCATAATGCATCTAGATCTCAGATCTAGGAGTCACTATGACTCATTTGCAGTCATATCCCTTAATCAGCAGTGACCAGTGTGCTTACTCATTCCCCTTTTTGCATTATTCATCTGTTCCTTGATGACTGATTCCATTTTCAAATTGATTAGTGATAATCTTTGTCATGCTGACTGGTTTTACTTACCAATTGCTTACTGTCCTTACTCATCCTTACAAAGCCTTACCAATCCTTTACCAATCCCCTTACCAATCACTTACAGATCACTTACAAAGTGTTGCTCCATATTTACTGCAGGCTATGCTACCTTTTGTATATAAAGTACCAATACGTCGACAGCAATCAAGCAGCTACTAGCCAAGCTACTTGCTCACTCATCATCATCATCATTAGGCTCATTCATCGTCGCTTTTAAGCCCCTCATCATTATCTCTATTCCTGCAGTATTTGAGGCTCCATTAAGGGTCTACTTACTGTTATCTTCATCATCTTACATCGCTTCTAGGCTCAGAGCAGCCTATTCTCTTCGCATTTTCAGTCTTCCCCTGCTCCCCCTTCGTCAGGAGCACCCATACCCTCTGCCCTAGCCCCCTCTAGGTGCATGGAACCCCTCCCCCATTTTATTTTAACAGATCCCTTGAGCCAAAGCCCACATAGGAAAACCACCAACTCGGCAATTGTCTTTGTGTTGGGTTTTTTTGGTGTTTTTGCCATTGATCCACATGTCGACTCACAACGGTGCAAGGATGTTTGACCTTCCCACCACTTTTGTTGAGCTTAACTTGGTCATAGCACGGCTTGGAGCACTCTGGACAGGTGTCCATATCTGAGAGAGGACCTACGTATGCAGCACAAGAATTGACACACATATCTTTTACCATGGATGTCACTCCACTGAGGCCAGCAAGGAGCCATTTGGTTTGGTGAAAGGAAGGGAGCTCAGCACTTGGGAAGCATTTTTGAATGGCCCTGCGAATCTTCTCATATGTACTTTCTGAAGAGTGTTTGAGTGCAATAAACATCGAAAGTGCGAGTTCAGTGTATGGATCATCGACATGGAGAGGGTCTTTGGGTGGGTTGCAGAGCCACTTGAGGGCTTCACCTGTTAGCCCGATACCATCATCAAGGGTAGTGCTTCGGATTGTCTCGATGAATGACATGCTGCACTGCAGCTTTGGGAGTGTAGCTGTATGTGTGAGCTCATCCAGGTTAAGATCCACAAGTGGGTTTGGGGGATTCTGGAAATTGTTAGATCCAGCAAAGTCATTCATATGTGATACAGGTGCACGGTCATCATCATGAGGAGGCAGGGGGATATCATGTCCATCTGGTGTGGGTGCATGGTCATCATCATGAGGAGGTGGGGAGATATCGTCTCTAACTCATGTGGGTGCATGGTCATCATCACCAGGAGGTGGGGGAACATCATATCTGACTGGTGTGAATGCACGGTTGTCATGGCCAGGAGGTGGGGGAACTCCGTCACTCTCCATGGGGTAATCATTATCATTACGGTCTATGGAGTAGCATTGACTGATAGATCTACATGTTAGGCTCAATGTGTAGATACAAATCATACCTATAGTGTCAGGATCATGGCCAGCATGACCTCCACCTCCTAGTTCCACAAGCTGGGTGCATGGATGCTTTGAAGGGCTCTGTCCACTGGTACCTTCTGTTGGAGTTTGATGCTTTTACCTTAGCATATTTACCTATCATCGCACAGCCTTACATAATCTAGCCCGTCACTTAGGTTGAACATTTTTCCCTTCATGCCTCAGACTTCCTTTCATTAGTCTGAGGTAACTATCATTTCACTCATTACAGTACAGTCTTTTTATTAACTGCTTGTAGTCTCCCTCTTACAGGTTAGATGACTACAAATATAGACTTCCTTTCATTAGTCTGAGTCTCCCTCTTACAGGTCCAGACTGCCCTCACTCCAACAGGTTATGAGCCCCAAGCTCTAACTTAAATTCAAACTCGAATAAAGTGGTACCACTACTAGTTACAGGAAATGTCATCAACTCCTGCACACTCTGCCTCGACAGCTGGACCTACTGGGTCTACAATAAGGGCAGGACCATCAGCAAGCACAAGTGCATCAGCCTCTGGAAGTGCCAAGGTAGCACATGCATCCAGCAGACTGTATGACATAGAAGCACTCGCGAACAATGGCTTGAATTTTCAAATGTGGAAGTTCCATATGAAAAAAGTACTGTCAGTTTGAAACCTCTGGAACATAGTTTCCAGCACTGAGACAAAAGCTCCAAATGCCACCTCACACCCAGATGAATATGAGGAGTGGCTAATCAAGGACCAAGAGGCATGTGCACAAATAACCCTTACCCTCAAAGATGAACCACTGAGTGGTGTCATGTACAAGACCTCTGTGGCGGCAACCTGGAAGAAGCTAGGTGATAGATATGAAGGAAAAGGCAAGCAAATTATTGTGTATATAATTGGTGACCTCTTCCGAGGGACTCTGGCAGATGACCAGCCCATGGAGACACAGCTAAATGCAATGCATCAGAAGGCCCACATACTGGCCTCTCTTGGCCAGCCTCTCGATGACTCACTCATTGCAATTGCAATGGTAATCTCATTACCCCAATCATACTCTACCCTCTGCACCATTCTCACGTCATCAGATGACAAGCTTACAATCAACACCGTTAAATCTCAAGTCCTCATCGAGGAAAAGTCATGGCAGGCCTTGACAGGCCATTCTGCACTTGCTGCCAAAATGAGCGCTAATAAAAAATCAAAACTGGTGTGAGTCAATGTGTGGATCAATGGCAAAAACACCAAAAAACCCAACACAAAGACAATTGCCAAGTTGGTGGTTTTCCTACATGGGCTTTGGCTTGAGGGATCTGTTTAAAATAAATGGGGGAGGGGTTCTGTGCACCTAGAGGGGGCTAGGGCAGAGGGTATGGGTGCTCCTGACGAAGGGGGAGCAGGGGAAGACTGAAAAGGCAAAGATAGTAGGCTGCTCTGAGCCTAGAAGCAATGTAAGATGATAATGATGATGACAGTAAGTTTTGAGGTGAGGATAACTGGATCTATGAGAGGGAGACTCAGACTCGAAAGAGACAGTCTATATTATGGTAGTCTAACCTATGAGAGGGAGACTACAAGCTATCAGTAAATAGTGTAGGAACACGAAAAAGAAAGAATAATCACCTCAGACTCGAAAGAGACAGTCTGAGGTGTGACTCGGAAAAAAGAATCAACCTATGTACGAGTATGATTATGTAAGGCTGTGCACTGTCAACTCGAAGGTAAAACTGCCAATCTCCAACAGTAAGTAGACCCTTAATGGAGCCTCAAATACTGCAAGAATGAAGATGATGATGGTGAGCTTAGAAGCGATGATGATTGGGCCTAATAGGTAGGCAATTAAGTGGGCAAGTAGCTTGGCTAGTAGCTGCTTTATTGCTGTCGACATATTGGTACTTTATATACAAAAGAGTAGCATAGCCTGTGGTAAACATAGAGCAATACTTTGTCATAGGTTCATAAGCAATTGGTAAAGGGATTGGTGAGGGATTGGTAAGGCATAGTAAGGCTTGGTAAGAATGAGTAAGGACAGTAAGTGATTGGTAAACAAAATCAGTAAGCATGACGAAGATTATCACTAATCAATTTGAAAACAGAATGAGTCATCAAGGAATGGATGAATAATGCAAAAAGGGGAATGAGTAAGTGCACTGGTCACTGCTGATTAAGGGATATGACTGCAAATGAGTCATAGTGACTCCTAGATCTGAGATCTAGATGGATTAGGGTGATTTGCTGCACGTCCAAATGAAGAATGGTGGGGATTTCTGCCAGGGGCCAATTTTGGGGGTCTCCAGGGTAGTCAGGGCATAGGACTTCGCAACTTTCCCCCTTTCCTCCTCTCTGTAAAGTGACCTGCATCAATTGCAGCTAGTGTTCTGGAGGGTTTGAGGAGGAGGAAGGGCCATCTTCTCCCATAAGAGCAGGGAGAAGTGTCTCAAATTCATCATGGATGCAATCAGATAGACTGGATGACAGTAATTGGTATTGAACCTGTCACAATTTTGGAAGAATGAAGGATGAGATTGAGAGGTAGATGTTGCAGGGCACAGGGACAAAGGATCCATATGCTTCTTCAACTGGAGAAACTGAAACAACCACATATGATTTTTCAAGCCTGATAACAGACCTGAGACAACCAAAGAAAGTCCTCCTCGACATCAGACTGACAAGGAGAACTCGCTGTCCCAAAGCAATAGGATGGGAGGTCATGGATGAGGGAGGGATGAACCAGGAGGCTTCAGGGTGAATGCTAGTGGGGATTCCTGGCAAGTACTCATAGTTATTCTCCCTGGAAAAGGGGACAAGCGAAGAGATCGTCAAAGAGGTGGCCATTACAATAAAAAGTGGCAAAATGGGTGTTCATTGGCAGAAATGATGCAGAAAATTGTGGAGGGTGAGGATCATCACCAAATTTGGTAGGCAGGATGGCGTGGTCGAGAGCTTTCTGTGAGCATGGGAATGATGTCGATATCTTTAGAAATGACCAAGATATTCGAAAGATTGGAATGCCATAAACTGGCACTCGAAAACTTTTATTCAGCACTTGAGTGGTTTCTTCCCTAATGTTAAGGGTGGTTCTTGTGCAACAGATGACTGCTAGACATTCCAGTCATTCTGCACATTAGGGCTAGGCTTCTCTGTTCTTCATCATTCAGCATTGGGTCCATGCTCATGTTGCCAAACACCTTTGGTGCATGACAATGGTAATGCCAGTGATGCTAGCTCTGGCATGCCAGTTATGCTGTCATTCCATACCCCTGGAATGGTCCCTCTGCTTTGTCCTGTGGTCCCTCCTTCTCTCATTAGCCAACTCAACCTGGACAACACCATATGTGATTTCCTTAATGCCAGCTCGAATGACACTTGGAATCCTTCATTTTCATCTCATCAAGCTACTGCAACCTGGGCACCTCCACTTTCTCTGTCTGGTGCAGGTGAACACCCCTGTCTTGTGTCTGATAGCCACATCTCTTCAAGCACCCCTCACCTTCCCTCAAGCAGGCAGCCAGCTAGTGGCAATGCAGAACCTCTGTCCAGAGGCAATGGAAGCAGTAGTGGTTCCATGGGGTCTTCTATGGTGTGTCAGTCCTTTCTCATATTTACATGGGGCTGATAAAGTCCTTCAGGAGAATGTCAAAAATATGGATCGTCCCATGGTACTGACTGAAGGAATACGTGACATCTCAGCCTGGGCTACATGTAACCCAGGCATGCCTATTATTCCACCACACCCTTCCAGACAGATTTCAGATGCTCAGAGAGCATCCTGGGCGATTGCCTGTGAGCAGAGGGCCACAAAGAAAGCCCTTCTAGATAAGGCCATGCAGGAGTATCTTGCTCAACAAACCTCGAAGATGGAAGAAATTGCCTTGAAGCACAACATCACAGTGGAGTTTTTAAAGGGGTTAGTAGGCAGTCAGACTCATTACTACAGCTCTTGGAAGGTACAGCCTCAGCACAATGCTCTGCTCCATGCAAAAGCTTTAGAGGTCAACACAGGTATGCCTCTTCCCAGCCAACCATTTGACTCAACTCAGCACTCACACAGACCATCCATGCAGGACAAAATACTTGTTGAAAGAAATCCAGCAGGCATGTGTTTGCATGCTTACTTAATCACTTTGCATCACACATAGCACTAGACAATTTTCCTAGTCTCTCAGTAGCTTGCCAGACTACTGAGGGTGAGTACATTCGTTACTTAGGTTTATTCCTATCTCACTGGTACCTTGTAGTTACCCTACAGGTACATACTAATATAAAAGTAGCTTGCCAGACTACTGAGGTTACCCTACAGTCTTCTCCAGGTTCCCTCTGCCAATAGCAAGAACCTCCTTTATTATCACCTGCAACATACCAAGAAAATCTGGAAAATGTGATGGTGGAACTACACTTCAACCTCCACCACTGGCCTATCAGCCCAAAAAAGGGATTGCCCAGCAATGATTCCTACACAGTGGAGATTGTTCATATCTGTGTCCTGGATCCTCCTCCTCCTCCTCCCGTTTCTAACAGCCCCAGAAAAAGAAAAATTGCAGCATACTTGGATCTGGAGGCAACTGTAAGCGTGTCCAAGAAAAGGGAAATCTAAGTAAGCAACGTTCTGCCCCCACCCCCCCATTTCTAACAGTCTGTGTTGGAGATTGGCAGTTTTACCTTCGAGTTGACAGTGCACAGCCTTACATAATCATACTCATACATAGGTTGATTCTTTTTTCCGAGTCACACCTCAGACTGTCTCTTTCGAGTCTGAGGTGATTATTCTTTCTTTTTCATGTTCCTACACTATTTACTGATAGCTTGTAGTCTCCCTCTCATAGGTTAGACTACCATAATATAGACTGTCTCTTTCGAGTCTGAGTCTCCCTCTCATAGATCCGGTTATCCTCACCTCAAAAGGTTATGAGCCCTGAGCTCTAACTTAAACACAACTCGAATATACATGGTACCACTACTAGTCACAAGAAATGTCATTGACACCCATTCCTTCAGTCTCAACAACAGGTCCAATGGGATCTAAGAAGACTGGACCATCTGCAAGCATGAGTGCATCAGCATCTGGAAGTGCCAAGTATACACAAGGCTCCAGCAGACTATACGACATAGCTGCTCTCACAGATGATGGTTCAAATTATCAGATGTGGAAGTTTCGAATGCAAAAAGTCTTGGACATTCAAGGTCTCTGGAACGTAGTTGCTGGCATGGAGGTAAAACCTCCAAATGCAAACTCACATCCTGATGAATATGAGGAATGGCTAAACCGTGATAGAGAGGCAAGCGCTCAAATAACCCTTACCCTGAAAGATGAACCTCTCAGTGGTGTCATGTATGCCACATTGGCAGCGGACACCTGGTCAAAGCTAAGTGAGCAGTACGAAGGGGAAGGAAAACAGAGCGTAGCCTACCTTATTGGCGAACTGTTTCGTGGGACTCTCACTGACGATCAACCTATGGAGACCCAGTTGAACTCCATGCGTCAAAAAGCCCACATCCTCTCGTCTCTTGGACAACCACTCGACGACTCCCTAGTGGCCATAGCAATGGTCATTTCTCTCCCACAGTCCTACTCTACTCTTCGAATGATCCTCATGTCATCTAATGACAAGCTCACGGCCGAGACCGTCATAGCCCAAGTTCTCATCGAAGAAAAATCTCAACAAACTTCGAAGTCGCACTCTGCTCTTGCTGCAAAAGTAAACACAAGCAAGAAGTCTAAGTCTGCTGACAAGAAGAAGAAAAAGTGCACCTACAAACCTTGTGGCAAGACAGTGTAAAGATGAGTGATGGGGACCTGGGGGTATACCTGAGGTCTCCCTGGGGTGAAAGAATGGGTCAGTTCGACCCAAGGGGACTGGAGTTGCCTGGCAGGGTCAAAGAAAAGGGGGGAAAAAGACCTAAAACGCGCCCTAAAAGTCCCAAGAATGACTTAGATAGCGTCTGAGGACTGTCTGATAAGGGAGAACTAATGATTCGAAACTCCGGCCTTCGAATCCTGTCTTACTTCGTCTCTGGTAACAGTTGTTATTCTTCTAAGTAAGTACAAGCTACTCAAAGTCGTGAGTGGCTTACATAAGCCACAACACGACTGCACATTACTCAAAATACTAAGTAAAAAGTAGAAGAAAAATATAGTAACAAAAAAGTAAAGTAGAAACAATGAAATAAAGAAAATCACCTAGTAGGGAGTTTGCTCTCCCTACAACAGGTCATGTCGAAAGCAACTGTTTCAAGAAGAAGGCAGATGAGGCTGTGAAGGGGACAGGCCAGTCCTCCTCGCAAGCTGACAAGGACAAGCCAAAGGAGAAAGTGGAATTGTCAGCTAAGATCATGCAAGTAGATGCAGGAGAGGACTCACCCCTTCAACTCTTTATGGCAAACTCGAGCCTGAATCCAAATTCAAGTGAATGGATAGTCAACTCAGGAGCTTCAGCACATATGTGCTGTCAGTGTGCATGGTTTGTTTCATTCCAGAAACTGAACCCACCACAACCAGTCATAATAGGTGATGGAAGGTCCATACTTGCCACCGGAAAAGGCAGAGTTGAGGTCTCTATGCAGCTCTTGAATGGCACAGCAAGCTCCACTATTCTGTGCGATGTCTACTATGTCCCGGATCTCGACACCAATCTAGTGTCGGTATCTGCTCTAGCCTCCAAGGGCCTTCGTGTTACCTTCGAAGATAGGTCATGCACAGTTCATGCAGGTGACCGAGTAGTGGCTATAGCCTACAAGCATAAAGCCCTGTACATCCTCGAAGCAAACACAACATCCAGAACCCACTCTGCATATGTGGTCAGCTGTCCAAATGCCCTCGACCCCACTCAACCATTGATGGCACTCACCTCTCGTTCATCCACATCCAAAGCCTCATTGACTACCTGGCATCGACATCTAGGGCATGCGAATATCAAAAGCATACTAAAGCTAGAAGAAAAGGACATGGTAGCTGGTATGGAAGTGACTGGATCGAAGGAATGAAGCTCGTCAGCCTGCAGTGCCTGTCTAAAAGGGAAACAACATTGAGAGCCAATCATGTCAAAGTCAGATGTGCAGAACCCCTCTGTACTGCATAGGACTTACTCAGACGTCTGTGGACCTATGGAGATGATGGCTCGAACAGGACATCGATACTTTGTCACATTCATTGATGGACACTCCCACCATCTGGTAGTTCAGTTGGTTAAAACCAAAGACGAAGTCCTTGGACTCACCAAGGAATACTTCACTCATGCAGAAGCTCAAACTGGACACAAGGCAAATTTTTTGCGTAGTGATGGTGGTGGTGAATATGGCTCAAAAGACTTCAAAACCTATCTCAAGTCAAAGGGGATTCACCATGAAAAAACTAATGCCTACACACCTCAGGAAAATGGCATAGCTGAATGCATGAACCGTACACTGGTCGAGTGTGCACACGCCATGCTAAATGATGCCAGCCTACCCAACAAGTATTGGGGAGATGCAGTCCTACATGCTGCGCATATAATAAATCACCTTCCTACAAGAGCACTCGACTCGAATACTACCCCACATGAAGCCTACACTGGGAACAAACCCTCTCTTTCCCACCTTCAAATTTTCGGCTGCATGGCACATGCCCATATCCCTGAGGAAAAATGTCAGAAACTTGGAGTTAAGTCCCTCGAGTGCACCTACCTTGGATTCTTGGAGAATAAAAAGGCCTATGTATGTGTGCATCTGTTATTCCCCGCCCATTCAACCGTGTGGCCTTTCTGGTTCTCACCGCAGATTGGTGACTCGGGCTACACCATGTTTCTGTTCTATCCCACAGCGGCATGTTTCCTTTTGTTACTCATTCTCTTACCTTTATACTTGTACCATAGTGCGCATGGTGGCACCGCCCCTGGTCACATGTGAGTCACAACGTGTTGATCACATGACTGATGCATCTCTGCATTTCCCCTATCCCAGTATGTGATTACTGTACTATGTATTGGTCGTACCTCCGTTCCTCTTTGGGTACGCACCTGTTCCTGTTTCCATGGACATTGGTTTCTGCAGTCGTCTTCATGGCTCAGCTCATGTCCTTGGATCTATCTTTGTATTCATGACTCTGAGTGAGTCGTCCTGCTTGGCAGCGCCGGTCAGACACTCGCTATAGGTCAGTCTCATTACTATGGTACCACCTGTTGGAGCTTGTTAGGTATGGATTCGCATTACTTTAGACCTTCTTTACAGCACGGACACCTATCGTCGTCACGTGACAAGTATGCGCATAGATACCGGTCTCGTTTCTTTCCTTTCTCCTCAGCATGTTATCAGACGGCTGAGGTATGCTTACTGCATTTTGTACGGTAGCCAGGACTGACGTTTCTCGATAGATTCTCTGCCTTTTAGGTTCGCGGAGTCATGTAATTATAGCACGTTATCAGACGGCTGAGATTCTCTGCCTTTTAGTGTCAACAGGTTATGAGCCCCATGCTTGCCGCATAAAAGGGCAAGCTCGACTCGTTGACATCTAGGACAGACAAGACAAAGATAACAGAATCTTACACACAAGAAATCGAACGCATATATTCACGTTCGCAGCCTGTGTCATGGGGAAGTTTGAGAACATCCTGGAGTTGAAGGGAACAGAGAACTATTATGAGTGGCGCCGACAAACCGAACAGCTTCTTCTGGGACAGGGGGCGTACAATCACATCAGTAATGGAACCAATCCATTCGACTACATCAAGTACACCTCAACTTGTCCATGCCCACTGATCCCGACTGCACCGATGGTAGCAGAACAGGAGGCATTGAGAACATGGTTCAAAGACGATGGGGTTGCAAAATCTGTCATTTTGAGAAAAATAAACTCCTCGGTTCTGACACTAATTCCCGATGACGTCAGTATAACAGCTCGTGAAGTTTGGAACACACTCGCTGAACTCTATGATCGGTCCGATGTTTCTCTGCAGTTCTCTCTGTGCACTCAGATCTCGACCTTTCAAATGAAGGGAGCAGCGGACGCCGAGAAATACGTAGCACTGCATACACATGCGAATGACAGACTGGCTCACATGGGGGCAAGGCCATTGGAGGCAGACACAATATATGCACTTCTGCGAGGTTTACCAAAGACTGGGATCTGGCCGGTTATTCGAAAAAATATAGAAACTGAGCTAGAACGCAGCGAGCAGTCCACACAAATGGTGGCGCCAGGCATCTTCAATGCACTACCAGCCGCGTCGCAGTCATCATGGCCGCCCCCAGCCAATACTCCTGTCACACCTCGAAATCCGTTCGGCTCGACACAGCAGTATACGAACCCCTTTCTCACTCCACCTCAACATCTTACTCCTCAACTCGGTCAACACACAGTGTCACTGATGGTCGGAACATACACTTTTAAGCACACAGCACAGACGATCATCAAAGAAGCAATGCAAATGACAAATGAGGGCTCCGCACCTGGTCCAGGTTCGGAGTATGCTAATGCAGCAGTTCAAGGAGGACGAGGGGAAGTAAACCCGGTCACTGGTCTGAGGAAGACCAGAAATAATCCCAGCGGTACAGCTTGCACAACGCCAATTTGTCTAGGCCGAAAGCGAGTAGATCACAATTGGAGTAATTGCTTTCAGGCAGGGGGTGGAAAGGCGGGACAGGCGCCTTGGCAGAAAGGGAAGACAGCCTCAGCAGGTGGTCAAGCGACAACTACTGTCACAGCAGCTGCAACACCAACGACTTCAGTAACGTCACAGCCGACAGGAACGCAGACGATCGCATCGGTAGTGGTGGTCGCGATACAATCTCCACCGAGCAATGATTACTTTCGAGATCTGTCCTGTGCGGTTGTAGAGGAGTTGTCAGAAGGGGGAACAGATGAGGGTCTCACATCTCTGGCGACAGCAACGTCCTCCACCATTCTCAATTCAGGGACAACTACACATCTCATCAGGGATCTGTCCTTCTTCTGGACCTTTACCCATGACTCCACAGTATCTATGAAGACAGCGAATCAGGGTAGCCTCAGCACTGAAGGGCATGGAGATTGTGTCGTGGTACTAAAGTTGGGTGACAGGCAGATTCGTCTGAGGCTGCAACACTGTCTGTATGCGCCAAACACCATTGTCAACTTGCTGTCGGTTGGTCGCATGGTAGAACGTGGGTGGGAATTACGATTCAAGGGTGAACCAAGTCGCTGCGAGCTGCTTCATAACGACGAGTCTCTTGGCTGCATCGACATGCGAGGACAGCTGTGTTTTCTGGATGTTGAGTTTGTCTGTCCACCTGATACAGGCACTTCTACGTTAGGTCTTACTGCCTTTACACCGAGTTCACTCACTTGGGATCTTTGGCATGCACGACTGGGCCATGTGGGGGGCGATATCGCTAGGTTTTTGCCAACGACAGTGAAGGGAGTTCAGGTCACCTCAACCGCGACCCAAACAAGATGTGAGTCCTGCATCATGGCCAAACATCCACGACAACCTCATCCCACGTCCACCTCACCACCGACACAAACGTTCCTTGAATTGATCCACACGGATCTTTGCAGACCCTTTCTGACTCCAATGTTGCATGGCAAGCGATACTTCATCGTCTTCATTGATGACTACACGAATATAGTCAGCGTTCACTTGTTGGCAACCAAGGATCAGGCCTACGATGCGTGGCTAATGGTGAAGGCACACTGGGAGAACAAGTTTAGTGCTAAAATCAAGGCCATACAGACTGATAATGGTGGCGAGTACATGGGAAGTGTCTTCGCAAGGGGCTTGCTGGAGGCGGGAGTTGAACATCGTAGATCGGTGGCATACGCACATCAGCAGAATGGCAAGGTGGAAAGGGGAATATGGACCATCGAGGGACGGGCTTTGGCAGCTATGAATCAGGCCAATCTTTCGGCAGGCTACTTCGGCGAGGCCATCTTGATGGTCAGTTACCTTTGGAACTTGACTGGCACACGCATCCTGCCCAACAATAAGACTCCCTTCGAAATGCTCTACAGATATAAACCGGACATCTCCCACCTTCACGTGTTCGGCTGCCAATGCTTCGCTCGTATTCCACCGGAACGTCGTATAAAGAATGGAGCTCACTCTTCTCAAGCGCTCTTTATGGGATACCTGGATGGGGTGAAGGGGTGGCGGCTGCGAGACTGCGCCACTGGGACATTCTTCAACAGCAGAGATGTAATTTTCGATGAGGAATCAGTCATGCGCACCAAGGACTTGACAGACAGTCACCATCTATCACAAAGCTTGGCTGATCCTTCCTCTTCTTCATCACTCGTACCCTCGCCATCGGGGATAGCATCACCGCCAGAGATAATAAGGTCGGAGTCGCCCAAGCAAGTGCAGATTGTCCCGCGTCGATCTGGTCGTTCTAGGGTACTGACAGAGAAGGGCAAAGCATTAGTGGAAGATCTCCAATGGATACGGGGCAGACAACTCATGACAGTCCACGAGTGTTTTGACTCTGCTCCGGGAACGAGTGAGGGGGTGGATGACAACCTTAGCGAGGGGGTGATAGACACAGAAGAGAAGGAAACGGACGGGGAAGGGGTTTTTCCGGAACATCAAGTTAATCTGATCATCACAGAGCAGGCTCACCTCTCTATCAGAAGTGACAAGCGACAGGACCCCAGTCAGCTGGGATACGACATGTCCATTCCTCCAGCGACTTACGAGGAAGCAATAAAGCGTTCAGATTCAGCCGGATGGAAGGAGGCGATGGATAAGGAGTTAAGGACAATGAAGGAGATGGGGGTGTGGAAGCTGGTAGAGCCACCGCCTGGCCGTAAACTCGTGGGAAACCGGTGGGTGTTTGAGTTCAAGCCGGTTGACCTAAAGGGGGGGTCAAAGTACAAAGCTTGTCTCGTCGCACAAGGGTTCTCACAGGTACCAGGTGTCGACTTTCATCAAACTTACGCACCAGTTGCGAGGCAAGTGTCAGTGAAACTTCTTGTAGCTTTGGCGGCACAGAACAACTGGGAGCTTGATTGCTTCGACGCAAAGCGGGCGTTTCTTCACGGGAGGCTTACTGAGGAAATCTATATGAAGCAGCCTCGGGGGTTCGAGCAGTACAACATGGCAGGAGCACTTCTCGTCTGCCTGCTCTTGTGTTCACTCTATGGACTCAAGCAAGTGGCGTTTGACTGGTACATCACACTATGTGGTCTACTCAAGGAACTTGGTTTCTCCAGGTCAGACGTTGACCTCGCAGTGTTCATCTTTAACAAAACTGGAGATGATGGACAAAGGATTGTATGCATTATAGTGTGGCACGTCGATGACGGACTTGGAGGTTGCAACAGTAGACATTTTCTTAACTGGGTAAAGGGAAAGATAGGTGAACGGTTCAGCATCAGTGACTTGGGCCCAGTTTCGTTGTACCTGGGGATCGAAATCGAAAGGAGACGGGAGACGTGCGAAATCTGGATCCACCAGGAGTCATACATCGACCACGTCTGTGAGGAGTATGGACTCGGAGATGCAAACCCTGTGTCGCTCCCGATGGACCCAAATCACCCTTTTGGGCAGGACATGGACGTTTACCCCGACATTCCTGACCTCACTCATGTGTACAGAAAGATTGTCGGAGAGCTGACTTACCTGGCGACGTGCAGCAGACCCAACATAGCGCAAGCAGTGCAGCGCCTTGCCCAACGATGCGCATGCCCAGAGCCACATCACTATGCCGCCGCCAAATGCCTAATTCGTTATCTGAAAGGAACGAAGTCTCTTCGTATTCACTACAGGAACCTGAACATCGACCATTCTCCCTATGCTTTTAGCGATTCGGATTGGGCAACGTGTTCAACAGATCGCGTCTCAGTTACAGGCTACATGTGGTTCTTTTATGGTGGGCCAGTAGCCCATGCATCGAAGAAACAACATACATTAGCTCTTTCATCCACTGAAGCGGAGTATATGGCGCTCACAGCGTGCGTGCAGGAGGGACTGTGGCTGCAGTTGGCGCTACGGTCTCTTTATCAGACGCACGATCTTCCTTTCATCGTTCATGCAGACAATACCGGCGCGGTGTCTCTTTCTTCCAATCCGGTCAATCATTCCCGCACCAAACATATCGACGTTCGCTATCATTTTCTTCATGAACATATCGCAAAGGGTCGTTTTACTCCCAGGTGGATCCCGACACATCGGAACGTTGCGGACATCTTGATGAAACTGCTTGCTCGTGCATCTTTCCAAGGTCATCGAATGGGTCTGTCACTGGTGCCGCGCTGAGGGGGTGTGTTGGAGCTTGTTAGGTATGGATTCACGTTACTTTAGACCTTCTTTACAGCACGGACACCTATCGTCGTCACGTGACAAGTACGCGCATAGATACCGGTCTCGTTTCTTTCCTTTCTCCTCAGCACATTATCAGATGGCTGAGGTATGCTTACTGCATTTTGTATGGTAGCCAGGACTGACATTTCTCGATAGATTCTCTGCCTTTTAGGTTCGCAGAGTCATGTAATTATAGCACGTCATCAGACGGCTGAGATTCTCTGCCTTTTAGTGTCAACACCACCTACTTACTGCGGAGCTGTGCATACCTGTGCCAATGACTCGACTCCGAGTCATTTCCCTTTGGCAGTAGTGTGTTCGCTGGCCCACCCTCATGTATCATAGGAGTATATAGAGGCTGAGGGATCAGTTGTGATCCCCAGCTTTTAGCTACCTTGCAACGAGCCTCATTCCTTTCACTCTGTGATCGCTACTCTGGTCAACCGACTCGAGTAAGGGTTCGCCAAGTCCAGCTCAAAGTACTATCGCTGGCCAGGTCACTAACTCTCGTCTAGAGGGTTTACTAGTAGGCCTTGACTTTAGTCTCGCTGTCTGCTGCACAGACTTTCATCGCAGCCTAACAAAAGCTAAAAGCTCGCTTTACCCCTTTCTGCCTAGCTTCCACCCGCATGCTGTCTGGCACGTGTAGCAAAAGCAAAGCACCCCTATCGACTCTACCCTACGTGATCGTTGTCTTTGCATGTCACTAGGTCAAGTCAACAGACACCCTACTTGGATCCAACTAGGCAGCCTACTGGTACCTAGTCTGAGTATTGTCCCTACCACTGCGTCTCAATCTTACCCCACTATACTCTGTCCTTGCAAGCCTCTAGCCAGGGCCAAGGTCTAGGCGCCCCCCAACAAGTTAGCAAGACGTCGTCCCCACGAGGAACTCTGCCAGTTCCACCTTGACAAGGAAAGGAGCATGCAGAGCCACCACCTCTACCTCCTGCCCCTTTCAACATCAGCCATAAACAATGACACACTTCGGAACAACAAACCGGAGTACGATCCGCATTACCTCCATATTACGTTCCAACCCCATTATCCAACCCTGCATTTCTGCAAACTAGGAACCCCCGTGGGGGAGACGTTTCAGATACCGATCAGGAACCAGATTTGCCTTCCGAGTTAGGATCTGCCCTGGGTGATCAGGATATTGACATCCCTGCAACCCCGCACGAAGAAGAAGTTGAACATTTCACTTCAGGCTTCGCTGCAATGACGTCGATTGCAGAAGGACAAAGCAGCATGGTTCCCAATCCTGAACTTAATCCCAATCCTGGGCAGTCTGAGCAGCCGAGCGCTCCTGCCTCTCAACCTACCATCGGATGCCAGCAGCAGCTCACACATGAGCAGGCTGACTACTGGCACCAGTTTTACCATCCCGAGCAGGATCATTCTCGATCTGGCTCTAACGGTGTCAATGGAGGACAGGAATTCAATGTCAACAAACCTGCAATGTTTTCCAGCAAATATGGAGAACTCCACCCCTAGTTAAACCAAGTCACCGCCTATCTTGCACTGAATGCACATGTCTATACTAGCAATCATGTCAAGATCAGGCTGGCATTGTCATATATGACCACCGGTGTGGCCGGAGCCTTTACCTCCAACTATATTGCCAAGTACGTCAACAGATGGGAAGATGTTTACCCCAACATGTGGGCCAGCTTCAAAGAAACCCTTTATGTGACCTTCGAAGCCGGTGATCAAAAAGCCCAAGTGGTCATCAAACTCAAGTCCCTTACTCAGGGTGATCGCCCACTCGAGAACTATACCGCTGAGTTCCTGGGTCTTTTCAATCAAGCCAGACTTCTTCCGTCTTCTATCGAAGGTGGTGTCCTGTTTGCCCAAGGGTTATCTCGTAATCTCCGAGATCACATCCTGGACCGTCAGCATCCACCCCGCAATGTCAATGAGTGGGTCAAAGCTGCCAGAGAAGTTTACACTTCGCAGATCTCAAAGGACATCTACAACAAGGGTCCTAACACTCCCCAGCATCCCAACCCGTTCACTTTTCCTCATTCGACCCTGTGTGACCCCAACGTGATGGATGTAGATCAGGCCCAATGCACTCCGTGTCACTGGCTGTCTGTCCACGCAGTCACTTGCTACAACTGTGGCAGGGAGGGACACATCCACAGGGAATGCCAGGAGAAGCATGTCCCCAAGTTTAACATCAAGCGTACCGAATGCAGTACTTACAAAATCGAACCCAGAGTAGCTGAAGAAATCCTCAACAGGCAGGCAGAGGGAAAGTCTGAGAGGGTGTTTGAGCTGCTGGAAAAGACTCTGAAGGATTTTTAATCGGGCAAGCCACTGCCACTGTGGTACACCCTCATGCACGAATTCTGTCACTAAGATCTACCTGTACTAGTATCGCAAATGAAGATGATATGTGTGCTGATTCCCCAACCAGCTCTCTTTATTTGGTTGACAGAGAAAATGTGGCCATCCCTACTACGATTGACTCCAGCGCGGAGATCAATTCAATCGACCTCCATGTGGTCGAGAAGTATAAACTGAAGACCTACCCGATCGAGTATCCTCTCGGGGTTACCACTTACAACAGAGGAGAAGGTTTTCAAATTAAATGGAAAGTAATGTTGCATGCCAAAGTCAAGGATCGAGTAATGCGCATCAAAGCCTATGTACTGCCGTTAAGGCATGAATCGATCTTGCTGGGCATGCCGTGGCTGAAGAAGTTCCAACCCAACATCAACTGGAAGACATGGACCATTCAAGGATGGAAAGATGAGGAGTTTCTCCCCAGAGCGCCCTGTATGGAGGGTGCAGTAAGGAAAACGACCATCTCCACCGAGCTAGAGGTCAGGGCTTCCACCAGGAAGGAGGAGGTTGTTGGAGTTTGTTTACTTACAGCGAGTAGTGATTACGTAATGAGCCCGTGCATTTGCGGCACTTCTTTTTTCCTTCGGACCTCAGACTTTGACTCGCATCAGAGACTGAGGTATGCTCTTCTGGTTTCGTTATAGTTCGATAATACTTACCAACCTACTTAGTTTACTGTTCACATAGGTTGGTTAATATTGAGACTTTGACTCGCATCAGAGACTGAGTTTACTGTTCACATAGTTCACTCTGCACTCGACCTCGTTTCAACAGGTTATGAGCCCTGCCAGTGGCTGAACTATACACAGAATTCTCCATCTCGTCTACCTATAACCTACTGCAATGTCGAACCCACCTTCAGCCTCTACAGCTGGCCTGACAAGGGCAAGTGCGACAGCCACGACTACAGCTACCACGTCACTCTCTGCAAAGTCCTCACATGCATCAAGCCGTCTCTATGATATACCATCCCTAGATGATGAAGGGTCAAACTTTCAAACATGGAAGTATTGAGTTGAGATGATACTAGATGTACGCGGACTATGGGATATTGTCGGTGGCACGTCAACAACTGCACCTGACCCTAATGCGGATCCTGCTGGCCATGCAGAATGGTTGCTCAAGGATAAGGAAGCACGGGCCCAGATCACTCTTACCTTGAAGGACGAACCCCTCAGTGGTGTTCTCCATGCCATGACAGCGGCACAGGTCTGGACTAAGCTATGCCAGCACTATGAAGGAAAGGGCAAGCAAACCATTGCATACCTAATAGGCGAACTCTTCCGCGGCACTCTCTCAGATGATAGCCCTATGGAAAGTCAGCTAAATTCCATGCGGCAGAAGGCACACATCCTAAAATCACTAGGACAGCCTCTCGACGACTCGCTCATTGTGATTGCCATGGTCATTTCCCTACCATCTTCATATGCCACACTCCACACGATCCTCATGTCCACAGACGACAAGCTCTCGGTTGATGCTGTCATATCCCAGGTCCTAATCGAGGAAAAGTCACAGAAGGCCACTACTGGCCAATCTGCACTCACAGCAAAAATGTCTGGACAACAAAGGAAAGTGAAGGACAAGAAGAGAAAGCTGAAATGTACCTACTGCAAAAAGACTGGGCACGTCGAAGAAGATTGCCGTAGGAAGAAGGCTGATGAAGCTGCGAAGACCACTGCATCAGACGAGAAGAACAAAGTGAATGAAAAAGACAAGGGCGAGCTTAATGCCAAAGTTGCTCACATGTCCTCTGACAACACGACATACCTACAACTCTTTCTGGCTAACACGCTCGACATGGCACTTGACAAGCACTGGATAGTAGACTCCGGAGCCACTGTAAACATGTGCTCCCATCAGTCATGGTTCTCATTGTTCAAAACTCTCTCACCTGCACGAGCAGTCAGAATAGGAAATGGGAGCACAGTACTTGCAACCGCCACAGGCTGCATCACTCTCGAAATGCACCTCACAGGTGGAACAACTGGTCGTGTTGCACTACAGACAGTGTACTACGTGCCAAGTCTAAATGCAAACCTTCTCTCAGTCTCGTACCTTGCCAGTCGAGGTGGAAAGGTCACCTTCGAATCCAACAGTTGCTCCTTGATTGCCAACAACAAAACTGTGGGTATGGGTCAAAAGCGCAGTTCACTCTACATCCTTGCAGCGACAACACTTACCCAGAGTCATCCCGCCAACATACTGTACCAAACTCCATGTAACCCCAACTCCGAAACTGACACTCCTGCATGTGCAGTAAGCAAGAATATGGCTACAGGGAAAGCGGTTACCGGCAACGAGCAGTATTCAGATGCAGCATGTTCCCCCTGCCTCGAGGGAAAACAATATCAAAAGGCTACACCATCTACGACACTCGCCAGCAGTCCTGATACATCACATCAAGACAGCTCCACCACACGAAGGTCCATGGAGTCTAACACTCGATTGGGACAGCACCTCCCCACTGTGCCTGAGCGACTCGCTCAAACCCCAGGCAAAGTCGGAGCTAGGCCTAAACATCCCATCAGCAATGGGGTTAGTGAATGGGATTCAGACGAGCCCATGCCCTACCTTAAATCCAATACCCTTCAACTCGGAGTGGATGCAAACTTGGTGCAGAACAGCAGCGGTGGATCTAGATGGACGAATGGCATCTCAGAGGTCGAGTGGACAACTACAATGCCATACGATACGACTGTACCTCATGAACGCTTTGGAGGGATAAACTCTCCACAGGCAGTGTACATCGTCGACTACACACCCACCACCACCATCTCCTTGAAAAACTCAGTACCATGCAAAATCGATACCGTTACCAGGGAGGAAAATTCAGGAGGTCGAATACGAGCTGAGAAAAACCACCCAGCTATAGTTCCACAAGGTCAACATCGAGAAAGCAAGAGGGGACTTGAAAACATACCCATGGTTTACCCAGACCTGGAGCAACACCATCTGGAGGAGAACACCAGCACAATGGACTCCGATCTTCAATCGGATGAATCCTGTGGGGAGAAGGGGGTTAAGACTGTCTGTGACAATGAAGAGGAAGCTCCCGATCAACCCGATAAGCCATCGTCATCACCCAACAAACTGAATAGTGACCAAAATGAATCCATGTCTCCTACAGTGAAAATGGTGTCTAACTTGCCAAACGAAGTGCCTATGGACCCCAAGGGGCATGTATCACCCATGACAAACCCTATCGACAGCCTACACACCTCGAAATGGCTCGCCGCCAGTCTGAAACTCAAAAACGAGCCTGAAAAGCGCCCTACAAGTGAAAACAGTCAGTTTTTGGCTCTAGCTCAGTTCCTGATGCACCCACAAAGCAAAACGATCATACCCGGGACGCCTATCCACTCAGAGGGTTGCACAGTTGAAGGGGTTGAGGTGATGGCCATGCAGAGCCTTCGCGAGGCATGCAAAGCGAGGGGAGAATGCACGATCAACGAGGACGTGGCTGCTTACCAAGCACAAACAACGAACAACAACAGCGAAACCTTCGTCAAGGCGCTTCGTTGTCCGGATGGCAACTGGGAGCACGTTATGGATAAAATAAATAAGTATTTGACAACTGAAGATCGTCGCACGCAACTGGGCCATACCACCAGCACTTCCAGCACCACCCATACTCTGCCACCAACCGCTACCAAGGATGGCAAGTACAATTTCGACACCAACATTTTGCCTACTATACATGAACACATCCAAGTCTTCAATCCATACAAGATTCGGCTGCACCACCACTCAAACCATCAAAAAACAAAGCCGCATGATGCCATTATACCTATGCATGCAAGTGAAGCGTAACTACTATGCACATTCTTCCTTTTTTCTCTCACTTATCTCACTGAGGGGGTGTGTTGGAGTTTGTTTACTTACAGCGAGTAGTGATTACATAATGAGCCCATGCATTTGCGGCACTTCTTTTTTCCTTCGGACCTCAGACTTTGACTCGCATCAGAGACTGAGGTATGCTCTTCTGGTTTCGTTATAGTTCGATAATACTTACCAACCTACTTAGTTTACTGTTCACATAGGTTGGTTAATATTGAGACTTTGACTCGCATCAGAGACTGAGTTTACTGTTCACATAGTTCACTCTGCACTCGACCTCGTTTCAACAGAGGTCAAGCTCCCAGAGATATATCGGGAGTTTGAGGAAGTCTTCTCTGAGAAGGACATCCCTTTACCGCTGCATCATCCAGGCCTGGATCATGAAATCAAGACGAAGCCAGATTTCCCCTGACAAAAAGGACACATCTACCCGATGTCCAAAGATGGGATGGAGTTGCTCTGTGACTTCGTTGATGAAAATCTTAAATGTGGGAAGATCCGTGAGTCTAAATCTGATCAGGCCACCCTGGTGTAGGTGCGGCGAAGCCCCGACTACAGGAAACGAGGTAGTTCAAGGGTTCGAGGGTAGTTTGAGGGTTCGAAGAGGTAGCGAGAGGTTTCGAGGGTGGTTCGGGGGTTGGTAGGAGGGTGTTCGAAAGCAGAACTAGGTGGTTTGAGAGGTGTGGGGAGGGCTTCGAAGGTGCGAGGGGGTCTATGGGGACTTAGGAGCGAGAGGTGAGGTGGCGGGAGTTGCCGGGTGCTGACTAAGCCCGTGCAGAGAGTTGGATGCATGTGTAACATGAGAGGCATTCAACCACCATTGTCAAACTCTACAGGAGAAGTCTTTTGAGTCTCATTCAGCCCTATTTTGAGTCTCGAAGGGTACTGTCTAAGTATCTGTGCTAGGTTCCAGAAGCCTCTTTAGGGACAAAACTAATACTCACATCAACCTCGCTCTAAGCCCTTGTTCGGGGCTACAGTTCAACTTCGCTCTTCACTGGTATTCTTTGTTGGGAAGAAGGATGGAAAGCGTCGTCTCATACGAGACTATCAACATCTAAATGAACATACCATCGACGACTCTTACCCTCTCCCCAACGTCCAACAGCTCATCGATGAACTATGCAAGTCTCACTTCTACGCAAAGTTCGATATCTGATGGGGCTTCACTAATATCTGAGTCAAGGACTCCGACATATGGAAGGGAGCCTTCGTTACGCCCCTCGGGTTATTTGAACCTCTCATAATGTTCTTCAGACAGAAAAACTCACCGCCGATGTTCCAGCAGTATATGGACGTAACTTTCCATGAGCAGCTGATGAAGCGCCAGCAGGTCAGATATATGGACAACGTAGTAGTCCATGCCAAGACCTGCAAAGAACTTCATCGCCATGTACACGAGTTTTTGGGAATATGCCATCAAGAGAAGCTCCAGCTCAAGATCTCGAAGTGTATTTTTGAAGCCGAAGAAGTGGAGTTCTTGGGATACGTCATTGGCGATGGATGGATCAAAACTCATGCCGTCAAGACTGACGCCATCCAGGAATGGAAGGAACCTGAAAATCTGATGCAACTCTGATCATTTTTAGGGTTCACTAACTTCTACCAGAAGTTCATAGCCGGTTACTCCACCATATCCGCTCCGCTCCATCATCTCTCGAAGAAGGACGTTCCCTGGAACTGGGGATCGGACCAGCAGCAGGCTTTCAACAAGCTCAAGGCCGCACTAGGATCCTCTCCCATTCTCAACATCCCCGACCCATCCAAACCATTTGCACTGTTCACCGATGCTTTGCAGTTGGCAACAGGTGCGGTGCTAGCTCAGAAAGGCGAAGACGACGAGTGGCATCTGTGCTCCTATCTATCCAAAAGTCTCAAGGGTGCAGAGAAGAACTACCCCATGTATGACCTCGAATTCCTCACGGTCATATGTGCCCTCAAGGCTTTCCGACATTATCTTATATCCCCCGTCGCCCCCACTATCGTCTTCACCAATCACAAAAACCTCAAATACTACAAAGAACCCCAGAAGTTCTCCCAGTGGCAGACCCATTGGTTTTTGTATGTACAGGGGTTCCCCCTTAAGTTCTCTTATACTCCGGGTCATCTTATGACAGCCCCTGATGCACTATCTCGACACAGTGATCACACTCCCCCTGAGCCTGTAGTTGCCACTTTGCTCCCACTGAGCACATGGCTTGAGGGGGGGGTGAAACCCACAGTTCCAACTGTTTCTCTCCTGAAAACGGCCCTGATTTTGGCAAAACCTGCTTCGCCACCCACTGAGGACCATGTCAAAGAGCGCAAACACAGTGTCTATGCCCTATCCGCTGAAGTGTACAAGCACGCCAAGAGTGAAATGCGAAAGGACTCGACACTTTCTGTGGAAAATCCCAAAATCTCCTCCCATCCTGATGGAACTAAACGTCACAAGAACCGTGTCTACATTCCCCCTGGCACTCGTAAAGAGTGCCTTCTATCCTATCATGATCATCCATCCACTGGACACCCCAGAATCAAGGCAATGACCAGGAAGATGGTCAAGGACGTATGGTGGCCAGGCATGTGGAAGTACATCCGCAACTATGTTAAGGGCTGCGCCATATGCCAGTCTGCCAAGGTCGTCACGCATCCAGTAACGCCGCTGGTGGTTCCCAACGACGTCCCCAAAAACCCCTTCCCCTTCCAGCAGATCTCTATGGATCTCATCACTGACCTCCCTGTCTCAAACATGTTCGATACCATCCTAACGATAGTCGACCAAGGCCTCACAAAAGCGGCCATGTTCATCCCTTGCAGGAAGGACGTCGACTCCCTCGGTATCGCCCAGTTATTCCACAAACACGTCTACTCCTGCTTTGGTCTCCCCAAGGCAGTAATCTCTGACCGAGGACCGCAGTTTGCTTCTGCCTTCACCCACGAGCTTTACAAATCCCTTGGAGTCCAGTCCAAGCTATCCACCACCTACCACCCCCAGACCAATGGAGAGAGCGAACATGTCAACCAGGAATTGGAAATGTATCTCCGATGTTATTGTGCTGAACATCCCAACAGTTGGTCATCCAAACTCCCAGATGCCGAGTTCGTGCATAACTCCCATATCCATTCCGTTCATCAACAAATGCTGTTGTGAGTCAATGTGTGGATCAATGGCAAAAACACCAAAAAAACCCAACACAAAGACAATTGCCAAGTTGGTGGTTTTCCTACACAGGCTTTGGCTTGAGGGATCTGTTAAAATAAAATGGGGGAGGGGTTCCATGCACCTAGAGGGGGCTAGGGCAGAGGGTATGGGTGCTCCTGATGAAGGGGGAGCAGGGGAAGACTGAAAATGCAAAGAGAATAGGCTGCTCTGAGCCTAGAAGCGACATAAGATGATGAAGATAACAGTAAGTAGACCCTTAATGGAGCCTCAAATACTGCAGGAATAGAGATAATGATGAGGGGCTTAAAAGCGACAATGAATGAGCCTAATGATGATGATGATGAGTGAGCAAGTAGCTTGGCTAGTAGCTGCTTGATTGCTGTCGATGTATTGGTACTTTATATACAAAAGGTAGCATAGCCTGCAGTAAATATGGAGCAACACTTTGTAAGTGATCTGTAAGCGATTGGTAAGGGGATTGGTAAAGGATTGGTAAGGCTTTGTAAGGATGAGTAAGGACAGTAAGCAATTGGTAAGTAAAACCAGTCAGCATGACAAAGATTATCACTAATCAATTTGAAAATGGAATCAGTCATCAAGGAACAGATGAATAATGCAAAAAGGGGAATGAGTAAGCACACTGGTCACTGCTGATTAAGGGATATGACTGCAAATGAGTCATAGTGACTCCTAGATCTGAGATCTAGATACATTATGGTAACTTGCTGTGTGTCCAAATGAAGAATGGTGGGGGTTTCTGCCAGGGGCCAATTTTGGGGGTCTCCAGGGTAGTCAGGGCATAGGATTTCGCAACTTTCCCCCTTTCCTCCTCTCTGTAAAGCAACCTGCATTAGCTGCAGCTAGTGTTCTGGAGGGTTTGAGGAGGAGGAAGGGCCATCTTCTCCCATAAGAGCAGGGAGAAGTGTCTCAAATTCATCATGGATGCAATCAGATAGACTGGATGACAGTAATTGGTATTGAACCTGTTGCAATTTTGGAAGAATGAAGGATGAGATTGAGAGGTAGACGTTGCAGGGCACAGGGACAAAGGATCCATATGCTTCTTCAACTGGAGAAACTGAAACAACCACATATGATTTTTCAAGCCTGATAACAGACCTGAGACAACCAAAGAAAGTCCTCCTTGATGTCAGACTGACAAGGAGAATTTGCTGTCCCAAAGCGATAGGATGGGAGGTCATGGATGAGGGAGGGATGAACCAGGAGGCTTCAGGGTGAATGCTAGTGGGGATTCCTGGCAAGTACTCGTAGTTATTCTCCCTGGCAAAGGGAATGAGTGAAGAGATTGTTGAAGAGGTGGCCATTACAATAAAAGGTGGCAAAATGGGTGTTTGTTGGCAGAAATGATGCAGGAAATTGTGGAGGGCGAGGATTGTCACCAAATTTGGTAGGCAGGATGGCGTGGTCGAGAGCTTTCTGTGAGCGTGGGAATGATGTCAATATCTTTAGAAATGGCTGAGATATTCGAAAAATCGGAATGCCATAAACTGGCACTCGAAAACTTTTATTCAGCACTTGAGCAGTTTCTTCCCTAACATTAAGGGTGGTTCTTGTGCGATGGATGACTGCTAGACACTCCAGTCATTCTGCACATTAGGGCTAGGCTTCTCCGTTCTTCATCATTCAGCTTTTGGGTCCATGCTCACATCGCCAAACACCTTTGGTGCATGACACTGTACAGCCTACTCTATGGCTATGACCCCTCCCCCTATCCTGAGGTTCAGCTCACATCAGTGCCCAGTGTTGACGAATGCCTGGAAGGACTCACCAGCTGCCATGACAATGCCATACTTGCTCACAAGGCTGCACAGGAAGTTATGAAACACTGATCAAAAGGAAGCTACGTCCCATTTAAAGAAGGCGATCAAGTCTGGCTCGATTCGGGCAACCTCTGTGTCCAAGGGCAGTCCCCTAAAGTCACCCCCTGATGTTTCAGACCATTTGAAATAGAACAAGTCATCTCCCTGGTGGCAGTTAAACTGCGCCTCCCTGATACGTGGCGTGTGCACCCAGTGTTCCACACTGGTCGGTTGCTCCCCTATCATGAGACGGCCGAGTATGGAATCCCCGATCCTCCGCTGCCACCTGAAGTAGTGGATGACGAGGTAGAGTGGGAAGTCGAGTCAATACTAAATCATAAAAACACAGGTCATGGTCATCAGGCACACCGCTGTCACGCACCAAAGGTGTTTGGCGACGTGAGCATGGACCCAAAAGCTGAATGATGAAGAATGGAGAAGCCTAGCCCTAATGCGCAGAATGACTGGAGTGTCTAGCAGTCATCCGTCGCACAAGAACCACCCTTAACATTAGGGAAGAAACCGCTCAAGCGCCGAATAAAAGTTTTTGAGTGCCAGTTTACGGCATTCCGATTTTTCGAATATCTCAGCCATTTCTAAAGATATCGACATCATTCCCACGCTCACAGAAAGCTCTCGACCACGCCATCCTGCCTACCAAATTTGGTGACAATCCTCGCCCTCCATGATTTTCTGCATCATTTCTGCCAACAAACGCCCATTTCGCCACTTTTTGTTGTAATGGCCACCTCTTCGACGATCTCTTCACTCATTCCCTTTGCCAGGGAGAATAACTACGAGTACTTGCCAGGAATCCCCACTAGCATTCACCCTGAAGCCCCCTGGTTCATCCCTCCCTCGTCCATGACCTCCCATCCTATCGCTTTGGGACAGCGAGTTCTCCTTGTCAGTCTGACATCGAGGAGGACTTTCTTTGGTTGTCTCAGGTCTGTTATCAGGCTTGAAAAATCATATGTGGTTGTTTCAGTTTCTCCAGTCGAAGAAGCATATGGATCCTTCATCCCTGTGCCCTGCAACGTCTACCTCTCAATCTCATCCTTCGTTCTTCCAAAATTGCGACAGGTTCAATACCAATTACTGTCATCCAGTCTATCTGATTGCATTCATGATGAATTTGAGACACTTCTCCCTGCTCTTATGGGAGAAGATGGCCCTTCCTCCTCCTCAAACCCTCCGGAACGCTAGCTGCAGCTAATGCAGGTCACTTTACAGAGAGGAGGAAAGGGGGAAAGTTGTGAAATCCTATGCCCTGACTACCCTGGAGACCCCCAAAATTGGCCCCTGGCAGAAACCCCCACCATTCTTTGTTTGGATGCGCAGCAAGTTACCATAATGCATCTAGATCTCAGATCTAGGAGTCACTATGACTCATTTGCAGTCATATCCCTTAATCAGCAGTGACCAGTGCGCTTACTCATTCCCCTTTTCGCATTATTCATCCGTTCCTTGATGACTCATTCTGTTTTCAAATTGATTAGTGATAATCTTCGTCATGCTTACTGGTTTTACTTACCAATTGCTTACTGTCCTTACTCATCCTTACAAAGCCTTACCAATCCCCTTACCAATCGCTTACAGATCACTTACAAAGTGTTGCTCCATATTTACTGCAGGCTACGCTACCTTTTTGTATATAAAGTACCAATACGTCGACAGCAATCAAGCAGCTACCAAGTCCCCTGCATAGGAAGCAGTCCCCTGTGTAAAGACTTACCTGCTCACTCATCATCATCATCATTAGGCCCAATCATCGTCACTTTTAAGCCCCTCATCATCATCTCTATTCCTGCAGTATTTGAGGCTCCATTAAGGGTCTACTTACTGTTATCTTCATCATCTTACATCGCTTCTAGGCTCAGAGCAGCCTATTCTCTTCACATTTTCAGTCTTCCCCTGCTCCCCCTTCATCAGGAGCACCCATACCCTCTGCCCTAGCCCCCTCTAGGTGCACGGAACCCCTCCCCCATTTTATTTTAACAGATCCCTCGAGCCAAAGCCCACGTAGGAAAACCACCAACTCGGCAATTGTCTTTGTGTTGGGTTTTTTTTGGTGTTTTTGCCATTGATCCACACGTCGACTCACACTGCACGTACCTCGTAAAATGGAAAGGCTTTATGCATGCAGACAATTCTTGGGAACCCGAGAGCTCATTAAAAGACCACACATCTGAGTTACTCGACCAGTACAAACTTTCCCGCCGCCTGCCTCTCACCTAAGTCAACCGCCTCCATTATGTGTGACGATGTACCCGACTTCCAGCGATGTGACGGTTACGATGCCCCGCTTAACACATGCCCCTATGCCTTATTTGACTCATTGTCCGATGACCCCACCCCGTCACCTCAGCTCTCCAGTATATCATCCCAAGTCAACCTTTCCAGCTTCGACTCCCTTGACAAGGTTCCCCTGCCCCAATCCTTCCCTGGCCAGTCGTTCTCTATCCACCGCATCCCAGTCACGCACGGACGACAGGCCAAGGGAAAGACGCCAGAGCAAGGCCCCCCACTTCACCAATCCATTCTCTTTGCCAACAGTTCCTGCCCTGGTGGTGTGTCGGCAGCCTCTGCCTGCTCCACCCATGGATGTGAACTGGAACACCCATCCTCCGGTTCTACACTCGAGGCCCCCCAAATCTGTATCACCCCTGCCGACCTACCTCCCTCCCCCGTTGTCCCAGAGCAAGTACCCGGCCATGGGCACTTGGTACCTGCATTGCCAAACTACCTCAACTACATTTGGACGCTTGTTATCTACGATGGAAGGTACCCATTCAACGGGAAGACAGAAGAACAGAACGACTGCATTCGGCTGTTGTCTGAGATCTACCAAGGAACAGACATAGCTCTCGATCGAGTCCCCGAGCTCCTTCATCATTCTCACACAGTCGACTCCGAATCCATAGCTGGATCAATCGAGAAGCTTCTCTCGGACCTGACGATCAACGTATCCACCTTGCAGTACCATCTAGTACTCGAACTGGCCCTCGTCCTATCACCCGAAGAATGCTGATCCTTTCATAACTGTGAGGTCAACCGCTACTCCAAGGCCCAAGTTCAAAAGGGTCCTGGTGATGATACTCCAGCAACAGCAGGATCGACAGTGGGCGAGAAGCATGATGACATAACCATAAAAGTCAAAGAGGCCACGCCGGACCCCTGGTCCTCGGAGCCATTAGAGTTTGCAGCCAATGACAGATATAGCAAGAAGCGAGATGCCTGTTTCAGCGAGGCAGCTAAGTTTTTATCAGAGACGACTTCTTTCGCTCCCTCCACTTTCACTTGGAGGTCCTTCTTAGACACTGCTGCTTGGAATAAGGCCGATCATTCACTTCATAATGCAATCAACACTACCACGCCCATTCCGCCCACTACCTTCCATCCCGTCGTCGTCAATGGGATGCTCCGACTCTACCTCGCTGTGGGCTACTCTTCTTGCGAGAGTGCAAAGGGGAAAAGGGGGAAAGCTGTAGGGTAGACCTAGGCTCGTCCCAAGGGGTCGTGAGTCAGAAGGAGACTGAGGGGAGGTAACTGGTGGGTCTGGGAAATGTAGGTGGCGAAGAACTCAAAATTCCGCCACAAAATGGGCGAAGAGGGATTTTTTCTAGTCGATAAGGCGGTGTTGGGAAGCTAGGAACTCGGTCGGTGGCGAAAGTAGACTCTTGTAGACTGTAGTAAAAATCGATAGATGCGAAGGGGACGACTCAGAAGGCTGGCGGAATTTTTAAGATGCAAGGAGACTCGAAATCGTCAGTAGAACTCAAGGGGTCGCTCTGGGGACTCAAAGTGGGCTCAGAAGACTCGAAGAAAACTCTGAAAACGACTCTGGGGACTCAGGATGACTCTTAGACACACAGATTGTGACACCAGAAAAGTGGGTATCTTTTTCCTAAGTACAGTGGTGTTTTGTATCGTACAGGCAGCTGTCACTAAGGTACATTTCGGCGAATTTTGGAAACATCATATGTCAAGAAAAACTTGAAAGAAAAGCACCGAAATAAGGCACTACAGAATGTAGGTACAAAAGGAAGGGGGAGAGAAAGCAAGAGAAGCCAAAAGGAAAGGGAGGCGGTGAAGGAGAACATGCCTAGGGGACTGTAGATCGCTGACCGACAATGTGGGGACTCTTAGTGGTGGTCTGGGGTGGTGTGGCAGTGCTACTGGCAGCGGCGGGCGTCGGAGACTTGAGTGGGGCCTATAGGGACCGAGATGCCAATGTCACAAGCATCGGAGGGGACTGCCGATGGTCAGTAGACCAGTGATATAGTCACCTAGGGCCGAAGACCGACGAAGACAGGGGTTGGACGTCGTGTGGAGTCAAGAATAGGGGTGGGTGGCGACTTGTTGCGGTGGTAAGTGTTGGTAATAGGGGCTACTTCCTGATTAGGCGGCGGCGGCATTAGTAAGCGAGGGAAGCTGTCAAATTAGCCAAGATTGCTGAGAGTGGAGCGGCAGCGATGATTTCGGAAGGGCAGTGGACCTGCAGGGGCTGGCTAGGGGGGTGAGGATGATGCTAACAATTGATGATTTCAGCCCTAGGGAGTATGGACTCCCTACACCTCCTGGGGTCTTCGAATACTGACCATCCTCGGTCAGGGGTACGCGGTGACACGGAGCAGTGACGGGATGCTGTGAGACACGTGATGTGGCTGTGCTCGGATCAAGTGCAAGCGAGACGGGGAACTCGGTCACATGCTGTGGCAAAAATTGATTCCACAGGAACAAAGGGCTGCCAAACATACCAAACAAACACCGCCACTCGTCCTTTCTTCTCTAAGTTTCACCACCATCGCCACTATCCACTGCACCCTTCTGCAACATGTCCACAACCAAGGCTGCCACTTCGACCAAGACTTCGACAAAGCCCAGATACCTCTCCCCCGACGCCTCACATGAGCTGATACCCAAAATGTGGGCCACTAACATGGAAAGACTAGGGTCCCTGATGAGGGAGATTCCCGATGAGGCAGCTGCAGAAGATGTAGCTCGGGAGTGGATGGACGAGTATTATGAAGTATCGGTGAGTCGTTAACGCGGTTCCCAGGGTGTCTCGACCATAGACAGGAGTACAGGACCACATTGAGGGGCTGTGGCAGTTTGCCGCCGACCTGAGCACCGAAGTCCCTGACTACCCCAAGGAGACACAAGAAGCCATTGGGTCCGGCTTCTTGGAGCTGGTGCCCCTTCAGAAGCGATTCCCGTGACGAGCTACGAAGTCGAAACCCAAACCAGCACCAAGAAGAACCAGTGGTTCACAAGCAGGCGGTGAGACGACGAGGCAGTCTCAGCGGCAACTAGAGAAAGCCACTGCTAGAGGAAGCGAGGGCGACAAGGTACGTTCCACATGATGTCTCACTGCAACGAGTCGATCTGACGATTCTCTGTGCTCCAGGACTTGTCAACGAGTGGGGGCTGTGTGCCCATCGAAGCAGCTGCCACCGGTCCGGAAGAGAGTGCCACCCAGGGATTGGGTGGGTGTACGGAAGTGCCTACCCTCGGTATGCAAGTCGAGACTGAGGCGTGCGAGTGGTGCATGAAACGTGGGGTCGAGTGTGTATGGAAGGACGGGGTGGCGTGCGAAGCATGTCACATCGGGAAGAAGAGGTGCGGTAAGGCTGGGAAACCAGGCAGGAAGGTGAGTAGTACAAAAACCTCTCGAGTGAGTTAGCGGTGACAGGGACACGCAGCGAAAGAATCCCGACGCCCCCCCGGCATCGTCGGCCTCGATGAGCAAAAGGGCGAGGACGACGTCTGTCCCCCCTCCATCGTCTTCAGCCCCCCCAAAGGTCACTTTAAAGGTTCGTCCACGAGTCGTCAGTCAAGCCATACCAGCCGCAGAGGCTGCCCCTTCCCTACCCATGCCTCAAGACATCCCCTCTGCTTCGGTTTCGACTCTACCTGGCGTCCTGCTATTCCTCCCCTCCAGTCGTCCAACCACTCCTACCCCTACCCCAAACCCTCAAGACCCAACTCCTCCACCTTCACCTGTTGACCACGACCCTATCGACGTTTCTGTGGCATTCATGCCTGTCCCTGGCGGGATACTGGACGAAGGTAACATGGGTACCGATGACACCCCAGCCGATGTCGAGGAGATCGACTTGACCACGCCCCGTGTGCTGCCGCTTCCCGAAGAAGACGTACAGAGAGCTTGAAAGGGTAAGTGCCGGGCTGATTCAAGTGAGCGGTCTCCCTTCAAAGAGTTGGACGCGAGGATCGCCGCTATCGAGGAGTCCATCGAGTGGGGGGAGGAGACCCTGCTAGACCTATATTCGCAGATGGCTCAAGTGACTGCCAACGCGGGGCAGGTGAGCACTGCTCTTCGAAGGGCGAAGCTCCAGCTGCGGTCGTTGAAGAAGTGGCGACGAGATAGCTTCGTAGAGGGTCCATAGGTAGTGTTTGTATCCTGTGCTTTTGTCCTGCAGAATCTATTCGAGTGTCGGCGCTGCAAACAGACAAAACATCGAAGAAACCAGTAAGGTAGGCTAGGGTATGTAAAAAAAAATCGCCGCCACTGCGGGTTCGGTACGACATCAAGTGTCTGTGAAAGTGCGTAAGTTAGATGACAGTAAGGAAACGTCCTGGATACAGAGGAAAAGACGAAAGCAAACGAGCAGTATTTCTTTATTTTATTTTATGTTTTATTTTTGAGGGTGTTTTGGTTGTCGGTATTCTTTTAAGTAGAGAAAGGAGTGAGTATGGTTACGAAGTCAGATGACAGAAGAGAAAGAAGTAGACATATTTTTCAGTTTTATAGGTTTTGTGTTCGTGAGTTTTGCTTTCGGAATATTCATATGAGTAGGGAGTCTATAAAGATAAACGAAAGAGACGAAAGGAAAAACAGAGAGAGAATGAAACAGAAGGTATAGTTACTCATCTGACTCGTCCCTAAGGACACCAGTGAGCTCTGGGTCAGGCAGGGAGTCGTCTTCGAGTCGGTCGATGGTGGGATTGTCGAGGCCCACTAGGTGGGTGACCTCAATCCAAGACTTATTGCGAGGGAAATAGGGGAATAGTCGGAAGCCGGCGAAGTGGAATTTCGAAATAGCGCCATCGAGCTCTGCGAGAAGATATGAGCCACCTTTAGTTCGATGCACCACTACCATTGGTCCTAGGTAGCGCGGTTTGGTTTTGCGGTCGAGCTCTTTTTCGGTATGGGAATTTCTGACAATGACTAGTGTACCAGGTTCGAAGTCGAAGTCATGTATAGTTTTCTCAAAGCGGGATACGAAGTCTTTCGCCGAAGTGAAGTGGGATTTTAGGACTCGATCGTGTATGAGCTGGAGATCTTCTGGCCGCTTTTGTAGTTGGCGAGCTCGATTGGCAATGAGATCTGCAGTAGAATAGGACTCGGCTTCATAGGGTGCTAGGAATGTCGCTTCGATGAGGTTGAAGGGTAGTCTGGGATGGACACTGTGAGCCATATAATATGGAGAGAATCCTGTAGCTTTGTGGATGGTGACTCTTTCTGCCCAAAATACCGTCAGTGCGACTTCTGACCATTTCGATGCCTCCCCCTCACAGCTCTTAACCATTGCCTCTCTGACATCGAAATGCCGCCGCTTTACAACACCATTCGCTTGCGAGTTATAAGGCAAGATGCGAATATGCTGAATGCCGTACATCTTCGAAAGCCAGTCTAGTGCTAGAACATAGGGGGTGCCATTGTCGGTGACTATTTCAGCTACAGCTCCCCATCAGCATAAGATTTGCTCAAATAAGAATTTGCCGACCGACTTGCCAGTCTTGGATTGAAGCATGGCCCATTCAGGATAGCTGGTGAGCGAGCAGCAGGCCTGAGTGACATAGCGGTACCTGTTCGACTTCGGCATTATGAATGTGTCGACATAAGCTTTGTAAAATAGGGGTTCTGGTATTGCAACCACAGGGGGAATATGGATTCGATCGAGGCGGCGAATCTGGCACTCGTGACACGTCCTGATGTACCAGCGAACATCCTGCTCAAGCATAGGCCACCAGAACTGGGTCAGTAAACATATGCGGGTGGAGAAGATACCCTTATGGCCCAGATCGTCATGGGCTTGCCGAATAACACCGAGGCGCTTGTGGTGGTGAACAACGAGCTGGTGGCGACCCTGAGGCTCCTTCCTCCACAACTCTCCGCCCTTGACGAAATATCAGGTAGCCAGCTGCACCAGGCTCTCTAGTTCCTTCTCCTCCAGTCCTTCTGGTGGCTTCTTCATCTCTAGAAACTCTCTCACAACTTCTAACCTCTCGTCTCTCTGCTTCGCCTTCTCGGATCACAGTACTTCAGTCTCGGAAGTCTCTGGTGGTATTTCTGAGGCGGTAAAAATGGCTACATCCTGAGGAAGGGTGTTAGGTGAGTAGTACTCTGATGGCGGAATGTCTGTAGGATGTAGCAGTCAGGACTTTGGGTTGCGGCGATTCATGAGTTCGACAGCGAAGGCTCCACACTCATCTACCCAGTCTTCATATTCTTCTTCGTCAACCTCAGGATCTCCTTCGGCTTTAGGCCTTCTGGATAGCCCATCAGGGGCGGCATGCTTAGTGGCCGGTATGTGGACGAGTTTGAAGTCGAAGAGCAGAATGCCAGCAATCCATCGATTGATGGTGGCATTAGGCTGTAGATCAGGCTTGTTAATCATACCCTTAATGTACCTGGCATCCACCTCGACGACCAAGTTTCATACACCGAATATGTAAAGCTGCACATCGTGAAGGGCTCGAAAGAGACTGAACAGTTCGAGTTTGGCTTGACTGTAGTGCCACTCACGATCGTTGAGAGTGATTGAGCCGAAATGAGCGGGGTATCTTTTGCCGCCTTCGTCCTCTTGCATGAGTATATAGCCGACAGCAATATTCGAAGTGTCGACGGCAAGGATTACTGGCGAGGCGGAATTGTAATCGATCGATCGAAGTGCTGGGGACGCGACGATGGCAGTCTTGAGGTACTCCATTGCTGCTCGATGCTCATCGCCGAACTTGAAGGGAACATCTTTCTTGGTCAACTCTACGAGAGGACGAGCGTGTTTGGTGAAGTCTTTAATGAATATGCAGCAATATGAGCATAGACCTAAGAAGCCCCTGACTTCAGTGACGTTAGTGCAGTAAGGCCAGTCTTTGATTTTCTGAACTTTAGTTTCATCGGGAATTCTCCCCTCGTATGAAACCTTGTGCCCGACTACCACGATAGATGGGGCTGTGATTACACACTTCTTGGCAGAGACGGTGGCACCTGCATGTCGTAGTCGGTGAAGAACATGATTAGTATTTTGTAAGTGCTCCCAAATGAAGCGACGAATGCCGCTATTTTGCGGAATTGTTTCAAAGGTACCATCGGTTTGTTGGTAGCGAGATTTAGGTCCCTTGATAGGGCAGTCGTCGATGAAGGGGATAGTAACTTCAGGTATTTCGTCTTTTAGGATCCAGCAAACGTCACCATGGAATATCTGCACGGCATTAGTGTAGCCCATAGGGAGCTTAGTGAGTCGGAGAGTGCCAATAGGGGTTTGGAAGGTGGATAGATCGCGGTAATCGTCGTGGATAGCGCGGTGGTCATAGCTGACCATGAGATCTAGGATGCCATAGACAGAGTGGCAAGCGAAGGCTTCGGCAATCGAGTCGACGAAGGGGGGAACAGCTGAATCCTGTATAGAGACTGTGTTTAGTGGCTGCAAATCATGGACAAGACACAGGGATTTTCCGTCTTTCTTGACTACGCAGAACCACTTTGATCAGTACGACGAAGTCGAGGGCTCGTAGACGCCAGCGGCAATTTTCTCCTTGATAATTTGGACGACTTCTTGAAATATAGCGGGTGGGATAGGGATATTGTGCTCGACCCAAGGTTTGTGCGGCAGTGTCGGAATTTTGAGAGGGGGAAACATGTCTTCTCGGAAAGTTCCTCATTCAGAGGTCTCCCATGCGAAAGCGGTCTCGTGGGTACGAACTAGCCAGCGAACGAGTTCTAATTCCACAGGCCAGAGGAACTTGGCCGGGTCGAGGTCGAGCTCTTCTGCTCGTGCCACCATGAACCTAGATCCTGGCATGAATGGTGGGGGACGGTATGGTAATACAGGAAGATCTGCAAGAGGGTCACCAACCTCCCGACAGTCAACCCGGAATTCAACGGGCATCGCAGTCGGGATAGGCCGAACCTTCTTCACTACAGGCTTGTATTTTAAAACGTGACAGACTGGGTCGAACTTGAAAGTAGAGTGAAGTACTGAAAGTGTCAGTGGTGAAACGGTAGTACTGGTAGAGAATAGGAAGGGATCTTTGGAAGAGACGAAGCTAGAATCATAAGGGTCGAGAAAAGGTGCACTAGGGGCGGTATAGTCGAGAAGGAAAGCCGCAGCGGTATTCTCTTTAGAGTCTGTTGGGAGAGACGAGGTAAAGTCTGAAGACAAAAGGGGGGGGTCTGAAACATAGAGGGAACACATGGATACTATTTCTTCCTGGTCTCCTCGCACCCCTGGCGAGTCATTGACCGACATTAAAAACCCTGTTCACCTCCCTCTAAGTGATGGCGGTATTCTTGGCGGGAGAAATATTCGGCCTCATCCTCTGAATTGACGAAGCAGGGTTGGGTATGTAGATGATGATGAGGTCGAGTCGGTATTAATAATTGCTGCCCCAAATTGGGGTCGCGGATTTCGAGAGATTGTTCACCGTCAGGGAAGTCACGAAGGATGCTGCTGAGTAGACAGAAGAATGGGCGGCCTAACAAGAGGTCGAAGGGGGCTCGGTCTATGACTTGAATTTGGAGGTGAGCTTCTACCGGACCGATGCGCAACAAGGCATTTTCTATGACACCTAGGGTACTCTCTTTAGACTGGTTAGCCGCTTCAAGGGTCATGCGCATGTCGGAACATAAGGGGGCGCCCAAGGCCTCCCACAACTCGTGCCTAAGGGCTACTACCTGGCATCCGCTATCGAGGATGCACTCCACTCGAAGCTTATCCATCAGAATCCCATCGACGGCACGAGGGGGGTGGTGGCTAAGTCGACGCATTTTCCCTCAGTATCTTTGACGAGATATTGCTCGTATGATGCCCAGGTCGACGAGGACGATGTGTCCGACGCGGTCTCGAGACTGCCAATAGCGATCTTCTTCGTCATAGCCATCTCTTTGATTTGTTTGTGGATTTCAGGGCTGACTGCGAGGAGATCTTGAGTCGAAATTTCGATCTTGGCCCCTAACACTTGGGATACAAGGCGCTTAGTGGCGGCGGCTTCGTCAAATCCGCTCTGGTAGCGAAACTGAGGGGTAGAGTTAGACTGCGGTTTAGAGTTAGGAGCATCAGTGCCATTGTTTCTAGGTGGAGGATTGGCGATATTTTCATTAGATGAAGTTGGATTTTTGGAAGTAGAGCCAGTATTGTTGACTGGAGCAGGGTTCGAAGGGGCGGGATTACGAGGACGACGCGTCAGGATTTCCACTCCATCGAAGCGGGCAGGTTTCTTCCTCTTGATTGCATTTTTGAGCTCCTCGACCTGAGCATAAGCTCTAGCAAGGGCACACTTATCTTCTTTGTCGGCATTATCTTCTATCTCCTGGTCAACGAGATAAGATGAGGGGTGAACTTCGACTTGAAATTCAGCTGAGTCCTCAGAGCCGAAGAACATAGTATTGACGAGGTGGGGAGGGGTATCTCGGCCTCTGGATGACGAAGCAGCGCCTGGAGATTGGATGGAGACTAGGTTTGCCGACACCATGATGGATTCTCTAAGGGCTAGGAAGTTGTCAATCTTTTCTTTGAAATTCCGCCCGGCAGCAGACCTGGGGATGTCAGAACCATCTTTCATGAAGACTTTACCGCCGATCAGCACGCATTTCCCCTGGCAGACATACTCTTGGCATAGTTCACACTCAGCGGTCCTGTGGCCGTCGGTACTGCCACAGAAGAAGCAGTGGGGATCGAAAGGGCGGCAAAACTGTTGATCTTGAGGTTGGGTCTGACGAGGCAGTGGCGCCTGGTGCTGGTCGGCGGTTTGGACGTATTCTCGCTTAAGGATGGTCAGTGGGGCAGATGGCTGTGAATATAACTCAGGGAATAGAGCTGAACTGTCAACTTGAGCGATATTCCAACGAGCACCACTAAGTAGGTACGTGGCTTGCTTGTAGACTTCGTCGAAGGGCCAGGGGTCATCGACATCATGATCTAGATCTTTAAGTTGGAGTCGGGTAGCCAGAGTGTTACGGAATCTGGGGGGGAACCCTTCAAGGAACTTCTCATTGATGACGTCTTCAGCCAGCCTCTTCTTTTTGTTGATAAGGGTGACGATGTGGTGGAATTCTCTAACGTATTTGCCGAGGTCGTTGAGGGAGGACATGGGCTTCTGAACTTGGTGATGAAGGAGGGTTTCGAGGTCGGCTTTAGTATATTGGTGGCCCTTAACGTCAGCACCAGGGTAGAAACTCATTACTTCCGCTGCAAAGGCATCCCAGTCATCGTTAGCTGCTGAATCGAGGGACGACCAGAGCTCGGACTCGTTGCGGTCGGCATAGCAAATGGCCCATTTGATTTTAAGCTTCTCGTCAGTGATTCCTGCATCAGTGCAGATCTGATCGACATCTTCGAAGTAGGCACAGATATCTTCGGTTTTGCCTGAGAACTTAGGGGCTTTGTTAGAACCCCTCAGCGGCATTTCGCAGTGAGCGGTAGGTGCAGACATGGCGGTTGGTATCTGGGTAGGCGGTGGTAAGACGAGATTTCGAACTGGAATCGGGACTGGGGCAGAAGTCTGTGGTGGGATTCGAACTAGGGGCAGGAATATACTGCGGGAAAAGGAAACTGATTCTGATGGTATAAGAAGCTGTTCCACTGCGAAGGCGGAGGCTGATGGGGATGGTGTGGACGAGAGGTCGGTTAAAGGCGATAGTTCTTGGCAGTCTGGCGGCAGAACGAAGGGTTCATCGATCTCAAAGCCGCCTGGTATATCAAGGAACGATGTAGATGGTGAATCTGGTATGGGAAGGGGTTCTTCAAGCAGAAACTCAGTATCTGAGGAATGAAGCTCTGAGATTTCTCTGGGATCAGTAGATGGCACGAATAAATCAGAAGACGAAATAGAAAGGCGTCGGAAGGGCTCTAGGAGCTCTTCAAGTTCGGTTCTTTGACGGGTAGGTCAGAGAGATCTCCTTTCCAGATCTGAAGACCCCTCGCGGTGGGCTCCAAAACGATGTGGGCTACTCTTCTTGTGAGAGTGCAAAGGGGAAAAGGGGGAAAGCTGTAGGGTAGACCTAGGCTCGTCCCAAGGGGTCATGAGTTGGAAGGAGACTGAGGGGAGGTAACTGGTGGGTCTGGGAAATGTAGGTGGCGAAGAACTCAAAATTCCGCCACAAAATGGGTGAAGAGGGATTTTTTCTAGTCGATAAGGCGGTGTTGGGAAGCTAGGAACTTGGTCGGTGGCGAAAGTAGACTCTTGTAGACTGTAGTAAAAATCAATAGATGCGAAGGGGACGACTCAGAAGGCTGGCGGAATTTTTAAGATGCAAGGAGACTCGAAATCGTCGGTAGAACTCAAGGGGTCGCTCTGGGGACTCAAAGTGGGCTCAGAAGACTCGAAGAAAACTCTGAAAACGACTCTGGGGACTCAGGATGACTCTTAGACACACAGATTGTGACACCAGAAAAGTGGGTATCTTTTTCCTAAGTACAGTGGTGTTTTGTATCGTACAGGCAGCTGTCACTAAGGTACATTTCGGCGAATTTTGGAAACATCATATGTCAAGAAAAACTTGAAAGAAAAGCACCGAAATAAGGCACTACAGAATGTAGGTACAAAAGGAAGGGGGAGAGAAAGCAAGAGAAGCCAAAAGGAAAGGGAGGCAGCGAAGGAGAACATGCCTAGGGGACTGTAGATCGCTGACTGACAATGTGGGGACTCTTAGTGGCGGTCTGGGGCGGTGTGGCAGTGCTACTGGCAGTGGCGGGCGTCGGAGACTTGAGTGGGGCCTATAGGGACCGAGATGCCAATGTCACAAGCATCGGAGGGGACTGCCGATGGTCAGTAGACCAGTGATATAGTCACCTAGGGCCGAAGACCGACGAAGACAGGGGTTGGACGTCGTGTGGAGTCGAGAATAGGGGTGGGTGGCGACTTGTTGCGGTGGTAAGTGTTGGTAATAGGGGCTACTTCCTGATTAGGCGGCGGCGGCATTAGTAAGCGAGGGAAGCTGTCGAATTAGCCGAGATTGCTGAGAGTGGAGCGGCAGCGATGATTTCGGAAGGGCAGTGGACCTGCAGGGGCTGGCTAGGGGGGTGAGGATGATGCTAACAATTGATGATTTCAGCCCTAGGGAGTATGGACTCCCTACATCACCAGCCACACTCCTGTTCCCCTCGCCCACCCCCTTTATCAGTATGCCTGCTACGACTGCTGCTACCTTGGACACTGGTCCTGTCATAATGGCCATGGCTCAAGGTGGACCTCCACCACCAACCTACCCCCCGAGGATGAGAACGAGGAGTCGTGCTGATCAGCAGCCCATTTGCTTCACCCCCACCGCTGCCACTCCCCAACTTCTGGGCCATCTGTCAACCCTGGTCGATCAGGTGTTCGACGAGCCTGAGGGGGGGGTGATGTTACGCCCTGCCCATTTAACTGTGTGGCCTTTCTGGTTCTCACCACAGATCGGTGACTCGGGCTACACCATGTTTCTGTTCTATCTCACAGCGGCATGTTTCCTTTTGTTACTCATTCTCTTACCTTTATACTTGTACCATAGTGCGCATGGTGGCACTGCCCCCGGTCATGTGTGAGTCGTGACGTGTTGATCACATGACTGATGCATCTCTGCATTTCCCCTATCCCAGTATGTGATTACTGTACTATGTATTGGTCATACCTCCGTTCCTCTTTGGGTATGCACCTGTTCCTGTTTCCATGGACATCGGTTTCCACAGTCATCTTCATGGCTCGGCTCATGTCCTTGGATCTATCTTTGTATTCATGACTCCGAGTGAGTCATCCTGCTTGGCAGCACCGGTTGGACACTCGCTATAGGTCAGTCTCATTACTACGGTACCGCCTACTTACTGCGGAGCTGTGCATACCTGTGCCAATGACTCGACTCTGAGTCATTTCCCTTTGGCAGTAGTGTGTTCGCTGGCCCACCCTCATGTATCATAGGAGTATATAGAGGCTGAGGGATCGGTTGTGATCCCCAGCTTTTAGCTACCTTGCAACAAGCCTCATTCCTTTCACTCTGTGATCACTACTCTGGTCAACCGACTCGAGTAAGGGTTTGCCAAGTCCAGCTCAAAGTACTATCGCTGGCCAGGTCACTAACTCTCATCTAGAGGGTTTACTAGTAGGCCTTGACTTTAGTCTCGCTGTCTGCTGCACGGACTTTCATCGTGGCCTAACAGCATCGACCCACTGGAAGGATAATCGAGACGAGGGATGTCATCTTCGATGAAGGCAAAGGGGGAGAACAATCTTGTGTCCAAATCAATCTAGTAACCAAGGAGACGAAGGCATTAACACCCAAAGTGAACGCCCATACCCCTCAAGAGAAAACCCACCTGCGAGTTGAGATCAAGGAGTCTGATGACTCTGGAAACAGCTCGGATGTCGCAGATAACAAGCCTGGGGGCTGGGACATGCCAAACGAATCAATCAAGGGAGCAACGAGCTCACCAACGACTGAGGACGAAGCTCAATCAATGCCCGAGCATGCTGAAGCTGTAAAAGCTGAAAGCATGTATAGTAGATCAAACCATGTGCAGGAAAGAGAATCCACGCACCTAGAATGCTCTCATCAAGCTCCTCAATCAAATGCCTGACCTTTCAAAACCTTACCTGGACCTCCAGGCCCTTATCTGAATCCCATTCCCCCACCAGCCTTACAAAGGTCCTCACGAGCTAAACACCAACCTGTGCGAGATGATGATCAGTGATTCTTCGTAAATGCATACCAAAGAGAGACCTTACCTGTCTCGAAGGTCATGGAGGGGAGAGACGTAGTGAGTGCAGCTGAAGATGTGGCTGTAGAGGGTGTGGATGCAGCGAGGCAAAGTGGTGATGAAGTCAGTCAACAACAACAAACACAATCTGCTTACCAAGCAAGCACATCCTGCAACAATGAACCAACGACCTTTGCTGAGGCTATGAGGCGCCCCGACAGTGATCAATGGTACACTGCAATGGCCAAGGAGCTGAAAACATTTGTAGACATCGGTCTGTATGAGGAGGTAGTGCGCCCACCCAGCCGCAAAGTCATAGACTCAAAATGGGTCTACAAGGTCAAACAAGGACCAACTGGAGAGATCAAAAGATACAAGGCTCATCTCGTAGCAAAGGGGTTCACACAGGTGTACAGTGTTGACTACACTGATACGTTTGCACCCGTAGCTAAGTTTTCAACCATTCGCATCCTTCTGGCACTAGCTGCGAAGCATGACTTCGAGATACATCAAATGGATGTGAAGTCTGCTTTCCTGAATGGAAAACTGGAGGAAGAAATCTATCTTCGACCTCCCCCTGGCTTCAGAAGCTCGGATGACACTGTCTGGTGGCTTCACCGTGCTCTCTATGGATTGAAGCAAGCTCCGAAATCATGGTACACTCGCCTACAAGATGTATTCGAATCTCTCAGGTTCACTTGTAGCAATGCTGACCATAGCCTATTCTTCAAAGTCGAGGATGGTATCCTAATCATCGTCACTGTGTACGTGGATGACAAACTCATCCTTTTGAAGAGCCATGAGGCTATCAAGCGCCTGAAGAAGAACTTAGCAGCCAAGTATTTGCTCACTGATCTAGGTGAAGCCTGATGGATCTTAGGGATGGAAATCATTCGTGATCGAGCAAAGGGGACTATAGAACTGTCCCAGAAATGCTATATAGAAATTATCCTCGAACAAATGGGGATGCAGGATGGTCAATCAGTTGCCACCCCCATCAAGCAGAATCTGAAGCTCGAAAAGTTGGCTGCACCTGAGTGTGACCTTGAACTCTATCAGAGTGGTCTTGGAGCACTGATGTATGCTATGTTAGCGACTCGACCCAACATTGCATATGCAGTGGGTGTCTTAAGTCGACATGCATCATCTCCTGGTGACTCTCACCTATCTTCATTAAAGCAAGTCTACCGATACCTCCGCAAGACTGCTGAGACACATCTCATGTACTCTAGGGAAATCAAAGGCCCACTCGAAGGATACACTGACACTGATTGGGCTGCAGACATAAATGACCGAAGGTCAGTCACCGGATACGTGTTCATACTATCTGGTGGGGCTGTCTGTTGGTCTTTGAAGAAGCAGATGTCCGTAGCACTTTCAAGTACCGAAGCCGAGTACATGTCTGTCTCGGCTGCCTCCAAAGAAGTTATCTGGATCCGCACGTTACTTCATGAGCTCGACACAACTGAAACCTCGCTTCCCACTCCCCTACGTGTCGACAATCAATCCACTATAGCTTTGACAAGCAATGCCATGTTTCATGATCATATGAAACACATCACTATTCGTCATCATTTCATTTGCAAGAAAGTTGAGGAAGGGGAAGTCACAGTTGAGTATGTGCCTACCATGGAACAGGTTGTGGACATTCTCACCAAGGGCCTCTCACACGAGAAGCACCTTTTGTTTTCTACTGGTATGGGACTTATTTTCTAAGGCTAGTCACACTGAGTGGGCATGTTGGAGATTGGCGGTTTTACCTTCGAGTTGACAGTGCACAGCCTTACATAATCATACTCGTACATAGGTTGATTCTTTTTTCCGAGTCACACCTCAGACCGTCTCTTTCGAGTCTGAGGTGATTATTCTTTCCTTTTTGTGTTCCTACACTATTTACTGATAGCTTGTAGTCTCCCTCTCATAGGTTAGACTACCATAATATAGACTGTCTCTTTCGAGTCTGAGTCTCCCTCTCATAGATCCGGTTATCCTCACCTCAAAAGTCTGTCCAAAAGAAAAATATGTGCATATGTCGATCCCGAAAGCAGTGCAAGTGCTGGCAAGAAAACACAGCTGTACGTGTGTAATGCAAGACTTTCAATTGTAAACGTACACCAACTGACAACTACAGAAAGCGAATGCAATTAAAAAAAAAAACCATCCCTAAATTCCTGTTCGTCTTACTGTACATGTACAACATGCCATCATGATCGTCGCCAGGAAAATCTGTACTATACACAATGTACCGTAAAATGTGTCCTATGCCAATTGGACCCTCGCAAGCAAGGTACAAAGGCCGCCGCAGGCGGCATTTCCCGAGTTGTGCCAGCGGTGTCATAATTCGGTCTGCTCTCAGTTCCGTCTTCACGATGCTTGGGGGTTACAGACGCCTTCCAACGGAACCAAATTCTCATGGTAAGCACGGATGAGCTGGGCAACGTAGACTGCCCACAACGAAATATACAGGTGGAGAGGAGGAAGTGCCATCACACTCGTCGGAAGTCGACGACGATACCGTATCCGTTGTAGTGCTGGAGGAAGAAGCACATGTCGGCGTGAAAAAGGTTGAGGCTGCTTTACAAGTATACGGACGATATTCGCGATGGGTTCTGTTCGCAAGGTATGTACCGTTTATGCGCTTTTTACTTCTCTCTCGGCTCACCATGGGAACGTCGCGTGACCTCGATACGACGCCTCTGTCCACGCCATGGCTCGTGTCAGTCTCGCTCTGGCGTCGTTCGTTTATTCGCTCGATGCTTCTACGACATCCGCCTATCTCACCTTTGCTACCTCGAGTTTCGGAGAACATAGTCTCATCGGTGCTATCACCGTCGTACAGTCACTCATAGGTGGGCAAACGCGTCTTTCCCTTTGTTGTTCTGTTGTCGCTGCTGTAGCATTCGCTGTGCCAGAGTGACTTGGAACTCTGCGGCATTGCTGACAGTCATTTATTTTTTCGGACAGTTGCCGTCGGAAAACCTGTCATTGCAAAGATAGCTGACGTCTCCTCCCGCGGAACGGCATATGTAACCGTTCGTGAGTGCACCCGTGTCGTATTACTCCCCCCCCCTATCTCATCATGGAACCTACCCTCCTGTCGTGCAGTATGTTTCTACGTCCTTGGTGAGGATTTTTTGGCTCGCCTTCCGGTGGGCGCTAAGTCATCTCTCTCAGGTTACTCCGTTATCGCGTCCGCGCCGAGCGTAGGTGCGATAGCGGGCGGCATCATTCTTTACGCAATGTCCGTCATCGTTGATTAATTCCTCCACACCGCCCTGCTAACATGATACACGGCCGATGATGCTCCATTGGTCGTCACAGCGGAAACACGTGCGTTCGCCTTATCCCTACATGACCACTCCAGTTTCTGACTGCCGCATGTCAGTGGACTGCAACTGCTTACACAGATCGTAATTGCTGATATTACCACACTAACCTGGAGGGGCCTTGTTGTATCACTCGCATCTGCGCCGTTCATTATAAATGCATTTATAGGACCCAATATTTCGTCAGCCATCATCGAGAATCTTGGATGGAGGTGGGGATGTAAGTTCCAGAGCGCACTCGACGTTGCAAAGGCTCTCATGAATGTAATCTACAGACGGCATGTTCGTTATCGTAATGCCCCTTGTGCTGGCTCCGCTCATTACCACCCTGCTGTGGGGCGAACGTAAGGCCAAGAAGTTGGCACTGGTGGATTCGCTCCTGAGCAGCGCGCGATCTCGAGCCAGGTCGCTGTCCCGCTATTCCCGAACATCGCAAAGTTCAGAGACTGGCTTCCGACTTAGTTATACTATCCTGAAGCAACGGCTCCAACGGATAGCAGAACAACTTGACCTCGTGGGGCTCGTCCTACTAGGAGCAGCGATATCCTTGATCCTACTCCCCCTCACCATGTCTGTCCGTGGATCGCTGAAAAGTGGTATGACTAATCCCGCTGTTTCCACCGAAGTGTAAGACTGACTGTCGAGGATTAGGGCCCATAATCGCTATGTTGGTCGCTGGAGTGGCTTTACTTGGCGTTTTTGCGTATTGGGATATCCGTGTCGCGAAGGTCCCCGTTATTGCGCCTCGTTTCGTGAGGAATAGGAGTGTCATTCTCGCTGCATTTATTGGATTTTTTGATTTCGTGAGTCTCGCCGTTGGATTCATTTACCTCAGGTTCCTGACTCAGCCCAAAACGTTCACGCCAGATGTCGTTCTATCTCACTTTTACCTACTTGTACTCGTTTGTACTGGTTGTAAAGCCATGGTACGTTTTCTGTTCTACTCGATGTTGCGCAAGTCGCGGATCCGCTGATCGCGGTCGCAGGTCATTAGTCAACGCGACATACTTCGTACAGATCCAGTCTGTCGGACTAACGTTCTCCGGTATTATCGCTGGCATATCCATGCGTTATCTCCATCGTTACAAGGTTCGACTCCTTGTTACCAATTTGCTGTGCAGTATTCTTACATTTCTCAGTACGTCCTTGTTATCGGGTTGATCGTGCGCTTTATGTGAGCTGCTCCTTGAATTATATGGGCTGCATGTGTCGTTGCCGCTCTTACCCTGGTCTGTAGCGGTGTCACGTTGATGATCCATTCTCGAGGTGCGGATAGTTCCGATGCCGAACTCGTTGCCACCCAGATCTTGCAGGGGTTGGGTGGCGGCCTTGCAGCGATCTCTTCTCAGGTCGGTGCCCAAGCATCCGTAACCCATGCAGATGTGGCCATTATCACTGCACTCGTCTTATTATTGACTGAGATCGGTGCAGCTACTGGGAATGCATGCGGTGGGTAACTCGTACCTCGATAAGAGATTTTAAAGAGAGATGACGCGTCACACGATAAGCTGGGGCCATATGGTCCAACACAATGCCTGGCAACCTTGACAAATATTTGCCATGGCTGACAGAAGAGCAGCGTGCTGAGTTATACGGCAGTATTACCTCGGTCACATCGTTACCGCGCGGGAACCCTGTCCGTGAAGGTGTCATACGAGGTACGCCTAGAAACCCTCACCCTTTCGGAGTATAATCAGGAACCAAAAATGACGACAGCGTACGACGACACGATGAAGGTAATGGTTATTGCTGCCATCGTTGCCAGCGTACTACCCATGTTACTTGCGCTGGGAATGCCAAATTGGTACCTGGGAGACAAGCAGAACGCCGTGGACGCCACTGATCTGGATGGGCGAAAGTCTGTGGAAACGGCATCCGGGAGTAGTGAGGTGGGCAATGTCAATGGGGGAGACATACTACGAACGGGGGATCCCGTTGCATGAGTAGGTTACTTTGGTAAGCGATGGACATTATTTTCTTGTCTTTCCGGTGTAACCAGCATAGATCCCAAAGTGGTAGAGAGCGCACGCACGTTCATCTATTCTTTTCGTGCCTTGCGGTGTGACTCCATTTCGAATGTTGAATGCTCTTCGTTTGAATTTGGCAGTGCATTCTGCGTTTCATCTGAAACAGTGCAGCATGAAGCTGCGGTCGAGCCGTTCAATATCCGCTGTCAAGTGGGTGATTCACCTTTCGGGGGGGAGGGGTGGGCGGGGGATACCTGTCGATGTGTTCTGATTACTGAAAACAAGCGCGCTGACGGTAGCACCGCCCCATCAAGCACAAATACTCACACCCCTCAGGGGGATCCGATACCTAGGCTCGTGAGGCAGTTACGGTGACCGTGTTTATATGATGGCGCCGTACAGGTGGTGGCCTGAACTTGCCGTTATTTTTCAAGCCAAGATCCGAACGCGGGAAATAATGCGAGTGGGTGCGGCAATTTCCAGTACCCTCTCCCACACATACCGCCGCCGAATCCCAAGCTTGTTCGATAACCAACCTTTTCTACTCACTTGTCGATCCCCCGCTGATCGTGTTTCACATGCTGCTCCCAGTTTCAAAAATCACAGTAAAAATCTCGACATTTTCAGATTTTAAAGTGCCTAGAGCTGAGTTTTTCCAATAGAGTGCAGTCCCCTCTTCCCCTTTATTATGTCCCCAGGTCAGTGCGCCGACATACACGTTGACTGACCACGCGCATCAATGAGATACAATAAAATAAAAACCGACCCGACTACTAAACACTAATAACAAGCTCAGGTTCACATGGAAGCTCGTCGGTACGACAACAGCAACAAACAAACAGTCTGATTCAAATATTACTGTAAGTCGGAGAGATGATCTGGCAAGAATACATCAAGTTGCGAAAATGAAAAAAAGAAAAGAAAAGATGCGGAGAAAGACTGAATGCAAAAGACGCCTGAATTCGCCCCAACTGTAAGCCGCTAGAGTTCGAACGGTACGGGCGTGCCACGTCCGACAACCGCCGTGCATGCCGAGCCCGTGACTGCCCCGTGATCAACTAAGACCACCTGAGTTGTGTGGCATTTTTGGGATCAAAAGGAACGTCCATGCTCCTATCTTCTGGGATAAACTGACGTTGTAACTGAGGTTTTCCAAGTTTTGAGGGCGCCGGGTCCCAATAACCAAGTTCGGAACACACCGATCGGTGTTGTAGCTTACAGGACCTTACGTCTGCCGCTCTGCCGTATGGTGTTGTGCGCTAAAAACCCTTCCACCCCAACGTGGAGCACATCGGACGGTGGAATCCCGACTTGACGTCTTCCAATGAATGTTTTGAATTCTTCAGTATGGTGCGGCGTCATGGGATACCTACTTGGAGCTCTGGACCACATAACGATGGCTATGACGTCATACCTCGGTTGCGCCCAACGCCCATAAGATGGACTTGCGTCAGGCTGATTGTGTTATTCTTCACTGCCAACGATGTACCAGCATCTTGTCTGTCTTGCACGTCCGTTTACCTTGCGCAGTACCCAATCATTGCTCAAACGTCCCGGGCGCATCCAGGAGACAATCGGTCCTGTAGCCAGTGGTGGTCTCTCGAGAGTGCATGCACGCTTCGCTGCTAGCTCAGTTTCCGGAAGACCTGGTAGTCAATCCGTCGAGCATGCCACGCAAAATGTGAAAGAGGAACTAGGAAATTCGCTTACCGACTGGGCGCGCGAGATTGCGGGCGGCGTCTTCACAGTCGACACCGTGAAGCCTAGAGTTAACTCCTTCGTAAGTACGCCTCAGGCATGAACGCATGGTTCCGTATGTCATAATCGTCACTTTCGCAGCTCGGTATTACGGGTGCTGTCGCCGTCAAGGTGCCCACGCCATTGTTTGTCATGGGTCTTGCTGGTGGTTTGCCGTACATCGCGTCTGCGGGGACGACCGTATACCTTGCTCACCAGGCAGGACTGGCCGCGATAGGGGTGGCTACGAATCTTGATCCAGGTGTTGCGCTCACGGTTCTTGATCAAGCTCTCAACTTCCAAGTCCATTACGGCGCCGTCCTGCTATCTTTCCTGGGTACGAGTCTCCTCCTACGATAATTTTGATTTTTTCGAGGGTTGCTTAATGGACCTTCTTTGCCTTCAGGCGCATTACACTGGGGAATGGAGATCGCTGGGTATGGCGGGTATAAAGGTTACAGGCGCCTTTGCCTTGGTGTAGCCCCAGCCATCCTTGCGTGGTCTACAATCACGCTAGAGCCTATGTCAGCCCTCCTTTGTCAGTGGCTTGGCTTCGTGGGGCTGTGGTACGCGGATAACAGGGCTACCGCTTTTGGGTGGAGTGAGTTCGCCATGCAGTAGTTCAATAATTTGGAAATGGCGATGGCTGACGATCTTCTTTGTCGCATCCTGCGATTTATAGCACCAGTATGGTACTCGCAGTACCGTTTCTACCTCTCTCTCCTCGTGGGGACGTGCATCATCGGCTCATTAGCGGGCACGTCGTATTATGGTCCTGTGGCCGGACACGGTCTCCTGTCGCACGATCTGTATATGATCCGGGCTGAAAGGTCAGTAGCTCTCCATCCCCCTCCCTCGCCTGCATGTCTCCTACTGACTCTCCTTTCTCACACATCGCAGGAATTACTACAAACCCGAGCGTTGCGGTGTCGTGAAGGGTGAAGTCGAAGCTGTCCCGGCCGGCGAAGATGCTGATAGCTACGTTATCGTGCGCCGTAAGCACAGGTCTGAAGAGGGATCGGAGTCGGAAGAGGCCAAAGAGCAACAGTAAGGGATACGCATAGCAATGTAGCATACCTATCGAACTTGTAACATTACATCTTGAGCAATCTTGCCACAGCCACCGCACCGTCAATGTATTCGAATTTCTCGATCTGAGGGAACTTGGAAAGATTGGGATAGTTGCTGTCTCGACGCGGATGATGGTAAACCCGCGGGTTCGCAAATGCGGGAGTGTCGTGCTCTTCCGACAGGTCTACGGCAACGAGCAAATGCAACGTATGCTCAAAATGTGAAGAAAAGAATGTGTGCGTAGGAAATTTGTTATGGCTCAAATATCAGATCTCCCAGCAACTCTCACTCCGTCATATGGACCCCACCTTACTATCGACCAAACAAAACTGGTACATGTCCCGTATCCATGCAACCTTTAGCTCAGCAGCAAAATCCGTCTTGTTTTCTGTTAACATCCCCTCAAAAGCCGCAACACGACAACCTTCCCCGTCCATTGCAATGTCAATTGCTGGGTGCTGCACCATTCCTCAGGATAAGTTTCTCAATGCCTTCAACACCTCCTGAGTTTCCGGGCTATTCACGTGTTGACTCCATCTGGACGCCCTCTTCGACTTGCTAGTTTTAACTGAACCCGAGCGACTCGCGGTGGACATCATTGAGATCCTTCTACTCGCACGACGCGAAAAAACGGGCGTGTTGATGGAGGATCCAGATGGAATGGAAAGCGTCTGAGGAGTCAGCCCTCCGGAGGGAGGAACCGGCACAGAGAATCGGCTGGCTTTGGACCGCTTGGAAAGAGAGGGAAGCATCGAAATATGACGACTCTTATTGCTGGGTCTCTCCCTTCCGGGTGAAGACGAGAGTCGGGTCTGCGCGCTAGCATTGGTACGCGCCCCGGCAGCGTTCGGGACACTCCCGTCACGTATATCCTCCCAGACAAGGGTGTCAACCGCAGAGTATTCGGGTGGGGCTTGGTCAGTATCGACAAGTGTCGACAGCGAGGAAAATGATTCGCGGGTTTCCCGAGTTGAAGATGAGGGGAACGAAGTAAGGAGCGGATATGGAGTCGGTGGAGACGATGAGAGCCCAGCCTTAGCGTCGTCTTTGATGACTCCGAAAGACACGTGCCTCTTCTTCCGAGGCATCCCGGGACGCGGAGAAAATATTCCAGATCCAGAGTTTGCGGAAATGCGCACACGACCGGCACATGTCTTAACTTGTTTGGGATCCTGACTAACGAAAATGATAGGACTGAGTTGGACGGTCGGTTCTCGTGTTGCAGTGGACGCGGGGTGTTCTGGGAGACTTAAAGGCTCCGGGCGCGTCGACGCCTTTGCAGAACGGGGTGTCGACGAGGAAGCTTGACGCTGCTTGCGCCTGAACCGAAAAATGCGGAAAAACATGTCCTCAGAGGTCGTAATAAGAGGATGACCTGCACCCTTGAAGGAGCGTGCGTGAAGGCTGGGAGGGTTAAACCCCTTGGACTGTGAACAGCCGCTACTTATGCGACAGAAGATAAGTAAATGTCCTCGGAAGATCAACGACCTGTGTCCTCCATAAAAAGAAGGTGCTTCGATCTGATTGATCTGTTAATATGACAGCACGCCCGTTGTTACGGACACCGGAACGTGGTTCATGAGGTCGGTGACTTCTACCTACTGTTCCGTTGAACTTGCGACTGCTCTCTCAAATGAGGAGCCAAGCTTGGGGTAATGTGGAGGTCAACTGAGGATCCTGGCCTGCTTGAAGAAGACATTGAAAAGGATACGAACGCGCATCGAGCAGACAGCGCATGGTGTGATGTTCAAGTGAAGAACTACCAGGAAAATGTCATAGGTCCAGCTAGAATGCGACGAACGGGTGTTATATGTAGCCCAGTCATATCGTGCTACGTACCATGCACTGCTAAGGATGGGAGAGACGATACCTGGTAGCAATCAGCAGAGGCTCTGCCACTTACACTTGCAGTGCATGTCGAAGAGGTGTCCATCAAATGATAGGGGGAAGACATTTTCGTGTGGCTATGCCAATTTTGCCCCCGGCAACATCCGACGGATTCAAAGTCATCTCCAAGACCATATAAGGTAATCTTATCCTTGCTTTTTCTGCTTCGTCACTGGAGAGAATATTATTGCTCTATGATCTGCCTTCGAGACTCGTAAACAAGAATATCATTTTGACGGATAACGCTCATATTATTTGTAGGTACTCATACTGAAGTGAAATATCTGTGGGCTACTCGATTACTTGCGCTGATCGTTCCTCCTTCCCCCTAGCAATTGATGAGCTGATCGTTGGCAGGGACATTTCCAACGTGTTTTTCTTTGAGCAAGAAGGAACTTGCACTTGAATATACGACTAACGATGTTTCCGATGACTTCACCACGCAGCTCACCAGGCCGCACTCAAATTTACCACCTTGCCAACCTTCCAATTTACTTACCCTGCGAGTTGCACGTCGATGGCACCATGATTGCATTCCTCCCTCACCAGTAGAATTGCTGGACACATTTTATGCTATCTCCTCATTATAAGCCGTGCTGACTGGAGAACCAGCTATCTAGGCCCGAGAGACGCAAGTGGGTCTAGATAGCTAGGTTGGACGTTCGGCTGCCGCTGTCCTAAGGATTGATCCTTGTGGCGGCGAGTCCCTGAATACCCGAGGCGTATCCGGTTCAAGGGCTCTTGGCTTTCGCATCAGAAAAATCGAAGCATGCGGAGAAACAACTACCGCGCACCTCCACGCCTGAAGCGATATCGCATACGGCCATCACAAATAATTTTCTTGAACATCGTTGTCTAAGCTGCAGTATCTCATTCAGCCCACGCATCGAACGTATTTCGATCGACTGTCATTTCAGGTGCCGAGCCAAACTTCAGCGGATGGTTACACGACATGCAGACATTAAACCCTGGATATTCATCATGAGCTAAAAGGTTCACAGACCCTCCGTTGCGCAATGCCGTGTGCGATCATCATACCCAAGTGAGTCCAAGCATTTCGCCTTACTTATCTCGCCTACCTTTGGACGTACCTGTGATAAGCCATCCTACTCTTGGTCTCTCTTACATGATTAGCGTGAGGTGCGGCGGGCCAAGATCGATTTAAGCTTTGCGTGGGAGACCTCGGAGGGTCATCATGGGAAGGTCCGCATAAAACCGACACTAACAATCCACGGTTAGGATATTGATCAGGGTCCCCTCCACCAACCCATAGATAGAAAGCAGATACTCAAAGACCCAAATTTATCTAGCAAGATGGGTCAACCTTGTCTGACTTCGCCTCCGGGTTCCCCGAGGTCGTCTGGGTCGGTGAAAAGTAAAAGTTCCGAGGGGCTGGATACGTAGAACATTTGCATTTCTAGCCAGAAGACCATCGTACGTGAGAATGGTTAGTACGGTCTCGCTTTGTGCTCCACCTCGCTTTGAAGTTCACCCACTGGGACCCATAATCAGCGCCAACCCGACAAGTTTTGCCGTTCGCGGTCAAGTCTGCCAACGTTGTCGTGCATTAATATATGTATGTTTAGACTTATCAGACTGCCTGCGCGGAATCTGCCTTGACCCATTTTGAAGGCTAGCGAGCGGCCCAGATCTACCGAGGGTGCTGCTAGAGGCTCCGAAGTCAATTCCCGTTCGAGACAGGATTCAGGTTTCCATGATAATTCAAGGGACAACTCAGGGGGACCTAATAGTTCAAGGCGACGTGGTTACGTAGGTAGGATGAAACTTAGAACGAGCGGCGAGTCCTGTCGCCAAATCATGGGGCATGAACATCATTCGTAAGCGTGTATTCCTTAGCTACCATACATCGATACACATGAAACCTCCGTCAGGGGACGCGCGAGTGAGAAAGCGGTCGTGAAGAGAAGGAGAAATTGTATGATAGACCATATTTGTAGGGTCCTTCGCGAATGATACGATGACGAAATGATATCGGTGTGGGTGAGGCTTTTCTCGTGTGGTAAGTAATCTAGTTGGCGGACGAAAGAAGCCACTGGGACACACACCCGATTTCGCTATACACGTTTGTACGACAGCTTATAGATAAACTTCCTTCGCTCGGTGGCTCTGCTCATAGTGTACCCAGTACGCGATCAGGGTATCTGCAAAAGGCAGATACATACATATGTATGACCATGGAGACAGACCTACATCAGTCGTCCCCATCAGCCAGACCCCATGATCCTATACGTAAACCCAAGTTGGGATCGATGCGCTAGTGGCTGGGTCATACAGTAACGCTTTGACCTTCAACCCCTTGACATGGGAAAGTTGACTGACTATATCAGCAAAAAAAGGGCTGACATCGCAGATAGACTCGCGACGGGTCCGCGACGACATTTCAGGGCTTAGCAGGGCTCAGCTGTCGGTCGAAGTGCGTCCGTGGGATGCCCGCAGAATCCAATAGGCTATATGACTGTGCACTTTTCACCGTGACCCAGTCACGTGTACTTGCGAGTGGACCGGGCGTTCGCGATTTATGTACCCTAATAAGTCTGATAAGTCCCATCAGGGTCGCCGAGCCAACTCTCGGGGAAGACAGTTGGAGTGACTGCAGGAACGGGATTAGCGCTGGTTAGCTAAGGATTTGTATTAGCTGACTGAACTGACAGGATGAAGCCGGTATAATTGATCATGCACTACAGGATGGAGGACAGCCTGCCATCATCCTAATGACTTGGTGTCCGGAGTGCGACGAACGTGCAAGGAGGGAAGCTGGTTGGGTGCAAAAAATCAATGAGCTGCGAGCTCCGCCATCGCACTGGAACGATACATGCATATCCAATGGCTAAAATGACGACAGCTACCCGTGATAGATTTCTCACCGGCTTCTCGTTGCTGCATGTTCCTTCCGGATCGTGAGGCAGTGAGCAGTAGTACTGGACCATCGAAGCCAGGAATGCATTCCAATAATCTAACTATACGCAAGAAACAAAACGAACGAGCACGGATACCAAGACACCTAAGTAGCAAATGGAAGTACAAACAAATTAGTCAAACAGAAAGCACGACATACGGTACAGTATACACGATCCAAAAGGCCTAATCACAAATCAGCCTCAGCATTCTAGACGGGCAACATCTTTCTTTTCGTTTTGATTTGATTCCGGTTCTGTGTGGCCAGGACAAAAAAAGCATCGTCACATCGCTCTCCCGGGTGCGGCCTCCAGCTCTCTGCACATCTCGTCAACGATAAATTCGACGGCTTCAGCATTGAGGTCGAATTCCCTCAGTCGACTCTGCCAATGGGGAGGATCGCATCCCGGCTCGGAACGAAGGCACCTGAGTACCTGCTCCTTCACGGCTGGGGGGGCGCTACATATTTTGAGAGCTTTGTCAAGCCGGGGCCCTATCTCCCATCCGTATTCCGATTGCAGGTGGGCCAGCGCGTCCGCATACGGAGCAGCTAAACCGGTACCGACGATACTGTTGCGGTTCTGGCTTGCTTCGCCGGTAATGCCATGGAGGGGGCTGTCCGACCGCGTGATAACCCTGAAGTTTGAGAGGCATTCTCGATCAGTGATGTTGATATCGGAAGGAAGGTATCGTTCGATGTCTGTCACTGTCGTGACCGATTCTTTAGAGGAATAAGGGGAATGAGGTAGTGGTGACGGGATGCGTAAACACCAGTCGTTGTATGGCTGAGGGTCTGGGGATACTGGGGATGCTAGGGATACCATAGAACTTGCAGCTGACGAGCATGCGGACTGAGGGATGGGCTGTGTTGGGGCCGGGCGGGGAGTAGGGGGAGTAGCAATGGCTGGTTCAGAAAGACGGTTTAGGGGAGGTACCGAGCGACGGCCAACGGCCACTTTGGGAGGAACGGGGTTAGACACCGATCGATAACGTCGGGGAAGGATCGTGGGGGAGGGAGGGGATAGGGTTCGTGGCCTCGAATTGTATGGTGTGCTGTAGGTTGCGACAGAAGAATGTGGCGTGTAAACTGTCGGTGAATGTGGAGTATACGAGTTGGAATAGAACAGACTCCGGCTCCCTCCTGGGGACGGGGGATCATATGAAGTGTATGGATACTCGGGCTCCTCGGCGTACGAGTCCAACCTGTGTTCAAAGTATGAAGGAGAGACGGGAGTATGAGGAGATAAAAGCGGGCTGGAGCGTGAGCTCTCGGCGTGAGTGATGTCCATGGGACTGTCTGGCGTTTGTATCGAGGAATAAGATTGGCGTTTGGTTATGAAGTCGGGAAGTGGGATATCGGGGGATCTGGGCAGACATGTTACTGCGCGAGCTTGTCGAAAGGCATCATGCAGCGAGATGTCTTTGATGAACTGTATGCCGAGATGAGTGAGTGGGAGCAGATAGCCGCATCGAACGATGGGACGGACCTTCTGTTCGAGCTGGCGCAATTTGGTGAGAATATGGTCCGTCGTCCTGCCTTTGTCCTGCTTGCGCTGAATCCACGTCACCAGGGCTTCTCTCGCCCGCACGGTATCAGTACCACAATTTGCCAAAACGGTGATGACCTGTTTCGGTGTCAGACACCGAGGCTCCCGTTACGGAGAGAGTAAAACAACGTACCTCGAAGTGAGTGTCGCCGGTGAAGCTGAGGGTGCCAACCATGATGAAGGGGCTGGTGTTGGGGATGGGTGTCAACTCTGTAACACGCCCAGAGCTTAATAGCGTTTTATGTGATGTCAGGGAGCGGGCAGAGTGCCCGGTTTTCTCTCCCCTAAATGCAATGGGAATGTATTTATTACGTAAACTCGACACTTTCCGATGCGATCAGTGGGAACCCCAGCCAATCACGTTAGTCGAGAGCCACGCACGTGTCGGCATGGATTAGGACAGCCTGTGGTCAACTGGCGTTATCGAAAAGAATTTAAACGCTAAACAACTGACAGCAAGAAATACCCACACACGCTCGAAGATCTGCCTCTGATATCACGCTGCTTACTATTTCCGCGTGTGCGACCCAGGGACGCAGGAAACACCACGTTCGTTCAAAATCGTTCGCATCTGACTCGAGGTCCGAGTGTTTGTGTGGACCTTCCAATGTGGTCGTAATTTGACTCGAGAAGTTCCGTCGGCGGGAATGCTACCGATCCGAGATTTGGATAGGATAGGACAGTCCACCTCAGGTACCACTTCTCGGTGGCAATAGTGTTCTTCTAGATAGGGTTGTTTTGACACGAAGAACCAGTCAAACAGACCCACCATCCACACCGGTAAATTCCGAAAAATTTCCAAGAATAGAATCGCTTATCCGCTTTGCTCCTGCACGCTTCTGCCTACCTCCACCTTCCCTCTCCCTTCCTTTTCACCGTTGTAAAGTCAGTTAAAAGAGAGTGGGGGGAGATGCCTGTGGGTCTCCCTTTGGAATGGTGGGGTCAGTTCGACCCAAGGGGACTGGAGTTGCCTGGTAGAGTCAAGGAGAGTAGAAAAGACTGGAAACGCGCCCTAGAAGTCCCAAGGAAAACCAAGATAACGTCTAACAACTGTCTGATAAGGGAGAACAAATATTCCGAGGCCCTCGGGCTCGGAATTCCGTCTTACTCTGTCTCTGGTAATGGTTGTTATTCCTCTAGCTAAGTACAATGTACTGTAGGTGCGAGTGTGGCTTACATAAGCCACAACTCGTCCAAATAGTAAGTAAAAGATAGTATAAAAGTATAAAAACAAAACAGTAAGTAAAAACAGTGAAATAAAATAATTTACCTAGTAGGGAGGCTTCCCTCCCTACATCCGAGGGTGGCTTTAAATAGTGACTGTCCCCAGTCATCACATACCAAACTGTATCATATAGCAAGACAAGGGTATCTTCCTCGAAACAGAAACTCTAAGCCAAAACTCAAAAATGCGAACTCGAAAACAAAAGAAACCATAAGAAACAAACAAAGGACACTACTCAGCTGAAGGGGGGACAGTGCTCGAAGGTATCCGAAAGTCCTCGAGAGCCAAAAATGGCTCAGAAGCGGCTCGAAGGGGGCTCGGAGCGGTCTCGAAGGGGCTCGAAGGTGCTCAACCTCACCTGAAGGTACTGCGAGGTTGTTTGAAGGTATCTCGAGGGGCATCGAAGGTGTATCGAAGGTGGTCCGAGGGTCTCGAAGGGGAGTCGAAGGTGGATTGAGGCTTTGGCTTCGAAGGCGAGACTGGTCTCGAGCCTCGACAGGCCTCGAAGGGTGACTCGAGGGTGGGGCTCGACTCGAAGGGGAAGGAGGAACTCGAGATGGGGAAACAAACCTTCCAGAGGCTGTAACGAGCCTCGGGATTCGACTTGGACTCGGTTCGAAGCTTCGAAGCTCCCTATCGAGGGCTCGGGAGGTGCTCGAAGGGGACTGGCTTACTCTCCAAGGGGAAGATGGGGCTCTCGAACCCGAAATGTGCCCCTGCAAAGTCTTGGAGTCGACTCGAGACAAGGGGAGGGGCTGGGCAGACTCGAAACTCGAAGGGGGAGAGGGTACCTTTTCCACTAGTCTATCTGGGCCTCGAGCGAGGGCCCAGAAATCCAATCGGGCCTGGAGGGTGTGCCCGAGTGCCTCTCGAGGGATCTCCTCACCTGTAGGCAGTACAACTCGTCCTCGAACGATCCTACACTTGCCTGCAGCTAGATATGAGCTGCAGACCTCGCATCGAGCTCGGATATGTCCATCTCGACCACAGAAGAAGCAAAAGGTATACCTTCGAGGCTGCATTTGGTGCCTCGATGCCTCTCGAAGGCCAGGGGATGGCTCGCTTGAACTTGCAGAGTCTCGAAGAGGGAACAAACCCCTTGACGCTCTTGAACACGACTCGAAAGAGGCAGGAGCGGGCTTCGACATCGGAGATGAGGATTCTCGAAGCAAAAACGAAGTACCTTGGGGTAGCTCGAGATGCGAGGGTGGCTTTGAATGAGTCTCAAGGGGGGAGGAAAGCTTCAAGGGGGTCTTCGAAGGTGTTTCGAGGCGAGGAAAGAGGTTCGAGGGGGGTATTGAAGGCTCACTAGGTCGAAGGCACTGCTTCGAGATCAAACTGGGGTCACGAGGTGGTTGCCAACACGAGTCTCGATCTTCTCTCGAGCTACGAAGTGGGTTCAAAGGCAAGTCACCAGCCTGCCAACCGTGGTCACACCTATGTGGACAAACCACAGGGTGCCACGAGCCTGCATTGGTGACTCGGAGAGGGGATGAGCTGCTCGAGGCGAGCTCGCGCGAGTGAGGGGGGTACTTCGAGGTTCGAGGGGATGGCTCGAAGGGGAAACAAGGGTGAAGCTTCGTGCTCGAGCTTCCCTGGGAGCATCTTCTAGAGCGAGACCGAGAATACTCCACAGGGGAACTTGACTGGTACCTGATCGAGGGCAAGGACGATGGGGCTCCCGAAACTCGCATGTATCCCGAGAATGCTCGTAGGCCTTTGACTTGGCTTCGAGACCTTCGATATGTGCTCTCCATACCAAGCAGTGGATGCAGCTAAAAGACGAATATATATTTCACAACGAGCCAACTAAAGGTGGTAGTAGGGCACAGAAAACGAGCCACAGACACCCTTGTGTCTGTGAGTAGCCTCGAAGGGGGGTAAACGAAGGGTCAGGTCGCCTCGATGCGACCTCAAACATCCACAGGGTATCACTGGGGTCTTGTATACACGTCACGAAGTGGCCTCGACCACTGAAACGAAGAGAAAAACGAAATAGTCGCCGTGTGCGACTCGAAGGCTCGACTCTCAACTTGCAGCCTCGCTCGACTGCGAGAACGCGCAGAAAACGACTGGTATACGTCTGGATACGTCTGGATACGTCTACGAACGACTGTGGGTGCGGCTAAACGAACGTCTTATGTCTCGAAAGCGTCTCGAAGGGGGTCAATACTCGTCTGTGGGGTCTCGAAGCGTCTGGGATCTCGAAGCGACAGGGGGTCTCGAAGGGGGCTCTCAACTGACTCTAGGGGACGGGGAAAGGGATCCTACAACTCAAAACGGCTCGAAAACGCGAGGGGAGGTGCCAGGGAGCAAGGCTGTGGCAGAGGGGGAGGATGGCAGTGTTGACGAAGAACCACTGAACGCGATGCTACGAAACTTTGGGATGTGGTAGAGGACGTCTAGGGGTGCTGGGAGATCAAGGAAACGAGAGGATACGCGCACCCAAACCCGAGTTATGCCAAAATTCGTCCAACTGAGCCTTTCTCCACAAAAAGAGGGATATCTCCAGAACCGCTGAAGCGTACGCGTCGAAAAAGGTATCGTCCGAAAGCTCTCGTCGAGTAGATTCAAAGTCTCGAAAAGCGAGAGGTAAGGCGCGTCGGTTCTTGAGAAATCGCGTGCACGAGCTCGGGGGTAGGAGGGAAGGGGGGATTACCAAGCAAACAGCCCCCTCGCGGTGGGCTCCAGATGAAAAGTCAGTTAAAAGAGAGTGGGGGGAGATGCCTGTGGGTCTCCCTTTGGAATGGTGGGGTCAGTTCGACCCAAGGGGACTGGAGTTGCCTGGTAGAGTCAAGGAGAGTAGAAAAGACTGGAAACGCGCCCTAGAAGTCCCAAGGAAAACCAAGATAACGTCTAACAACTGTCTGATAAGGGAGAACAAATATTCCGAGGCCCTCGGGCTCGGAATTCCGTCTTACTCTGTCTCTGGTAATGGTTGTTATTCCTCTAGCTAAGTACAATGTACTGTAGGTGCGAGTGTGGCTTACATAAGCCACAACTCGTCCAAATAGTAAGTAAAAGATAGTATAAAAGTATAAAAACAAAACAGTAAGTAAAAACAGTGAAATAAAATAATTTACCTAGTAGGGAGGCTTCCCTCCCTACACCGTTCATAGACGATCTACTCGCCCTCTCGACTACCCTCTGGCAATCTTACTCCTACCTCGAGCATACTTTCAATGCTCTTGGTAACCCTTTTCTTTGGTGGCAGCCACCACTGCTGGGAACTTTTAGTCTCCGGTGAGTGTCCGTCTCTCTGTTACTTTTTTTTCCATGACTCCAAAGCCAAATCCTGGAACTCGGGCGGCCCTTCCAAGTACGACGAAGGGAATGGGCCGTCATTTTACTTCTCCTCGCAAAGTTAGGAACCCACAGAAGTCTCAATCTTATGTTTCTTTTCCAGGTCAAAACAGCAAGCGGCAGCGGCTCCTCGCCCACCTCGACGACCTTCTTAACCACAAGTCTACATCAGTACCCCCAGGTGAACCAGTTCCCGACGCCCTTCCTGAAGATCCCGCTGTGGATATGGAGACGATGGTCGTTACAGATACGGAAGAGACCGGCGACCATGAATCCCGCTCTGGCCCGCAGCGCGTTCGCCAAGACCATTTCTTTAGCAGCTGGAAATCGATCATTCCGACCATCGTTCGCCCTCATCTGGAGTACCTTTCTGAGACGCTTGGAAAGCCACTCGCCCGGCAAATGTCCTCACTTTCTGCCTGCTCACGAAATTGCGACAAGAGACTGACTAACATTACCTGCTTGTACTTCGACTGTGAGCATGCCCTTTTTGTACATACTGATATGAAGCTAAATATTCCTTAGCATTTGCGTCTATCGCTGTCTGGTGTTGTGAATGTGTTACCCTTCCACAGCTGCTCGTCCGCAATGGCTTATTTCCCACTGCGCCGTCACAACCTCGCATAGCAGTCTCCGTCGAACTTCTAGGATTTTATCGTGCGCTTTTTGAGCGCTCTTGTGATGCCATCAATGCTCTCGCATCTGCGCTGCATACACAGTATACTCGTCGAGGTTTCCATGTAACGAAGGCAGATGTACGTTATTAGTTATGAGAAAAGTCTTGACATACCAATATTAATGCAGGGTGGGACTATCCTTGAGCCGTTTCGTCGCAGTCTGGGTCATGCTATCCAGTGGTATGACATGTTACAAGTCGAGATCGAGAAAAATGTAGAGGATATACTACAGGAATGCCGGAATACTATTGCAAGTGCCAAGTCGCATACCGTACCACCTTCCCCCTCATCATCTCCACGTTCGCCGATCAAGCACGATCTTTCACCCGGATCATGTGCACCCGTATTAGTTCAGCGCTGTCCTGCGTGTTTTGGAGGGCAAGACTTCGGGCACCTCCTGGATAACGGTGGCGATATTCACGTCGCCATGGATGGTAATTTTCACCATCGTCACTGGCGCTCTGCAGGTGACTGCCCGCCATTCTATCATCCCGTTTACTTCCTGCCTAAACCACAAGTTGACAATGTCGGGCGACGGATCGACACCGCACGCAAGCGGCCTCCGCGGCCATGCAACATGCTAGTTCCTGACGAAGCTATCGACCAATGCGAGACGTCGTACGAAGCAGCGGATGGCAAGAAACAGAAGGCAGCGATGGATAGCTTCGATGACACAGGTATTATGGCACTAATTTGCCGTCACGACATCCCTCTTTTCTTTGCAAACATCGATACTCCCGGCGAACAACAGAAGTACAGTGTGGCATTAATCGAACATCTCTTTTCCCTTATCCCCATTGAGGCTAACGTAGTCATTCTTTATGATGTTGGTTGCGTGTTGGCTCGATCACTGATGAAGGTACGTAGACGTATCTCGTTCTTAAATTTCTTACTAACTAGCCTCAGTATGATATTCTCAGCCATAACATTACCTCCCGCATACGGTTTGCTACAACTGCAATGCACGCTTATGGACATGAATGGGCGTGCCAGCTCGTCTATAATCCTCGGATCGTCAAGGGGTTGGGGTTGTCGGATGGCGAGGGCACGGAGAGGCTCTGGTCCCGCTTCATCAGACTTATTGGTATTGAACGTTCATCTTCGGTAAGTCTTACTCTAAGTATGCCTTCTCAGCCATTCAGCTGACCCCATTCTTAGCGTCAACGTCGCATTTGGCTGATCGATCGGCACGCCGCCTCCATTGCTAAGGATATGGTCAACGACCTCGGTGACTGGCTCAGACGCCGGCTCAAAAAAGGTATTCAGGATCAAGGTTCCGCTGCACAGAAGGTTCTAGACGAGTGTGAGTTTACTGTATCCGAACTCCGGGAGCAGTGGTCGAATCAACGTGCTGCTCAGCTGTCCATCAGAGCCCGTATGTTTTTTATTTACTTCTTCTAAGTCGACATGCAGAAAAAATTGCTACAGATGCGCCTGCGCGACTGAAGAAAGAGCTTGATACCGTTCTCGCTCTCCAGACGGAACTTGATGGCTCTGAGAGAGCGCTTCAAGGTGTTCGAGTCATTGTTGAAAAGAGTCCAGCATCCCAGGGCGCTCTCGACGCTCTCGCAAGCCTTGAGCGTGGTCACGAGAGGCTTTTACACAAGGTTGACACTCTGTATGCCTCACTGAACATTCAAGACAGGTTTCCAGAGTTAGATGGAGTATGCTTCGAATTCGTGCAAACTCTGCTTCTCGCCCGAGATCTCAAGATCAACATTCGCAAACGAGCCATTGGAAGTTTTTTCGAGTGGGACAAGCTCGACCGCGCTGTTGGCGGTAAACAGAAGGCGTTAGGTAATGTTTTGTTCTTTGAAGTTGCGATAACAGTCTTCCTCACACACGTCCCAGGCACAAAACTTCACCAACAGACACGGAAAGCCATCGCAAAACGACAGCCGGCATTGATGTCTGCTATTCGCAAATTTAATCACTACTGCGCTCTCCTCGAGGACCTCTACGACCCATCATACGCCATACCATTACCTACCCCACTTCCGACCAAACTCGTTGAGCTTCGTAACGATCAGACACTTCTGGAAGACGTCTGGATCACGCGTTCTCATGGAGAAATCCCGCTATGGCTTGAGGATTACGATGTTAGAGAGGGAATACGAGCACTTTTAAAGCAAGAGCGTTGCCGCGAGGAGCAACTCCGTTTGGGGATAGAAGCTGACAACCTGTGTCGATGGTTCGGGCGTGAGCTTTGTGCGGTCGAGCTTGCTTTGCGGCAGCCACAACGTAAGTCCGTTGTTGTCGCTGATACTACTAATAACCTCTTTCTATTAGATTCTATATATTACCTCATTCTCAAGCAATGCCATGAGGCCGTCCGTGTTTTACAGGATCGCTGGCCAAGTCTTTTTGTCTCTGCTGCCCGTTATGCCGGTGAGGCCCGTGCTGCTACTGATCTCGCTGCGTCCCTTTCCGGGTCTCCGAGTGCGCAGTCTCTGCAGTGGCTCACCCCCATGGTATGTGAACTGCCTTCCGACAGCCATACGGAGGTGGATAGCCCAGAGACGACAACAGACGCCGAACCCGAGGACTTGGGCCAAATCACGTTAAGAGATCATCTTCTCGAGAACGTAAGTAATGAGGCGGAGGACTTCTCGAATAAGGATGAAGACGAGGAGCCCATGATGATTAGTCTGGACTGGCAGATCCCACCGGTGAGGATCCCGATCTTCGCCCAAATTTTTACTTACGGTACTTCCCTAGTCACTTCGGGTAGACTCGACTATTAATATTTCCACCACGCATTACTCCCATCCATGCACCGTCAGGACCCCGCGTGTCCGCGCTCCTTGCGATGGATTTCCCCGACAAACGTTTGAACCAGATGACACCAGCCTTCTCTCGACCACAAACGCATGCCTGAACGATACTTGCATCAACGGCTGTGGTGCCTTACTATTCTCAACCCTCCTCTCTGCTGCTGCCCAGCGTTGTGCCATTCTTTCAACTCATGATCTGCCCCGCGTCCGTTACAATGCAACTGACGAAATTCTCTGGCGAAATGCTTCGTGGAGTCGATACTGGGAGAAAGATATATGGATTATCCCAATTCATCGACCATCGTGCGTCGGCCACTGGGTGGTATGCACTGTTAATTTTTCTTCTAGGCGATTGTTACTCTTCGACAGCCTCGCTGAGCGTAAACCATGGAAGAAGGATGTTCAGGTCTTCTTTTTTCTTTTCTTTTTTGACTCGAAAGTAACTGATGTACAATTAGGACATCGCGCAACTTATTACCCGCTTCTCACGCATTGCCTCGGATAGGGTCATGAGTCCTACAAGAGACCTCAGTGCGTGGTCTGCGCAGCCAGTCATTGTAAGTTCTCCGCCCTCGCTTCAATGTGTTGGAACTGATGTATCAAGACCGAGCCTGTCCAGAGCAATAATCATGACTGTGGACTATGGGTTCTAGCGCAGACAGCTGCCGCGCTGAGAGGGTTTGATTTGACTGGTTTGCATGAAAAGGACATGCCTGAATTTCGTCGCTATTTACATGCCCTTGTAGTTTGTATCCCTGCTCCTAGCCATTAACTAGATACAGTATGGATTTCCCCCATTGATGAGTATATTTGCCTCTTCGGAATCTGAGACGATGTCTCGAGCCTGCCAGCACAACCAGCAGTCCGCCATTTCCCTATTCCTGCCACCCCCCATTCCTCCAACATGTGAAGCCACGGTAGTCCACCTGTGAATCCGCCCAGCAAGACCTCTAAGTATTCCGACTAGCAACTCCTGCGCCTTTCCCTCTACGAAGCGAAGAGCACGCTCGTCCCTTACCGCCTTAGATAACCTCCAGCGTCGGCCAAGCATAACGTCTGCCATGTTCTTAGTATACCGTACCTTGTGTGCTGTCATAATGGTTTCGGGATACTTATACGGAGGTTCCTGTTCCCAGATACAAAGATCTGATTCGTCCAAGGCGTCTGCACTGCACGATGCTTCGTGAAATAGATTCGACGTCGGCAATGGTGTTGCAGCAAGAGATATGAGGGACAGCGGTAGATTGGGAACGGAGGAAAGCTTGAGTTGGTCAGATAACGATGATTTGCTCGTATGTCGACTGCGTTTCTTGTAATACGCCCTGGAGTTCTGGTTCTGTCGCTTCAGTCTACCTCTGGAAGTTGAGTGAGCCAGTGCGATACACGGGAAATTATGTACTATACCGAATACTAGTTGCATATCGAGCTTTCCTTGCACGCTCTGCGGCTTGCCTTTCAGCAGAATTAAGGTACTTTGCCCTGCGACCCATGAGGTCTCTTGAAGTGTACCAATACCAGTCGGGCAAATATCTTCGCTTTACCTCGGAGAGTGTACTTACTAGTTCGCATACTAATTGTGGCCTCACACGCGATCCTCCGGGTACTTCCTGGTGCTCGTTCTGCATAGATCTTAGGAGCTATGTCAACTCTTTTTCCAACCATTCGACAGGGGTGACTTAGGCGACCATCCTCATTTATTCCGATCCTCCAATGGTACATGTCCTTGAGCACCAGACATGATTTAGAGTCAGTATGACGGCTATACGCATAGTGATTGGCTTGGGACTTTGTGGCCGTGCACTTTCGCAACTCCCTTTTTCTTCCGCCAATCCCGCGAACGATCCTTCAAACCGGTAGAACTGCTACCTTTCCCATTGGCCATATCATACAACGAAGAGGCCTTTCTCTGGGGAGAGAAATCGAGTCTCCAAAGAAGTATGCATATTTCTCACCCCACTTATACTAACTTTCACTAAAGGAAATTGTTTACCGATGCCTAGCAGGCAACGCAATTCTCGTGGACTTGACTTCTCTTGAAGCATTTTAGAACCGTTTCTTAATGGAGCTCGTCAGCTCCCTGACCTAGATAAAATGCGCTTGAATGCCCACCATCAAAGTTTCTCTCCGTCTTTCATACCTCCTCCCTCTCCGGCACGAATGTCTTCTCCAAGGAAACAAACCGAGCACGGAGATGGAGGCGGCGTGGACACCGTTGTTTTATGCAAGTACTCTCCTGATTTTTTTTTTTTTCGTTGCTGACATCTTATACAGCCGAATTGGTCGACTTTTTGTCGGGGCTTGCGCTCAGTCCGTCGACTGCTGATGCTGCAATTCTCGAAATTCAGTCACGGGCTCGCCGAACGTCTTTGTTTGGCACTCCCCCACCTTCGCCGTTAACCTTTCCAGTTTCCCCTCATTCTTCCCACGACTCTTCATCCCCTCGGGTCCAAGCAATCTACCCTTCGATCCACACTCCTGCACCGTCACCTTTGGCACCCTCTAGGGTGATTCGCGTGGACCAGAAGCAGCCTGCGGCCAGCGCACACCGTCCTCCGGCCGCTCGGGTCGGTTCCACCACGGTGCAAGCCAACCCTATCGCGGGTTCTGGAAAGGGCACTTTGTCGGCTTCATCTAGCTCTCAGTCCGCATCCTCAACGTTCACCACCGCATTCGGTCATGATGTCATCTCATCTTCTGGGTTCTCCCGTGTGGAGGTTGATTCCGAAATACTCAAGTCGCTTCCGCAGGTTGGACACGCAAAGCTTCGAACCTTTATTCTCGAGACGGCCAAGGGAGAAAAACGCTGGCAACAGCATCACAAGGGTACATACTTCGATGTTCCTGGCCCTGACATAGTCGGACCATACTATCTAGTAACGAAAGGTACTCGGATCGGTGTTCTTGCCACATGGTAAGTCTTTTCATTGTGTAGAATCTCAGATTGTACTTAGACAGCTCATAAGGACGAGAACGGCACCGTACGTCAACGGCGTCAAAGGGGCCTGCTATGTTGGTGTGCCGTCTGTGAAAGAAGGAGTCGAACGTATGATCAGGGCCATCGAGTTGGGCGAGTCCTTCGTCGTATGAGTGTGATTGCCTACAATGTATCTTGCGGCTGTATCTCAAAAGTTTTTGCGCGCCGGATTCATACTTTTTGCAAGTGGTTTTTGTAAATGCGGTAAACTTTATGGAGTGGGCGTCTAGCTGAATGTCTCGTAAGGTTGGTATGACACCGTCTACGATGAGGAATTAAGCAGTCACTAGTCAGCACTATCAGCCTTGTTTGTTCGCTTCGGTGACTTCCCGGCGGTCGCTACCTCTAACGATCCGGTCTCATCCGCACTTCGCATCTGTCCATTAGTGGCCTACGTAGGTAGGGTTAGGGTTAACTCTGTCGCAACGTTTGTCTCGCCCAGCACTAGGTGAACCCGATGACTCGTTGAAGGTTTCTCAACGATGCTCTCTTCCAATCTCTCGGATCGCTCGCGTTACATGGATCGTATCCTCATTTCCCGGCAACGTAGCTCGAAACCTCTTTCGAGACCCTGTCGCAAGAGAGCCATCTCGAGACGCTCTCGAGACCTTACTACTTCTGCTCCTCGGAATTCCCATCCACTCGTCGATCTCCTCCCTCTCAGCCGCTCCGTTGTCCATCTCAAGTGTGCTCCTAAATCGGTGTATGTGTATGCCAATCCTCGCATATCGTCATTGCCAGCACAAATCCACTCTTCTGTTATACTTGTTTCACTGGCTAGGAAGCAAATCGACTGTCAGGCTCCCCACTGCTTCGTTTTAGATCTCAAGAATGTCCCTCGGTTAGTTCCCGTATACGCCAACCCTCACGTATCTTCGTCGCCAGCAAACATTCGACTTCCTTCTGCACTCGTTTTATCGGCATGCCACCAGACCCGACCTTTCGCAATAAACAATATTCTCATATTAACTCTGAGTCGGGTCTCTGGACGGTTTGCTTTTCCTTTTCGCGTCGTTTTGCATCCTCGTTTAATCTTTCAGTCAGTAAGTACGTTTATCTCTCTTGCTACACTCACATACCACTGAGATATCCACAGATGGCTTCTACTCCCAAGGAAAGACAGAGTGATGCCTTGGACGTAGGGGCAGTGGACTCGTTCACTGAGGCCGGCAGTATGTCTCTTTCTTCCTCTGATGACTATCTTCAAGTACAGGTCGGTGGTGGCCGTTGCGAGCCATCGCCCATCATTGTTACGCCCACCCGTTTGCGCCAGAAGATAAAAGCCACAGGCAGAGACACCGGTCTCGTTCGTGATGCCTCTTTCCGCCGAAGTCAGCTGCCCAAACAGGCTACTCCGCTACCGACTAGCAAGGAAACTACTACGTGCGACAATCCATTTCTCTCTCCATCCAATAGCGAGCCTTTTCGTGACGCTGCGCCGTCTGTGGCCAAAGGGCCGCCGAAATCTAGCGAGGAGACTCCTCGGCAACGATCAGCCGGCGTGACCGTATTCAGGGCATCAACGGTGGAGCCGGCTACTGAGCATCGGGGTTCCTTCTCTGGAGATAATCGCCCATCACTGCCGCCTCCCAGCCGGGTCATCAAGCCTGGTCTTGCGCCATCGGCGACTCTCGACAAGCTAGGATTTGAGCCCACGGTTGATCCAATGATTGCAGTACGTATAACAACCTGTACTTTCCTCTTTCCCGTCTCATTCCTACTACAGCAGCCACCAGCGACCAAAAATATTCTGTCTACGAAGGTTGTGCCTCCAGCGTTGAACCCTCGCTCTCGCCCCAGCTCTCCTTCCCCAATCAGGGCACCCCCCTCTGGCGCCTTAGCTATATCTGGAGAGTCCTTCAGTATCGAGGAAACAGATGTCTTTAATGACAAGGGGGATCAGGCGTCTGTAGTTGGACGTGTCCCTGACGTGGTCCTTGCGGTTCTTACTGAAGGTTTCAAGGAGATCGATGAGATGGTCAGCAAGCTAGCTGCTCGTGTAAAAATGCCCTTCCATCAAGTATCCGATCGCTACATTCGCCAACATTCCCGTAGCAATGGACCCAACCTCTGGAATACATATTCAATGTATTTTGCGAAGAACATGGAACGTGAGCTGGCACGCCTTCCCAAAGGCGAGCAGGTCGCTGGGACTCCCACCGCCGATATCCGCAAGCGCTGCTTTTCTCTCTTCAAGGAAGAGTATAAGGATACCTATTCAACGATTCTCGAGACTTGGAAGGAAGCGAGGGAATTGGAGAACATGGGGGGCACCCTTGCTCAGCGGCAGCAACTCTTTGACAAGACAAAAAGAAATCTCAACCATACAGTAGGTCGACATTGTTGCACAGGATCAATGCTCATAGCCTATATTTTCTAGTTCACCGCACTGAGCAAAGCCCATGGGTTTGAGGGTACTTATCTCTTGGCTGGACACGTTGTCAATCAAGACGGTGGACTCGGCCACGTTTTCATGACCCCCGGTGCAGAGAGGGTGAGTTTTCTGCACCGTCGGTTGCTCAGGATGCTAAATGTCATTGGAGTTTTTCGCAGAGCGCTGTCGCGCTGGTGACGATGAGATCATTGGCCATTTCAAGGCGCATGTCTAGTGAGGAGTTTCATGATCTTGCTGCACCTTTCGCTAATTGCAAATCCAGTAATATGATATCGCTACAAGCTGTACATGAAGTCTTCGAAACTCCAAGCAAGGATAGCGTTGTCGATGAAGTGGAAGAAATTAGTGATCCGAGGGACAGGACGGCGCATGATGGCTGTGAGGAAAGGGAGGATCACGAGCAGGTTAAGCATCGTCTGCGCAGTTTATTTGGTACGTCGGAGTACATAGTCTGTAGCCTTCCACTGATGCTGTAACAGAGGAGCACGGTCAGAAATGGGGATCCGGAAAGCTGTTCCCATGGAAGCAAATGCTTCGTCGTTTAGCATCATCTGAGCTTGTCTTGGTCGGTTGGCCCGAGGGAGTAATGTTTCCGGGCGAAGAACGCGCGTCTCGTACCTTGTCTAAGGGCATCTCTGACCTCACACGAGCGGAATGCTCAAAACTTCTGGCAGCCCTGAATGACACAGGAGATGGCCGGTTACATATTCGATCTGTTCCACAGCGGAAAGGTGTGTTATATTTTATATGGCACACAACAAGATAACTAACGGTGGTGAAGCTGCATTAATCAGTTCTGAGGAACCTGTTATAATAGGTGGGGCCCCTCCATCCGACTCCAATAAAAGCCGAGGGAAACGTATGTTTTGCAACCTCAAGACTGACCGGCTGGGGCCCAAGCGCCTACTCAACAAAGCTGCAACTCGTGTCAAAAAAAGGATCGCCGTCGTTGGTAGTGTTGGAGCCACTGACGAAGTCGATGTGCCTGAGGATATTGATGGGAGTTCGCTTCAGAAGAAGGGCCGTGGTGCAGAACCCTCCAAACGTAACCTCGCGCGAGTTGTCATAACCTCCACTCAACGAAAGAAGCGACCTTCCATCATCAAGATCTCGAGCGATTCTATCTCCGCATCTGCATCTGACTACAAGCCAATGGACGAGAATGGGACGAAAGGCAACAACACGGAAGAGCAGGACTCGCACAACAGCTCTGTGGACTCCGAGTACGAGCAGCCGTCGTCATCCCGTAAACGCAAACTGAAGGCTACAACCTCCTCCCGCAAGCTCAAGATAATTTCCACTGATGACTCGGGTGATGAGCTACCACTTGGTAAGACGGCGAAGGGAAAGCAGCCTGTCAAACGTGTCTCGGTAACTGGGCAACAACAAAGGAACCGGCGTATCCCATCCTCCCAACTGACGATCACTACCTCCGATGAAGAATCAGCGCCGCGAATCACCCTCATAGATACGACGGTGGAACCAAGCCGAATATCCACTGAGCAGCACGCCCAACCGTCCACAGTGTCTTGCAAGCAACCCTCGTCTGAGTGCTATACCCAACCATCTGTGGAGCCTCACGATATTCCCTCTTCTGTTGAGCCGCCGAACCAGTCACACTCATGCGACTCATCTGATGGTATTTTTTTTTCCCGCACTTCCACGTGTTACTTAAGCAGATGTCCTCTAACTATAGCGACAATGAAGGAGGCCGGCAGGGAGTGTTCCGAGTCAGTCCCCACAGAAGAGCAGACTATCGTGTGCCACGAAACTTCCGGGACTGAGCCACTTCAATCTAAGATATCGTTGCCGGAGGTTGAGATGGCAGCAGCACCCGGAGTGGTTGAGCAGAAAGTGGCAGAGGTTTCAGTCAACGTACCGGGAGATACCCAGACGTGTAAGTTCCCGTCTATATTTTCATCCAAGTTTTGTCACAGCTGTTTCAGTGCCGCTCCGTAACAACCAGTATCAACGACCCAAGCCTAGACCGACTGTGAACCGCTTGCTGCAAAATAACACCGAGGACTCCTTTAGTCTGCGCACGAGGTATCATCCAACTCGTTTCCCTGCTGTTAACGCAACCGGTACCTTATCTGTCGCATCTGCGCAACTTCTGTCTGCCGAGGAAGGTCTCGTTGACAAGATTCTGGAGGGTGATACCATGTCTGACAGTAGCTGTGATGCACCACAAGAGGTCCCCGGCCGTCACGCGATACGCTCTCCCCAACCTCCCCTTGCCTCCTACGATGCTGCTAATCCTTTCGCTCATCCGCCTTATACTCAGCTGCCCGAAAATATTCCAGATCGACTTCCTGGGCCAGCTATGCGGCCCCTCCATGCACAGCAGCTGGATACGAGCCAGGGTAACAACCACGCGCAATACAACTTCGACAACGCAGCTAGCTGGTACACCGCACAGCAAGGGCCCTACGCGCCAATGCCGTATATACCACAACCCTTTCGCCATCCATACCCGTTGCCCGATCTCCGTGGCCACGCATCGGCGTCCATTCCGGAGTCGGAGCACACGGACAACGGTATTCATAACGCGGCGCATCGGTACCATGACACCTACTATCCTGGCATGGTGAATAGCGGTGAGCAGTATCGTCTCGCATATCGAGAGCCCATCTACTATCCTTTCCATCCACCTCGCCCTCCGTTGGTGCGCCCTGGCCCCGTCTCCCATTTGGATGGTAGTACAAACGCCCCGCCCGGTACAACTCATCGCCAAAATGTCTTTGGAGGCGATAAAGACGTGCAAGAAAACCGTTCGATCTAAGCTTGGTACATGTATCCCGCCCAAACATGATATTCATCTCACGGTATGTCCCCTCCCTTCTTTTCTCTTCGATTGTCTGACATCGGGTTTAGAGTTGCAATGCTCACTTTTCCTCTCATTGCCGAAAAAAAAGAAGTATATAGAATAAAGTAGTTGTGATACACGCATGTATGCCTTGTGGCCTACAGAATATATGTTGCTGGGTCGTTGAACATTGTGAGAGTAAGAACGAGAACAAACAGGATGTGTAACATAACAATACAATGTATTTAGGACTGTCTATAGACGGTTTGGAAATGGCGAGGGGATGGCCTCCTGAATGTTCTGTAGCATGGTACTTACTGGTAGGATAGCTCACACGAGGCTCTTGGTAACCTCAAAAAAGGCTCATGAAAACCTGATACTGCGTACTTACATGTAGGATAGTTTATTCGAGGCTTATAACGAGCCTGGAATGAGCGTTTCGAACCATGCCCATGGGAGCGTGGGATCGGGCAAAATGCGGGCAATCCATATTTGGAAGTCGCGGGAACATCGGATGTATGGTGCGATCTACAAGATGGGTTCATTACTGCAAAGAAACCATATCAGAAGACCGTGTGAACAGACTAAAACTGGTGCCAAGGGTGGGACAGTCGACTACGCCAGCTGTGGTTTGCAGGGGTATATTATGTAATCAAGAGTTTACTGCCTGTTCCAGTACCATACCGTGAGTTGTTTTGGGATCAGAGAGGACGCTGAACCCTGCATATCTCAAGTCCTGAAATGGTAACCTGATCCGATTCAAATCCACAGTGCCAAGACCATGCCGTCTATTATTTGTTCAGCGGATGAAAGAGCTGTGGAGACGATGGAACTTCTCCAAGGAGAGTGATCCCTGAAACCCAAGAAGACGACACAGCTGCGCACATGATGGTACAGTAGAAGTTGTCATAGTGCATGATTTCATAGTGCATAATTCTCATTTTGCATCAGCAAAGCCCACTTCCCATGTTGGTTAAGGGTAAAATTGCATATTGCATAATGCATACTATTCTGGGCAGGGTTATGCATTATTGGCATGCCAGAGAGTACATGTCGGCCGAATGTCATATATGGTTTAGAGGGTTGAATGTCATTAGTGGGCAGACAAAAAGTGCTAGAGGTTCACACTGAAGAATGGAGGAAATTTTCATAGGAAACGTCTGACTATCTGCCTTGTATTCCTACTATGCCTGCTGACCGAAACCCTCTGGAGCCAAAGCGAAAGCCCCGTACACATCATGCACCTTACAAACTATCGTGCAGAGGGTTTACGGGGTGAGAGCTAAGGCGAACACTTGCCTTAAGCTAATCAGTTGAGTCTTTTGGACTTGAAGGTAGGAATGAGTAGTTGTGTGTAACTCGTTAGAGATTGGGAGCTCTACCGTACTCTGGGCTAAGACATGGCCCTTATATACATTGTAGGTGCGCACAGACCAGGTGTGTCTGTCACCGTCTGAACTACTACTATATTTGTAAGTAAGAGGACCTTCCTTTCTAGGTTACCTCTGTCTTTCTGCTAGAACAATAAAGACCGGTAATCCGGTACAAGAGAACATCATAGAATGGTATGGAACTATACCATCATGTGACCGGGTATCATATATCCGTATAGCCGTAGTGTATCCGTCTAATATTTCAACACTCCCCCTCGCTCTAATTCGTCCTGGTTACCAGGCCTAATGACGAGCGATTTTGTTCAAACTTCTGCCACGTTAAAGACTTGGTTAAGCCATCTGCTCGCTGACGAGTAGTATTGACATATTCTATGGTGAATAACCCTTCTTCGACACATTCACGAACGAAGTGCCACTGAATGTCTATATGCTTGGATCGACCATCTGACACAGGATTTTCTGCTATAAAGCGAGCACCCATATTGTCACAGTAAACAATGGTTTTGTCCATTTTGAACGACAATTCTTTGAAGAGCATGTCAAGCCATTTAACCTGTCTTGCAGCATCGCACATCGCCATATATTCTGCTTCAGTTGAAGACAGAGCGATTGTTTTCTGCTTTCGGGATCTCCACGAAATTAGGGAGTTGCCATAATACATGGCAAAGCCAGTTGTTGAGTGACGAGTATCCTTGTTTGAAGCCCAATCGGAATCAGCAAAACCATACAATCTCTTCTCATCTCCATGATAATGAAGGCATAGTTTCGGTGTGGATGCCACATATCGAACTATATGAAGTGCCTGTTTGAGATGAAGATCGGTGGGATTAGACATATACTGCGACATTCGGATAACCGAATATGCAATGTCTGGACGTGTCCCTAGAGCCATATAAAGCAGAGACCCTATAACCGATTGATACCTGGATCTGAGTTGAGAAGTCGACTGATAAGAAGTCGGTGGTTTTTCTGGAATATAGCCAGAAGGTAACGGCGTGCGAACAGAAGTCACACTTTCCATGCTGAACCGCTTTACGACTTTTTCAACATATGGGATTTGATCTAACCAGATCTCTCTTGTCTGACGTTTGCGGCGTATCTGGATTCCAAGATACTCCTTAACCTCGCCAAGATCTCGAGACTCCCATGTTTTCATAAACTCGTTCTTCTTCTTCTCTAGCAGGTTTTTGTGTGATCCGAGGAAAAGTCCATCGTCCACATAAACCAAGAAGATAACTTGTCCGGCTTTTGAGTTGTAAAAATAAACACCGGCATCAACTTTGGATCGGAGAAAACCCATTCGTAACAACGATTGGTGTAACTCTTTGTTCCAGGAGAGTGCCGCTTGCTTCAAACCATATAGGGAGCGCAGCAACCGATAAACCATATGTTCTTGACCTTTGACTTTAAATCCTTCCGGTTGTTCCATATAAATTTCTTCATCTAGCTTGCCATAAAGGAATGCTGTTTTAACGTCTACAGCTTCCATTTCCCAGTTGTTCTGCGCTGCATGAGCTAGGAGAATCCGCACTGTCTCGAATCGTGCGACCGGAGAAAAGGTATCTTCAAAGTCAATTCCATACTCTTGAGTAAAGCCTTTGGCGACGAGCCTAGCTTTGTAACGACCATCGCTTTTAACAGCGAAAACCCATCTTGATTTCACCAGTTTTCTTCCTGAAGGAGGTTTCACAAGTGTCCATACTTTTCTTTCTTCAATCGATTTTAATTCATCCCTCATCGCGTCAAACCACTTGGTTTGTTCAGGTTTGGGTAGTCGCAAGACATCCCTATACTGTTCCGGAGCTTGTTTTATGCGCGCAGACAAGATCTGAGTAAAGCTCATTTCTTCTTTCGAGGTTTCCTCGAGAGCTCCAGGAAAACGCGAAGGTCCAGCCAAAGGCTGATCCCCAGTAGAAGGTTGAGGTTGCTCTGCCTCTTTAGCCTGACGAATCCTTTCATCATTCTGATGAGTATGAAGATCCTCAAATCTCTTTTCGCGGATAGCCGTCTTGATTCGTTCTGCTCCTTCTTCTGTTCTCCTAAGAATATCGTGCAAAGCATCCTGCTTATCTCGAATCTCTCTTTCTACCTCAGTTGGATGACGTCTTTCTCCGTAAACATTTCCAGGTCTGAGTGGAGGTCGAGTTATGCGACGATTAAATTCTCTAGGCATAGGCCTTTTTTGAGGAATATTCTGTGAGGGTGTTTGATTGGAACGAGGAATTGCTCTCTGTGGTGGAATATCCGGAGGTCCTGGATACTGGTCTTCATCACCATTCCTCGGTGGGTTAAAATCTTCTGGACTTTGTGATCAGGATTGGGGTCTCCCGTCCATTGGCTGATCAGGCCCATTATCCATCTGTTCATCAGTAGGAATGTTTTCATCCTCTGGTGGTTGGTCTGTTACAGGTTGGTCATGGTTATCGGATTTGTTTCCCTTCCTTTCATCCGTACAATAAGGAAAAACATCTTCGACAAATTTTGCAGTGCGAGCGATAATAACTTTCTGTCCATGCAGAAAGCGATAGCCTTTAGTAGCTACTTCATAACCAAGGAAAACCATTTCCTCGGCATGGGGTTCCAGTTTATCCTTTCGTAATTCTTTTGGTATCCAGACATAGGCTAGACAACCAAAGACTCGAAGGTAAGATATGTCGGGTACTTTGCCAAGAAACAATTCACAAGGAGTCTTCCAATTGCAACGACGCAATGGTGTCCTATTGTAAACATGTAAGGCAGAGTCAAAAGCGAAGTTCCAAAACCGTTTAGGAACACAAGCATGATGACGAATCGATCCAGCCTTTTCAAGTATAGTGCGGTTAAACCGCTCGGCTCTCCCATTCTGTTGTGGTTGATGAGCGATAGAAAGCTCATGGACAATACCCTTGGAGTTGAGGAGAGACTTGAACTCATTCCCCATAAACTCTCCCCCTCGATCCGAACGAAAAGTCTTCAACATGCAACCACATTGCCGTTCGACAGAGGCTAACCAATCTGTGAATCTGGCCAGGGTGTCGGACTTTTGTCTCAGATACAAGCAAAAACCAAAAGAGGAGTAGTCGTCCAGTAAAGTCAACACACAGCGACTCCGGTAATACGACTCATTAGGTAGTTCCAATAAATCACCATGAACTAGTGCAAGTGGTGCAGAAGCCCATTTGTCAGAAGGGTGGAATGGATCAGATGCAAGTTTGCCTTGGGCACAACCTCGACAGGAATTCAAGGGTTTCACGATTAGCTCAGCAGGAATACCCTTTATGTGACGCTTGCAATTCTTCATTACTGATACGCCTGGATGTCCAAGGCGATTATGCCAAAGTGTATAATCATCCTTCGTTACTATCCCTAGGTCTACGGTCTGTAAGACACTGGAGGAATGGACAGGTACTCCATAGAACCAGTGTAACCGCGAAGTAGACAAGCATTCCGCCTTGAGGACAACACAACCATCGGGTGTACGGATCACTTCATGTCGTTTCGTAGCTGTGGCGGTATAACCACTCTTTAACAGCTGATTTCGGGAACATAGGCGTTTAGAAAACTCTCCGTGGATAACTTCACGGAGTGTCAGGTATCTTCCATTTTCAAGACGTAGGACAACAGTTCCTCGTCCTTTTAGGCGTACTGGTTCACTACCAGCAGTTCCGGCAAATTGTGTTTCATTGATGACAGAATAAGTCATGAAATCCTTCCGGTATGGTGTCACATGGTGTGTACAACCAGAATCCAACATCCACATACAGTTCTTGGAAACAAAGTTAGTGCTTGGGTTAACCTCAAGTTCACAAGGATACAAGGAAAATTCATCGTCATTACAACCGTAAGAGAAGCCAGAGGCTCCCAGGACATCAAGATGATAATCATCAGGAATGTTAACATATCGTACTGGCTTTGGGTACCTATGCTCGGATACCGAAGCATGGAACTCCTGTAAGGTAACCTTTACTCCACGGCATCTACACCTAGAAGTCTTAGAGCCTGTATGACTGTGTGATAACAATTCCTCTCTCGGAACGTCACTATCCACCCGCAACTGAACCTGTGCCTCGGAACTCTCGGATCTATTATGTCCAAGATTGGAGTTGGAGGCTCCGTTATGGCACTGGTCATCTGATTCAACAGATGTCCATCGCTCGTTGGTCCCCTCCAGAGTTTGAATTCCACCGTGAACGGGAATACTCTGTAGTAACCGAAGACGAGCTCGATTGGCTGGGTTGCGGAGACAAACAGAACACATGCATGGATCAATTGCCTGAGGTTGAGGCAGATTAACAACGTACTCAACTGGTTCCGGAATATGCACAGGAACAGGAGTATTTTCTTCTTCTTCGAATTCCTCGAAGCGGTTGGCAGTATTTATGTCAAGGGCTGTAATCTCGACATTGTAGGATTCATAGCCCTCATCGTACTGGTCGTCGTATTGACCGGTTTCCTCCTGGTCATTATACTCCTGGTCGTACTCCTGATCATACTCCTGGGATTCCTCAGGGATGTCAGAAAAGTCCACCGTGTGGAAGCCACCATGGCCACGACCACGACTACGACCACGACGAGACCTGCCCTTTCCACGAGAAGGTTGTTGATACTGTTGTTGTTGTTGGGGCTGCTGGCGCTGATAAGGCGCTCCCCCACGATTCTGACCTCTTCCTCTAAATGATCCACGACCCTGGGAAGACTGTCCCTGGTCGATATGCTGTTCTGTGGAGTGTTTTCCTCGGCATTTACGGCAGCGAGGAGGTTTCGAGAGTCGGTTTAGTAACGGTTGAGATGATGTTGCCTGAATTCTGGATTCCAGTTTCGGCAAATTTGATTGTCCGGTTCGGTGAGACGATAATTCCTTTAGACGAGCTATGACGTCATTGATTTTTAGGTCCTTGGCCTGGACCGACGAAAGAATATTTACGGGACCCTGTCCCCATTTATCCGAAAAGGCGCCACAAAGGATCATACATTGTAAGGGTTCGGCAATAGCCAGCTGCTGGGTAGCCAGCGCCCCTAGTACCATGTTGAATTCGGCGAGCTTGGATCCCAAGTCGTCGGTTGGGTTGATCCTTAACTTCATTAAGCGAAGGAAGTCTGTGTAGGCCGATACGGCCGTTGGTGCGCCATATGTGGTAGCCAAGTGATCCCACATTTCCTTTGCTGTGTTCTTGGAATCCAAGGACACGGAGATTACAGGGTCGCAATACAAGAGAATGGTTCCCATTCCTCTTTGATTCTTCGTGTGCCAGGCCGCAATTGATGCGTCAGGACCTGCCGCGGGTAATGTGATTGTTCCATCAACCACACCCCAGACGTCAAGTGTCATGAAGTATCCTTTTATCATAGCTTTCCAAGTTGAGTAATTCGAGCCATTAAGGCGCGGGATGTTCTTGGACGCGGAGGTTTCTTTTTGATCTGTCATCTAGAAATGCTCAAGCATCAGTATCAAGTCATCGACCTGATCTGAGCTAGACACAAAAGCCTTGTTCGTTTTTCGGTATGCTCGGTTATTTCGCTGTCTCAGCGCTCTGTGGTGACGTTGTACATCTTTATTCCTTTTTCGCTTTTCCTTTATTGGTGTAGTATTCCCTTTTGCCATAATTCTCCATCTTCCTATTCGAAGGTTTTCCAGATCGGTTAACCCAAGATCCGGAAAGTAGTGATACGCCATAGCCCACGGATGATGTAGATCCAACAATGTTTCCGACGGATTTCCGTCTTCTGTCAATCCTTCGTGGATGCCACAAATGAATTGCAGAATAAACTGAGAATATCTCAAGTTTTCGGAACACATTATATAAAACAAATTGAGGGGCATATGGTTTTCTCTATTTATCGAATAGTAGGGAGTCGTGCCATAACCAATGTATGGTTCACGTAGACATCCCGGAAGAGGGAATAGATTTGATACTTGCTGCTGCATATGTTGATCGACGATTCCGCCGATAAATTCCTCTGGGACGTGCAGGAGGGATTGCCTCTCCAGAACCTTTCTCGCACTCTCTCTCCAGATCTGCATAAATCGATGCTGTAGAGGGCCAACTGACCCAGTTCGTACTTCCGCTAGGAGATCTCCACCAGAGATGCTCCTTCTCCGTATCATATCCTGCTCGTCCAGTATCCTGCTCCATACCCCACGTGATAACATCCCATCTTTCCATAAGGAGTAGTACGACTTTGGGATCAAACGAGACTCTACCGTCACGGTGTCTCGTCTGGAGGATCCTTGGAACGTGTCTTGGGTCGATTGAGTTGGAAGTCCAAACTCTTCTGAAATCGCGTTCAAGATGTTGGTTCCAAATCCGAAGAGCCGGGATGATCCCGTGGAACTTTCGGTAATCGTAGCAGGGATGTACTCTTCCTCTGAAGTAGAAGAAGATATCGTTCGTGAGAGCAAGGGCTGGAACGGTTTCGAGGGCAGGATCTTCATAAGTCAACGACGGTATATCTCTGCTGTTGAAGTTAGCACGGGCGTGCGGAGTAGATGCAGCGGAGATCTTGGGTAAACAATTAACGAGAAATCCATGGAAGGTCAAATGAACCTTCTGGTTTACGAGAGGTTCGTCCTCAGGGCAGCGGTCGGCAAAGTTTCGGGGAATAGACTCCCACGTTTGTTCCACGGCGATAGAAGGTATTACGTGCCATGGGAACGGAGAACGTGTGAACTGAGTCCGATTTTGGGAAATAGCGTGCTTCCAATCAGGGCATTTAGGGAGATAGATCTCCTCGATAAATCCGATTACGTGTTCGACATATCGTTTGTGCGATGGGTCGTCCGTCGTACTCACCTTTTCCATTGCAAGAGCGGTTTCCTTCTCTACAGCAACGGGAAAGGGTCGGGACGCCCACGCTGGTGGTCTGGTAAGGTTGTTCCTGTTTACAACGACGGCCGACATCTGCGAAAGCAGGAGCGACATAAGCCTATGAACTCGAGAGGAGACGAAGAGAGAAGCGACTACAAAAGATCAAACTCGAGATGACTCAAGTCCGATCCTTCATCATCTCCTTCGGGAGTCGGTGTGGGAGGTAACTCCTCAACCAAATGGGGTAAAGAAGTCGTTGAAGGATCAGGAACAGAGCCAAGTCGGATATTACGCCACCTTTGTAACATGCGAATACTATCGCTAACGATTATGCCAACATGCGAAGCCCTATGCTGGGGCTGCATCTCAACCCATCTACGATGGAGCTCCTGGGTTTCTTCTACTGAAAGGTCGAAAGGTTCCGAAAGAACCATGGGATACCCCTGTGGAGACATCGGATAGGGAGGCACCGGATCTAAATCGGCTTCAAGGTCCAGGTCCCGGATCTCGAGAGCCTGATATGAAGGAGGGTTCCAACGTGGCAGAGCCAATCGTTCGTTTCCCGGCAAAGCCGGTACTTCCCTCGCTTCAATAGTCACGGCAGCTCGAACTCGGAGCTCGCGAAAGCGACCGAGCCGGATATGGTACTCTTGATAAGCGGCAAAAATGCCGTGCCACGATGGAATGCCTAGGAAAGTTCCCCACATGACGCAGGACATAACCAGAACAAGTGAAAAAGAACCGCCATAAAGTGAAAATAGAAGCGTAGCCTGAGCATGGCCTAGAACCAACGAAACGACTAGAATGGCCAAAGCCCAACCTAGCGCCTCAGGTCCGTTTAACGGCATTGCTATGACAGACGTCTCTCTCAGAAGCAAATGTCCGTTAGACAATGAGCTCGGGGCTCATAACCTATCGCGCAGAGGGTTTACGGGGTGAGAGCTAAGGCGAACACTTGCCTTAAGCTAATCAGTTGAGTCTTTTGGACTTGAAGGTAGGAATGAGTAGTTGTGTGTAACTCGTTAGAGATTGGGAGCTCTACCGTACTCTGGGCTAAGACATGGCCCTTATATACATTGTAGGTGCGCACAGACCAGGTGTGTCTGTCACCGTCTGAACTACTACTATATTTGTAAGTAAGAGGACCTTCCTTTCTAGGTTACCTCTGTCTTTCTGCTAGAACAATAAAGACCGGTAATCCGGTACAAGAGAACATCATAGAATGGTATGGAACTATACCATCATGTGACCGGGTATCATATATCCGTATAGCCGTAGTGTATCCGTCTAATATTTCAACACAAACCTCGCCAGCCAAAGGGCATTCAAGACAAAAATCTGCCAAGGACATCTGCTCACACTACCCAACCAGTGAAGCGTGTCAACCTCACCCTCCAGGATTGGTTGACTGTGTTCTCGTACATTGACGAACACCCTGGTATTTCACAAGATGCTATTGTTCAGCATTTCAAAACCATTCCCAATGGGGCCCTCATCTTTGACCAGTCCACCCTTTCCCGAAAGCTTCGAGACTGCCACAAGCTTGAGGCACGCACTCACGAGTACCCAAATGCACTTTCATCTAAACGAGTTCGTGTTGTGACATGCCCTGCCGTAGACCACTCACTTTTCCTTTGGATCAAACATATGGAGGGGAAAGGAGAGCAGGTCACAGGTGCCATGCTCTTAGCCAAGCGAGCAAAGTTCGAGGAAAAATTTAACATACCTGAAGATGAGCAGCTGAAGGGTGATGGCTGGCTTGCCAGCTTTAAAAAAGCATATGGCATAAAGGAGTTTCAACGGCATGGCGAGGCTGGGTCTGTTGACCTCACTGCTGTTGAGGCTGAGAAGATGCGCCTCAAAGCCATCCTGGCAAACTACGCACCGAAGGATATCTTTAACTTTGACGAGACAAGCTTTTTTCCTCTGTAAGATCATTCTGCTACTCGAAGAACCACCTCTAATGTTGAAATATCTATGTACAGTGCTCCACCAGACCGTGGACTTGCAACACAACAAATGAGTGGGAAGAAAAAGGACAAGTTTCGCATCACAATTGGACTTGCCTGCAATGCGGATGGAAGCGAGAAGCTTCCCCTACTCTTTATTGGGAAATCTGCAAAGCCTCGATGCTTCAGGGGACGCACACCAAAGGCTCTCGGCTTCGACTATTACAATAATAAAAAGGCTTGGATGACCATGGTAATCTTTGAGGAGTGCGGACACCACTTACATTTGAGAATTCCCACTGACTCTGAGATTCTACTCTGTAGGTGGCTCAAGTCCTTGGATCTCAAGATGCGGCTTCAAAACCGGTACATCTGTTTGCTCGTCGACAACTTTTCAGGTCATTATGTTGATTACCACCCACGACACATCCATCTCGAGTTCTTGGAACCAAACCTTACCTCCCATGTCCAGCCAAATGATGCTGGGATCATTCGGACCACAAAAGCCCTCTATCGCAAAGCCTTTTGTCTGCGGGCAGTTGAGCTTGATGAGGCGGGAGCCCACGAGATCTACAAAATTGACTTACTGGAAGCCATGCGTATGATTACGGCTGCTTGGCATGCTGTTGCATCATCCACCATCGTGAACTGCTGGAAGCATACCGGAATTCAGCCCGACACTACTCAAAGTACCCAAACACAGAATTCACCCAGTACCTCGACTGCGATGACTGCCACCACAGAGGCATTGAAGGAGCTACTGGCTTGGAAGGTTATATATGAGTTCGCGACATCAGGAATGCGCTTACCTGAAGCTGAGGACAGTCTTCAGACAGTCCTTGGACACCGTTACATCACTAATGAGTGGGCCCCCATCCTGAAAATAGTTATGGATGCTGAAGACGACACCCCGAAAGCTCTCAATGGACTAAACCAAGTAACGAATCACATCTTTGGCTGCGAAATCACACAAATCCAGAATTCAACAATACAGACCCACACCTCTACTGCTGCAGCACAGCCCCTCCTTCCACAACTTTCCGAAGCTGAAAAGGACCTAACAATGGCTGTTGAGGACCTTAAACAGCGTAAACGGATCATTGGGATGGCACTGACCTTGGAAGAAATGCTAAATCCTGTGGAAGAGAAGGAGATTGGGGAATCTATGTACCAGTTTGAGGGTGGTGAGGATGAGATTGTCGAGCAGGTAACTCACGAAATTGCCATCAAGGAGGGAGAGACTGCAGAGGTTGAATCAGATGATGAAGCAGGTGGTGAGGCAGAAACCGGAGCTGAAATGGGGCTCAGAGACATGATCCACCTTTGCGAACAGATGGAGAAGGTGTGCATTACTCACGGGACTGGAGAAACATCGTTAGACCTGTCGCAGCGTCTTCAATGGTTCAGGATTGAGTTGCGGCGCCAGGAGCAAGCAACGTTGCGGCAGACAATGCTGGGGCGGTGGTTTGGTGGCAACGGACTGTCACGTTAACGCTTAGTCATACCCTGTCACACTTGTCACACCATGCTCGAAATGCATCTTTCTAATAATGCATCACTATAGGGCCCTTCCCGATGTTATGCACTATGAGAACTTGTACTGTACCTTCCTCGTTCGTAAGAGGTTTCAAAAACTGAATAGCGTAGAAAAGGTGATGTGTTCTCTTCACGACGGGCCTGCGAAGAAAAAGGACAAGGTTCTGTGCGCCACAACGATATCACGTGATCGCGAGATCTCGGCAGCCCTGACCGTGGCCTCCGAACTCGAATACCTTTTTAGGACAAGCGGAGTACGCGCCCTGCCCCTCCTACGAGTAGTGTGTCCGTGCGATCGGAAGAGCCTCGACTCGACGATAATATTTCTCAGTGACATGACAAGCGCATTCCGCACGTCGGCTTTCAACCTGTCTATTAGAGAGAGTCCTCGTTCGAAAAGCGCACGAATGCAAGTCGTGCTTGGTGGTGGGAACGTGCGTGAACAACGTCGAGCTTATTAGTTAGATAAGTCGGGACCTACGTCAGGTACCAACAGCGCCCTGACAAGGGGGCTACGCGTTCGCGACGGTCGTCGTTGGCAGAACAGTGCAAGGTCCACTGGGATGAAAAATGCATTGAACGCCGTACCAAATAGCACGACACGTGTGTCCGTATTTCTTCCTGAAATTTCTCGACGTACGGCGATCGACGAAGGAAGTTCCCGAGATTGCGGCAGGTGACCGGAAGTTTTGTACTCCTATCCGAGTATTATCGATTATCCTCCGACATTCCACACCATTCTGAGCTATCTATCTATTATGCTAAACACCCGGATCATAATAGGCTAGAACCATGGCTCGCGCTCACGGGGGCAGCATTGCACCAATGGCCATCGGATTGTGGAGTAACTTGGGGCAAACTATGGCTTACCTATTCCAAATAAGGAAAGGAGTCTGGTCTCAGTGACATCACTAGAAGGATTGTCTCGTCGAACCACCTGCACCAGAAGTTAATGACGTCGCGATGCGGTCATCCCTTGCATTTCAGGGGGCATACGCATACTTAAACCCCCACCTACCTCCCAGCGAGCTTTTCTTGCGTTGCATTCATTTCTAATCTACTCATCAGTCATGTCTCTCCCTCCTGCACCCCAAGATATCTCTGAACATCCACAAGCTGGCGCTGTAACCGTGCCAGTGGACAAACGTGCCCAAGAAGCTGACATCGACAGAAAGGTACGCTCGTTGTCGTCTAAAAACCAGGGACAAAAACCTGACTTGCACTCAGCTCCGCTTTTATGGTGTCATTCAAGCCTTCAGAGAAGGGCGCATGCCCGACAACCGTCAGATCGACAAGACTTTGAAATATGTCTACGAGAACTCGCCGGTCGATGTTAACCAGCTCTCGCCAGATGGCAAGAAGCTCATCCAGGATACGCGCGACATAATCGAGACCGCACGCATCATCGTCAAGGAGAAGAACGCAGACGAGCTATTCCAGAAGTTCGTCTGGCACACGCGGGACGTATCCCTCGAAACTGCGAAAATGCAGCCGGGGGACGTGCCGCAGGCGGACAAAGAAAAAGTGGCTGAAGATCGCAAACTAGGTAAAGTTTCGAATGGTCTTCCGGGACGATAACACTGACAGTTACCGGTAGCCGTTCGCCACCTTCGTACGATTTTGTCTCTTATACTCACGAACTCGGAGGTTCGGAAGCTACTCTCAGACTTCTCAGTCATCGGGCGCGATCTTCTTGCCAAAGGCGCCGGAAAGGCGGCAGAGACTTTACGTCCGACGCAGGAACAACTTGCCAAAGTTGACGAGCCAGCACCTCCGGACCAATTCGTTAGCCGTGGCGGACAGAAGGTGGGGCCCGGCGAGGTTCCTGTCCTGGGGGTCAGTATCCCCGGTACTAACGTCACCGTGGAGCAACACCCACACGACGATGAACCCAAAGTCATTACCGGGGAAGGCGAGCAGAAGCCAGGCAGTCAAGCTTACAAAGAGGGCGTGGAAGAAGCGCGGCGGCGGTATGGCGGTGCCGCCGGTCAGGCTGGTGAGCTAAAAGATCAGGCATATCAAAGTGCGCAGCAGAAGGCCGAAAGGGCCCGTGAAGGAGGGTGAGTGATTTGACGTCTCGTTTCCGATCGAGTAGTTGACTGGGTATTAGCGATGTGGAAGGCGCACGAGCCGAGACTTCCGCAGAAGCGGAAGAGAAGAAACAAGGATTCATGGAGCGCGTTAGGGGTGTCCGGGTTCGTGAACGTTTAACCTTAGTACTCGGAGACTAAATTGACACTCGTGCTTTCAGGATAACATCGCTGAGCGCATACCACAACAGCACAAAGACAAGGCCCAGGAGCATTTCGAGCGTGGACGAAAATTCCTGGCGGAAGAGTACTTCCCAGAGGAACGTCGGGATCAATTCATCTATCGCGGGAAGAAGGTCATCATCGAGTGTCAGAAGCACGACGATTACCAGGACGCGTTTAGATGGCTCCTATCGGTGACCGAAGATTATGCCAATCGCGGGCTGGCCGTCGCAGGACGAGGGAAGGAAAGCGGCCAAGCATTTATATCGGTCGGTAAACGCACACATGTCCGTGATTGAGGCTGACCCCCATCTAAGGACCCTGCTCTGAGTCAGGCAACGTCGGAGTTGCGCGAGCTGTTGGAGCGCTTCGCCAACGGGAAGAGTATGAACATAATCTTCGATGCCACGGATGCGCTGGTTGACGATGCCAGGCGGGACGAGGAGTTCAGGAACTGGTTTAAGCGCCTGAACAACTACATTCATAGGGTCAGTGATTCGTCACGTAGTGTTATCCGCCGCTCACCAGGTCGCAGGTTCTGTTGGAGACCGGTTACGTCCTCGATGAAAGTTGCAACGCTGAAGGTGTTGAAATACGCGAGACGGGTCGCAAATTTTGGGATGATAAATACCGCACCCACTTCGATAACCTCTTCAATGCCATCGGAAAGTGGTTCTCGGCTATGGCGGAGGACCCGCTGAACAAGCGCTTTGGGGAAGACTGGGCTCGTCTGACGAAGGACCTACTGTTCGACAGCGCAGGTAGTCTGCAGTTCAAACCACAATTGTGGTCAGACATCCGCAAAGTCATCGTTCCCACTCTCGTTGACAAGGTATGTAATGCCAATTCTGGCGCGTTCGTGTACGTTGGTTGACCGTCTCTTAAGGTCGGGTATATCCCTATCCCACGTGTCGAGTATACCGATGATACGATCGACCTTGTTGTCGAGAACCTGACTCTTCAAGGCCGCAACTTGTTCCCGAACATCGTTACACTAGACGCGCACAATTTCATGAAGTTCAGCCCCTACGACACGATATCCGACGAGCAGCATCACGAATTTGAATTCAAATTCGCTCAGATGCAGGCGGACATGCGAGACGTTGCGATCTGGTACCGCAAGAAGACCGGTTTCCCGAAGGTCGAAGACTCGGGTATCGCCGACGTTCTTATCGGCGGGTCTGGTTTGACGGCCACAGTCCATCTGGTCTCCGCCGATAAAGACAAGAGCTCTGTCTTCAAAGTTAAGAGCGTACATGTCAAGGTGGACACCCTCAAGTTCAGCATCCGCGACTCGAAGCATGATCTATTGTACAAGACCTTGAAGCCGTTGGCCACCGCCCTCGTCAAGAGACAGATTCAGAAGGCTATCGCGGGCGGCATTCAAACGGGATTCGAGTACCTGGACGGTCAGTTGGTCTCTGTCCGAGACCGGATGAAAGAAGCGAAGGAAAGCAGCGATACCAATAGGAAGCAGGCTCTCCAAGATGTGAGCGTGATATCGATGTTTTTTGCGTTTGAGGAAGCGCTCAACTTGCTTTTAGCTTTTCAAACGTAATAAGAAGGAAGAGAGCGTCAAGACGACGGAGAGCAAATCGCAATTCAAGGTCGTCCACACCAAGCGCGAGTCCATCATTGGGGCTGACACTCCCGCTGGTTGGATGAACCGAGTGGTTGATCGCGAAGAGAAAGCTACAGCTGGCGAGGAATGGAGGAGCGAAGCGTAAGTCAATGTCCGCGTTTTAAAACGGCCTTGTGGCTGATCCTTTGCCCACGTTCAGTTTTAGTATCGTCGCGTGAATACCTCGGAGTTCCTTTTGAATGTCTGGGGGGCTCTGCGTGTGAAAGTCTCGTACGGCCGTGAAGTGTCCTTTCTGCGATTATACCTGTCTGCGGAGTGGTTTGGGAGTTGCGTAGTGTATGCTCCGTCTCATGTCATTTCTGAGTTATGTTACTAGTCACTAATGTCTCACCTCGTAATGGAATCGTTCTGGACACGATTCGGAGTGACCTGCACAGTCTGAGTGTGACAAGGAGCAATCCTTGAGCGCGTGAACAGAGAAGGAAAGTTGGTGCCGGTATACTCAACCAGCGATAACGGCCGCCGCAGCATGCACCGTGTCGCTGCGCATCTAACGGTCGTAGACATGCAATCTCCGCTGCAGCGGAGGCTGAGTGGAACGAAAAGGTCAATCAACGACATAATACTTCAGGGTGCGTTTGGAAGTCCCAGTCAGGGACGATATCTGCGCAAGCCGCTCGGCGTAGTCGTTTTGGAGGTATACCATATCCGGAGCACTGCGATCCAGCGCACGTTTGCTTGGGGACTTGGCCAGGCTGCGGGGAGCCCTATTGGGGGACGTTTTGTTATGGGAACTGGCACGGCTGTCAGTGGGGAGTGTCAGCAGATTAGACTCGTCGGTACGTACGGCTTCAGGGCTGTGGGCATATTCTCACACAATCTTCTCGTTCGCACTTACTTATCGAGCACATTCGCATCGTACAGCGGATTGGGAAGTGCCATAGAAGCTCAGTGAACAAAGTGGTGTGTGGTTCAGGTCAGTCGTTCCCGCTCCCTCGTGGTCTACCGCTCTCGAATCGAGGTGTCATCAGCGCCACGCAGATACGATCCGTGGAGCCTGGGGGCCATTTGCGGTGACCGTGGTCACTACAGATAAGCTCATAAAAGGAGATGACAAAACAGACGGGCGATAGCCTCGTTGCATGAAGGTTTTCCAACACGACCTTACTGCATCATGCATCGTGTACACCTTAAACCTCTTGCAGTGCGACATGGCGTAGATCTTCTCAGGCTCCATCAAGAATGGTTCGAATCTTTCGCCGTGGACTTTTCTCGGCTCCGTTGACCTGAGCAGGTCTGCTGACCTGTGCATGCATAAGCTTCTGACGAACCCATTACCAAAACGATGCTCCCCAACGAAGGTCACGCAAGTAAGTACTTGCCGTCTTAGGGGGGAAGAGTATCCTTGAGATTTAATCAACGGCAGTCAGTGGCCAAGAACGCGAAGGTAAGCCAGTGGCAGGCCATCAGGGAACTGGCAATTGGTCAGGACTGGTTTGTGACTGGTTCTGACTAAAATCTTGTCCACTGATGAGTCTCTATAGAATACAGTTATCAAACATCATGGAGGCCGCGTTGAACTTTCCACGAGCCTTATTGAATCTGTGAGGTCACAGAAGCTATGACGGCCTGAATGACAAGGGTTCCGTTTTATTTTTCTTTGCCGTCCATTTATCACCGGGGCCAGCAGCAAGGCGGACCTGGACCGCAACAATATTTGTAGTGTCCGCTGTCGTCACTAACCAACATCTATCTCGCACTACAAGTGGAACGCTGCCGCCAAGCTTGGCTGGAAACCTGAATGTCCTCAACCCCGCAAACCGGCCTCCAGAAAGACAGTGGAGTACTAGATTATACGTGATGATCGACCTAAGACGGTAGGACATACCAAAACACGGCCTTCTGTGTTGCAACTTGGTTTCTTCTTACTTAACAGGACACGAATGAGGAGACCGGGAAAATGTAAGTGGACGCGGCAATAATACATGTCGACGATACGTCTCCGTGGGAGTCACGGCCGAAAATGGGCTGAACGAGGCGCGAAGAAAAGAAAAAAAAGATAGTCCGGACTGCAAGGTGCGTTTATGAAGCCCACCATACAATTTGCAGCGTGTTGAAAAATTGAAGGTAATTCTCGACTGTGTTTTGGCTTCATCGTTTAGGTCTATCTGAATCACAAGATGAGTGGTTCTTGGAAATGGACTCCCGTAGGGCCGTACGTTACATTCTCATTGTCTCCTACCTGTAGCTAATTCATAAACTGCGTGCTCATCTCCCTTGGCCACATTCCTTCACCAGCCACGAGCCTGATAGTCAGCAAACGTGTCCTTGGTCGTTGTTGCGATTGTTCGATACTTCAACCCAAACACGCGATCGGACTTCGATGTATCGTAATTAGCCAGATGTACGGTGTGCGGATGTCCGCTACCGGAACCAGGCCGGCCTTTGGGAATAGGCTTCGATAGCTTAGGAGGAGGGTCCAGGGCATTGGCCGCATCAACTAACGGAGAGTCAGCACAATGAACTGCGGAACCTCCATGGACTACTCACTGAAATCTTGCCACTTAAATGGACCTGCGAAGAGTCAGTAGATTTTAGCATGGGATATAGTCTTCCAAGTGAAGGTACGTACCGCTGCAGATGATTATCCGCTCACCTCCCGCTTCCTGTTTCTCAAGTGCAAGTCGGTGGGCTTCTGCTAAGTCGCGAACGTCGACCCAACAGCCGCCACCCTTGGCGAGGAAATCATTCCTGGCTACTTCAGCTTCCGAAGCATCTGCAACGTAATCATAGAATGCCTTTGCGGAAGTATTGAGTGAAGCAGGATCTGTCAGCTCATGTATAGCAGGCTGTCGAGTGAACGATAAGACTCCAAGTATGTTCGTCAAACGAGAGAACGAGTACCCCAAAGACCTTGCAAAGCATTGCTCGTTAACCACTGGGATAAGCAAATATCGAAAGGGACGTACGAATGGAGGATTGAGGGTAGTCACATCCCAATCGATATCTCGCTTATGGTCTTCCACAAATTTCCAAGCAGCTGTGGTGGAGGGTGATGTCAGCGAAAGGCAGAAACATAAAACGAGTCAAGTAACCGACCCTTTTCCGCTAGTGTCTTTGATGCCCTGTATTTCGCCATGTTCGGAGCCTTTTCGCCCAGCTCGTTCACTAAATCGAGGGATTGCTGGTTCCAATCATTCTCAGTGAACGTGACCGGGGCAGGCTCATCGCGTACGATTGCCGCGACGGACGATGTAATGACAACACGTTTAACAGAAGTGCTGGAGACATGTCAATGAATGGCACGGGACTCGGCTGGAGATAATTGTTGACACTGACCCATGCTTGAGGACACTTTGCAAGACTCCCACTGTACCCTTTACAGCTGGCTCGATCAATTCTGTGGACTTGCTTTAGTGTGCTGTACATGAGACTATGCTGGTTGGATACCCACCTTCAGGGCGGTGCGCATTAAAGTGGAAAGGGGAAGCAGTGTGTGCGACTGCGTCTACACCTTTAACAACTTCATCGAATGCCCCTTCCTGTGGAGTTCCGATCACATCCAAACATCAGGTCAAAATTTGCTTCACTGCAAGTTGGGGCCGAAAGGAAGCAGACCTTGGTAATGTCCTCGACGACGACAACCTCAAGCTTATCACCGAACTCCGCAAACTGTTTCTGGATATGTTCCGCCTTTTTTGCAGAACGCACTGTCCCTCGAACGGTATATCCTCGTATGAGGAACTCGTGGACTACCCACATTGCAATGTACCCATTTGCGCCAGTGACGAGTACCTTGCCGGGAGATTGAATAGCGGGCATGATTCAAAAGAGAGGACGATTTCTGCGAGCAGGGATACAATTGCGTTTAGTATTATTTATATGTACATACCGTCACAGTTATGTTCCAAAAATTTCAGTTGCTGACGAGTCTTCCACATGAGTGTGCGAACATGTCTTCGTCCATGACGTCGATGATGAAAAACTTGGGAAAGACAAAATCTCTTAGCTACCCGCGACTGCTCAGTAGCCCGTTTATCGCAACACGGGACGACGATCCTCAAGCGTAGTCTTTCCCCACCTTAGGAGGTGCCTAACATGCTGGTGAGCAAGACTTCCAGCGAACCTCAAGTTGTTGGTGCAGATCACACGTTGACACGCCTAAATCCCACTCTGCATCGCAATTTCTGTCTCGTATGATGTGCTAGACTTAATATCCCCTCAGAAAAGAATTCTTCATTGCGACTCCCGGAACTGGTCCTACAATTGTTTGGAGGACTATGTAGGTGTGCCCTATTTCTTGTCTTACATGGCCTGCAGAATGGGTGATGCGAACTCTTCACACCGTCCAATTTTATCGGTGTTGCCCTTTCAACACGCGCGTTCAGCAGCCGGGATTGTCATGGACGGCGTGCATTTCCCGTAACGATCTAGATTATCAGTCAGACAGAGTGAGTCGTCCCACCTTTTGACCCGTCTGCCCATCACATCGTGTACGAATCCAAGGTGAGTTTGCTCTCAGCTCGTTTTCCAGGTGTGCGCTAGTATTCATCATTTGCCCGTGGGCGTTATAGTAGTTTATGCATCGTTGCTTCATTGACGTTTATCCCAAGCGGCCCTGTCACCTTCTCGTCGGGAATCTGCACCGTTTTCCGGCCGACTACTTGTGTGTGCGTGATTGGACCACCCCTACGACACCATCGGCGTGATAACTTGTAAGTTCCGCGACGAATGGTATAAACATCTCGTTCCAATGCCTAGTGCATATATCGAGCGCAGGGAAACGCGAGACGAGCCACAGGGTTCGAACTATTGGCTCGTTGCGTGTCACGTACGGTGACTTCGAAAAAGGCGAGCCCTTGAGCTTAGCGACTTCGAATAGCTTCGCTAACTATAAACAGACTCCCACACCAATGGCTGCCCGTCCCGATTTTGATGATGGGTTGTTAATCGACCTGCTCGCATTGAAATGTTTCAATGAGATCAACTCACGCAGACGTTGTGACACTGGACTACCTCGTAAGACAAATGACTCGACTATCATCCACAGACCTGTTTTGTATGTCCTTACATTCTTTGAGTCACGTTTACCTCCTGAATATTTGCGTAAGATTCAAAGACGAAGCCAACTCTCGCAACTCTCACGCTGTCAACGTGTCAGTCGTAAAAAGGTAAGCAACAGAGAAAAGCCGCGTTCTAGATGACTCTTCTTGATCAGCAAAAGACACTTTGCAGTATCGCATGAGTACATATGTATGGGTCTCTGAAGAGGACTCTTGCTGTGGTTCATCTCGTTGGTTGTCCTCTGAGTGTCTGCTGGTTGTGAATGCCCACGCCGATAGGTGCGACGACGTAGCAGCGATGATACTCGATTTTGTCTTCGACAGAAGGCGACCTTGGCAGGAAGCAGTATTACCTGCACCAACTAGTCTAATTCGCTATCGGAAATCGTTCCGTGCCTTCTATAGGATACTAGCTTATAGCCCTCAATCCGCACTCGTGCTCCTGCACGGACGCCTCTGGTGCGTTGCTCGCGGTGGCTCTGCGTCGACTTGGAAGCCATACACTCTGTTTTCAACTTTTCGAGCTGCCATTCTAAAAATCCCAACGTAGATAGCAGCTGTGTCCTACAACGCAAAAGCTACGTGGAGGTAATGAGGTGCCCCGAACGAGCCGGTGCGGATTCCACTCGCATTTTCATAGTCATACACCGTTTTACCGCTTGCTTTGTTTTCATACTGGATCAGCTGCTTACCTGCTGTTGACGTCATTCTCTGGATCTTTGTACGTGCGCTGATCATCTCACTGGTAATGGATGCTGACACTATGCAATCGCGCGCTGCTCTCATGGCAATATTAGAGTTGCTTTCAACATTCTACGCAGATTGAATTTAAGCAATCTGCTCTGACTGATAGCGGGGGCTCTTCCAATCAATCCTCATGCGTCCGGCACTCGGCCAATACATCATGTCCATTGGCTGTAAGTGGCAGCGTGCTGCGGATATATGTATCATTATAGCATCTATCGTATCAAGTCATCTGCAGTCGTGATACACTCAATTGCTCATCCTGATGTCACAACACCATGACTATCCGTAAAACATTGGACATCTTGACCTGCTTTGGAGGATGCTGGCTATGTCTACTGGCTGAGCTGCGAGAAGAGCAGAGGATGCAATCCTTCTGCACCGATTGCCACAGGAGTAGTTCAGTAACGGAACGGCTGTCTCAGTGCTGTAGTCTGCCGCGATTAACTTGGCGGTACCACAAAGTGATTTCGAATTCCGAGAGTGACAAGCTGCAGGGCACCTGTCGCATTTCTAGCTCTTCCGACAGCGTAATATCAAGCGGCCGGGACCGCTGTGATGTCACGGGAAGAAATATGGCAATGGGAGAGGGTGGTTCTTGAATCATCGCAGGGCACCTTGTTAAGTGAGTGATTCAGCTTTCAAATTTCATAGCGCGTTGGGCGACGTAGACGACTGCCGCTTAAATGTAATACTTATTGCACGCACTGCGATATCCTATGGAAACAGAAGATTAAACTACGAGTACATGTATCAGCACATCATTGAACTTGACTTGAATCTTTGTCTTTTATCTTATGGCCCTACAGGATCCCTCGCTTGCAGCAACGTTTACGAAACAGTGATACGGCGGGGTTGCTGCTCAGGGGCATCCTTGGAGAACGTGACAGTCAAAAGACCGTTCTCCATCTTGGCCTTCACATCCTCAAGCTACAGAACACCCTCATCAGCACGTCTCATCCAAATAAGCAACCAAAGTAGGGTAAGCTTACCTTCACGCCAGAAGGGAGCTGGAGCGTACGAGAGAATTTACCCTGGCGGCGCTCGCGGACAGCATATCCGGATTCTTCGCGAGACTCCGTCGTGTTGAACTCGCCCGAGACCACCAAGCGGTTCTGATGGACTTCGATGGAGACGTCCTCGGATTTCAGTCCGGGTAACTCGAAGGCCGCAGTGAAAGTGTTAGCGTCCTTGTTCTCGTAGAGGTCCATCCTAGAAGACGAATGTTAGATACTCCAGCTCGCGTTGCACACACTACTGTACGTACCTTGGACGGACAAGGGCTTGCCTATCGCTACTGGTATCTGTGGCAGCTGACGAAGGCAAGAAGCGAGCTGAAAAAGCGTCGTCGAAAAGACGATCGAACTCGGCGAAGGGGTCGTAGTAGAAGCGCGTAACAGAAGACATAGCTGCTCGTGAACTTATGGCTCGATTTCTGTGTGGACACGACTGTGTTGCACCTTCTTAAATACCCTTGTCTTGTCCATTATGTCGAGCATTCTGGAAGATGTCCATGATGCGGTGATGACCCCACACATTCGACGCGTTTCAGGCAAGTTCGAGTTGGCGTCGAGTTCCTAACTGGGAAGACAGGACTGTGTGCACTTGCTTGGTATTTTCCAGAAAAGGAAGCGCCCCTGAAACATTGGCTCTCATAAAATGCAAGATCCCCGACTACGCAACTACTACAACTGTATCCCGTGCATAGCTTGTGAATGCAGGGAAACTGGATCACTGTCCTTCATTTACCTCGTGATACTCTACAGTAAATCAGCGGCCGCAGCGTCGCGAACAGCGGCGAATATTCGAACAAGACAGTAAGACACAATGCGCTAGCAGTCAATCCTCCGCGCCATAACATCGCGCATCAACGGGATTCAATCATAGTCACCGATACTAATGTGAGTTTACATGATAGCGTTGGTACATGCGATAGAGTCACAGTTTTTCACAACATACGAAACATAGTACATTGACGTATCACTTCAGGCATATCGCGGAATGACATTCACGACTTCCGGCCAACAAAGCCACCAACATGAACGGTCTATCATCACGAAACTACACTAAGAAGGGTATTCCCTTAAATAATGAATGCTTTTTGAAGAACAGCACACAGACCTAGAAGGAGCCCTCCTTTCCCGCCTTGACCTCTGGCTGGGACAGATAGCCCTGAAGAGCAAAGCCATGCGTGCATTCCCCAAGTAGTAACTTAGGCAAAACACGCCTGTTTCGCCCAGTACTCCCTGAATCATTCGCAGTCTCGAAAACCAGCCGTTTGAGGACGCTTTGGGGTTGACACACTACTCTGCCGGATCCCGAGGTCTTGCATGGTGAAGACCAGAACGTCTGGTGCCGAGACTAATTCAGACAGATGTCAGCACAAACCGCAAATGCTGCAAGCAAGGTTAATGGCCGCCAACCGGCGGCATTTTCCGAGTATTTGTGTCAAAACTGAAAGCCACTTTTCAGCGATTTTCCGTGAGACACTTGTTACCAGGTCAGGACGAAATCCAAACCCAAATCGGCCCCAGATCGACCGTCGAACTCGATCTTGAACCACCCTGATGGTCAGAATTGAATGCCGAGGTGGCTGCAAGGTGACTAGAATTGCGCGAAATCACTACGAGTACTGTTTACGATCCCACCGAACAAAGTCGTCAAGAAACGAAAGCATAACCGCTCACGTCCCAGCAAATCCTCGTTCCTCAGTGGGAGGGGCATCTGCCCCAGGAGGCCAAGGCTTCAGAATCCGAGTCTATGCCCGACTGTATGACTTCCTGCTGGTCCATTTGAAACCATCGTGTTCTGTCGAGTCTTTGGGTGCCAAGACTAGAGCACGAGAGCCAACGTTGGAAACATTGAAGAGAGGCTATATGAGGTACAGCTCTCATATTTCGGCGGTAGCTGTTCACCACCGAGGACAATCTGTACTTTCCAAATTTCAACAGGGAAGCAAGTCATGAGGATGTCCGACGGTTCCTGTTGCGAGGCCATATACGCAGCGCAATTGTAACACCCCCACGTATGCGGCTCGGCTCTAGATCTTGGGATCGCCTCGTGGGCCTTATGGAAGCGTCCGCGAGCGTCGATGCGTTGCCTTCAGACACGCTGCATCCTGCTAGTCATTCCACTAAGCCCTCCACCCATACACCCCATCGTCCAACCTCCTCACTTAATCTCTATGGCCAAGTTTCAGTGGGAAAACCTCGAACAATTCATTAGCCTGACGAATCTACTGTCCCTACGCAATGGTGGACAACTTGGACCGGGAAATATGAACAGAGACGAAGGTGTCGAGGTTGACGACGACTTCGACCGAGGCAACTCGGATACTGGGGATAGCAAGGAAGATGAGCTCAAGCAACGCTTTCTGGACAGATTTGCGGAGATTATGTCGAGAGACAAGGGCGGGAAACACGTTTGTTGTGTAGCACTCCGGGAGTCGGGGGACCGACACCTTGACGAGGATGTCAACGTTTCCCTGATGGTTGCTCGTAATGATACCTTCAACGAGCAGGACACGAAATTCTGCGGGATTCTTGAAAGGCTACTTGCAGCCATTGGCGCCTCCGTGTACGGAGAGACGATTGGTATGTGCGTTGGTGTCCTTTGTAAAGAGGCTTAGCACTGATGACACGTGCGTCGTAGGTCTCCCTGTAATCAAAAAGGAACTTTGGGAAGAGTTAGTATGTTACAACCAACCTCGTCTGGGACTCTATGCGGATAGTCTGCGCGACAACTTGAAAGCATTCAAAGCCTCTGGATCCCTGGACAGCATCCCTCCCTACCGTGCCTCTTACTCACCCCAGAGCGGTGATTTGGATTTAAAAACTTTCTGTGACTGCACTAGTATTGGTCCTTACTCGGAGGCTACTCATGATGCCTACATGAAACTTGCCCAGGACCATGTCCGTAGTCTGGAGAGTATCCTGTGCACTGGCGACAGAGCCACCCAACGACGCCTTCTCGCTGAGCATACTCACTCCATCCGACATCTGGAATCCCTCAGGATATATGTCAATTCCTGCCCTAAAGTTTCTGTTGGGCGTAGGGTCCTCTCGGATATCCTCTTCTTGGGCCGTCTGAGGTCCTGCTACTATACACTTGTGGAAGGAGCGCTCAACATTCCAGGGTTCGCTCGGCTATCTATCGTTCTTGTGAAGAACCTTCCACCTCGCGTGTGCCCGGCTACTTTGCCCCCACTGGCAGATGCAATGAAATACTTGGGTCAGACCTTGAATCCGAGCTCGGTCAAGAGATTCATCAGCGCGAAGGCAAGCGTCATCAGTGCGGAACGAAACTTCAAGCAGATTCAAAACAATACCTCTCGTAAACATCTCCACACCCACGCGGAGCTTCAACTCGTTCTTCATATTACAAAGATGGCCGATATCAGAGCCATAAACGGGGAAATATACCCGTACATGGGATGCAGCAAGTTATCCTGCTTTCTCTGTTCAGCTTTCCTCGAGTCTTTTGATCATGGTGGCGTTACGTTCAGGACTCGGGGAAGTCACGGCAAGATCTACACCCTGTGGTCCATCCCAGATATGGATGGGCTTCGTGAGGACATGGTCACTGCCCTGCATTCCGCGTTGAAGAAGACGCGGAACCTCCTTGTTCGGGAAATGATCAAACCCATTACGACGGCCGCTCATACCTCCGAATCCACAGCTGGAGTTACGGACTATAGTCCCCAGTCATCTTTCGTCAATCAATATCACAAAACTCTGGCTGCCCAACGCGAATTCGATTCCTTGAGCGCGTATGTACCCAAGAATATGGTCGGGTGCGTGTTTCTATAGTGCAACCACACTCGAAATACCAACCGTGTTATGTGTAGGAAATTCGATCCAGTCGAAGAACTGGAAACCCACGATGTACCCGAAACTTTGGAGCGTACCAAAGCTCCAGAACTCTCCGGAGAGTGCGATAATTGCGAGCGTGAGACTTCGCGGAAATGCTCTAAGTGTCGTGGGCCGTGGTTATGCAGCGCACGCTGCGAGGATGAGTGGGACTATCATGGGCATACATTCAAGTGTGCCATAGGTCGGCCGCTCGATACTGCCGACTACCTTGTCCGCGCCTGCTGGACGGACTTCTTGGACGACCTTGATGAAGATACCAAGGAAGATTTTGGATTCCAAAAATTTGCGTCGGTCTATGATGTGCAGAGACTCTTTGGGTTGTACGTCGGCCTTACTCGTATGGGAGTTAGAAGCCGAGAATTACACAAGTGGCAAATCGAAGGCACCCTCGCAGAGAATATCATAGCAAAGTATGAAGCCATACCTGAACGCAGTCGTGGCGGGTACTATCCATGGTTCCGCAAGAACCTGCATGTTTTCCACTCTCAAAGTGGACCCCCCGACTTCTTAGCAGTTGCGAGGCCATATCTCGACCCGGAGGATAGAGAGAAGGAACCTCACCAACTGGTCCCAGAGGCGAAACGGAAGTCGCTCATCCTCTATGCTATTTTGTTGAACGGATACCACCCAAACCCCTCTATCCAGTCAGATACGATCTGCAAAGAGCTCTACTTCGAATTCGGCTTCGTAACTGGCTGCGGCCTTGAGGGCGAACGGGAGTTACCCTGGGTGTACAGGAGTCTCATCCCAAAATGCTCTTTTACAGAGTTCTGGACTGCATTTCAATCCAACAGTCTAGTTGCGTTGATGGATGCGAAAGGACTTGGTCCAATGCGCAAGGAAGTCCAGCATCTCGAGGCCTTCATGAAGATCGAAGACAACCATTGGTGCCCTACCGTATGGCACCTCAGACTCTTTGTTAACTCCGCGGACGTGGATCCTCCGCGATATGTCACTGTGGACTATGGATTCTTCAACTGCAAGACAGTTGAAGAGAAATTCTCTCTCAAAGGGGTATACAAGGAGCTCCTTGGGTCTGCAAGGGTCGACCCCATGGAACTGCACGCAGCTTGTATCAAGGGGAAACTATACGACTTCGTTCGTGGACATAAACCGAACCTTGAGCGGAGGTTCAAGAGGTTAATGACCACCACCTATCCACTCCCCTGCGATGTTGAATGGGCCGGCATGTGCGCGGAGCGTGTCGCGATCCATGGTTTGACGGCTGATGCCGCTCAAAATATGATATCTGCCTTGGGTCAACAAAATGTTCAAATTGTCCTCGCGAAGAAATGATGGTGGCTCGATGGCCTGGTTTGTCTCTGCCGTGTATGAACCATCAGGAAGTCCTACGAGGATTGGGGGTTGTGTCCCCTTACTATTCTATTGTCAACTGCTCCCATACATGTACTCCCATACGGTGACTGAGTGTAGTGAAGCGTGTCGAGTACTGATCTATAGCAGCGTGGTTGCATACCAGCGAAGTTAGGCACGGCCTACCCCACAAGCGCAACATACTTATAATTCTCACTCGCACACCTCCACAGCACGTGATGAGGGGTGGTCGCGAAGATCGGTTACTTTCTTTTCCCAGAGCTGGACGAGTAAATAAGAACTTTGTTTGGGGAACATCGGCGACAGTGCGGCATTTATTTTGGGCCCCTGCGGCATTTTCCAGGTTCGTTACTGAACTCCAACTTCCATTTGTGTTGATCGTCGATCATGTTGCGCGTCCAATGTCGCAAGCACGGAACAGTCACATTTCATTTGCATCCGACATCGTCATGGATGGAAGTACACAAAAATTACACAGTACATCAACTGCAAAGGCTTTTCTGAAGTCGTCGCTGCATCCTACATTTTCGTACACTCGCGATTCAGAGGGGAGGCATGTTGGATTTATGATATTGGGAAGTTTAGAAGGCTTCCTGGTCTTCGGCCTTCCACCCGTTCTGTAGAAATTAACACATGTTAGCCATAGTCGCAACCCAGCGCAGCGAACCAACCGGGAACAACGCGTTGTGAGCTTGCCAATCGAACAGCTGCACAGGGTGCTTCTTGTCATCTGTCTTCTCCGCAGCGGCCGACGTATACAGAGCGACTTCAGCAGGCACGACGGTTTCTGATGCTGATTGATCATCTGGCACCCTGGGAGCCTCTTTGCCGCCCTTGGCAGTCGCAAGAACCTTGCCCGCCGTATCTACCAGCTTACCCGAAAGACACTTGGTTATGTCCGCTGTGGAGGTTTCCAAGGTGGCATTGGTCCTGTCAATGCCACTCCTGACGATGATATCATTCACGAGCGAGAAAGGAAGCGGGATGGCCCCGCGGATGACTGAACCGCTAGCGCGGCGCTTAGCACAGGCCTTGCAAGGCGAATGGTCAGGCCGGGCGAACACAGAGACCGCGCCGATGAACTTAGACGTAGTACCGTGGTTGTAATGCAATTCGAAGTTGTATGATCTGTTGAAGGCGTGCTCTGGAAGTCGGACAACGACAATGAAAATACGGAAGTTCGGGATTTCCTTGAACAGCTCAGGAAGTCCAGCTTCCCTTGAAGAGCGGACGGGAACGTGGCTCCACGATGCCTTGTTTGTCTTCGTTGCTGCAGTTGCGGGATTATAGCCGTAGTAGTCGTAAATCCTGGTCCGAGCAGCACGACGTTCCGCTGCAGTAGCCGGCTGGTCAACCTTGATTCCCAGGAATTCATCGTAAGAATAGTCTACATCAGAGAAATTAATAAAACTCCATGAAATACGTGGGAACGAGGGGAAGACTCACACTTAGGATATGAATCTGCGTCCAAGAAACGGGTCTGTTCGGAGTTCCAGTACTGTCCGTTCTCCAGCCTGAACGGGTACAAGGCACCACGAGCGCCGGTAGGAAGAATTTGCTCGTTGTATACTTGGGCGTAAGTCCCGCGTTCCTAAGAAATCTAAGATCTCTGTAAAGCTTCATAGCACTGCACCCACCTGAGTCCATACGGCGGGTCTGTTAGTTCTGGGGTCTATGTAGCCGTCGCCCATCCAATAGTCTCTGTAGCACCACTCCCACAGCGCGACTGGGTCAGATGGTATCAATAACTTGCGTATGTTCGGATATTGGGCACTCACTAATCCTGTCAACATTACTGTGATGTACTGATAGGTGGTCAGATAGATGATTGACTCAGCAAGCCGCAGACGTACAGAAGAAGAATGGATCGAAAGCAGCCTACGCAATAGCGAGGTCAGCGACGACGAAGCATACAAAAGTTGGGACTTACATAATCTGGGGTAGCCTGGAGGGGTCAATATGTTTATGAGCGAGGTACCCGAAGTAGAAGAATAAATATGCAGACCATGTGTCCATTTCCACCCTATAGCGCGAGTCAGCGACATTGAATTCCGCACAGAACAAGAAACGTACAACAGCACCATGGATGAGGCCATGTATACCTTCCAGAGAGCCGGTGTTGCGTAGGTTAAGATCCGAGCGAGATTCTTGTACCGTGTTCGAAAACTCGTCCCATCTGTTGTACCAACGGTGCGTGAGAATCTCGGTCAACACTACACAGGTTAGGTTTCGTACGTGCGTGCAGGGTCTTGGCCGTCCGGGACGTTGAACAGAAGTGCCAACTGCCTACGTACATTCTCCGCCCTATCACCGATCATCGCTCTGTAAATGCTCGATCAATTCATGTCCCCTAGTGCGACGGAAGAAATCTACAGACGCTTGCAGAGCTTCATTGTTAGTACTTCCATTAGGGTCGCTTGGGGAATGACGGAAGCTTCGCGTCCACTGGGAAAAGTACGCGGTGCCCTCCTGCAAAAAGCGGGCGTTGAATATCGACGAAGAGAGAGGTTATACTACTGTCACAAACTCACCCTCGTCTCCTCGTCTGCGAAGTCAGGAGGGATGCCACCTTGGTAAACGTAGAACGATAACGGATTGCGAACGGTTGCGGTTTGACTCCCCGGAAGTAAGATGTCTACTGTGTCGTTAACAATAACAGGGGGAAACCCTTCTGTAACAACTTTAGGCGCAGCCCAGTCCCAGTATCTGTCCGGAAAGATGATTAGCTCATGGATTGCAAAGCTACGCAATAAGACGCACGGGAAGCGCAGTTTCGCGGCCTCTGGGACCCATAGACCAACTTCTTTGGGGTTCTCCCTTTCAATATCCGCCGCGAGGCGATCAGCAACATCGCCTATTGCTTGCTAAGTTGACTTGTCAGTTCATAGAAGCGACGTACGCATACAATCGACGCACCTCGACTAACATCACGTATGGGCGATGCCAAGTAGGGAACGACACTGATCCATGGCTTGCAAAAAGTAGTTCAGCAACAGGGGTATACATAAGTGCATGATACACACTTGCAGTAACCTGACAGACGGCGAATTCAGCGTACGCAAAGCTCTCTTAGGCAGTAAGACCTACCACCAAACCTTGAAGGAATCGGTAAAGTGTCCTTCGGGTCGGCGGGGTCATAGTCCGCAACTTTTGACTCCGGCATCTTTCGGTCACCAGCGTACTCTCGGTATGGTTTACCATGAATGCCAGCCATTTCCATATAGCTGGCCGCAGGTGGCACGGGTTGGGTGCCTGCGTCACGGAGATTATGAATGCCCTGAATGGCGGCATAACCGAGGATGAAGAGCGTGAATTGACGCCGGTGGTTCTGCTGCATGTCCTCGACGGAGATGCGGTCAAACACAGCCCCGGTGCTCTTGCGGCCAACCACAGGGTAATAGTATATGGGGCCTATGTCAGTCATAGTTGGATCTAGTTGGCGTCTGAAGTGCTGTTTCTGCGTCAGTGAGGTGATGGGGCGAGAATGGACAGAGGTGACAGAATCTTTATACCTTTGCAAAGTCCCGTTACGGTCGACAGACACGGCCTTTTGGGAACATGCAAATGCCGGTCCCCTCTCAGAATCAACGTACATACCGGTTACGAGCTGTCCATCACGCCGCTGCTGCTGCATGCTTGAGAAGGAAGCAATCACGGTGTGCATTAGTCCTTAGGGGGCCCATCAGACACTCGTAGATGCTGTCACTGATATGAGAAATGAAGACGGAAAAGGTAGGTACAACCCCACACCGTGATGTGGGTCGAGGTCTTCAATACAGAACAACGAGGCATTTCCTTGCGCCGGACCGTGAAGTGAAGTCGACGTCAGGGCTGTTCGGCTGCCACAAAACCTTGATATGCTCGTCAGTATACGGGAACACCTGACCACACCACGGCCGATCCAGAGAACCAGGATACCGGTTGCTCGGCACCAACGGTGGTCCGGTGTCGGGTATAGTATTTGGAGAGAAACTATCACATACTTACCGATCGTACCATAAACCCTCCAGTGCAAACAAGAACTGGGATCATGCACGGGCAGTGTGTGATCGAGAGTGCGCCCACCTAACGAAGGCCAGAGCAGATATGAAGTATTGCGCTTGCTCGTAATCGGAGTTCGTAACTTACTGTGATGCCCGTCCTGAAAAGCCTCCGTTTTCTGCTCGGGGAAGCCCTAACTCCTGAACCGTCTCAGTTTGGATCCTAATACTCGGGTCAGAAATCAGGACGTCGTCGACAACGCGCTCTCTGACGATGGCCACAGGGTAACAAGAGGTACATAATACCCCGCAACCGAATACCGAGGTCGCAAGCGACTAACACCGGAATGATTGAATTCGAGGCAAGCTGCGACTTCCTAAATGCCTCAGAAGCACAGTTATTGAAGCACGGTCATTACAAGTGATCATCGCAGTTTACCCGTCGAGACAGCAGGTGGCCACGAGTTCTTTTTTCTTTGCTGAACACGTCCTCTCTCATCCATCAGTTGCCATCATTTGTGATTCCATATGCGAGCTGCACCTCATTGTTGCGTTGACTCTATGCTTCGCATCCGTGTGTCGAACTGTGCAGCTACACCGACTCCGTGAGGCATATAAACAAAACACTCTGTGTTCAGGATATCTGTGAAGGTCTTTTCTCTCCTTTCCTCTCCTTCGCATCCACGGGGTCTTCCCTTGTTTCCAAGTTCACTGCTTTCTCTTCAGACCAAACGTTTCGTTCGCATCGCTCCTGAATCTGAGCCTTGTCAACGCACTGTACTTCCCGTTTGGTGGGGCTGTGTTGCGTGTTAATGTAGAGTTTGATGTGGATATAGGTCATGGGGAAACGGGCATGACAAAGGTTGAAGCTCTACATTGCGCCGTCTGTTCCAGAATTGCAAGGAAACGATGGAAAGACCACTCGTTCTTGCGCAAACACCGTTGCGGGTCTCCCGACAGTTCTTAAGCTTCTTCCCCTCCCGCGAATCCTTCCGTCTTTCCCCCTACTCATCTCCAGCTGACTCTTCACAGAAGCTCGCCAGTGGAGACCGTAGAACTGATGCTGTGTGCATCATACCTGTACAGGAACCTTGGGAAGAGTCGGCATGTTATAACCAACCTCGAATCGATATCATCCATTCCCCACATGAGATCACTCCTCATTTCTGCTCGATTTCCGTGACGCACAACCTCCCAAGGGTCATCCTGCTCTTGGGCGGTTCACTTGGCTATCAATAGTTCTCGTGGAGAACCTCGGATCTCGTGTCCTTCCTTCCACTCGAATAACCCACTTTGGTGGATGTGATGCAGCATCTCGGTCATACCTTGGATACGACCGCCGTCAAGAAATTCGCCAGCAAAAAATGGAGTGTTATCAAGTTTGATCAACTCCAAAGCAAGGTGTTTCAGAAGCCTCTCCGCACTCATGCCGAACTCCAGCTTATCCTTTCACATCACAATGACTGCGTACGGTGAAGTCTTCAAGTTGCTTTCTTTGTGCTGCTTATGTCCAGTGCTTTGATCCAGATCGCGTTACATTGAGATCGCGTGGGAGTCACAGAAAGATCTATGCTCGATGGTCCAACCCAGAAACGAATGAAATGGAAGATGACATGGTCCCGGCCCTTGATTCTGCGTCGGAGTGGATGCAAAGCTTCCTACTTGGCGAGTTCATGCAGAAGCCTGTCGTATACTGATCTTCCCACACCATCTGCTGATGCCACAGATGATGCGGATGATGCCTAGCCATCGTGTTGTTAGTCTTACCTATTTAGCCGCATTCGCGGGTAGGGGTATACACCTTGTGACTCGGTGTCATATGTGCATGAAAATAGATGTTTGGAGCGATCGAGAGACTGAAGACGATCCCATCTCCGGAAGACCTCACGAGGAATAGTCTTGCCAGGACAAAATAGTACCAATGGCAGCATAACAGCGAGGAAGAGTACATACATGGGTTTGGATGGCACTCGCCCACCCCTGGGGTGCCGCAAAGGTATTGGGTCCACTTCAAAGCACTAATTTTATAATCTTTGGAATTTTCATTGATTACAGTGGTTGCAGCGCTCACTGCTTCACTCTGGCACCCAGATACTTACTTCACTGTCTTTCAATACAATTTGAGCACTGTGTACTCGTGCTTGCGAGCGGAAATATGACATGTGGGCTTCCGAAGCAGCTCAAGAGACGAGATGATAAGCCGAGTACCCTCAATCGAATATTCCCTCTGTTGAGAGAATGTGTTTGGCCTGGGGGAGACAAAGTTGTGGACCAAACTCGACTGTACTCGTGAGGCAATTTGCGGAAAGCTTCGCGTACGTGTCGTTTTTACGTTCCCAGTGATACTTATAGGTGCACTGACACATTTATGATTCCGAAATCGCATCCGCGGCAAAGATGGGACTAGCACCGAATATTCATTTTGATATAGGCCCCGTAAACGTAACCCCAGGCGCAGTAATTATGGACCGTTCTTGACTCGTGTTCAGACTATTGCATTCCGTTCTACCAGCCCAGGCAGGCCAGGCCGGGTTGTCCGTTTGAGATCAACCTTTTCGGCGGAGGTCTCATCGACACTCACAGCAATGGGAAGAGTTGGATGACGGGATAGTTTGCACAGATACGCAATGATCGAATGCTCCTACCTGGGGGCCTGTGGTAACTGGCATGATTACAGTCCCACCTGTGGACTGCCCGTTGGGTGGGTGATGGTGCTACCGGTGATGTCGTTCTTAGCCTGCTGGGATTTTCAATGTGGATCGTTGCCTTGTCCTTTGACTCCAGCAGAAGGCCAGCGACGATTCGTCAGTCCCATAACCTCGCACTGAGGCTAATGTCCACGCCGATGATCCATACTGATTGATTATGTATGCCCGTGACGAGCCTTCATCCGTGGTCCAGTAAGATCACCTCGACCTTGCGGATATTATGGAGAAGGAGCCCCACCAGTTAGTCCCAGAAGCGAAATGCAAGTCGTTCATGTTCTATGCTCTGCTGTTGAATGGATACGGGATACCACCCAGATCCTTCTGTCGAGTTTGATGTGGTCTCCAAAGCCCTCCATTTCCAACTCGGGAAGTGGCGGCGCGAAACCGTATTTACAAGTACTTGGCATGTTCTCTACCAAGCGAGTACAAGTGTACTAAGCACACGAAACAGAAGCCAGTAAACCGCAGAGAACAGTCCGTAGCCAAACGGAGAGAGCCAAGTAACCAAAGGCGACCTCAGTGAACAAGTCCATATCAAACAACCCGTTCAGACAGCAAATGCCTTCGGTTGTTTTTCTTGGTTGAACGTGTTATCTCTTTCTCACCGTCGGACAGCGCCAACTCGAGTCACTGCAACGTGCACGCGATGCTTCGTGCCCGTGTGGTTACATGAACTCTACGTACACGCGTACGTGCGTCTCACCCTATGTCTGCGACGAACTCTTTTTTTTGCATCCTCAGAGTCCTCCCTTGTCTCTGAGTCGCTGGCTTTTCTTCTGGACCAAACATTTTATTTGAAACGTTTCTGAACTCGTTCTTCGTTTGTTGGAGCTGCTTTGCATATTAACGAGGTTCATCGGCGAGGAATGAAATGCGGAAGGGTAAGGATATATAGTGCAGCTTCCACTCCAGTACGCTAAGAAAACTCACGTACTCACTTCCCCAGAACCACCGGTTCTTCTTCCCCGCTGGGTAATACGCCAAACGTCACATCGGACGTATGGGGGTCCTACTACTAGTTACAGTAGTACTTGACGAAAAGGCGATCAATCCCAAACCCCGTTCTGCTCCCATATGTATCCTGCCCTCGATCTCTGCCGAGGGCCGCATACATTACATATCCTCGACGCTTTCCCTTCCTACTCGCCATTTTCCTCCCCGCTCCACCCAGCCAGTATGGCCACGTTTTGGTTGGACAACCCTGAACAATTCATTAGCCTAGTTAACTTGCTCTTTCTCCGTCACAGGGACGAACTCCAAGGTGGAGAAGAAGAGGAGCTTGACGACAACGACGTCTGTGGGGATGACTTGACCGTTGGGGGTGGCGAGGAAGGTGAATTCAAGCAGCGTTTTCTGGACAGGTTTGCAGAGATGATGTCGAGAGAGAAGGGTGGAAAACGTGCCTGCTGTGTGGCACTCCGCGAGTCCAGAGACCAACGCCTCGACCAGGGTGTCAAGGTTTCCTTGATTGTTGCACGTAATGCTGAATTCAAGAATGTAGACGAGAAGTTCCGCTGCAGGCTCGAAAGGCTGCTTGCCGCTATTGATGTGTCGGTTTACAATGGGTCAAACGGTTTGTCCATTCTTCCCTGAGCCCAGATCGGACTTGACGATACATGTATCCTAGACATATCTGTGCTCAAGGCTGAGCTTTGGGAGGAATTATTATGCTACAACCAGCCTCGCCTCGAACGTTATGCAGATAGCTTGCGCGTCAACTTGGAGGCATTCAAAGCTGCCGGCTCCCTGGACTGCATTCCTCCTTATCATGCCCCTCAGCTACCACGGAATGATGATTCTGAACACAAAACTTTCTGTGACGACTATTTTATCGGTCCTTACTCAAAGGCTACCCACGTTGACTACATGAAGCTTGCACAGAAGTGTATCGTCGAACTCGACGCTATTCTTCACACTAGCGACGGAGCCACCCGGCGGCGTCTCCTCGCTGAGCATGCCTATTCCATCCGTCATATGAAATCTCTCCGAATATTGATCAATTCGTTCCCCGAAGTTTCCGTTAGGCATAGGTTCCTCTCTGACATCCTTTCCTCGGGCCGTCTGAGGCTTTGCTATCATACACTCATGGAAGGAGCGCTCAGTATTCCAGGATTTGCCCATCTATCCCTCATCTTTGTGAAGAACTCCCCACGCCGTGTCTGTCCAGCTACTTTGCCGCCTTTGGAGGATGTGATGCCATTATCGGGGCTAGTCTTGAATGCAACCTCTGTTTATTATTTCATCAGCGAAAAGTTAGATGTCATTGGCGCAAAACGTGCTTTCAGACAGCTTCAGAGTGGCATCTCCCGGCAACATCTCCCAACTCATGTGGAGCTTCAGCTCATCTTTCATATCATACGGACGATGGATAGCCGAACTGTGGAGAAGGAAGTATACCCTTATATTGGATGCAGCAAGCCATCTTGCTTTCTCTGCTCGGCTTTCCTCAACTCTCTTGATCGCAATGGCATTGCGTTCAAGACTCGGGGAACTCATGGCAAGATTTGTGCACCATGGTCAATCCCGGACATAGATGGGCTTTCTGCGAATATGGTTACTGTCCTCCGTTCCGTAGTGAATGAGATACAGTACCTCCTAGTTCGCGAGGTTGTGAAGCCCATCACCATAACTTCTCATCATGTCGAATTCTGGCTCCACCGGAACTTGCAAACCTTATATTTGCCAGGTGGACCTCCCGAATTCCTAGCGGTGGCCAGGCCATACCTCAGCCCAGCAGATCGAGACAAGGAGCCACACCAGTTAGTCCCAGAAGCGAAATGCAAGTCGTTCATGCTCTATGCTCTGCTGTTGAATGGATGCCGCTTAAATCCCTCCATCCAGTTCGATGCGATTTCCAAAGACCTCTACTTCGACTTCGGCTTCGTAACTGGATGCGGCTCCAAGGAAGAGCAAATCTTATATTCGGTGTATAGGAGTCTCATCTCCAAATGCTCTTTTAGAGAATTCTGGACTGCCTTCCAAACCAACACTCTCGTCGCGTTGATGGACGCCAAGGGACTTGGTCCGATGCACAAGGGAGTCCGGCATTTCGAGGGCTTCATGACGACTGGACGCAACCACTGGTGTCCTACTGTATGGCTCCTCAAAACCTTCGTTAATTTCCCTGACATGGTCGCTCCGCTATCTGTCACTGTGGACTATGGGTTCTTCAACTGCAAGACGCCTGAAGAGGTACTATCTCTGAAAGAGGTATACAGAGATCTTCTCCAGTATCCAGTGGTCGACCCCATGGAATTGCATGCGTACTGTACCAGGGGTAAGCTGTATGATTTCGCTTGTGCATATAAGCCATACCTTCAGTCGAGGTTCAAGAGGTTGATGACCAACATATACCCACTGTATAACAATACTAGGTGGGTAGGTGCATCTCCGAGTTATCTTTGGTATTTTGTTCTGTTCTTTTTCCTCTCGATTCCAGCTATGTACCTTTCGGGTCGAGTGCCATACCCCATGTGGACCTAGTCAATAGCTGCTCTTCTGTGTATCACTATCCTAGGAGTGCAAAATGGATGTCGAGGAGTTCCAGTATATAGTCTCGGTTATTTGACTAGTGTGATAGCTGCCCTCTGTGACAACACATGTCCAACCCCATGATCATGTCTATGTTATGGCCCTAAACTGAATGTCTCGGGCTCGCAGTAGTGCTGGGGTCATCGTGGGAACTTGGATTGTTGAGACTATCGAGAGTAGCTTATGCAGCAGTCTCTTATATGCGGCTGTAGGTGTCCACAGTGGTGGGTCAAATTTTATGTAGTTTACGCAGCTTTAAGAGATACTTCGAGGATCACGAACGCGTCGCACTAGCCCTTTCCGACATACCGTTGTTTCTCGTACTCCCTCCAGAGCGACTTCATGATAGTCTTGCCGCCGGAATCAAGTGCAGAGACCATCAAGGCGTCTCTGTTGTACTCGCCCAGCATTTCACACAGCGAGAACAACCCAGGCTCGAGTTCCCGCCGCATTTCCGGTGTCAGGATGCACAGCGGGTCGTTCATAGAGTCGATGTATGCCAGCAGGACGTGTCCTACGTGCTTCGCGAAAGGCTTTGCAAGAGATTCGGTTTTCTGTGTTTCGGCGGCAACCGCGGTGTGTTGTTGGGTCGTGTGCGTACGAGGTACAGTTTTAATGGTAAGTGCGGTGAGAAGTCGACTGAGAACACGGCTTTCGGGAACGCCGAACGGCTGAGAGGGTGAAACCCAAGACGGAAGCGTTCCAGCGACGAGCTTACTCTGCTTAGCTCCTAGTTGGGGACGCACGCGCCTCGTTATCAACAGTAGTCGATGCAGGACGAAGGCTAGGTGCGGGAGCGTATGTATAACAATGTCGCGCCGCAGACGCACGAGAGAGCCTGCTATGGAAACGATACAATGAAAAATGGCAAAGGAGGTGGCGGGATCGTGGTCGGTGGTCCCCGATAGTATTTTACAGAGCAAAGACCAAATGCTCCCGAGGTCAATTGAACGAATGGCGGCCGGCTGTGGTAACGAGATCAGCCGAAAAGACCAGGTACATAAAACACCGCACCCACTCTGTCAGAACAGTGTTTTGCGATTAGTTCTAGGTAACATTCTTTCAATTCCGATGGACCTTCGTATAGATGAGGCCGACCGGTGAATGCGTCGAGGCAGCGCGTTACGAAGGTTTGGACCACCTTGAGGGTTCCTGTGGCGAACTCGCTACTGAACCCCACTACCTATCATAAGAGGAGACTTGCACAGACCTTGGGGCGTATCGCGCAGTAGGATTGTCGAGAGGTGTATCAAGCCTTTACAGCGACCTGCCGGAAGGCGAGAGTCTTCAATTCCTTCTGCTATCACGCTGAGTAGGCCAGCAAAATGTTCTACGGACAGTTCTCCCGCGGCTTTGACCACTTGCATTTCGAGCGCGTTGCGCACTATAGCAACGGCGTAAGACAGTAAGCCGCCACTGACGTCGAACGCGTTTTTACCTTCCACTCCAGTGCCATATATTGAATACAGTCCTGCGATCGTTTCAAAGTATTTCAGGTTCGAACTATCGGGGAGACACCGGAGCTCCTCAAAGAGCAGAGCAAGGACACTGGGACAGGTCTTGACATGTTCCCTACACACCAGTGGCGAGGGACTGTGCAGTGCACTTCGCATAACCAGAGTCGCTAACTTGACGCCTATTGGCGGAACCCTATTCGTTACTGCAGAAGTTTGAGCAAGTATACCTGCGGCTAACGAGTAAGCCCACATACCGTCAATCCCTAGCCACCGAGCAAACGATAATGCATAAGAGCGAGCTTGGACGTGCTCGTTCAACCCGGGCGCGTTGTCAGTTCCGAGTTCTTCCCCTTCTAAAAGAACAGGTGCAAAGGAATTGTACAGTGTTTTCAGCGACGATACAATGACTGTTGCAAGGCTACACCGCTACGTCAGAAGCCAAAGTGGAGAAGCTTTCCGAAATGTAGATTTCACCTTCCTGGGGAATGGTGTTCCCTTAGACATTCGACGAGTCGGAACACAACAGATCGGATAAGCTCGCATTTCCGTCGTCCCGGCAAGAATATATCAGGGAATGGCTCAGCAGTTAGAAGACGGCTTAATATGTGGATCAATTCCGCCACCGCCTCTGGATCCTGGGCACGAAGGAGAGTACTAGAAAGACCGGTAACCACACCACGCCGGAAATGCGCGATGGGAGACTTACGACAGCTGAAACGAAACAAGATTCAACGTCTCCTTTGTAATTGCGTCCGACGACAGGGCTGAACTTAGTGATGGCTGGAGTAGATGTTCGACGTATGCACGAGATGTCTAATCATGTTCAATAACCGAGGCAGATTCCCGAAGATGACGTTCAACTCACGGCGTAATCCAACCCGTTCATAAACTGGCCCATACGATACAGGAAAGCGCGGAATACCGTGAGATGGTGAACGCAGAGTTCTCTGAACGTTCGGTTTCCGGAACCGCTTTCCTTGTCCGTGTCCATATCCAATCCACTATCGACTGTTTGCGGTAAATCAACCGCCCCGCTGCCATTTGTGCCCTGAAGGGCCAAGCATATTGCAACGTCACCACCAACCGCCCGCTTTACAAGTTCCGCACGAGAGGTCCGGGTGAAGTACTCGGGAGGGACATACATCAGCAGGGCGTATACTGCACTTGCACGTACGAGCTCAAATTTGTCGGGTCTGCTTGTCCCCGTAGATCCAGAGAGGAGACAGAATGAAGACAGATAAGCCGTCCGTTTCAGTGCGAATGTCAGGAAGGCACCTTCAGAATCAAAGGATGAACGTTGGAAAGACTTGGATGGAACTGCCAACACATTCGGGACGCACCTCGCATGTTCCGGAGCTCCCAGAATTGTGCATTCCTCAGAGCAAGGATAAGGACGTTGTAGGGAGAGATGTCACGGTGCGAGCTAGGTTGACCATCGAATTCGTCGGTGGTCTCGGATGAAGGTTCTAGGGGGATGGACAATAGAAGGGAGGCGAATTTCAGGAGCACCTCTTCGGGGGCGACTGTGCTAAAAATATTACGAAGAGCGACGTTTCTGATGAAAACGAGTCTGGACTAATCGAAGGAACTCACTCGATGACACCTATCCACCGATCAACCAATACATAAAGTAGGACAACACCTAGGTTTTCCCGCGTAAGCGCTGCTGAAGAACCGCACCATCGACTTTTTGGGGAGAAGTTGCGAGTTAAAATTTCGATGCTCGTCTGGATAATTGTGCCGGCCTGAGAATGTTGAAAGCCGCGCGTTTGGGAAACTTGCGCGAAGAGCGTCCGTATCTGTACATGTATACATGCAACCGGCGCAGGGGGAAACAATGGTCGTACGCACGATTTCCGGTACTAGTTCTGTTGCTGTGCTTTCGTTCCTGACAACACGCAGCAACTCCTCAACCTCATCACCTCCCAAGGCGTCCCTTTGGCCCAGCGTTGCAGGCGTTGGCGAGCTGTCAATTCGCATAAACCGAGCACGGACATCGTATAAAAATCGGAGCGCTGCAGAAGCGGCGACCTCATCGGTGCCTAGCCTCTCATCGCCGTCCGGATCCTCTTCCTCCCCTCCACGTTTCCGCTTCTTGCGCTTCTTCACCTTGCCGTCGTCCTCGTTTTGAGGGACTACCTTTTGCCGCTCACCTCGTCCGCGTCTTATACATTCCCAGACGATTTCCCACCCCAATTTCCCGACTTCGTCCCACGCGACTCCTGAATGTTGAGCGTCATGCACGTACGCGTATAATGGTGAGAGACTCGCGAGAACGGTGCCGGAGACTCGGGCAACAAGGGAAAATGCGGCCGCTAACGAGTGACACTTCGACCCCTTCGTGCCATCAATATCAGTGTGTTCTTCCGCCGGTATCTCCTCGTCGCAGGTTTTTCGTCTCTTTCCGATGCGTCGATTTGAATCTCTTTCGGTAGCGTATACTTTCCACGCACTCCTGAGTTTTTCTAAAACGGCCGGTCCCAATTCTGTGGACTGTGTGGGCGTCAGAGCCACGCGCAGAACTCTAGCAAGCGACGAGAGATGCGACGAAAGTGGGCTAAACATGACGTCATGTGCGGGTACAGGAAGAGAGTGCGAAGGGACCGAGTCGGGCAGGGTGAATGAAGACAGCGCAGTAAGAAGGGCGAGGATGTACGCGTGTACCGTGCGGATCTTGGCGTGATAGTCGAGAAGGTCGGAGAGCAATCGTTGTACGGCTTCCGTTGGTCGTACGGAGAGCGGGCGCGGCAACTAGAAAGACGTTAACCTGTGTGACACACTACAACGAAAAACAAGTAAATAATACTCACGGTGACAACTGCACACAACGTCCTATGCAATTCGTCTCCTACCAACTCATAATCGATTCTTGTGAGCATGTCGAGAGTATCCACTGTCAGAGGTACAATGGACATGTCATTTGAATCCGAAGCTCGACCCGCGCTCTCTACCGTGGCCAATGCAAGCCCCCTCGCTGCAATCAAAGCAGATTCCGGGGCGCGATTGGCAGTCGTATTTTCATTTCCTGTCCTAACTGTGGAGCCCGGGGTGTACAAACGCTCGCTTTCGATGACGGCTAAGATCCCTACGAGCGCCGCCCATGCATCCGGCCTTTGTACTTCGGATTCCGTTGTCAATGCATCGCATAGTAAAGCTCTCCAACACGACTCCCAAACCTGCATCGCATCGGAACGTATGGCCTCGCGAGTGTCCAGTGTAGAAGAAGCCGACCCCGACGAAGAGGGAAAAAGCGTTGTCCTGCAGCGATTTACTGCACTAAGACGTGCAGAAAAGAGACATGGCAGGAGAGTGAGGCCAAAGTCTGCGCCCGCGCGCGAAAGCGCATCCAAGAACGCCTCGAGAGGCTGCTTAAGGCCCTCCACGGAGAATAGCGTATCGATACCTGCACGATAAAGCGTGTCGTGGAGTTGTTTAGGGGTTTTAGACGATGGGTCTTCTCGGCTTGACTGAGTGCCGAGGAGTTGGGGACTTGTAGAAGGCGAAAGGATACGAACCCAGTTGGGCAGGTGTATCGAAAGAAAGCTGGTATACAGCTGGTACGTATGTAAATTATCACGGAGAACAGGAATGGGGTATGAACTTTACCTTTTTCTTGTTCCCGAAATTCCCGAGTGCCTCCCTATATGAAGCGACTACCGTGGTACATATCCACGCCAAATCATCCTTGATACCTTACCTTGAGGGAGTGCACCTCTAAACGTAGTTGAAATCGCACTCACGTTCCAAGGTACACAAACGCCCAACACCGCAGCGAAGCATTCCATCAAACCATCCATTCCCACTCTTTTCTCAGCCAGCGGCCACAGTATCGCGAGCACAGCACGCGCAGGTGGATATACACCGCCGAGGTCGACGTCGCAGACATTTGAAAGGGTAATAAGTTCCTTGACCATGCTGGCAACGTTGGTGCGATGGAGTAGAGGAACTAACCAAGTCTTCAGCGGGCGAACGGAGGACGCGGAAGACGAGAGCGTCTGCTGCAATAAAGACCAGTATTTTGGATTGGAAATGGGGCCATGTCCACCGACTTTGTCGTCTCTGTAAACCCAGTAAGCCATAGCTATGAATATGATAGTGGATGACGCAGACCTCTTTCCGTCGCGCCCGAGAGCACTGAGTAACCATTCGACGAGAACTTCTGCCTTCTTCGCTGCACCAAACGACGTGTCTAACCAAGCCTCATTGGCGACGTCTATCTTCGGTGGGCCCTCCGGTGAGGGTGGGTCAGTGGGTGCTTTGAGGAGGCGGACGAGGGCGTGGATATTTCTCGGCGCGGTGTGCATTCAGTGATCGAGCTGATTTGCTGGTGGCAGTGCTGCTGTCGAAATGAAGTGACCCCCCGAAGTAGTAATGAACGTTATGTAAGCGAGAACATCGGAAGTGGACAGAGCAGCCAATCAGATTAAATCCCGGCGATGCGAGTTTTTCCCGCCTGCTCGTCCAACGCTTCGGCCGTATCTCCGTTCAACTTGTAAGTATCTACAGACGCTGGGATTTGCTCCTCAACGCGCCACCGTCACGCCATTTCAACGCCATTGAAGCTCGAGGGAGATAAGACAACTAGCCCTACCCGGGTCTCAAACATTCGCCACTCATGTCCGTTACTCAGCCATTGGCAGGCCAGAGTGTTTACGTTGTACCCTCCTTCACGCTAGAGTCCGGCACGGAGCTGAAGCAGGTCCCCGTAGCGTACAAGACTTGGGGTCAACTCAACGCAACACGAGATAATGTCATGATAATCTGTCATGCATTCACCGGCAGTGCAGACGTGGAAGACTGGTCAGTCCTCTACTCATTTCATAAGTTGGCCGCCGACCCCACTAACTAAGTACAGGTGGGGACCTCTCATGGGCCGAGGCAAAGCTTTCGACCCACAACGCTTTTTTGTTTTTTGTGCGAACGTCTTAGGCTCGCCATATGGAACCGCATCGCCTGTAACCGTAAACCCGGACACACAGAAACCATATGGTCCCGAGTTTCCACAAACGACCATCCGAGATGACGTTCGGTGAGTATCTTCTGCCAGGACACATCAGAACATTAACACCTTACTCAGATTGCATAAACTGGTGTTGGACCACTTGGGTATCACTGGAGTAGCAGTCGCTATCGGAGGGTCGATGGGAGGCATGGCCGTCTTGGAATGGCCGCTTTGCACTTCCCCAGGTTATGTCCGCCATATCATCCCTATCGCTACATCCGCCCGCCACTCTGCGTGGTGTATCAGCTGGGGCGAAACACAGCGACAGAGTATATACAGCGACCCTATGTACGAAGACGGTTACTATGACGCCCAACCATCCTCCGGACTCACTGCAGCACGTATGGCCGCTCTCCTCACATACCGTTCCCGCGACTCCTTTGAGAAACGATTCGGACGACGCCCACAAGTTCCGCCCGTCTCCAATCCGAGTGCGATCGCCCCCTCGCTATCACTCTCGGCTGTCGACGTCGCTCTCGCTGCTCACAATGAAGGTTGCCAGAAATCATCTCCCGCAAATTGCCAGTCCAAGACATCCGGCTCACAGAAATCGCAATCGAACGATACAGGAATGACATCCCCCGCTCCTCCCATTTTCTCTGCACAATCGTACCTTCGTTACCAAGGCGCGAAGTTCGTTGCCCGGTTCGACGCCAACTGCTATATTCATATCACCCGCAAGTTGGACACACACGATGTGGCGCGGGGACGCACTGTCCTCCCCGAAAATTCCGGTGGTGCGACACAAGCGACCGCACTTGCAGCTGTGCTCGCGACCCTTCCCCGTCGTGCATTGGTACTCAGTATAGAGACGGACGGTCTTTTCACGCCTAGCGAGCAGAAAGAACTGGCGACTCATATACCCGAAGCGGAACTTGTAGTCATTCCGTCCCCCGATGGGCACGACGGGTTCCTCCTCGAATTCGAACAGATAAATAAACATATACTTAGCTTCTTGAGGAGAGAATTCCCCGATTACTACCAGCAAGAAGCCTTAGGAGAGGTGGGGGTAGACGACTTCAAGGTGACCAAGACGAGCATGTTTGGAGAGGCAGAGGTCGATGTAACTAGATGGTAATAAGTCCCAGTCGACGATCGCCGGTACATGGAGAGGGGAAGAATAGCTAGGCGCTGGAGTAACTTCGATCCGGGAGACTTCTGCGGGAAAGTAGAATGTATTTCACTACTATGACCACCCGCGTAGTAGATCGCTTGTAGTACCGTCATATAAGTACACTTATAGCAGGGTTCCTATCGTGACACAATAGCACCCGTATTCCAACAATCCTCGGAAGGTATTTTCAGAATTGCTTTCGGGAAATTCACACAATCGAAAAAGCGTCAAATGGATTCCAATCGACAAGACAGTCAAATACACGCTGGCAAACTGTTAATAGTACGATCCGCCTCATCCACTTCCCCCGTATTGCGTAAGAGGAGACTTATAAAATGCATAAGTTAAATGGCACCGAGAAGACGGGTGGTGTACTGTACCTCAAAAGTTGCGCCTCTCAAGGGAGAGTGAAGATGACTTCGCTACCTTGATAGTGGAATGCGAAGGCATCGAAGGAATACTCCAGCACGACTTTCTTTCCGTCGAGTTTCAGCGTCAACGAGCCCCCGATGAAGGGCGGGTATCCGATGGTAAGGGTGACGCCATCGCGCAAGTTTCCAACTTTCTTGGTAAGCTGAACTTTTCCGACAAACGGGATCTTAGCATAGACTTCGATGACGGTCATGAGATCGTTCAGGTCGACGGTGATGTCAATCTACAAGCAATAGCCCATGAGCAGGGCAGTAACCTCGCAGCTACCTAAGGAAGCCTCACCTCGATGGGACCAATAACGATCTTGTGGGTTATAACGTTCGCGTCGTTGCTTTCGACAGCATAGACGAAAAGGTCACCGTGCTCTGTCTTGATGACCTTCACTTTGGACTCGAATTCCTGGATGGCGCCTGTTGGTATTAGAGACTCGTGGTCAGCTACAGCCCAGCCCGGCGAGCGAAACAACGACGCTCACGGATGATATCTAATGCACACGAAAAAAAAGTTGAGTGAAAATCCGCCTGTCTAATCCGAAGGACACTCACTTTCGCCAGAGACGATGGTGTCGTCGTTCAAGTCTTGGAACTTCTGGAAAGGGTGCTCAGCAAATGACGGCATTGTGCTTGTGTGCTGCTGGGCTGGTGCTGGTGCTGGTGCTGAGGGTAGACGACACTTTTCCATGTCACCTTTTATACGTGCGGGACATGCATCATCCCGCAGACCCGTTCCCAGGTACACGTCGAAACTGGGATCGTACTATGCAAAATGGCGGAGAGGTGGAATGTTAATGCTTGACGTCGGCATCGGACTATGGTCCTGGCCGTCCGAGCATGATGTCAATCCAAAGCATTGATGCTTGACACTGGTCATGGGTCGGACATAGATACGTGAGAGAGAAGGGGTCGAGGTGAAAATGTGTACATACATGATGTCGTGGGCCTGGATGGCGCCCATCGGGGTCTCAGCACATTCAGCAGGTACTGGTAGACTTACATCGAAGGGTTGTTTTCAGGGACCGGTGACCAGTGTTCCTGACATTGAACACGTACTGTAAGGCCCGCCGCGCACACGGTAATCCGGTGTGGACCATAGACATGGGCAGTGTAGTGCCGGACTGTTGAAATTACAACGACCTTCCGCTGGAGGTAGAGCGTAAGGCTACGACACGACCGGTGCCAGTATTTTACCATGCGCGAGGCATCAGGCTTCGGTGTCAACTACCACTAGTCTCCGAGCGGGAACATTCTCCCAGTAAGGAACACTTACGCATATGCGTACCTGTGTAGGCCTGGTACAGAGATTCGATCCCTTCCTTTGGCGTGGATGTCCTGTGATGGAATTTAGGTAGTTTCGTACTGGAAGCACGGTTGGTGGAACGGAATGCAATGGTTGGCACAGTGATAATCAGAGTTAAGCTTGTCATAGGCCTTTGCGTACAGAATCCGGGCCGGGCCGTCCGGCCCGCACGCAACCACAAATAACGCGGTCAAGGATTCGACAGACTGACGTGTATAACTTATCATCTCGAGGTCAAGTCTTCTCTGGGCTGCGCCACCACAAGCACGTACACCTGGAAAATTCTGCCTGAAAACACTAGCGTATAAAGCTCAATTTTTGTTGTCGTGGACGGTGAAGCACATATCAAGTATCTTGAAGTGCCAGAATGAAGCGGTGGGATCTTGGACTATTGCACTGAAGTAAAACTCCCAAGATCGTGACTCCACTGACTTCGAAGTGGTCTGGACGCCTCTGCAACGGCACCAGGGGCGAACGGGCGCCATCCAGGCCCGCTACATCAAGTATGTATGTACACTTTTTCATGTCAACCTCCTTCCCTCTCACGTCTCCGTGTCCGGCCCATAACCAGTTACCAGTGTCAAACATCAACGCTTTGGATTGACACCATGCTTGGACGGCCAGGACCATAGTCCGATGTCAACGCCAAGCGCTGACATTCTACCTTGTTCCATTTGCATGGTTCGATCCCTGTTTCGGCGTTGTACTTGGGAACGGGCCTGGAGGATGATTGGCCCACACGTATAAAAAGCGATTTGGGAAGGTGTCGTCTACCTTCAGCACCAGCACCAGCACCAGCACCAGCCCAGTAACACACAAGCACAATGCCGTCATTTGCTGAGCACCCTTTCCAGAAGTTCCAAGACTTGAACGACGACACCATCGTCTCTGGCGAAAGTGAGTGCCCTTGGGATTAGGCAGGCGGATTTTCACTCAACTTTTTTTTCGTGCACATTAGATCTCATCCGTGAGCATATTGTCATTCACTCGTCTGGTTGGGCTGCGGCTGACCTCGAGTCACTAATACCGAAGGCGCCATCCAAGAATTTGAGTCTAAAGTGAAGGTCATCAAGACAGAGACCGGTGACGCCTTCGTCTATGCTGTCGAAAGTAACGACAAGGATGTCAAGACCTTCAAGATTATCATTGGTCGTCTCGAAGTGAAGCTTTCTTGCGCCACTGCGATGTTGCTGTGCCGCTCATGGAATGTTGCGCGCAGATTGACGTCGCTATTAACCTGAAGACACTTGTGATCGTCATTGAAGTCTATATGTACTTCCCGCTCATCGGCAAGCTTCAAATTGCCAAGACTGCTGGAAATCTGCGCGATGGTGTCACACTTCCGATCACACTCCCGCCCGTCGTTAAGGGCTCGTTGACGCTGACGCTCGACGGAAAGGATCTCGTGGTGGAATATTGCGCTGATGTTCACGGACGGCACTATGAAGGCAGAATCGTTATCACTATCCTTTGAGAGATGGATTGTTTGAGGTATGGATTACAATCTGTCGTCCCGAAAGATATCTTACATTCGTACCGTTTAGTTTTTCTCTTACACAGTACAGGGCATGAGATGGATCGTTTAGTGTGCACCCGCCTACTTCATTTCAAGCCTTTTGACTGTGTCAATTTCTGAAGTTGTAGTTCTTGAATATCTTTTGGCATTTGCGGGAGAGCCCTGAGTATACTTTCCATGATAGGAACCGCGTTGTAAGTGTACGACCCTGCTGTGCCTTCGATCCAATTTTTTATTCTTCGTGCCCACCATGAGATGCTTGAACGAGTAGCAACTTGTGCGCACCCCATGTCAAATCTTTGATCATGCTAACAGTCACTTGACGATACATACTCCTATGCACGGGATACTAGTCCCAGGGAGTACTTCTTGGCCGAATGCGCGAATTCCAAGGACAGTAGTCTCATCACTCAAGTACTCGCCAGCGGCACATTGGCACGTTAATGCAGAAACCAAAAACAGTCCGTTGTGGATGAGCACCATCCCCATCCCTGATAGAGTGCGGCAGACGGCTAAGACCTGCAGCTGCCCAGGCGTACACCCGTCTGACACGAGTTCCTCAGCTCAAAACGCTAATAGTTTGCGGCAGGAATACAAAGTAATCGGACAGGGACTCACAATCGAAACATCGGAGACTTAGGCTGTCTTTCGTCAGTAGCGGATGAAGTGCGACTTAGTCGTGGATATTTGAGTCATATCCCCGCCAAAAAACTCATGGGGACTGGCATCTCGTCTAGCAACAATCCATAAGATGGCCCAGGTGAATAAGCCCAGCCGGAAAAAAGATGGGCTCAACCGGGAATTGAACCCGGGTCACGTACATCTTGGCCACAAACCTTGTGGCGGGTTTCCTCCCGAAGCACGTATCATGCTACTAGACCATTGAGCCATAATCAAGATCGATGGCATGCCGCTGTTCATTCGAACCACTGCAGAGCAACAAATTGGTTCGCGTCGTTCTGTACGCAATGGTGAAGTCACACGAGTATCTCTCGTATGGTCTCGTGTATTAGTACGTACCTTGTACCATCAGGGTATCTGATACGATACACCTGGCTGCAAAACGGAGGTCAAAGAGACGGACAATCGTCGTCCATTCATGGCGCAGGCGACATCTTGCCGCGGTTTGGAGAATGATTCTTGACGAGAACAATCCCGTCTTGGCTGTTCGGAGCGCCGCTGTGCACAGTATGTACTGCCGTGATTTACTAGCACTATACTACATGTTATTAGCTTGAATCAAAGCAACCGAGACTTGACTACAGCATGTCACGGATAGTTGCGTGACCTTCCTTCCCTTTGTGGTGTGCGTGGGTCACATCTGCTTGACCTGCCCCGAGTAATAAACTACAAGGGTAACAGCTACTCAGCCGTCGTCGCGAACAAGTATCCATACGCTAAGACGCCCCGCGAGCTACGGCGCTCGAAACACTCAAGGGTAATGGTGTTCTGTCCAAGTTGCTGGAGAATGGGCCCTGATTTTCTCTTCAGCGTCATCCTGTTGGGACAGCCCCGTCGATCAACAATTCTAATTTCCTCCGGCTCCGCATTCCTCGACACATACCACTATCGCTAACGACGGTGGCTTCGATCGTTTCAGCGCTACCATGTCTTCAATAAACGTTTCTCCAACGCCGACGCCCTTGACGAACTCTAATGGCGTACTCCCTCATGACATCCCTCCGGATGCAGCACCTCCTACATTTGACGTGTCAATCTTCAAATCCTATCTCCTCTCCCTTCTCCCCCCCGTACTTGGCGCCTCTCCAGAGGAACTCTTCTCCCTTTTTGACGACGAATTTGAGGAGAGGGTGACACGGTTCGCAGCAGATGGAGGAGGCGTGATCTACGTCGTAAAAATCAAGGAGGACTCAGAAGGTGAGACTAACCAAAGACCTGAATTTACCCGCGATTTAAGACGCGTAGCAGAGGACGCGCCACCGCGATGTTACTACCAACTAGCCTCACAACTCACGTATTCTCCATCGAATGTGATGGCACTGGCACTCATCAAGCGCGGTCACGCTCTTGATCCCTTGGCACCTCTCGCCACTCAATTGCACATCTTGAACCTCTTCGGTGGGGAAGAAACGCCTTATGAGTCCCTTCACGCAGTAGTGAGTTGTGGTGTGAAGCCATGGTTCGATGCGTTTGTTGGGGCTCGGGGCACTGGAAAGGAAGGCGACACCAAAATGGGTGTGTAAGACGTGGTCAAATCTCTTTCATTACTCAAATCGCGGTTCAGGCATACCTATGACGAAGAAGAAATTCGCTGAGCTTGAGTTATCGCTTCTGCATTTACAGCAGAACGTTGAGATACCAGAAACGCATCTCATCATACATCCTGTCATACAACGGGCCGTGGAACAGGTAACGTGCACCTTTTGCTAACGTCAACTCCTAATCGAACGGTATGTAGGCCCAGGCGGCCAACGTACGACCGAATATATCGTTCATTCCAGCACGACATCTTAATGACAGCACCTTCCTCAACAATCTGCACTCTCACGTGAATCAATGGATCAAATCCATCCAGGCAGTCACCAAACTCTCTCGAGACGTCTCGTCTGGCACTGCTTCGCAAGAGATCAACTTCTGGCTTAGTCTGGAACGGGCATTGGAAGGGATCGAAGCACAGCTAAGAAGCGAAGAGGTGAATATGGTTATGGAGTGTCTCCGCAATGCAAAACGATACCACGCAACCACAAGTTTCATCGCTGATACCGGTCTCAATTCTGCAATGGATTTGGGTGCGTGCACAATGTCGCTCTGATTTCTGACATCCCTTTATCTTCCATTAGTGCACAAATACAATCAACTGATGAAGGACTTTCCGCTGAACGAGCTCCTTTCCGCGACTGACTTGGATAAAATTCAGGAGTCGTTGGTTCTCATCTTCGGTCACATCAACCGCAAGCTTAAACTGTCACCGTATCCGATACGTCGTGCTCTTCCACTCGTTGAAGCGATATCGCGGGATTTCAACGATCAGCTCTTACGCGTACTCACCTCCCACCGACTCCCGTACACACCATACGAGACCTTCGATCGGCTTCTCTCACAGACTCTGAACATTTTCCGGACGTGGGATGATCTCATCAAAGAGTTCACGAATGTTGCTCGTGAAGTCACGCGTAAGCGATCAGAGAAATTCATCCCTATCAAGGTAGTACCTGCGCATGCGAAACTCCAGGAACGGGTACGCTATCTCCGAGATTGGAGAAAGCAGCATGAACAACTCGCGGTGATGACCGGGCCTACCAAAGGCTTGACGACTCTTGCGAAAGAAGTCGGGGGCATGGATATGGAAGAGGAAGTTAAGGAAGCGTATGAAGTGATAAAACGTATTGATGTTCTTGATGTGTCGGTTGGTATGTCACATGTCGGTTTCCCCATGTCGACTCAATACTCAACACGGATGTGCTATAGAGGGCACGGAGATATGGGTAGCCGCCGAGAACGCGTACAACGAACGGGTTGCGAGAGTGGAGAATCAGATCATTGCACGGCTACGTGACAGGCTCGGCACGGCTCGCAACGCAAACGAAATGTTCAGAGTATTCTCCAAGTTCAACGCCTTGTTTGTACGGCCGAAGGTGTGTTTTGATCCTGTGCGTTTAGGTTATTCCTCACCTCCCTCTTTGTTGTCTGCCTAGATTCGCGGTGCCATTCAAGAGTATCAAACGCAACTTATTGATTCGGTGAAAGAAGACATTAAGCGACTACATGACAAGGTAGCGCCCGTTTATTTCCCGATTTCTTTGTACTAACTCTTTCGCAGTTTAAAACTCAATATCGCTTTTCAGAAGCTTACCACATGTCACAAATGCGTGACCTTCCCCCTATCGCTGGTGCCATCATTTGGGCTCGTCAAATAGAGCGGCAACTTTTGGCCTACATGAAGCGAGTAGAGGACGTACTGGGCAAAGGGTGGGAGTTGTACGCAGAAGGGCAGAAACTCCAATCCGAGTCTGCAGCGTTCCGCAAGAAGCTTGACGTCCGACCCGTATACGATGCCTGGTTGCATGACATCAATCGGAGAGATATGGCCGTCAACGGACGCCTCTTCGAGATCGTGAGATTGCGCGGGGGCGGGTTCCAACTTGCGGTCAATTTCGACCCGCAGACGATCACATTGTTTAAGGAGGTGCGGAACTTGCTCTGGCTTGGGTTCCAAGTCCCGCACATGATCACAAACATGGCTAAAGACGCAAAACGGGTGTATCCGCATGCAGTTTCCTTGATGGAGACGGTAAGGACGTACGGTCAAACGCTGGACTTGGTGGAAAAGAATCAGGGAATCGAGTGGCTTGTCGCCGAGTACAGGAATGACGCGCAACGAATGGTTGCGAAGGGTACGTTTTTAACTCCCGCTCGTTCGCAAGGTGGGTCGTGAGTTGATCTGGCGCAACAGGCATGAATATCCGTTGGGACCACTTTGTTAACCACTACGATACCGCCCGTTTCGTATCAAGCGCGGATGGGCGGGACAACAGACATATCCAATTTGTCAGGGAGTTTGCCAGTGTAGTTTCTGTCCTACAGGACAAAACAAACAACGTGATCGATCTGTATCGAGACATTCTCCGTGCAGTCGAGGACCTCTCGACATGCGCGTATACCAATGAGGCGTTTTCGGAGTTATTGAGCAAGATACAAGCTGCGGTATAACCTCCCACTTCAGTGATTAATGAGCTATTCTTGACCTTGATTGTCCGGTAGATCGATCGCTTGAATTTGGAAGGTTACGCTAATCTGGAACATTGGGTGGCGGAGCTCGATAAGCGAATAGAAGGCATCCTGTTGCAACGGTTGGCGCATATCATTCAAGTCTGGTGCTCCGAATTCGACCGCGCAGACGATGATGGCCGGCGTGATGCTATGCCATTGCGTGACCCAACAAGCAAACGAAGAGCGGGCAAGGGCAGTCGAGAAGAGAAGGTCTGTAGGATGCTATTGACTGGTTAATCCATAAGCTCTGACACATCGGACTTGTGTCTAGTTCGTCGAAGGAAGTATTACCATCAAACCCATCGTGCATGAGATCCGGATACAGAACCAGGTCATTTTCTTGGATCCTCCAATAGAATATGCGCGTTCCACGTGGATCAAACAACTACATGATTGGCTCGGTGCGGTGTTATGATTATTACCACCTTCGTGCTGGAAGGGGTCACTGACCGTTCGTGTATAGGTGTTATCTGTCGACTTCGTCGCATCCAGAGTTCGCGGTATGAAATCGGGTTACAGATGCAGCACAACCTTGCATCAGAGACAACCTACACATCTCTAGTACGCAAATGGTCGTGGGTGCATGTATTTCTGGTAACTGACGTCTTGCAGCTCACACACTTCCCTGACAATACGCTCGAGCGACCATTTGCACTGATCGAGCTCAAGGTTCAGCAGCTGAAAGACTACGTCGCAAAATGGTTACAGTTCCAGTCCCTCTGGGACCTCGAGGCTGAATACGTCTTTAACCGCTTGGGCGATTCGCTAGCTCACTGGCAACAGCTTCTTACCGAGATCAAGAAAACGCGTTCGACGTTTGACACATCAGAGACGCAACGCAGTTTCGGCGTGTGTATTGTCGACTACGAGCAAGTGCAAGCCCGAGTCAACGCTAAGTACGACGCGTGGCAACGGGATATACTAAGTCGGTTCGGGGTGAAGCTCGGGAATGCGATGAAGGAGATGCATGCTGCGATCCTGAAAGCGAGGAATGAACTGGAGCACCACTCAATCGAGGGTCTTGTTGGCAGTGCAAGGAGGTTCTAGTAGGTACATACCGACATCAAAGTTTCTCGAATACCCTTTCTCTGTTTCTGATTCCAGTCCACTCTCATTCATTTCATTTGATCGTGATCGCTGGGTCGTTCGTCCGCTCTCTTTAATGTGGATTTCGATTTGCACGCTCTTTTCTCTGCTACTGTATCAGATAGGATATGCATAAATATACTTGTGTAATGGTGGCTGTCGATACGGTTGGCGCATTTTCTGGATCGTGGAAACTGGTTTGGTTGCTGATAATTTCAAGTACAGTTTCAACCAGAGAAGCTCGAACTCGAAGGCCACCACTCATTTCTTTGTGGCTCTCTTCGACCCTCCGTTCAGCCCAACCACGTTCCTCCAGGAACTGGAAATGGTTCGATGAGTATGACTTAGTTCGTCGAACTTGGTTTTGCGATTGCCGTCCGCTGACTGAATTGGATTGGATCGGAAAGCCGACTACACTACGAGGTAACTGAGGTACAAACTTATGTCAACACCTCACCGGCCTGAGAACTTCGATGCAAGAGAAAGAAGGAAAGTTCGTCTTACATCTTGCAGCGCTGCATGTTGTGAACGTTCTCATTGATGCATGTACTGTACATTACGGATACCTCGGTGTGCCACAACTGTTACTGGTGGCCTGGCCAGATGTTAACTGTATAGATACCATGTCTACTAATACTGCGCCGTCTCAGCAAGGGGTCCTCCAGGGACGCCTGCAGGAGGTTGCGGTAGAACCGGGGAAACAACAAGAGAAGAGTAGTAGTCCATCACATATAGTTCATATCAACCTTGTAGCCATTACCCATCGAAAAAACCGGATTCACGCATGAACGATACCCAACGCTGATCGAGTCCGGATTCTTGTGTAACGAGACCGAGCTGGGCAAGTTCGGGCGGGACAAGGGGTACAGTTTGCGGTTGGGGGGGATCCGAGTGCATGGGTTGATGCGGGCAAGGAGGTGGTTGTATTGCATGATGTAGGTGTGGTGGCGAATGCGTGGATGGATGAGATTGAGGCCAGCTTTGATGATGGTGCGCGCCGGCGCTAGCGAAGGGGTAATCATAATACGATACAGTCGACGACGCAGAAGAAGTCGGAGGACAATGCCCGTGTTGGTCGTACCGGTCGTGAGGCGGATGATACCCTTGAGGATAGGCCTGCGTGCAGGGAGCTGAGACATTGGCCATCGGGTACGGATCAGACAGCTCGCGCGACCATCCACCCGTGGATGATCCTGCAGCAACCTCACCATGTGCTGACGCTTCTGATGGAACATGGGGAGGAATTTGCAATGGAGCTGATAACTGTCTGAGCGTAGACTTTGATGGAGCATCTGAATAAAGCGTACAATCCCAAATTGACATATCTTGTGTTTTGTTGGAGCATATAAATCTCCACTATATTGCAGGTCCTAGGTGCGATGTTTGGGTGCTTACATAATCACCTTAGAGCGGACTTAGCAGTACATTCCTAGAGTTCCCTCAGTAGCTCACAGCCTACTGAGGGTAAGCACCTACATATTTCACAGTATATTACTTACTGATATCCTGTAGTAGCCTACAGGTACAGTACCCTACTCAGTAGCTCACAGCCTACTGAGGTAGCCTACAGATTATATTTCAAGAGGTTATGAGCCCCGCCTAGCGCGGAAAATTTTCCTTGTAGGCATAACCCGGTCAAGACTACTCAAACTTGCTACGAAGTGACTCTACTACTCGAAAGTAATTGGAAAGTATACTATGGAACCCGAGCTCGCAGCAGATGGCTGCAACTGGCACACCTATGGTAGTTGGGTGCTGAAGGCCCTCTCGGAAGACGACTTAATGGGTTACCTAGACGGGTCTGAAACACGACCTACAAATCCAAGATTACTACTGGGAGATGGTGATGGTTGGACACCACAAACCGACGAGGAACGAGAAGCTGTCACAGTCTGGAGAACTGCTGACAATGCGTGGCAACAGCAGGCTGCTATGGCCCACTACCTTATCATTTCCGGCATACCCGACTCTATCCTAATGCTTGTTATGCATTTAGAAACTCCTCATGAGACTTTCGCCTACCTCGAGAACCGCTATGGTTCAATTCCGAGACCCGAGACCTGGCTAGCAGCTATGCAGCAAAGCGACTTATCCTCTGAGCGAGATGCAACTGGAGAAAGCAGTCAGGAGGCTCGTGACAGCAACAACGAACCAGAGAACCTACCTGGTGGTCAAGAAGACTTCCCAGACAGCCCAAGCGACTGTGCCGAGATCGCAGATGGGCATGAGGAGCCCAAGACTGAGATCACAGATGCGCGGCAGGTAGAACCTCACCTACTGGTGGATGAGGCTAGGGCTATGGACTCGAAGTGGCTGGAAGAACTTGTGAACACACCTCGAGAGGAAAAGACTGCAGATCTCGAGGATGAGAGTCTGGGTGGGGGGGACAGCGACCCAGGATACTGGGAGATCCTATCCAACAATGGATACGAGCTAATCGACCCGCCTATCGAAGATAATCGATGCCTCTCGATGGATGATGAGACAGTCACCAACAAACCTGACCCCCTTCGACTCCAAACTGGACCTTTTCCTCTGGACGGTCTATCAATCAAACAATCTCCACCGTTACAAGATGGTACGACTACGGAAGATCCTGGTAGAGAGCTAGTGACACCCTCACAGCTACGAGAGACCAGGCGACCACCACTCGAGCGAGATCGCACACTGTCGAGACCAGATGAATCTGACTACAGTCAGTACAGGTCAAATACATCACCTCGCAGCATTGCAGAGCAGGGTGTGCACTTCGGCACGACAGTCGAGTCGAGAGTGGTGGAGCTGGAGATAAGGCCCATTAGCGCCAAATTGGTTGAAATACGAGCAAACTTACCAGATTCGAAAAAGCGCCCACAGAAGCCTGATAAGGCTGAGAAAGCGGGTGCAGGGGGTGACGAGGCAGTTAGCAAGGAGTCTGTTGACTCGCATGGAATCGAAAAATCAATGCTAGCTGGCAACCGAGGTCAGCATAGTCAAGGGAAGACGAAGCGGCCAGACAACTTACCTGTGCTGCCAACACCACCTCGAAATCCCATGACGTACCCTCCTAGGACCTTCAGTGACCTGTATCGTCGTGGAGGAGTCAAAACAAGAGCTGAAAGTGTCAGCAACACTCATACGAGGCGAAACGCCTACCTTACCCTCATGCGACCACTTCCGCCCCTCTTCGCACCCTCAAAACGGCTCGGATACCTTATGGGAGGGTCATGGATTGTAATGGTACACTATAACAAGGTCAGGCATGTGATACGAGCCAAAACGAGAGGCTACACGCACCGTGGTAGCCATACAAACGTTTCACCCCCCCACAAGGTCTTGCAGCGCCTCCGGAACATCTCGAATACCTTCTGGCTGCAGGGGGTGCCTCCTGAATCGATGCTGAATGATGCGCGATGGCCGACGAACCTGCCCATGGCCAAACGACTGCCTGTGAGCAGCAGTACGAGGCGAGAGTACGAGTGCAGGGCCAAATGGCCAAACGACTTACCTGTGCCCTCGAAACCCGCTCGAATCGACTTCGCACACACTCCTGGGACCCTCAGGGACCCACACCAACGTGGTAGGATCAAGACGAGATCTAAAAACGTCAGTAGATCCGAAATGAGAGGCAGCAAAGCCTCTATACTCCCTATTCCCACTTCGCCACATTGCGACATCTCGCAACACCTCTGGAACGTTGCTAATACCTACTGGCGGCATGGGATACCTCCCGGATGGATGTGCAACACCAACAAACCTTCGTTATTCGATACGGCGGCCTTGCGACAGCGGTACAAGGCCAGAGGATGCGTGCACAGCAAACGTGCTCCCAAAATGGCAGTTGCCACGACGCGCAGCACAGCCACAGCCACGACTCGCACACCACAAGGACTCGAAGCTGCATTTGCAGCAATTACACTCATTCATTTGAATATTTGGTATATTATTTCTTTCGAGTTCTATATCCTTCACCCCTACCTAACCATACAGTGGAGTTTAAGGGGGTGTGTTGGAGCATATAAATCTCCACTATATTGCAGGTCCTAGGTGCGATGTTTGGGTGCTTACATAATCACCTTAGAGCGGACTTAGCAGTACATTCCTAGAGTTCCCTCAGTAGCTCACAGCCTACTGAGGGTAAGCACCTACATATTTCACAGTATATTACTTACTGATATCCTGTAGTAGCCTACAGGTACAGTACCCTACTCAGTAGCTCACAGCCTACTGAGGTAGCCTACAGATTATATTTCAAGATGTTTGCCCTAGACTGGCCACAGAACCAGGCTGCTGAAGCCATCTAGAACCCAACTCTTCACCGCTACACGACGGCGGTACCACCGGCTCAACCGGAGCTTGAGTTGGCACATGAGGTGTTCGCAGAGGCGCTGTAGATTTGGATGCAGTATCCGGATAAAGACTCCGATCCCAAGTTGGCATCTCTTGCGTTTGCTCTAGACTGGCCGCAGGGCCGGGCTGGTGAAGCCACGTAGAATCCAACTCTTCACCCACAGACTCAACCTGAACTTGCTTGTGCTGCGGCATGAACGCTGGACTACTCGACATCCCATCGGTTGTGTGTCTTTTCACAGAAACGATCTTCGTCCGGCCTGCAAAGATTGCCAACTCATCATCACCTTCATTCTCATAAAGCCACTGCTGACCCAATTCGTGTGGGATATCACTCTGTGCACGAAGGAGAGCATTTTGTGCCTTCTCCATCAACTTGGTGATGATGGGCTACCGTGTCATGAGCATCTTCTGAGTGCAAAGCGCACAAGATCGACAACCCACAAGTGCCTTTTGTGCCCTCCGATTACAAGGCGATGCTTTTGAAAAAAGGAGACAAGCATTACGAAGCTCTTCCATCGAGCTGGAGGCCATAGATGACCGTGGGCCATGCGTCACGATCGTTCCGAACACGATCTACGGCAATCATCATATCAACATTGAGATGACAGGAAGAAATCGAAACTGCGAAGAACTAGCAGCGGCTGAAAAAGCATATGACCACACAGGCCAAAGCATAGCAGTGAGTTTTGGATGAAGGTCATATTGCACCTTGACTGTACGCAGGATTATCAAAGATGCCTGATACGCAGCCAGGAAGGAGGGCGTATATGAACTGTTCATAGGGTTGATGGGATTTTCGACGATAGCTTGCGCAAAAAAACTCCGGTGGAGGTAAAGCAAGACTAACCAGACAGAGTCACCATCGTCAGCTGCACAAACCTTGTGAAAAATATGAGTGAAAACGACTCACTGACTTCCCGTGAAGTGGACATGACGAAACGGCCCAGAGACTCCGTCAATCCAATGTCCTTGTCTGCGGGTTTCATCGGGATGGCGCCGGACGCAGTAGCAACAAACTCTTCGATGGTTGCAGGCACAGGGAAATTCCTCACTTTACGGTCGAGCTCGAGGATAGTGGAATAACTTGGCGAATCGGAAGTCAATGTTCGGGCGGCGACATCTGCGGCACAAGATGACGCGAATCGAAACACCCAAGATGCCCCTTTGGAAATGCCGACTAGTATGAAAATTGAAACAGTGATTAAAGACGCAAACTAACAGAAAACCTCTCTGTTGGTGTCGATATGACCGTTGCCATCTGGCGATCCGCCTCCAGGGAATTGACAATCAATGTACGGAAGGGAGAAAGTTGGAGGTCTCCCAGTTTCGAGACTCTGTAGGAGCGCCACCACAATCAGCAAACACAGACAGGATAGACCTAACTTACGTTCCAAACATCTGCCACAAACAAATTCCAAAATACCACCCGACGCCTGGCGGTGACATCAGCAGACAGGCCCCATTTGAGGCCGTCTCGGTCTTGGAAAGAAAAAAACTTGGTCAGGCTAACTGTCCGTCTCTCGTCTCTGTCAGTACTTACGAAGTCCAAGCTAGCGGAATGGCCCGTGAGCGTCGTACGTGGACAAATCTGGGCGATGACGGACTCACTGTGTGAGCTAAATGCGCAGCCAGGGCCACCAACGACCATGGCGTCTCCATACTTGTTTCTTTGCCAGCCAACTCATTCCCGCTTATAGTATTGTATATACTGAGAAAGTGCAACACTTGAATTGTCTCCAAAGACGGTTTCTCCATCACGGAGTGAAGACAGATTGTGGCACGTGCAACCTCGTGATAAAATTCTGCCTCTGCGTTCCCGGGTTCCCGGTTCGGATCAAGAAAGGCAGCAATCGCAAAAACGACGAAAAGGAGGCCGAGTCGGTGGCGGTTATTTTTGGCTTGCATAGCATGAGGTGCACCATTCGAATAGTAATCGGGCAGCAACTCGAGTACGATCTGGTCATTAGACACAGTCTGAAATAACCAGCTTGCTTGTTCGCGGTACACCTCCGTCAAATAATGAGCTCGGTCCCAGGTAGGCAGGTAGTGGTTGGCCAGAGTTTCTACGCTTAGACTCGAGCGAGTGGGTTTAAATGGGAAAAGCGGTGTAACATTTTCAGATTCCTCTGAGCTGCTCGAATCCCGCGCCGAATGGGACGAACCATCGGCAGAGTCTTGGGGGGGAGCACCATCGATCTAGACGGTATCGTTACAGGGCAGACCGGGTAAGCTGGGATCTAGCTCACCATCAACAAACACTGTAACAGCCGACCTTGAGCATAAGCATACTCTACATGACTTTGGGAAACACTTACATGTGAACTTCCCGTTGGTCCAAAGAAGCGAGATACACCAGTATCCGAAATAGACAATGTTCCCAATGCCTCCACTAAATCGGGAGTGCGTTCTACGACAGTGGTATCACCAGATGCCCCAGAGAGTTCAGACCGAAGAAGTGGATGTGGTTCCATCGAATGCTTTGCTTGAAGTTCACACAGTGCATCTTCCAGTTGTTGAATTCGTTCGCTCATTTTGGCAATCCGACGGTGGAGGTGTTCCGTAGCCGCAAGCACGAACCTGCAAAATGGATGCTTTAGTAACCGGGCGTGAAACAACCAAAGACGGGTCATACCGACTTCTTTGGCCTGTGTAGAGGCTCTCTGTGGACAAAGAATGCACGAAGTCACGGAGATGGAGGGACATGAACTAAGGACACATACCATTGGGGCATAATGCTGCGCAACCCCTTCGCTATGAAAGTGTGCGAATGAGAGTCAGTTGTTGCTGTGGTGTAAGAGCGCCAAGGGAAGGAGAAGAAAGAGCATATACTCACTCGACAGGACTGACAAGGAACCTTCTTGTCGCATTTGATCTTGAGTCTTTGATAGATATAGAAAACCAGGGAGAAGTGCAGAAGTCAGTGTACTCGAATGACATATCATGATCGCACCACGCACCTGGTGCATTCAGCACACGAGATCTTTCCACTGATCCTCTTCTGTTCGATCTCCCGTGCACGGGTATCACCGTATCCGGGCTCCCCGAGGTCCCCACGACTCGACTTGTGCTTCAATTTGGGTCTTGTTGGCACAGGCGGCATGACTGGAGATGGGAAGTGTTATCTTCGTGAGTGAGCGTTAACATTATATACTAGAGACAGGCTAGAATTGCGTTACATACGACCAGATTGTCCAGGTGTTCATGCTATCACCTTCCCGAACTCCGTTCCTCAGCCGATGCACGGATATGCGTAAGTAATTCATGGGCAGTGCGGACGGAATCATTGTGAATTCTGTTTGGAGTATGCATGGAGAGCCCGAGCGTCATGCTTCCCCGAAGGTCGGACCGGGTATGCACAGCAAGTCAGATTTTGGAGTTCTAACTTACTCCGATGCCAATTATTCATGCCGGCCCCCGGAATTTCTTCCAAGACTCGCGTCATCGGCCCACCTGGGAGGAGCACTGCAAGGTAATCTGGCCCGTATATTCATCCCTACAGTAATTAGAGCCAAAAAATGTGCACACCTTACATATTACGCCACTGCACTGTGCTTTACCACGTGATTGTGTGGTATTCTCGGGATTGCAAAGCTTGCGTGGATATCTTGCATTTTACTTTGCATGAGTGACATGGGTTTGCGCACATGTATGCCTCCCATTTAATTATTGAATCGGCATTCCTCCAGGTTCTAGTTCGAGGTCCCGATGGTCCAGATTGAGCGGAAGGTTTTGGGCCGTACTTCCGAACAGCTCGTCGGGCGACATTGATTTGATGCCAGGTTCCTGTGCATTGGTTACAGAAACTCAATGGAAGAAAAGCGAATCAAGCGACATAAACGTATCTCTACTCTTGACATCCTCGCCCTCCCTCAAATATCCCCGCTCACCTCGGGCATGATGTGATTTCTGAACTTTTCATAGCCTCAATCTTATATACCTCGGGCCGCTCTTATGTCAGCTCTTTTTCGCGGCGTCGAGGCAATGCTCATTGCTTACGTACTACCGATACCGGACTGTGTGCGTGTCCATCCTTCGGGCTGGTGATAATGTACATGATGAGTCCACACGGCGATGGAGAACAAGGAAAATTGGCACATACCGTCTCTTCACCCCGGATCAGTACTGCTCTCGGACTGAACTCAGGTCGATGTGGATCGAAGTGGCGACTTCGAACCACTTCGACACGTCCGAATCAGGACTTCGCATTGGTATGATCATCATGATGTATGTCCTTCATCTTGCAACGCATAAAACACATAGGTATTGAACTCAAGTTACCAAGTTTGCACCAGGTACCCAGAATCACTCTCTCACCTGGTGATTAGTGAAAACAGACAATGACTATGTGATTCCCTCCGGCTCTGGGGTTCGTGGCAGTGGGAATAACCGCTTGGAAGTTGGAGGTGTCCGTTGCTAGGTACGTATCGACCCGGGCACTGAGAATTGACTGAATTGTCCTTGCATTGGCAACCATTTTGAGGCAATGTCGCAAGATATGTATGTTCCGCTAGAACTTAGTAGGACCGCGTTCCTACCTTTCAGATCCAGGGGAGAGTGAAGATGACGATCCCGCCTCCAAAGTGCAATCCGAAAGCATCAAAGGGATATTCCAGCACGACATCCTTTCCGTCGAGCTTCAGCGTCAATGAGCCCCGAATGAAGGGAGGGTATCCGATGGTAAGCGTGACGCCCTCGCTCAGATTTCCAGACCCCTTGGCAATTTGAACCTTGAAGCAGGTCGGGAGACGTAGGTAGACTTCGATGACAGTCATAGATTTGTTCATGTCGACAGCAATATCGATCTGCGGACAGTAGTTCATGAGCAGGACAGCAACGCTGCAGCGATAGCTTTACCTCGACAGTACCGATGACAATCTTGTACGTCTCGGCATTCTGGTCATTACTTGTGACAGCATAGACGACAGCGTCACCATGCTCGGTCTTGATGACCTTGATTTTGGATTCGAATTCCTGGATGGAACCTGTCGACATCAGTGAATCGAGGTCAGCCACAACCCGGCGCCATGAGTGAATCGAAATGCCCACGGATAACGTCTGATGCACACAGGAGGACACAAGTGAAAACTCGCTCATCTAATCCAATGAGCACTTACGTTCTCCAGAGATGATGGTGCCATCGTTCAACTTCTCGTACCTCTGAAAAGGGGGTTCGGCAAATGATGGCATTGTGCTTGTGGTTTGGCGGGCTGGGCTGGTACCGGTACTGAAGGTGAATGACACTGTTCCGAGTACCCTTTACAAGTGAGGTCCCTCTGCCATTATCCTCCAAACTATTCCCAGGTGAATGTCGAGATGGGCATCGAGTTGCAAATGCCCGCATGACATGAAACTTGCTAGAGGAGAACGGTAGAACGCTAACGGTCAACATCGGCATCGGACTGATTATGGTCCTGCCGTCTGAGTACGGTGCCAATTGAACGCGCTGGTATTTGACAATGGTTATGGGTCGAGCATGGATACGTGAGAGAGAGTTCCGCAAAATAACGTACGTACATATGTATTGTCACGGGTCTGCACCGCGCCCGTCCATCCATGGGCACTAGAAAAAATATCCAGGCCATGTTTGACTCCGAGATCGCAGGCTGTCGGTGCTTGAAACCAGATTTATTGGCTACAGATTTCCCTGTGGTAAGTACCTTATGTTTTGCGCAAAGCCAACCTGTGCTAGTCATTGCCTAGCCCCCGTGAACGTCTGTTTTGTTCGATTCAGGCACACTTGAAGGACATTGGTGCACTCACAGTGATGGGTTGCGTCCAGGGACCGGTGTGCAAGACGTTGACAGCATAAGGCCCGCTACGAACACGGACAGTCGGCATGAACCACTGATGAGGGCACTGGTAGCATGAGATTATTGGAATTGTCTTGGCCATATGCTGGTGTTGGAGGATAGGGCTGTCATCTATACCAAAAGTCCGGTAAGCTGAAGATGACGCGACCGATGCCATTAGTTACCCAACGGGCTATCCATGGAGCTCACCTCCGAGCAGGAACATTCTGCCCCCAGGGAACGTAATTCTTTGCGTGAGAGACCCAACCCCATCCGTTGGCGTTGATGGCCTGCAACGAGGAGGCTTTTTCATGTTGGCAATCTTTGTGCTTGAGCTGGTCGAGTGAACTGAGTCCGGCCCGGCTGTCAGTCTTCCGGGTCGCGTCGTCCAGCCCGTCAACTTACAAGTTGGTTACGGCTTTCAGTCTCGACTGCTAACCAGAGAAGACTCGACAGAAGAGGTCCGTTCTCCTTCGACTGTATGGCCCATCCTCTCACACTCAATTCTTTATCCAGTGCATAAGTGTGGGTTTTTGTCACGGACGCAGTATCACGAAAGCATCTGAGTGCTAGAATGACTCGGAAGCAGTGGGACGCCCCCAGGTCCGCATGTACGTATGTACTCCCTCTCTCACTCTCTCACGTACCCATAGCCATTGTTGAACATGAACGCTTGGAATTGACAGCATGCTTGGATGCCAGGACCATAATCAGCCCGATGCCGACGTCAAGCGTTAGAGACTTAGCATTCTACCTCTCTCCCCTACTGAGCTTCGTGTCATGGGGCCATACGCATAGCTCAATGTCCGTTTCGACATGTACCTGGGAATGTGCTTGAAGGACGACGGGGATCTGCCCTTATAAAAGGGACTTTGTGCAGCATCGTTCACCCTCAGCACCCACCCCAGCCCAGCCTGACTACAAGCACAATGCCTTCATTTGCCGAACCTCCTTTCCAGAAATACAAGGACTTCGATGATGGCACCATCATCTCTGGAGAGCGTAAGTGCTCATCGAATTAGGCAGGCGGGTTTTCACTTATTCCTTCCTGTTTGCGTTAGATGTTATCCGTGGGCATTTCGATTCACTCATGGCGCTGGGTTGTGGTTGACTTATATTACTGATGTCGACAGGTTCCATCCAGGAATTCGAGTCCAAAGTCAAGGTCATTAAGACTGAGCATGGCGACGCTTTCGTCTATGCTCTCAGAAGCAATGACAAGAATGCCAAGACCTATAAGATCGTCATTGGACCTCTTGAGGTGAAGCCCCCTCGGTCATTGCTGCAAGTCCTGCTCACGGATTATTGTGTACAGATCGATATCGCTGTCGACCTGAACAAACTTACGATCGTCATCGAAGTCTATGCGCATATCCCGTTCGTCGGCAAAGTTCAAATTGCCAAGACTTCCGGAAATCTGCGCGAGGGCATCACGTTTACCATCGGGTTCCCGCCTTTCATCGGGGGCTCGTTGACACTGAAGCTCGACGGAAAGGATGTCGTGCTGGAATATTCCTTTGATGCTTTCGGATTGCACTTTGGAGGCGTGATCGTCATCTTCGCTCTCCCTTGAGGGTGGAGCTTTTGAGTTTGAGGTACGGGTCGCTATTTATCATCTTTTGACCATCTGACATATGTGCCTTTTGTGCCTCCTCTTTTACAGTCCGGAACAAATACATGAGGTGGGGCGCATTGCTAGCAATCCGCTAGTGTACACCCGCTTGTATCTCATTTTAAGCTTTCTGATTATCACCACAGGCATGGGCCCAATTGTCACTCGGATGATATGTTATTTACTAGGTGACTACTAGGTCAGGTAAAAGACATACATTGGACAAGTCTCTACCATGCCATGTCTTAGAATACTAAGCTGCCATCGGCCATTCTGAAAGCTGGCAGTAATCCCAGCTTATCGCTTTCGAGTGGCAATGTACACCAAGTGGACATAACCTAAAGTTCTTGCTGTGCTTTAGTCTTCATCTAATTTGGTATTATACTCCAGCTACGAGCTGTGCCAAGACCGAGAGAAATTGTGGACATGATCAAAAGGCAAGACCGGCTAAAGCCGGAGCATATACATAGCTTTGATTTAGGATGATGGTCTCGAAACCCCGCCGCTATCTAACAGACTTGCTTGGAGTACAGATGTAATGTAAAGCCCAGCTTTTACACGTGCTTCTACTTCAGGTAAATTCCGCTGTTGTGCCACCAACTGACATGGTGCTTTATCTTGACCTAGCAACTCGTTGTCTGCTACAAAACATCCCGGTTGACTCTCAGACGGTGCCCGCTCAGCGCTCAGGTACCTCGGCGTGGGTGCTTCTCTGCTCCGGCATTTCCGTGGTCTCTGTGACAACAAACCAGCAACTGGCTGAGCAGCACTGGCTGTCGCCCTCGTTTGGGGGCAATTCCTGGATGTTGAGCGTCATGCACCCAGACGCGTGATGGGAGACTCGAGAGCTCAGGCAACAAGGGAAAATGTAGCCGCTAGAGATAGACACTTCAACCCCTTCCTGCCATCGACATTAACGTCTTCTTCCGCCCCTATCACCTCGTCACAGGATATTCGTCTCTCACCACAGCGATTCCTTTAGTGGCGTATATTTTCTACGCACGCTTAAGTTCTTCCAAAAATGGGCAGTCCCAATTCGGCGGACTGTGTGGTCGTCAAAGCCATGCGGAGAGCTCTAGCAAGCAAGGAAAGGTGCGATGCGACGACAGTGGGCTGAACATGATACCATGTGCCGGTACAGGGAGAGACTGCGAGGAGACTGACTCGGGTAGATTGAGAAAGCGCAGTAAGAAGTGTGAGGATGTACGCGTGCACTGTGCGGGTCTTGACGTGATAGTCGGGAAGGTCTGAAAGCAATCGCTAGACGTCATCCAGGGAGAGGGGGTGGTGGTGGTAACTAGATCGAAGAACATTAACCTGCGGGGCACACTAACAACGAAAACCAAGTAAATAACCATTTAAGAATAAGGTGCGAACCTGGTAGGATTGAAACCTCGTTCCAACGCTCGTACGCCGAAAATCACATACCACTTCCAACAAACAATCTCGCTCGACCAATGCAGCGCCCGGGTTCCAGGAAGCGGTCGACTTTGGGCTTGGTATCTTACAGTGTGGACCAATTTAGCACGCGTAGCGGTGGAAATCACCCAACTTGATTTACATAGCTGAGCAAGGCTGGAGTACCTTGATATCCCTCAGAGTGTGGCACCGTAACATGCTGCTCCCCCTTAAAGACATTGCTGGAGTATCTGATATGCACTGCAACTTCAGTGAGAAAACTATCGAAAATAGACGGCCTCTTCAGGATCAGTAAAGTGATATTTGAGCCTCCGGTGATGTGTGCGGGAGACAGAGACGAGCGATGTCTCGCAGAACTCTTCAGCCATGAGATGAGTTGGGTCCAAGATGCAGTGAGGCGGGGAGGGGGGAGGCGACCCCAACAGGTTCGAAAGTAAAATGGGAAAACACCGCGGATATGTCAGCGGTTAGGCCAGCGATACGACGATCCCACTGATCATGCACCGTTGGTTTGTATTTGTCCCTGTAAAATGCATATACGACCTTGATGGGACTAGGAAACGCCTGTTGCACGGAGCAAGGCCTAGCAGAACAACAGTGAATCAATAGAGCAACGAGGGTCCTCGAGAACTTGGTCACGGTGACAAAAGTCATTATGAATGAGTAAACTGCTGTTAATATCCGACGGGAACGAAGAACCCATCGACAATGACCATGATGTTGTCAGCGAGACGTAACGCGTGTTGGAAAACATCGAGCCCACTACGGTCCAAGATCTCCGGGTTTCCCAAGTGGAATGTCCAGCTATTACCGTAGGCAGGATAAGTGTGCATGCAAGGTTTTTTTCATGGTTCGAATAGGTCAAATGGATACCGGGCACCGTGCTAAGTGACTAGTGTGCTTACATAATTCGTAGTACGTTGCCCACGATGAAGACCGCCTGCAGTTTTTTCGTAGACACCACCTACGTTGTGTCGGTATAACCCGCTGGAAAGATAATTCCTGAATCCCATCTCCTACCTGGGCACCGGAAGCACCGAGAAATTGGGATACCGCGAGCTGACGTCTGTTCCTCCTCCTCTCGTTTCCTCAGCCAATTAACCTGGCTCTAACTAACTCCAACAATCAAGACAAGCCACAGTATCATACATACTGCAAGTCTACTTCATGCTCATTTCTTTTTCCTCATTTCTTATCCCTTGTTCCACAGATAATCGCCCATCATGCCAATAAATATTTTATGCTTATTATTTGTTTGGCCCGGGCTATGGCAATACGTATCACTGGCAGCTACGGGTCTTCGGATCCGAGAACGAGGGGTATGCCGTTCTTGTTTCTTCCCCAAAGTATCTTACTTCAAGGGCGCACCGACAGTCACAGAATGGAACACCCATGGAAAGTCAGGGATGGACAGAAAATGGACGACCTGCATGGCTGTCTTATCCTTACTGCGCAACCACGGAAAAACTAAGAAGCACACTGGGACAACTGCCAGGCGTCGGCATGGAGGTCCCTCTCAGTGAATCTTGATCGTCGCACCATTCGAAGTTAGAATGTCCTTGAGCATTGTTTTCCATACAGTTATTGGTGACTGACTGACCGACGGTATCCAGTGACGACGCTTCATCTTCCCTGCCTGCATGCAACCTACCCTGTTCTGACGAGAGAATCAAGATCAACAGACACCCACATGTGTAAGCTGCAACCCATTCTGTGAACATCGATGCATATGCCGTAGGTGGGTTTTTGTTTTCGATGTCCAAGTTCGTAGATCGATATCTCTTGGAAACGCACAGGCTGTAGCCATACACCACGTTAACATTTTAAGTCGGTACAGAGGCACTCGGATGTTGCCACGTACTTCCGGGGAAGAATCCTTATCGTCGCTAGTTCTTAATATCACCAATGGTCTTTGTCTCATTCAGGTCTGCCACTCCTCACACGTGGTTGAACTTCTAAATATTGATTCCCGAGTCGGATTCCTTACCAGGCATGTCCGTCTCGAATGACTGGGTGACTCTGTCAAATCCATACGTGCACACAGTAATTATGATTGGTTCTTGTCCATAGACAAGAGACCTTGACGGCGGACTCGGAGAGCCGGCGCGTTTTCGATGGTAGCGAGTTGCTCGTTCCTTATCTTGCCTGTGGATGTATGTATCCATGTTTAAAACTCGATAAGGACTGTGTCGACCGAGCGAGTAGTCTAACCTGAACCAACGTATTTTCTTTTTTGTACAAGGCGTGTATGCCTTTCTTGTACTTATCGAACCTATACGGCTGTAGCCTCAGTCCGGGTCCCTGCCGAATCTCTTCAGACTGCTGGCATCGAACGAGACTCCACCCACAGACTTACAGCTCTCGCTTGTCTGTCGCTGGGTTGTAATCGGTGCTTTGTACATGTGTCACCGTAGCAACGAAACGAACGTCAGCGGCCGCTGCCTCTCACGTCCTGGCAAGTTACCTCCGCGAGCTACCATGGTTATACACAGATCCCCAGTTTATCCGTGACCCTCTCCGACAAAAAGGTATGTTCGATATATGGCTTGTGTCGCCATCCCTGGGAATGGCGGTTGTTTCTAGCACCTCGTCATGAAGTAACGACATTGTGCCAAAGAGATGATAAACGATCGCAACTGAATTCATATGCCACACGGCCACATCGCAACTGGACGTGGAGGACGTAAACTAAATGGACGTTCGCGGGGGCGAGCCTTGTTGTACATATACCGTAAATAGCTAGACAAGGTGTTGAAAAGAACTCAATTGCATTATGTAATCAAGAGCTGTGCGCGCCCACTGACCGTTGTTGGTTCGCGATAACGACTTGAAGAACGGAACAGCAGCGGGAACACCAGCCAACCTCATTGCGTATAAAGATGGCCCTCAACAAGAGAAACATCTTCAAAAAACTACCCAGGTTTCTACGACGACTCCTTTGCATGCTCGGAATGGCCCCAAATCCTCCCTCGATTCCCGGAGTGTTCACCGCATACGGCGAGAAGTCGTACTTCTGCCATACCATCACGCCATGGTACACGGACACCATCCGTAACAACCCCGACACGTCCGACTGCTTGGTCTTCGAAGTTGGCTGGTACAAGATGCAGAATGGGGTGAAACACGAGTTTGTGCGGTTCGACATCTACTCCCCCGACAAAGTGCACAAGGCCATTATCATCGCTGAGAGGACTGGAGGGAGTACCGGTCCAGACGAAGACCCCGATGGTCACGTTCTCATGTTCAGTCCATTACCGTACCCGCTGACAGTTGTATAGGCACCACAAAGCCCGACTCTACCATTGCCACGAGAGACGCTACGGGGGCTGATACTACGCGAGATGCCACCACGCCACCAATTAGCTCACCGGATGTCGCCGAGGATTCTCCTGTGGGAAGTGCCGACGATAGCAGCTCTCACGTAGAGGAGGCACCTACCAAGAGTCCAAAGACTAAAAAGAAGGAAAAAGGAAAAGTAATGCGTACGGGTGAAAATATATCTATGTCCACCAGCTCCCCAATGGCCGCCTGTGATCGCGCCAGCCACGCAACCTCGGACTCTTCCGCCGGCGGTGTGCTGGAAAACAAGTACAGGAAGGCTGATTGTATCCGTACGCTAACGTTCCGTGGTGTTGCGCCGACCGCAAACGAGATAGCGACTCTGCTTTATGTGACGTCGAAACATGAGCCAAAGTACCGCATCCACGAAACGCAGTGCTACTGGTTCGCCGCAACCGTGTTTGAGGCACTCGAGTGCATATTTTTTGAGGCCAAGGCAAATGGCACGAAACATTCAGGAGGCAAAGGCAAGTGGCATGGCATACCGGTCCCGACAAAGGAGAGTGTGGACGAGGTGTGCGACGAGTATCTTGTACTTCGAAGGGCTTTGGACCGGGAGATAGAGCTGAAGCGTAGAGCTGAACAACGGGTACCTTGTCTCTTGTTCGATTTCACTATTTGTACTTACCATAACCCGAACAGCAAGAAGAAGACAAGCGGCGGGACCGGGAAGAACGCCGGGCTGCGGAGGAAAGAGCGAGGGCAGCAGAGGAAGTTGCACAATGGGAACGCGAGGAAAAGGAAAGAGAACGCGAGGAAAAGGAAAGGGAACGCGAGGAAAAGGAAAGGGCACGGGCGGCGGAGGAGAGGGAACGCGAGCAACGCCGGGCGGCAGAAGAAAAGATCGCGCAGTTGCTGCGCCAGCTGGAGGCATCGGGGGCAGGAGCAAGTACTTCACAGGTTTGACGGACGGCGGTGGTCGCACGTACAAAGGAAGAATCGAATGTGAGGATGGCGGGGACAAGTCTTACTTAGTGTCTGATGGACGGTGGTGGCCGCATGCACGCTTATACCAATCTTCATGTACCTAGCTTGCGTATGATTCCCTACTTATATTGCAAGGTTAGAAGTGGACACTTGAATTTACTTCTGTCTACATGGCAGCAACAACACTGGGTGTATGCTTCTGACGCGCGCTGAAGCACTGACATTCCACCACTCGGACCACGCGATGTCAATCCGGCCACCCCGTTACATTCCACATTTTCTTGGACTTCCAATCTGCCAACAACGGGTGGTTTTAGCCTTACAGTACATCTCGTAGCCACTTGTCCTCTTTCCGGGTACCAGCACAACGAAGGTCTCTGTCAGAGGTTTGCTGTGCTACATGGGATTTCCAAGTGGTCCATGAGCGTTCTTATAAACCCGTTATACACCATGTGCACTGTCTGCCCGTCGCTTGCTCCCGCACACCGGATTGTCCCGTCACCACAGTCCGCCAGGACAAAAATCTCAGTGGAATGGAAAGGCCACGAGGGACACCGAAATTCTACGCATTCTCGGGATCCCACGTCGCCTCCCCGATAGAGTCATCTCTGAGGAGTGCGCGACTAATGGAAACGCACGATAGCTACTTCATATTTCTTTCTTTTTCTTTATTCGCGAGGTTTGGTGTGTAGTACCGGAAGCCTTCACCTTGTACGATTGCTTCGTCTCAAATCCCATAAGAGGCGGCGGGCTATGGGCGCTGAGCCGCGTAACGAGACTACCTCCAGGACACGCGGAAGCCATCGACATCAAGGAATCGGTAGCGACGAGGCAACCGATAGTTCGGAATGCGTGCACAGAGTTGCCAGGATTCCGAAATAATTGAACGACGCGCCATCCAATGCCTCTGCGGAATGGAAAGCCATTGCTGAGAACCTTCATACGTAGCTTGCCTGCGGCGCTAGTCACAATGAATACGTGACTTCTTGATTGCACAGTCCTTCGTATACCAATTCCAGGTTGCGTCGAACTCTGTTAAGTTGTTGTGAAGAGATATGCAGCAGCTAGTTGCTGCCAAGGAATAACCCTGCGCATATGTTGCTGAACCTGCATTTTCAGCAGCCTGTCGTATGAAGTAGCAACTTACATCAATTACAACTGCACTCTTGGCAGTTGGCACCAGTTTGAGGATGTTCGTACGCCCTTTAACGTCGTAGGACAAGTCCTCTTATGTAGCTTTTCGGGACACCTCAAAGATCACGAACACTAGCACTTTCTGACATACCGTTGTTTCTCGAGTTCCCTCCAGAGCGACTTCATGATAGTCTTGCCGCCGGAATCGAGTGCAAAGAAGAGACCATCAAGGCATCTCTGTTTTACCCGCCCAGCATTCCACACAGCGAGAATAACCCAGGCTCGAGTTCCCACTGGATTTCCGGTATCGGGATGCACAAAGGGTCATTCATAGAGTCGATATATGCCAGCAGGACGCGTCCTACACGCTTCGCGAAAGGCTTTGCAGGAGATTCGGTCTTGTGTGTTTCGGTGGCAACCGCGGTGTGTTGGGTCGTGTTCGTACGGGGTACGGTTTTAATGGTAAGTGCAGTGAGAAGTCGACTGAGAGCACGGCTTTCGGGAACGCCGAGCGGCTGAGAAGATGAAAACCAAGGTGGAAGCGTTCCAGCGACGAGTTTACTCTACTTAGTTCCTAATCGGGGACGCACGCGCCTCGTTATCAGCAGTAGTCGATGCAGGACGAACGCTAGAGGCGAGAGCGTATGTATAACAAGGTCGCGCCGCGGACGCACGAGAGAACCTGCTATGGAAACGATACAATGAAAAATGGCAAAGGAGGTGGCGGTATCGTGGTCTGTGGTCCACGATAAGATTTTACAGAGCAAACACCAAACGCTCCCGAGGTCAACTGAACGAACAGCGGCTGCCTGTGGTAACGAGATCAGCTGCAGAAACTAGATACACGAAAAATTGCACCCACTCTGTCAGAGCAATGATTCGCGATCAGTTCTAGATAACATTCTTTCAATTCCGATGAACCTCCGTATAGGTGACGCCGACCAGTGAATGCGTCGAGGCAGCGCGTTACGAGCGTTCCCACCTTGAGAGTTCCTGTGGTGAAGCCGCTACTGAACCCCGCTACCTGTCATAACAGGAGATTTGTACAGACCTCGAGGCAGTAGAACTGTCGAGATGTGTATCAAGCCTTTACACCGACCTACCGAAAGGCGAGAGTCTTCAATTCCTTCTGCAATCACGCTGAGTAGGTGTGCAAAATGGTCTACAGACAATTTCCCCCCGGCTTTGACGACTATGCATATCAAGCGCGTTGCGCACTACAGCAATGGCGTAAGACATTGAACCGCCACTGACGTGGGACGAGCATTTACCTTCCATCTCAGTGCAATATATTGAATACAGCCCTGCTATCGTACGAGCTCGAACTTGTAGGGTCTGCTAATGCCGGTAGATTCAGGGAGGAAAGGGAATGAAAACGGATAGGCAGTCTGTTTCAGTGCGAATGCCATGAAGAACCAAAGGAGGGACGTCAGAAATTTGTTGATACAGCTGCCAACAAATTTGAGGCGCACTTCGCATGTAACGGAGGTCCCAGAACCGTGCATGCCTTAGAGCATCGAGAAGGATGTTGTAGGGGATGTTGTAGGGAGAGATGTCACGGCGTGAGCTAGGTCGACTGTTTCGTCGGTGGAGGTTCTAGGGGAATGGATAGTAGGAGGGAGGTGAACTTCAAGAGCACCTCTCCGGGAGCGACTTGTGCTGAAAAATTACGAAGAACAGCGTTTCTGATGAAAACGAGTCTGGGATAATAGAAGGAACTCACTCGATGACACCCATCCACCGATCAACCAGTACATAAGATGGGGCGACACCTAGATTTTCCTGCGTAAGCGCTGCTGAAAAGCTGCACCAGCGACTTTGTAGGGAGAAGTTGCGAGTTAAAAGATCGATGCTCCTCTTAACAATTGTGCCGGCTTGCGCATGTTGAACAGTGTTCGGGAAACTTGGGCAAAGACCGTCCGTATCTGTACATGATACATGCAGCCGACACAGGGTAAAAATAGGCCATACGCACGATTTCAAGTACCAATTCCACTGCCGTGCAACTCCTCAATTTCATCACCTCCTAAGACGTCGCTTTGGGCCAGCGTTAGAGGCGTTGGCGAGCTGTCAATTCGTATGAAACGTGCACAGACATCATACAAGAATCGGAGCGCTGAAGAAGCGAAGACTCCATCCGTGCCCCTGTCAGTGCGGTCAGGATCCTCTTGCGCTTCTTCACCTTGCTATCGTCCTCGTTTTGGGAAGCTACCTTTTGCTGCTCACCTTGTCCGTGTCTTATACATTCCCAGACGATGTCCTACCCCAATTTCCCGACTTCGTCCCATGCGACTCCCGAATTCTGAGCGTTGTACACATACCCATTTGAAGGGACGCTCGCGAGAATGGTGCCAGAGAGTCGGGAAACAAGGGAAAATGCAGTCGCTAGTGAGTGGCACTTCGACCCCTTCACTCCATCGACATCAACGGTTCTTCCGCAGTTATTCTCTCTTCGACACAAGTTTTACCAATGTGCCGATTTGAAGCTCTTTCGGTAGCGTATACTTTCCACACACTCCTGAGTTCTTCCAAAATGGCCGGTCTCAATTCTGCGGACAGTGTGGGTGTCAAAGCCACGCGGAGAGTCCTAGCAAGTGACGAGAGATGCGAGGAAAGCGGGCTGAACGTGACATCGTGTGCTGCTACAGGAGGGGACTGCGAATAGACTGACTCGGACAGGCTGAATGAAGAAAGGGAATTAAGAAGCGTGAGGATGAATGTGTTGTACTAGTGTGCGCGTCTTGGCATGGTAGTCGAGAAGTCTGTAAGCAGTCGTTGAACAGCATCCGTTGCCCGTATGGAGAGCGGGCGTGGCAACTAGATCGAAGAACGTTAAATGTGGAACACGCTACAACGAAAAACAAGTAATTAATCAATACGCACGGTGACAACTGCGCTCAGCGTCCTATGCAATTCGTCTCCTACCAACTCATACTCGATTCTTGTGAGCATGTCATGGGTATCCACGGCCGGAGTTGCAGTGGGCATGTCGTTTGAATCCCATACTCGACCCATGCTTGAAGAGGGAAAAAGCGTTGTCCGGAAGCGATTTACTGCACTAAGACACGCAGAAAAGAGGCATGGAAAGAGAGCGAGGCCATGCTCCGCGCCCGCGCGCGAAAGTGATCCAAGAACGTGTCAGGAGGCTGCTTGAGGCCCTCCACGGAGAATAGCGTATCGATACCTGCACGATGGAGCGGGTCATGGAGTTGTTTGGGGGGTTTTAGATAATGGATCTTCTCGGCTTGATTGGGTGCTGAGGAATGGCGGACCCGTGGAAGCGAGAGGGTACTGATCCAATTGGGCAAGTGTATCAAAGGAGAACAGACATGGAGGTTTACCTTTTTCTTGTCCCCGAAGTTCCCGAGTGCCTCCCCGAACGAAGTGACTACCATGGTACATATCCGCGCCAAATCGTCCTTGATTCCCTTACCTCAAGAGAGTGCATCTTTTAAGGCAGTTAAAATTCACTCGCGTCCCGGGGCACACAAATGCGCAACACAGCAGCGAAGCATTCCATCAAACCATCCATTCCCACTCTTTTCTCAGCCAGCGCCATAGTAGGTCGACGTTACGGACGTGTGAAAGGGAATTCAGTTCCTTGACCATGCCGGCAACGTTGGTGCGATGGAGTAGGGGATTTAACCAAGTCTTCAGCGGGCGAATGGAGGAGGCGGAAGACGAGAGTGTCTGCTGCAGTAGATACCAGTATTTTGGATTGGAAACAGCGTCATGGCCACCGACTTCGTCGTCTCCGAAAACCCAGTAAGCCATAGCCTCGAAAACGATAGTGGATGAAGCAGACCTTTTCCCGTCGCGTCCGAGAGCACTGAGTAACTATTCGACAACTTCACGGCACCAAACGACGTGTCTAGCCAAGCCTCATTGGCGACGTCGATCTTCAGTGGGCCCTCCGGTGAGGGTGGGTCAGTGGGTGCTTTGAGGAGGCGAACGAGCGCGCGGATATTTCTCGGTGCGGTGTGCATTCAATGATCGAGCGATTTGGTGGTGGCAGTGACTTCCCAAATTGGTAATGCCATCGGAAGTGGACAGAGCAGCCAATCAGATTAAATCCCGGTGGTGCGAGTTTTTCCCACCTGCTTGTTGAACACTTCGGCCCCACCTTCGTCTACTAGAACTTGCAAAGTATCTACGGACGCTGGGCTACTTGTTAACGCGCCTCCATCACGCCACTTCAAGCCCGAGCGAGATAAGATCCTCAGGTTTCAAACATTCACCACCCATGTCCGTCACTGAGCCATTGGCAGGCGAGGGCATTCACGTCGTACCCTCATTCACGCTAGAGTCCGGAATGGAGCTGGAGCAGGTCCCCGTAGCGTACAAAACATGGGGTCAACTCAGCGCAACGCGAGATAACGTCGTGATAATCCGTCATGCATTTACCGGGAGTGCAGACGTGGAAGACTGGTCCGTGCACTGTATTCATTGCATAGGAAGTTAGCCGCTGACCCTAAATACAGGTGGGAACCCCTCATGGGCTGAGGGAAGGCTTTCGACCCACAATACTGTTCTGTTTTTGTGCGAACGTCTTGGGCCTACCATATGGAACCGCATCGCATGTAACCATGAATCCATACACACGGAAGTCGTACGGTCCCGAGTTTTCGCAAACGACCATCCGAGACGACGTTCGGTCAGAATCTTCTGCCAGGACACATTAGAACTGTATCTGACGTTGCTCCATCAAATCTTGAAGTTATTTGGTGTTGTGTACGCCTTGAAGTCACTGATGTCGCACGGATAACTCGGGTTATGCTGAGAGCAGCCTGATCTTGGATACTCCCCACGCCCAACACGATCATCGATCTTGGACTTTTGGCAAGGTGCCAGGCTATGATATATGAATCTCAAACCTCGAAGTGATACATACTATTGGCTCTGCAGCCCTTAGCGCCCCGCAGCTGTGCAAACAACGTGCTGCCTCGTTGTTCTAGCGTGTAGGACGTGAGGTGTGAGGTATTAAAGTGGACCTGTTGTCGCTGTCATACCTCTCCCAATACCACCTCTGTCATTTGATTCGTCGCAGTGAAATGTTCGACAAGGAAATAGGCAAGATTATTCCCTTTCGTATCACGATCTCGTGGAGGAGAGACAAATCCGTTGTTCCGCTCCATGTTCCCCCCGCTGCAGATCGGCAACTGTCTACTCGCATTCCTTCCGCCAATACTTCCCAAGGCCTATCTTTTCGCAATTTCTCTGATGGCGTTCAGATAACTTTACCCGTGGTACAAGCAGTTGTGGCAGCAGTCCCAGGCGTTGGTGGTCAGTTGGTGGCTGCGATCAGCGGATTCCTAGCTGTTGTTAAAGTCATGGATGTGAATTTTCGTCCATTTTCAAGTTTCGTCTTTGATTCTAAACCTCATTATTATAGACATCGATCCAGAACCGGCAGGGCTTAGACGATCTCACTCGCCGACTGTGCACTCTAAGTCGTCGCATAGCCAATGCCCCAACCATTCGGACCTCATTTGAAGAAGAAAATCGACGGGAGTTGATCAGGTAGGTTGCCCAGTGAAAATGCAAGGGATATTTGATAAAGAAAACCACCTCACGGTCAGAGTACTGGATGAAACTGCAATGGAGCTGCTGGTGATGCAAAGACGAATCCCTGGGTCCCCCCATGTCACGCAAGACATAAACGGATGTTTCAGCAAAATTGATCGCGCTCTTATAGATTTTACGGTAACATTCCATCTGCGCTGAGTTAACTTGGATTCATTTGTCGTCTCGTTCAGGCTTTTTCCCTTATGGAGCGCCCCGAGGTTATGCGCATCCCGCTGACGCGGACCGTGGTAGTGGTCGATGCAACGGGAGAGGAACACAACATGCTGCTTGAGCATTGCTGCTCGTTTGAAGTTTGTTCTCGAAATTCACTCGTGGTCACATGAAGCTTACGAAATTCTTAGCAACTGCGTTGTTTCTTGCCTGTCTTACTCGGCAAATGTCAGCCGGGTAAAGCTCACATCCAGAAGTGGTATATTGACAGGGGAGATTATGATTTCGTGATTGATAATGGGACTAGCGTAGTTCAACTGACAAGGGAAAGTGCTATCTGGTCGATAATTCAGCCAGGGACCAGAATTGTTATGAGAATTATTATCACTGAATTTTCTAGGAGGTTTCCCCGGGTAGTCCAGTGCCATTGTGGAACTTGGCACGAGGTGGAGGCAGAGGAAGCCGAATTGTCAGATGGATCTAATTCCACTATCATGTGGTAAGTAGTGTCCATGCACAATGAGGCAGGGCTTACAGTGAATGGAAAGTTACTCCTGCCATCGAAGATTCCAAATCACGGGGAAAAGAGTATCAGCGAAGCAGCTGGAAGAAACACAATATACGGCTGGACCAACAGTGGAAACAAAGAACCTCATTCGCAACTTCTTGAGGAAGCAAGTGGTGCGTGGGATATGATAGATTCTTGTATTGTGGTTAACATTGAGGACTTGGGACATTGCAGATGGTATGGTGTGACTACAGATCTTTGTACCATCTGCTGACCCTTGCCTGACCCGCCCATACCTACAGGAGGTAGGTGGCACCAGTTGCTGGGGTGTTGCCTAGTTACTAACCCTTCATGTGCTGTTGTATGCCTACAGGGAGTCGCGAAGATGCCAAGCGATCAGCTTGTCGCCTGTGTTGTTTGTGGTGAGGAGTGGGAGCGTAATTTTTCAAGGACGCACTTTTGGGAGGCACATGTTGCTTACCAACGCTTCACAATAGTTAGAGTATAATTAGAGTCTGGGGGTCTTCTGGTAAGCTATAGATACCTACTGTAAGTTCATCAAATTTGATACCCATTTTTTTGATCTGCACGCTAGGTCTCATAAACACGTGAGAAGGGGTCCATTATTTATGCTGTTTCAATTATTTCTTCATGATTGTTGCTCATCCCTGTTATCTGACCTACTTCAATACCTACTATTCTATAATGGGGTCATAATGACGCTGATCTTCCGATACTGATTATTATACACTCAAACAAATAGTTGTCACTGTTTTCCTTGAAACTCCCCTTTCTGAAAGAGGGACCTTGCACGGCGTTTTCAGCGCCGATACAATCACTGTTGCAAGGCTACATCGCTACATCAGAAGCCAAGCTAGACAAAATTCCCGTTCCACCTTCCCGGGGTATAGTGTTCCCTCAGACATTCGACGAGTCCAAACACAGGAGATCCGACAAGCTCACACTTCCGTAACAACAAACCAACAAATGGCTGAGTAGCACTTACTGTCGTCCTCGTTTGGGGGTACTCCCCCCTGCTGCTCACCTCGTCCGTGGCCTATACATTCCAATACAATACTCCGCCCCAGTTTCCCGACTTCGTCCAATGCGACTCCTGAACGCTGAACGTCGTGCACGTACACGTGTGATGGGAGACTCGCGAGAACGGTGCCAGGGACTCACGCAACCCTTCGTGCCACAGGCATTAACGTCTTCTTCACCGGTATCAAGTTTTTCGTCTCTTACCACAGGGTCGATTCGAATCTATTTTGGTAGTGTATGCTTTCCACGCACGACTAAGTTCTTCCAATAATGGCCAGTCCCAATTCTGCAAACAGTGTGGGCATCGAAGCCATGCAGGGAGCACTAGCAAGTGACGAAAGGTGCGACCACAGTGGGCTGAACATAATACCATGTGCCGGTACAGGGAGACTGCGAGGAGATTGACTCGGGTAGACCGAATGGAGAAAGCACAGTAAGAAGCGTGAGGATGTACGCATGTACCGTTGAGTCCACGTAGCGAAGTTGAGCCCGCATGCCGAAGCTGTCAGAGTATTCCTCATGGCCGTTGGACTATGAGTCGAAGAACAAACTGACCATGGCATAGCGGTACACTCGTCCGTGAATCATGATCCTTCGCTGGCAGTGATACGACCCGACTGAGAAAATTTTGGAGATGGTCAAGAAACTACCCGCACCATCCACGTCAAAACCTTCTTTTTGGCAATTACGTTAGCCTTGTCTGAATCAATCGACCATACGCAGTCATTATAATCGAGGATCACCGACACGGGCATGCATCGGCCAGGCGCGAACGTGGTCGACTATATCGCAACACTGAGTTGATGTTAGATTGATAACGGCAAAGTAAGATGGGATGGGACTTGCTTCGTACCTCATGAGCGAATATGCGACTCAATGGACTGGTGTCGATTGCCCGATCACCAGACGCTAGGAAGTGCGCATGACCTGTGAGAGAGAAAGTGGAGCCTACGAAGGGGCGATGTTGCTTAGCTAGGATGCGTAAGTCCTATAGGGTGTGTTTAACTTAAAAGGATCAGAGTAGAGTATTAGCTACGCACATTATCTTGAGAACTTCTCACGAAACCAGTGACATGCTCAAAAGCAAAATCATTCACTTTGGGTATGGCTTCCAACCAGGGCGTGAAATTGTATACCCGCGATCTTGGGTCTTGCAACCGGTGTACCCCAGGACTATCCGACGATGTCACTGTATTCGTTTTTCCGAATTAGTAAGATAGCGAAAACGCACTTGAATAGAACACGACGAAGTCCGACCGCCAGCTGAGCGATGGGTTTGGGTTATTAGGGAAACTTAACGTCTGTGCACAATTCCACCAACAGCAACACAAGGACTAAATTCACTGTCCTCGAATATATTTGGTGGATCCTGGATTTCGGATGCGAGACTCATCGTGAAGAAATCCTTCAGTCCGCCGCGAGTATATCCAGGCTTGTATGTGTAACGGTAGCCGACAGCCATCAGTATGTCCTGTGGGGGTTGTAGGAGAGGCCAGTCCAACCGCTCTGCCCCACATACCCATAACGTCGTAGTCCCCAGTTGACATTCCATCACTTCCCCACCCAGTGGACCACTCCTCTGGTTTGAATCCGCCTGCCCCCTGACCGACGAAATTGCCCGTCTCCAAGAACGGCGAAGCCTGTTCCATGTTTCCCGTTACCCAGTGGGGGTCACTCGGTCTCGGTATGGACATCTCAGACTGAAGTTTTAAATGAATCCATGCCTCAGCTTGGAGGTTCCGAAACAGGGCAGAACGTAGCGCTTCCCGCCGTTGCATATGGAGCCCGACTGTCTGCGAAACCTTCAGTTTTCTCGGCCGCCGTTTCTTTCTTCTTCTTTATCCGCGAAGTTCGGTGTGTAGTACCGGAAGCCTTCGCCCTGTACGATTGCTTCGTCTCAAATCCCATAAGAGGAGGCGTACTACGGGCGCTGAGCCGCGTAACGAGACTACGTCCAGGAGATGCGGAAGCCATCGACTCCAAGGAATCGGTCGCGACGAGGCAACCGATTTTTCAAATTACTGCAAAACTGAGCAAGTATACCTGCGGCTAAGCAACCAGCCCACATACCGTCAATCCCTTGCCACCGAGCAAAAGATAATGCATAAGAGCGAGCTTCGACGTGCTCGTTCAACCCGAGCATGTCGTCGGCTCCGAGTTCTTCCTCTTCTAAAAGGACAGGTGCGAAGGATTTGTACAGTGTTTTCAGCGAAGATACAACCACTGTTGCAAGGTTACACCGCTACATCAGAAGTAAGCTTCCTGGGGTATGGTGTTCCCTTAGACATTCGACGAGTCGGAACGCAGCAGATCAGACAGGTTCGCATTTCCGTCGTCCCGGTGACAATAAATCGGCGGATGGCTGAGTAGTGAGAAGACGACTTATTATATTGATCGCTTCCGCCACCGCCTTAGGGTCCTGGGCACGAAGGAGAGTACTAGAAAGATGGGTAACTGCACCACGCCAGGAATGCGCGTTGGGAGACTTACGATAGCTGAAACGAAAAGAAACGATACACCGTGTGCTCTTCAACACCCGTCCAATCACCTCGTCTCTCCTTTTCGCCGTCTTCAAGGATGCAGATAAACTCGACTCAAGTCGTCATGACCCAGTCCCCGAAACTGGATTGCACCCACAAGTATCGAGCCCTCCTTTATCGTACGTAAGCCATGGACACACGCACGACCAAAAAAGAAAAGAAAAATCGCACAAACCCCGAAACTCGAGGCACGTACGAATGGAGCGAAGTCTGCCAGGCACACTGCTCTTTCCCCTCTCGACATTGGCTTTCCGTTTCCCGTCCATGGGACAACCTCAAGTTCAGCATCTGGGGGTGTCCTGGAAGACCAAGTGTGAGTATTGATGACCTGCGGTATGGTACTGTCGACTCTCCTGCTGCAAGTCCGTACAGATATACGCAATTATGGGTTAATAGAACTCCCGTTTTTCACCGCGTGTGCTTCCTTTCTAGACCTGCGGTCATCTCGCCGTCCATGGAAGCGTCCATGGGCGTCAACCTATTCCCACCTGATCCAACCCAGACGACTGACTCTGGGGCTCAACCAATATGGCCAAGTTTCAGTTGAACAACCCCGAGCAATTCATTAGCCTAGTTAACTTACTCTCCCTGCGCAATGGGCGCCAACTCCAGCCGAGCATCAAAGAAGAACGTCAAGACGACATCTATGAGGATAAATTCAAGCAGCGCTTTCTGGACAGGTTCGCGAAGATGATGTCGAGAGACAAGGGCGGGAAATATGTCTGCTGTGTAGCACTCCGCGAGTCCGGAGGTAAAGATCTCGCTGAGGACGTCAAGACTTCCTTGATTGTTACTCGTAATGTCAACTTCAATAATGTGGACGAGATATTCCGCAGCAGGCTGGAAAGGCTGCTTTCTGCGATTGGTGCGTCTGCTTACCAAGATCCAAATGGTACCGCTGTTCTTTCTTAGGTCTAGATCGGACTTGGTGATGAACTTTTCCTAGATATATCTGCGGGCGAGGAGCTTTGGAAGGAAATGTTATGCTATAACCGAATTCGCCTCGACTGCTATGCCGATAGCTTGCGCGAAAGTTTGAAAGCATTCAAAGCCGCCGGATCCCTGCACAACATTCCTCCTTATTACACCTCTTGGCCATCGCGGGATGCTGCCTCTGGACACGGAAGTTTCTGTGATGACTCTTCTATCGGTCCTTACTCAGACGAAACTCATGTCGCCTACATGATGTTTGCACAAAACTGCATTCTCAAGCTTGATGCTATTCTGCGCACTGGCGACAGGGCCACCCAGCGGCGCTCTCTCGCTGAGCATACCTACTCCATTCGTCATATGAAATCTGTCCGAATGTTTATCAATTCCCACCCCAAAGTTTCCGTCGTGCGTGGGCTTCTCTCGGATATCCTCTTCTTGGGCCGTTTGAGGTCCTGTTACTACGCGATCGTGGAGGCAGCACTCAATATTCCAGGGTTTGCCCACCTATCCATCATTTTTGTGAAGAATCCCCCACGCCGTGTCTGCTCGGCCACTTTACCGTCTTTGACAGACACAATGAAGCTCTTGGATCAGACCTTGAATCCAACCTCTGTCAAAATTTTCATCGGCGAAAGGTTTAGCGTGATTAGTGCGGATCGGGCATTCGATAAACTTCGGAATACCGTCTCCCGGCATCATCTCCCAACTCATGCGGAGGTTCAGCTCGTCCTGCATATCGTGGGGACGATGAATATCAATACCGTGCACAAGGAAGTATACCCTTATGTTGGCTGTAGCAAGTTATCCTGCTTTCTCTGTTCGACTTTCCTCAAGTCCTTTGACCACCATGGCATTAAGTTCAGGACTCGGGGAAGTCACGGCAAGATTTATTCGCTCTGGTCCATCCCGGATATGGATGGGCTTCGTTCGGACGTCGTCCTTGCCCTCCATTCCGCGTCGAACAAGACACGGAAGGTCTTAGTTGGCGAGATGATGAAGCCTATTGCTACAATCGCCCACGTCGCCGAATCAACGGCCGCAGTGACGGATGATAGTCCCCAACCATCTTTGAACCATCAATACCACAAAGTACTGGCCGCTCAACGTGAATTCGACGCCCTTCATAAAAAGAACCTGACCAAGTGCGTACTTCGTCGTGTAGCCGATCGCGAGCGCCAACTGTGTTATACATAGGAATTCTGGCCCAGTCGAAGACGCTGAAACGCACGATCTACCCGGACCTTCGGAGCATTCCGAGATTCCGAGGCTCTCTGGAGAGTGTAGAAACTGTGAGCGCGAGACTGCGAGGAGATGCTCCAAATGCCGTGGGCCCTGGTTGTGCAGTGAACACTGCGAGAACGAGTGGGGCTGCTACGGACATACTTTCAACTGTGCTATAGGTCGACCCCTCGACACTGCCGATTACCTCGTCCGAGCCTGCTGGACAGATTCCCCGGATGACCTTGATGACGACACCAAGGAAGATTTCGGATTCACAAAATTCACGTCTGCCCAGGATGTGTATACACTCCTCAGAGTGTATGCCAGTCTCGTCTGCGACATGGGGGTTGGAAGCCGGGATTTGCATAAGTGGGAAGAAGAAGGCACGTTGGCAGAAAATATAATAGCCAAGTGTGAAGTCATACCCGAAAGTAGTCGTGGTGGGTACTATCCGTGGTTCCGCCAGAACCTCCATATCTTCAACTCCCGAGGTGGACCCCCCGACTTCTTCATGGTTGCCAGACCATACCTCGACCCAGCAGATAGGGAGAAGGAACCCCACCAGTTGGTCCCAGAAGCGAAACGCCAGTCATTCATCCTCTATGCCTTGCTGTTGAATGGATACCACCCAGATCCCGCTATCGAGTCTGAGAAAGACCTGTATTTCGAATTCGGCTTCGTAACCGGCTGTGGCCTTGAGGGCGAACGGGTGTTACCTTGGGTGTATCAAAGTCTCATCTCCAAATGCTCTTTTACAGAGTTTTGGACTGCATTTGAACTCAAGAATCTCGTCGCATTGATGGATGCGAAGGGATTTGGACCGTCGCGCAAGAGAATCCAACATCTCGAGGCCTTCTTGAAAATCAATAGCAATGAACCGCTTCCTACTGTGTGGCGCCTCAGGCTCTTCGTTCGCTCCCCGGACGTTGACCCTCTGGCATCTGTCGCTACCGACTACGGGTTTTTCAACTGCCAGACAGTTGAGGAGAAATTCGCTCTTAAAGGAGAATATAAGGAGCTTCTTGAGTCTCCAAGCGTTGACCCCATGAAATTGCATGAGGCTTGCATCAAGGGAAAACTGTTTGACTTCGCTCGCAGACATAAACCGAACCTTGAGCAAAGGTTCAAGAGGATAATGACCAACTGTTACCCACTACCTGACAATACCGAGTCGGTGGGTGCGTCTTCAAGGAGTCTTTGGTTTTCTATTCTCCGCCGTTTGGTTTCGTACTTTTGGCGTTGAGTGTACTTCATAGCAAATAGTGGTTCTGCTGTGTATTGTTTTATCTTTGGCGTGCAAAATGGGTGTCGAGTAGTTGCAGTGAATGGTTATGTGATCGTAGTGTAGTTTGTCCGTATCTGCGGCTTGACGCGCCAAGTCGCCCGCCTTCTACATACGTGGTTGGGGACCAACTGTCGATTTGTTAAGCGCAGACAGCCTACGGTCCCGGAGTCGTTCGAGGGGGAGTAAGGCATACCACCGAACGACCTAGGACTCCTTGCACTGATGATTCCAACGAGGCAGTGACAATGGCCGTTGGATCCCGGGGTAAGCGACAACCACCTGCTTCTCCTCGGGAACGTTCTAAAATCCGTGATATCTGGGGTGGCCGCGAACGACAACCGATCTAACGAGGTGAAATGGACGAAGTGAGATGGGCGCGTCCGCAAAGGCCTAACCTGACTGGGTTTGCACGACAACACACAGTCGCCTATGAATGCAAACCTACCAGCGACTGTCAGCTGCTACACGGACCTACTGGGTGAGATGCTGTGAGAATGCCACGACACATCTTCCAGAAGGTAACCGCCAAGTACATCCAAGTACCCGTAAGTCAGTATGAGCTTTGGCCAAGGAATTCCATTCCCGAGACACGGCTCGTTCGAACTTGGGCCATAAAGTTCATGTCCGCACCTAAGAACGCATTTGCGCGCGGGATAACCGCACCGGAAATTGTTAGCTTCATGACAGAACCCCAGCGTATTTTTCAGCACGCGTGGAAGGTAGATATGTAGACGGATGTCGTCCGATGTGGTTATGACTAAAGTTCTGGAAATCGGACGGCAACGCTGCCACCAAGCAAAGCCGAACAAGAGAACACGCTTGAAAGGTGTCAGGTCTTCCTTGACTAACACGACGGCCTCTGAAACCACCGAATTCAACATAAGTCACAGACATAACACAGGAAGAGAGCATGTGAAAAAACCAAAACTCAAGACACGTACGTACAGAGTAGGCCTGCTCTACAAAAACCCACCGCTCTTGCCCGTTCCAAACCTGTCCCCGAGGCCTCTCGCCTCTCTCAACATTTGCTTTCTTTGTTTCTCGTCCATGAGACGACCCCCGATCGACATGTCGCGCGAGTGATCCCATATGGCGGCCGGTTCCTCGTCGACGTCTACTTTTTTCTGCGCTTCGCGCTCTATATGTGTATCCACCAATGCAGCACCGCGACTTTTGCGCTGCAATAAACACACGGTATCAGAAGAGACAAAGAAAGGCGCGCAAAAAAAGAGTGACACAACCGTATGTTCTTCAACGCCCCTCCGAATCGCCTCGTCCCTCTTTTTCTTCTTCTTCGCGTCCTCGAGGTCCTCCTCCGGCTCTGCATTCACCGCTTTGCGTTTCCGACCAGACACTTCATCCGTGAGACGTTGTAGTCGCTCTGCTGGAGTCTCTGTCCAAAGGGAGCTGTCGGCGTCGCGTCCAGGACCAGAACTTCGCCCAAACTGGCGGGCTTTTAGTTTGGTTGGGTCGAGTGCTGTTAAGAATGTATTCAGTAAGGGGTAGGACAGCGCACCGCAGAAGATAGAATAAAATAAAAAGAAAGATCGAACTACTCACATGCCAGCAAATCTCCCTTCTTGGGCGGAACGAGCATCCACTCCTCTCTCTGCAGTTTCTTAGGTTTCTTCGCCTCCTCTACGTTCTTCCGTCTCCTCTCCTCCCTCTCGATGAACTCCTCTACAGCCGACATTCCTTCGTTGGGGGCATTGGAAAAGGGGGAGCGTGTTGGAAGTTGAGGGCCTACTTCAGCATCTGAGTCCGCGTCCGAGAAGTCTGAGTAGGACGGTCCGAGGGGAGTCGTCGTTCCAGATGGACCGACGGTGGTGGGTAACGCAGGTCCATATACTCTTCTGGGAGCTGCAGTCGTAGGAACCGGGACGCTCGACGGAGAGCGTGAATTCGATGTCGACTCCTCAGCGGAGGACACAGAAGTAGAGTACGATGCAGTTGGAGCCTTGGGTGACAGAGACGGACCAGGTTTAGCTCGCACAGTCGCGAGGTCGGGTGGCAGAGCTGGCATGTAGTCATCTTCGTCCGCATCGTCATCAGCAGTGGCAGACACGGTCGGGAGTAAGTGGGATGGGATATGGGGACCGATGGACTCTGACATTATGGTGGTTCCGTGTCGACTAAGAGTATATCCGTACTGTAAACAACACCAGGACACACGATCACCGACGCAACTCGTACGTGTCTACATCTCGGCTTGTAATGCACATCGTAAAAACAAAGGAAGGGACCATTACTGAACGACGTTTATGCTGTCGTATTTTAGCTTTAAACTTATCCAAGTCCATCCGCGCCAGGAGTCGCCGAAAGAAAAGTCTTCAATACCTGTCTGATGTAGGCGGGTAGCCCCGTTGTGCTCCTCCGTATCCCCCTTGTGAGTACGCTCCTGCTCCTGCTCCTGCTCCTGCTCCTCCTTTGGCTCCTCCACCATAATAATATTGCCCACCGCTCACGCCACCGACCAAACTCGCTGCGGTGCCGCCAGTATGATAATTGCTCGTCGTATCTTCTTCGAAATCTGCGGCAACGGTGGCCGTCAGTAGCGGATCTTTGACTTCCCAGACAGCAGCCTTGGATCCGACCGAGAACTCCAGATCCTCGCGCTACGTGGTCGGCGGTCACAGGGAGAACAAAAACCAGACAAAAAAGACAACGTAAGTATATATAAAAAACGGATGTCTCGGATAACGAGATGTGTGTGTGGCGTCGGATACGTACCGTGATACTGTCCCAGTATTTGTACACCATCATCACGCTCAGGAGGACGCAGAGCGTAAAGAAGAAGAGGCCATCGAGATAGTGTTGTATGGCGTTACAGATGGTAACGCTGAAAGCGAAGAGAAGGACTTGTGCGATAGTGTAGAATGCGATGCCGAAAATGATATCGCCCAGGGGCCAACGGTCGTCCAAGGTCCGGAACACGAGGACCAGTTGAGAAAGTGTATACGTCGTGACACAAAAGATGGGCCAAATGAGGTATACGATAAACAGGGCAGTCGTCTTGGTTGGGGAAAATCCGATAAAGGAATTGAAGGTTGCAATGGCGATGAGGAATGAGACTCCGAAGATGAAGAGACACGATAATCGGAGGAACTGAAGAAAGAGGGGGGTCAGAAATGAAAACGTAATAATAAAAAAAGGACCACTGGATGAGACCAACCCATAGCGAGAAAGGGGTGCCGTCTTCTGCGAACTGGAATCCGACAAAGCCGTTTATCAGAAGACAGCAGTATGCAGCTGCAACGAGACCCGTGTAAACAGCGGTAAACCACTACGTGTTCCTCGGTGAGCGTGTCACGATGAGATCCGACGGTATTGTTTGACGCTTACGGGATAGCTAACGTTGGCCGTTGGTATGATGCCCGAGTCTAGAAACATGGCAAGCAACTCGATGGCCATGTACAACCAGAAGAACATGACGATTTCCTTCCGACCGACCGCGGTATACTTGGAACGGATGTGATAGATCATGATCGCAGTCATGAGGATGGCGACGATGTGAACGAAGCATGTTGCTGAATTGCAGTCACGGAAGGTGAGGAACCAAGGCAGGGGAGTGTCAGGACAGGAAGCACTTACACGGCTGGAAGATGAGCGTGGACCCGATCTGCACGTTGCGGGAATAACAATTGGGCTCGATGCCTTGACCAGACGCACCCAAGAGCGGACAGATGACTAGCGCAGCGGTGCTACATACGCTATCGAAAGACCCAAAACTGAGACCCATTTCTCAGAGTGTTAGTAGCCCTAGGAAACGTCTTTCTTGGACTGCGAGATGTCAACGTCGTCGTCGAAGAACAAGAGTGGATCTTGGGCTGAATAGGAACGTGCGTGGCGAAATTTGCAGTGACGAGTTGGAGAGAGATAGTAAAGGCGACGATGTCCCTGACAAAAGTCCTTCAATAATGATACCTGCGTCGACGTCACCGAAGACGATGAGCAGAAGGGGCCAGCCGCCGACGAGTTCGTGTTGTTGCTTTGGATTCCACAGCGACCAGCAGCCTCGTCCGCGACGGGATTATTGCGTGCGAGTTACCACGCCACACACGGACACACACACAGCTCAGCTCACCGCCATCGTCCTTCACGACGTCCACGTCGACAATCATTTTACAGCGTAAATAAATAAGCCAGACGATGTCATCCTTCCTGCCTTGCCACTAGTAAATCAAGCATTCTGTGCAGAAATTAATTAGCAGGGATCAAATACAGCTTCGTACTGATTCTCGAAAGATTCACCCTATCGACACAACACAACGGTATTACCAAGTACCCGAACCACACCGACATCGATTATCGTCGTTCCATGCAGTGTCAAGTGCAGTGTCAAGTATGTATGAGAAGAAGAAAAAGAGAAAAAAGGTGACTGCCACGCTGGCAGGAAGCAGACATCACAGCCACATCGGTCTCATATTCGAAACCCCGGGGCGAGGTACATCGAGTCGTGCCTAAACCTGCGACACCGAGACGCATAACCCCATATCGGGATCCGGATACATACTCATCGGGGGAGGGATGGTCCGCGGACACCCCCTCGCCCTTCCATTTCTTTTTCGTGCAGCAGTGATAGTTGACCTACCTGGTACAAACTCCACCTTGAGAATTCGGGAGAACCGCCACTGTCACTCATCGGCAGCCGCCCGAGAATCTCGGTCTAATCAGATATACACGTGCACAGGGTTTTTTCTCCTAGCATCGGAGCGAAACATGTCATCGTGGCTTCGTATGACGCAGATGCGGCGTATCGACTTACATGTCTACCTGCGCTCACCCGCTCATTCCAACAAGCCGTCAGATCAGTATAGCCTGCACATACGCAAAGCGGTCATGGCACGTATGCATCCCATCATCATCAGGGCCGCCGCATCGACCCAAACTTGTCCGCTCCAAAACGAGGACAAGACCGAAGAAGAAGAAAGAAAGAAAGGGAGAAAGAAAGAGCAAAAGGCTATATCTGGTCGGCGCAAATTTGGAACTGCCTCACCACGAACGTTCACGTTTGGGGACCAGGCTGACGCGCAGTCTGAATCGCAGACTGTTCTATCGAAAAACCTCATCGATCGATGGTGACTTCATCGTACACGTATATTCGTATCATCGGCTTCAATAGGGGACTTAACAAAAACGCGAATGGCACATGCCTGCCCCGTATGGAGCGACCGACTCCTCGTATGGTGTGAAACGTTGGTACACAGGCGCGATCTCGGTGGTCCGTGGAGACGAGATTGGATGGATCCTCCAACCGTCGGTATGGCTCAGGCATAATTGGTTCGAGCCATCGGTGCGACCTGTTCTTTCGTGCATCCTGATATTCAAATAACATTTTGGTCGTCGTTTCCGTCGCAGCATCCGACGACGTCGATATAAAGAAGGGAAAAAAAGCATTGATATCGATCCCGTCGAAACGCCTTCGTTAGCCATCGTACCGATGCAAGCTGTAGGGCACAATCCAAATATGATCAGACGCAAAATCTTATCTGGCCTTCCGACGGTGTTTGCACGATCCAAACATGCACGAATCCCGAGTTCGACCAAGGATCACTAGCACTCGACAACGATGCAGAGATTTGCAATATTGTGTCGGCACCCGTGTTGAAAACCATGACCCGGCCCCACGCTCAGGCTTCAGGAACGTTGCTGATCGCCGGGTCAACAGGCAGGCAGGAAACCCGCACCGGACGCGTATTGGGACAAAAGCCTCACAGGAACGATTAGCAGATATCCGTGGGCTTATCCCCATATCAACCTCTCGCCATTTCAGAAGAAAACTCAACCCGGGTATTAGTGGGGGGGCTCTCTTATTCGTCGACTTCCCGATTGAATGGGTGGTCGCGGAAAGTCCGCCCATAACCCATAACATGATCCGAGGGGGCATCCTACCAATACCCGAGAGCATGGCTACCGTTATCCGATCCACAGCAACGTCAACACCGAGGCCTGTACAGTGGTTAGCGGTAGGTTCTGGGGTGGTCTCTCCAACCGCCGCCAGAAACGTCAAAGTCACCACTTGGGGATGGAACGGCACTTGTTATACAAAGTAGTTATAGATCACTGACTGCTTGGCGTCGGCCGTTAACTCGGATAATGTTGTCGTAGGCGGCCTGGCCTCGACCGCAGCGTGTTGTACTAATATTGTATCCGTTCCGGCGGATGGCTGAATCTGTCCAAGTGCATCCGTTGATGCATTGCCATAAGTCGATGCTTGGCTATCCTCGTTTTCTCAACATTGGAGCTACATATCAGAGTCTCCACAGTAGTTGGTCAACGGAGATGCATGGATTTGGAAGCACAGCAATACGTAGTGGAACAGACGTAGCGCAAGACGGAACAGAACTTGATTGTTTTCCGTTCCTCTGTCTTGCTGGAGATCACCACATATCGACACTTTGCAGCGGAAGAGTTCCGCTGCCAGATGCTATACGGGTGGCTTGGGATCATTTGCGAGGTAACGAGATGTTACGAACGTTGGCTTGGGTACCCACATGACCCACCCCTATTTTTTTTCTTTCCTCCCAGCCAGACAATACAACATGATTGATGCTGTAACTACACGCCGTGGTTGTAGTACAACGTAGACGTAAGCACGCAGCACTCCGCCTGATTTATCATAAAACACGTGGTTTGCAACGAGCCCCGCGACGGACAGCATGTGAATGCAACATACGAGCATGTCCGCATGCAACCAGGGGAGGTCTAATCGCGCGTTTGCACAATGCACTTGTCTTTTCTTTTTTTCAAGCCTCACAGATTACATCGCAGGTGTCTCGCGACCGCCATCTGTCTGGCAAGCACACCAAACCGACTTTCCGCAGTGTATCCATACCCCGTTTCGCCACGTGGCGATGAGATTGACAGTCGCTACAAAGGCGGAAGGACAGGGATCACGACGTCTCCCCCCCGCTGCTTGCGAATGAGAGCCCGTATCCAGGCTAATGATTTCAGGGCGCGTGACAGCGACGTTTGAAACCCGCAGTTTGGCTATTTACAACGGTAAGTCGACCACTTGTGAAATTTCCGGGCGTCTGGCCATCGTCGCCACACACAAGCTGTGTGGCCTTCGTACTCTTTCCGACGTACGTGCATTTGTCGTGTGCATTATATAGAATGGTGAGTACGTTACCCCTGGCGATGTGCAGGTATCTGATAAGTAACTAAACAAACTTATCTCCATCATATCGTCATGCATCGGCAGGCACCCCATAAGTTTTTTTTTCCGATCATGCTTCCCTTTTGGCCGGCTGGCTGACGTGGAAAGGGAGGGCGGTAAATGTTATGCTGTGTGGACTCACTGAGTGGCTCTCACGACCGCAAAAGCTTACGCCTGACGTTTTTCATGTGCGTGGTGTGCCGTATTAGGAGCTGATGTGACGGACGGAGCACCCAGGGCTTCGAGAGATGTCATCATTCCATACCACCAAATTATGGGTCGGTCCGTTCTTAAGATGTGAGCATATCCACCAAGTTTGACCGCTTATTGTCTGCTTTCACCGTTCACAAACCTTAGAAGTCTGCCGATATAGGTGGTTCCTAGCTGTGTTCGGACTTTAACTTGGCTGAAGCCTGTGGACGGTCCGGCATGAGCCGGTGCCATCCGGTACTCCTAGGATTTTGTGCGCCTGCTGGGTAACGCCGGAACACGAAGAGAGAGAGTGAGGGGTGGAGGTTCCGGATCACAACCACACAATTACGAATATTCGCTACCACATCACACGCCCGGCCCAGAGTCGCCAATGCTCGCGAATGTAAACGTTCAGATTTGCTGTATACGTGGGGTTGTGCTTACCAGAGTTCCCGAACCTGCCTAGAATACGAATAAAGTAAGTAAAGGAACCACACGGAAGGTTCCACAAGACACCGCATCAAATATGATGATCCCACCCTCTGTAAAAACTGACACCGCCAAAATGTCAATTGCATCTGGTTCTACAAACGTGGGTCGCGAAAGGTCGCGAACCACGCAACAGGTTCCACAAAACACCGCGCCGATATCTCACTCTGAAAACTGACACCGCCAAAGTGTCAGTCCCTGAGGACCACGGCGTTGCGCCGCTCTGTTTTCTCATCCAGGTTTACATTCTCAGAAGTTCGCCGCTGTCCACGTCAATGTAATTTCTCGCAGGTACCTACACGAGCCTCAGCTGTTACTTTCCGCAGCGTAAAAGTCTACAAACCTTCCAAGGGACCTAACTGGAAGTAGAAAAAATAATATCTTTTATGGAATCTTTTTTCGGCAGGTAATCTCCGCTTCCGAGGAGGTGGCTGTGAGGCTCAAGGCACAGCTTGGGTGGCTAATCACATAAGCAATTAGATTTGCAAAATGCGCTGGTTTTCAAACTTGGGAGATTTGCTTAGGACGTGTTGACTTGACTTGACAGTCAGAGCATGGAAGAGCCGTCGGATGGGCCGGAGAGTCTGGTCAGACCGCCGATCAGTCAACTTTACTTTTTGCCAGTGGAACGCCACATGAAAATTTGAGGTAAGCGGACCCCCCCCTCACCGACAGCTGCTGACAGACTGTGATTCGTTCGGAAGCCTTTTTTTTTCTTTCCTTCTTTTTGCCGACTTGGCTGAGACTCTCAGGGAAGTAAAAAAGAAAGGTGATTGCACGTATGGTACCACAAAGTGCGTTCGCACGCTGGGCTGCGAACGCACCGTGTGGTACGAAACCTTGCTTTGCAGCTGCCACGAGTTCTATTTTCTCTCTCTTTTTTCCCCCTTCCTTCGGAAAACGTTCTATCCCTTTTTGCCACAGACTCTGAGACGGGTCGTGGTGAGAGATCTCCGGGCCCATCAAGGAAAATTTTCCGCTACGTTGATGCGGACCATTTACTTATGGTACAGGCTGACGTGCGCGTATTAGTCGCGTCGTGTCCCTGGCTTGCATGCCGCTACGCTTGTACGTGCTGTCACATCAGCTGCATTCTGGGGGGACACGTTGTCTAAGACCACAATACGTATCGATACGTGCCGTTCCTAGCCCTCCCGAAAATGCTGGATCAGTAGTCCGTGGGGGTTTCGCCTCACTCGGTTCTGAGTTGTTCGTGTATATACCCGCCGGGGTCCAAGCTGGTATGCATACCAACATGTACTTATTGCGTCCGACGACGAGGTTGTCGTCACATATCATATCATATCCCTGTAAATGCAGAAGAATTCGCCGCCGCTGGCCACGTCCGAGTCCGACGTCTGTCCAAGTCTGCTCTAACAATGTGTGTTATATCGTAACCACGGTAGTGCATAGGTGCTACATACAGTACTATCCATATTCGTGCAAACGTTTGCGCGCCTCCATTTAGGAAAGCGCCGCCGCGAATTCGTGTGCGGACCCGTCGCGTGATGTGGCACATCCGTCGGGAGAGAGAGAAGCAACTTCGCGTCCATTCACTTAGCTTCACGTAGTAGTATAAACACACACCCGGACTTTTGATATACATAGTATAATACCGGCATCATGCGCTCTCACGAATCGTTTCAGGATACCGGCCAAGTTGGATCTCCGCCTTAGGCTCCTTTTGTTTCTTTTTCTTTTATTTGCATTCTTTATCCTGAACTCTACACCGTGTCGAGAGGAGGCTGGGAGTGCTACTACTACATACTTGGCCGGATGCGAATGCCCGAGATACATACATATGTATGTGTACATACTCCGCGGCCAAAAAGTATACGTTACGTTTTTTTGCATTCATACCATGTGTACATGCATACATATGTACATTCCACTTATCAGCAGGGGAAACTCGTAAGCTCGAAACTTTGATAACCTAGTGGGGCTACGTAGGGGCTCTTATAACTCACTCGTGCGCATCGTGTGCATCGTGTGTCTGTGCGTGTATGAGTAAGAAGAGTGACTAGTGAATCACAGCTCGAACACGCACGTACTCGTCGAACGTGGTGCTTGCTTACTGCTTATTCGAGGTAGGGTCTCTGAAAAAGCATGTGAAAACGGGCATCATATCGGTCTTCGACGGCCGGCCCGTGCTTTAGAAAGAGAAAAGGTTACAAGGTTAGCACTTGGACATGGGACACGCACTAAGACGACGTTTCCTCGTGGCGCTGACGGAACCCACGGTGGGCGATGACCGAAATTCCAGGCTGGACGACGAAAGGCGTCACGGACGATACCCCATATGTATGTATGGTTCAAACGTTCACCATTGCATCGTGTTCTAGCACGCACGCACACGCACATCGCGAGCGTATTTCCCTATGAAAAAGATCCCGACACGCACGGGGTACTACTACTACTACTCACCACCTTATGTACGCCTGGGGCACACCGTGCGGGTCGGCGGTCCGCACTGCGAACGAGACGGGGAAACGCCAAAAACGCGTATATATATTGCATCGATCCATAAAGGAACAACGGTGGCCGCCGAGAGAGAGAGCACCCGCAGCGTCTAAGCATAGACACACGATGGGTTTGTTTCCATGGAGTGCACATGTGCCCATAGCAGGTTCATGAGCGTTTCCAGCTGGGAACGGATGTGCAACGCCGATGCCTCCATGAGATGGGACCACACAGCCCCGGGAGGAAAAACAGGAGGCCCATCAAAATGTCCAAGTAGTTAAAACCATACTCAAGTAGATGAAACCTTGAAGCGGTCCGCTAGCGTGAGGAAATCAGGAGGCTGACACCTGCCCAAACTGCTCGCTTCAGAGATCGGGGACATGTTGAGTCACGATTTGATCATAGAGAGACTGCGCGTGTAACGAGATATGGGTACGTACTGCATTCTATATAACCACTGGCCCTGCGCGAAGCTGTGGGCACGGATCAGCGTTATCGGCGTGTGTGTTCCAGCTTCGGGGCGCAGTTGAACCCCGCTTTTTCGCCACTTGGGAAGTGGGTGGACGGGTTTGGAGGGCTAAAGGGCCATCAGCTGCGTGGCCCGGTTCTGGTAGATGTTTGGATGGTGTTTGGTTGGTTACTTCGTGCGAGGCGATAATAACCCATTGTGTGGGTGGGTGGTCACCCGGTCAGGGTGATGTGGGGTTGGGGGATGCTATACGTAAGGACCATTCATCCACACTGCATACATCCTGTATGCGGTCAGCCGTAAGTGTATATGTATTACCTTCTGGAAGCGATGGTATTATGGAGACCAGCCCTCCACCATTCTCAGTTTAGCCAAACTCGGCAGCCAGCTGTAGAACATAGCAATACATACACTTACGCACGGATCCTGATCCACGTGATATGACGGAGGGATGAAGGGAGGGAGACGACTGTATAGAAAAAAAAAGACCAGGAAGGAGCTGACTTTCTGTCCAGTGGCAAGGCAATACGCGCCGGTGTACGTGAGCCATGTGGACACGTGAGGGACAGGTGATGGTCTGGAGTGATGCCATATATGCGTTGATGGTAGCGGCTCAAAAAGGCTTGTGAGTTCTGAGAAATTTGGTTCGAGTTTAGCGCGGTGGCACGGAGAGGCTCAGCAAGGTACAGCAAAGACAGCAATTCATACGAGAACAGATGGCAGTCTCCGATCGCGGGGATTGCAGACTGTTGTGGACGAATGAATACGTTAGGTTTCGCAAATGTGTGAAGAGAAAGGGTCACAGCTAGAAAGGACATTGCCGCGACACGGATGGCAAGAAAGTTGCTGTCGTGAAATCGCATCAGACAGGTGCCTAACCTGCCAGTAAGTATGTACTTTGTTTATTTCGTGTGGCGACTATTATTTCGGAACAGAACGTTTTCACAGCTGTCGAGTAAGCGTTTCCGTGGAAGAAAGGGCAACGCGACCAAATTTTAAAACGGCCCGTTGCCGCCTGTAACAGGGGTGGGGATAAGTCATGATAATGATAACGGTAAACGTGATGCAGGAGGGTCTAAGAGCACAAAGGCGGCGACCACGGTGCACCGCGTCAGCCGAGCAGTTTCGGGATTGAATATTGATGGGAGGAACGATTACCATCATGTCATGGAGAGTTGCGCGCGGAGTCAAGGCAAGACCCACACCACAGAACACCCGAATGAATTAGAACAAGGGCGGTGGCCAGCTACCGCACGGGTGGGCCTAAAGCAGTAAAGAAGGTCTGGGGTGGAAGACGAATGTAAAATTTGTTTATCGCCGGAATCAATCAGGTTCGTGTGGTACTACTCAGATCATTTAGAACAGCGCCTCCTGCTAGACTTGGGATGTCAGGACAAAGGCAAGCTGTTGCTAGTACGGTAAAGGACTGCCGGACGAGCCGGAGAATGAGCGACCCTAGCGAGAATGCAGGCTACAAATGGCAGGTTTACGCGCCGAGGGGAGGGGTTGATGGTGGTGGTGTAAGTATTAAATCGGAGGGACTGGCTAGACCGTCGGGGTTTACGTCGTGCGCAGTAACAAATAACAGGACACGCATGTGCGGAGGATGTGACCGTGCTGGCCGGAACGCGGAGGGAATGCCGCCGCGGGGAGAGAGACAGACAGAGACAGACAGATAATGGAGCGTGGATATCATTGTCATTATGGTTTCATACTGTCGACGCTCTACAAATGGAACGAGCTGGCAGGTCGGCGGTAGTTGCCCGGGCGATAATCAGAGCGATAAATAATACAATAAAAATAAAGGATATCTGATGGGGAAACTCGGGCGGTGACGAGAGGCGGGCATCGAAGATGGAGGTCAAAGGCGGGCTAAATTTCATTATACAACGTGACGCCTTAGAACGGCTGGACGACAGTCATATCAACGGTGCGACAGCGGATGGACCATTGCAATATGATCAGGTCTTGTGCCCGCATTTTGCGGACGTGATACGATTGGGCTTATTAGTGAAACAAAGGGCAGAGAAGAATAAATAAATAAATAATGAAATGCCTGATATGGGCAGTCACGTGGTGTGGTCACAGCGGTGGATGAGGGCAAGGCTATGGGGAATCCCTGGAAAGTCCCCGTCTGCCGAGTGTGCCGAGTGTGATCTGATAGACAAACAAGACAAATGAGTCGTGGGAGATGTCTTCCAAGAAGGGAAGTGGGTGGTGTTTGTGTGAGATCTGCGCAGGTTGGGTTTATTATTTTTTTACACGCCTACGGAAGCGGCCACTCGGAAACACAGAGTCGAATTCGGAGGCGCCGTGGCAGGTGTTGCAATTATGCATCGACTCTCGGATTCGGACAAGCAATCCATTACTACGTCGTCCCTTCTCTCTCTTTCTCTGTCTCTCTCTTCCTCCCCACTCCCCTATTTTATTATATTTTATATTATATTTTCTAAGCGGAGGGCCTGTGGGTTTTTATAAAACTATACCAAGAAATGCGAACAGCGTCCCCCCTCCACCACCAATGGCCGCCTCTACGCTCTTACCGCACGACGTCTGGCGTAGGTCCTCTGGCCTCATCACCCCACCCATGTCCACTGCCCTCCTCTCGCTGCCCCCCATAACATGCTTCGACCGCCGACCCAGTCAGTGTCTGCCACTCCCGACCACGCTACCCCTCTCTCAAGACGCGTCGGACTCTCCTCTGCAGCGGTACGATGACGACGTTGACGTCTTTGACCCTCCGTTCCAACACAAGCCATTCATACCAGATGACGCCCCTCACCTCATCGACTGGTTCGACTCCACCCTCAAACGTCCCGCTAGCTTCATCGCAGAAAAGACCTGCGAAATGGTCTGCTATCTCTGGTTCTCCTCCCCCTCTCCTTCGTCCCACATCTCGTCATCCCACCAAATACCGAGTCCACCTTACTCCCCAGAGATACCCGCCACCACCTCGCCACTCCAACTCGCTCCGTCTGCGGCCTTTGTCCAGTTCATGCACAAGCTACTCGAGACGACCCAAGTCAGCCAGTCCGTCATCGTTCTCTCGCTGCACTACATATGGCGTCTCAAGGAGCGCAATCGCTTCACGAACGGTCTGCCAGGGAGCGAGTTCCGGATAGCAGTCGCTGCACTGATGATGGCCAACAAGTTCTTGGACGAGTGAGTGCCATTCGACGCGTCTAACCCCGTGTACTGAGCGCGTCACAGCAATACCTACACGAACAAGACCTGGTCAGAGGTGTCCGGTATCGACCTCAGCGAGATCCACAAAATGGAGAGGGAGTTCTTGACAGCGGTCGACTTCTCGTTACATGTGTCTGGCAAGCAGTATGCGTCGTGGCTCAATCTACTGAAAGGCTTGGTACTCGCAAAGGAGACGGAGAGCAGAAAATGGCGTGGAATACGCGCTCGCTACTCGCGCAATGGCCGGCAATCACAGCCAATGACGTCCATGCCTGTTGCTCGCACATACCGGTGGAGATGCCAGTCGACGTCTCACCGTGCACGCTCTACTTCCCCAATGCAACTCACAAACCCGCCTGTGTCCGCGTATCACGTGACTCCGCCCCAGCACGAGCCCAGCCTGGGCACAAAGCGTTCCGCAACCGATGCATTCTCTCCGACCTCGGTTTCCTTCAAGGAGTTGCCACCTCTCAAGCGTCCCACAGGTATGACCCTGCAAATCCCTGAGAACAACTACCACAACTGTTCAAGTTCTGGTTCTTCGCCACTTGATTCTCTCTACTCACTTGCCAAAATGTCCTTGTCCTCTTCACCGCATGCACAGAGATCTGCGCAGTCAGCGCAGTCCCAACCGAGATCGCACGTGATCGAAGGCCGTCCACAAACCCTCATCGCCGCTTACCGCGCGGACCGTCCGGTCAATGTGCCTCAGGTATGATTCATTCCTAGGTCGTAGTATGCACCACGATCTCATTAATTCCGCAGAGCTTGTATTATTACTCCCTCGCTGGCTCGTCCATCAACGGTGACTCGGAGCAGCCCAAGGGGAACCGCAAGGCTAGATTGCGGTGTTACCAACCACCCCCGCAACTCCCGCCACCATCATACACAGTTCAGCAGCCACCGCCATACGTCCCTATGGATGTCCAGTCAGCCTCCGTCAGTCCACATGACTCTCATGTGACCCTTGCTGCAGCAAGACAGCCTTCACTGCCCCATTTGCACGATGCGATCTGGGCCAGGAAGTTGTCTTCTTCCAACTGCGGGTCTGCTCACACGTACACGAAGGTGTCGCCTGTGGAAAGGGACCAATCACTGCAGCTTCCGCCGCTGAGGGGGGACGGATCTTGTGCCGTTCCTTCAGCGCCGTTTGCAAATGCTGGTCCTCCCGGGGTACAGTTCTATACAGCAGCGTCTACCCCTGCCTGCCAGCACCCTCATCCGTACCCCCTCCATCATGCATCCCACCCTCGGGGCACGCCGGCATATCCTTCGCCACATACGTGGACTTACGGCCGATGAATTCTTCGGCCCCCCTGTGCACCGTCACGTTTACTCTTTTTCCCGTTCGTTCGGCATCCAGCACATATTTTATTACATTCATTTTCTTTATAACGTGGCATTTTCTGATTGGCATCCGCATACATTCCCACTTCTGAGAGGACATAGCACCACTGCTTATTGTACTACAGTAACAGGTATCTTCTTTTTTTCATTTGTTTCTTGGCGCAACTCGGTCAGCATTCGTCATCGACTCATCATCTTCTCCGCATTTTGTTCACACTCTTTCTATCCTGTGAACTATGTCCTTCGGACCACAATCTCCACGCTCTACTGATTAGGGTATTCTACTACCATATTCTTCGGTTACCAGAACGACTATAAAGTAAGCTAGTAATATGATGTACAGCTGCATAACGGAATAAAAAACAACGCATCAGTCAGACAATAAATTAATAATGTGGATTCTTTGATGATCTTATTGTACGCGCTTCTGCAGGGTGGCTGGACGGAAGAAACAGCCCCAGTCTTCTGATATGACGACGGGTCCTCGGCAACATATAGGAATCACGTGGCATGTGCTTCAGTATACCACCGTGATCAGGAGATATAGGCTGAGTATACATGAGATCACGTTCGTGATCGCGAGTTCGGACAAGTCACGTATGTACTGTGACACGCAGCAGCTGCGGGTAAAGTTTCAGAACTCTAAAAAAGAAAAAAACCCACGGTACTACTAGTAACACGCCCTTCCGGAATTCATATGATAAGAGAGTGTGTTTCAAAGGCTAACCTTGAGGAGGTGCGGCGCGGGCCGCGTCGATTTTTAGTATGTAAAAATGAGTTACAGCTTGAGAACGAGGGACGGATGACCTTGACGTGACCAGTGACAGGACACGGAACCACGCACACTCAATTGTCGACAGTTCTGAAAAGAGGGGACAGGTGTCATGCATTATACAAGTGAAAGCTGACTTAACGGTAGGAGGGGGAGAGGGGGACGTGGAAAACAGGACTCTATCGGATATCGATCAAGGGTTGCTCCTGGCCTGCGCCTGCCTGCCTGTCTGCCTAACGTATGTATGTACTTACCATTTTTCGGTCAAATCGATTCAGGGGTTCCGGGGCTGTCCGTGTGTGTCAGTTTCACAAGATCATATCATGGGGCGCGGCGCGGCACGGTCACACGTTATAATGCTCAGGAGAGAGAGAAGGCCTGGGGCCGCGCGCGCCGTGACTCACTGATCACTCAGCCCTTTCGACATGATATGATCCTGTGTTTTTGACGCCGCTACGGAAGGTCCGAATCCGTCCGGGATCAGTGTGTGTGTGTGTGGTAGAATGTTGGGAGATCGACAGGAAAAAAAAAAAGGTTGAGACAGGAGCACCTGTCTGGTATGTGACGTGCGTGTGCTGGCTGCTGCTGCTGCGAGAGAGAAAAAAAACCGGTCAGCTTTTTCCTCGTATGTTTTTTGGGACACCGTTCCAGGCTGCGATGTGTGCCAGCTGTATGCTTTTTTTTTTTTTCAATTTCGGTCTTTCGATGACACGACAACTCTTAGACAGCGATTTCAGACTCACCAGAAAATCCAGAAAAATGTAACATCGATCCGTGTTTCAGCCAAGTGAGGTCAACGTGGTCAACGGTTGCGCTCGTCACACCGTCAATTTGCAGGCGGAGAGCGGGAGCACGTGGCAGACACATGCCATGAAGGCAACTAAGGGGCAATAACATTTTTTTTTTGATTTTTACTCGCGACCAGTAAGCACAAACTTCATCCGATGACTGCACGTATCACTGAGAACGTGTTCTAGATTGCAAGTTTTCCAACTGCATATGTAACAATCATGGCGCGTGTTTTTGGTAAAACGTCTTGTGTGTGTCTGTCAGGAGGCCGCGCCCGGGTGACCTTTACAATTTGATTGGACAGCGATCGCTGGCGACGTTGTGTATGTATGTGCATTTCATTGTATTGTACCGAGTATACTCATCCATCCCTCGGGACTTCCGTCCGACACACGGCGATGTATGTACTACTTATACAGCGTGTAATTTTCGTTTTTATCTCCTTCCAGCGGTGATCGGCTGGGCCGTTCTTTTCTTTGTTCTCCTGAGCTGAAGGTAACTTGTTTCCAAGTGGAAGCGAGAAAAGAAAACAAAGAAAACGTATATGAAAATTAATAGATGAAGTGTTCAAAGGGCGCACAACCAACTCGAGGTCGGGCCCATCGAGACTGATATGATGCGATAGGCTGACACCACGTATATGGCCTGCGATTATGTATGTACCTGTAATTAGGCCCTGGCCCCGACTCCCGGTTTCATAGCTTTCGAATCACGGGGACCAACAGCTCTTTAAGAGCAGCTATCGGAATGAGATGCGTTACATAGACTTGACGGAAGGATCCAACGGATGATGAACTTACACATACATGATGCGCCATTAGGACCATATCATATCATATCATATCAGCTAGAACGGATGGAATGGATATTTAATATTTCTTTCGTTCGTCGCTAAATGACCTCACCCACCTGCGGGCCGCATACGCATCGATGGGCCCCCCACTCCCCTGGATGGAGCCGATTATAATAGGAGTGTGGCAGGGACCCTCGGAGTTGGACACAGCAAGTACTTAGTTGCAAGGAGAAAAGAAAAACGTGCTTGAGTAGTACCGCTCCCTTCGGACGGACCTGAGAGCTCGGTGTCTTTTCTTCTTTCTGCTTCTTCTTTGTGCTCACCTCGCATGGCCAGCACGAGGAAGCTGTAGTAAGATCGGAAAAAGCAGAACAGGGGCGAACCCTGATATGATAATACATACATAAATGTATCCGCCGCGTCACAGACAACGGCGCTCGCGTGAAATAGGGTATACATTTACAAAGGCGAGCCCACCAGACACATGAAATGAGTACACAGGAGATGATATTGATATTGACAGGATATACATGCCTTGTTGGATAAGTTCGACCGCACTTTCAAAACCTCGGGTCGTTCCGGGGGGTCGTAGCCATTACAGTAATCAATCGACATGAATAGACCGGGCTGAGAAGCCCGAAGCGTGCCAAATTGGTCAAGGATCAAGCGCTTTTGTTACAGTAGATGGGCCAGGGTCCCCCCATCCACAGGCGGTGACTCAGCAGCAACTTCTCCTATCGACGGGGTTCCTTGCGGCAACTGCAGTGTAGCAGGGACCAGGAGTGGCTGTGCGACTGCGTCGTGATGGCATAATGATAGATTGTAGCGTTGGAGAGAACCGTGGCATGGAAGGCTTCCTCCAGCGTGACAGCACATTTTGGTTCGAATCAGCCGCATCCCATGGGTACTGACACTGACACGTATGTTGGCAGTCATTCCGTATGGCCTTGGCAGGCAGGGCCAGACTGTGTGCGTGAATGATAGTGGCTTGCGCCTCCTGTATAAACCAAAACGATCGCGCACAGACAGACAACACAGGGTCCGTAAAGGTCCGTAGTACTGTATCCCATGCGGTCAAGTGACAATGCGGACAAGGGAGTACCCTTCAAGTCAGTGTCACACCATAAAGATGATGTCGCCGATCTGGAAGTTCCTGACACAGAATTGAGAGCAATAAAGAAGGATAGCACACGCACAGCCGCACACGAGACGAAATTGTCAAGTGATAATGTGATGCGTTACAGTATTGCAAGTTTTGGCAGTCGTCCTTGTAACCACAAAGGTGGATCGTATGTGGAGTTTGGGATACGCTGAGATTTGAAACATACGGCACTAATAATCAAGGAATTCTAGGTTTCGAGAACGTCATCCACGGTTCTCTGTAGAGTTCTTGCATTCGCTCGTTCGGGTCGCAGTGGATATTTTTCGGAGTCGGACATACCGGTATACGCAACTAGTAGTCCTGGGTTAGTGCCCGTTTCGGGCGAGGGCACTAGACCGGTGTTATCATGGATCATATGTACATACACCTGCGATGGGGTAGAAAGTAATCAGGGTACTGGCAACGACAACGGCAACGGCGTGCAGTGGCGGCTGTGGTGACCTGTTTATGCCACGAGCGGGGGAAAGGTGGCTGCGAACAACTGACACAGGTGCTCCGTCCAAATTCAATAGGAACAAGGAACAAAGGGAAGTGGAAGTAGTGCTAGCGCGGGAAATTTGGAACAGTCCAAGGAAAACTAAATAACTCAAGGAACGTTCTGGATATATCTTTCTGGCTATGAAACCACGTATTGTCATCATGCCTTAACCACGTCGCGGTGCGGCGACAAGCTCTGTGGAACTACTTGTCAAGGTGGTCACAGATGGTTTGGCGTGGCCATGCGTTGATGTCAACGGTTGGGCCGAGTATGTCGCCGGTCGCCGGTCACCACGACCCTCTTGATACTTTTCACGCCGGATCCTTTCATTACCACAAGGATCAATCATGTCATAGACAAGTGCTATATAGACGCCACGGCAGATGGCGAGGCAGGGAAGCATTCTAAAACCTGACGCGATGCCACTTGTACAAATGTGCTGAGCCGCTGATCATGCAAAAACGCTCTTATTCGAAGCCACTAGATTTGATCATTTTACGATTGTGTGACGCCTCCGAATCTACCCATCCGAGGACCAAGATGCGTCCGCCTGTTGCTGTTCAAGTTGATCAAGTGGCTGCTGTGCGAGGTTCTTTTTTAATACGGCAAGGTGGGACGATAGGAACGCCTGCGTGAAGAAATATCCAGAAAGGGCTCCCGTCACTGATTGGGTTTGAAAAACCCAGGGGGGTTGATCGTGACAGTGGGAAGAGGGAAAGGGGGGTTGTATTGTCATGCGACGTTGTCAATTGAGTCACCGGGTATATACGTCGTTGCGACGGTGTTGGCAAATGGAGAATGAATGTTCGACAGACGATGTGGCGCAGCGGAAGAGAGTAAGGTCATATCCGCATGCAGTAGGGAGTGGTGGGTGGTGACAGACGGACGGGAACAACGGCAGACGTTGCGCATTTGTGGACATGAAAAAAAAGGGAAATGATGAAAATTAGGGTGAAATAAACTGCCACTCACGGATACCGCAGACGATTGTTTGGTTCCTGTTGAACCTCAGGAGCTTGGAGCCTAAGAGGGCTACAAATGGGAAGCGTGATATTCGAGGAGGGTGGGTCCCGCGACGTGCGAATATCGATTATTGACAAGTAGTGGGTAAGAGATGGCGGTGCAACGTGGATTTTTTAAGAAACAATTATATTAATTCAATTCTCGGATTGGTATTTCTTGTCTCGTGCGTGGCAGTCGAGCCAGCGGAGTGGTGTACGTACCTCCAGTGAGACCTGCAGTGAGGCCAGCGAACATGCCATCTCTGCGTGCTTCCTGTGGTAGCATCCACCAGCAAAAAAGGTAAAGGCAATGAGATCTTCTGCATTTCGCGGACATTGACAGAGACGATGGACTGACCTTTGTAGCCACGGCTTTCAGGCTTTCTGGTACCTCTGGACTGGTCGTGGTCATCGTCCGAATAAGTTCGAGAGAAAGAAAGGTAAATTGCAGGAAGGCGAGTCTCGTAATTATTAGATAATTAAATATTTTTCGAAGACAAGTCCCAATTGTGTTCCGAAGTGCACGCGTCCTGGCTTCACGCGTCGTTCACTTGTCCCACCGGTTCAGGGAGAGGGCAAAGACGGTCAAGTCGAACCGGGACCATGTCGACACCGAGGAAACAACGACAGGTAACCAATTTGCAAAAATTGTACGACCAGATCCAAGGCAAGCTTTCTCCATTCTGCCTTGTACTCATGCCCCCCCAATGCTGCGCGCATAGACACGGTGAAATTTTGTATGGGCGCGCGAATAGAAAGCTTTACCATTGAATGCGCCCCCTTTTTTCCGCAGAGATATCGATCAAGATCAAACCTAAGCTCAAAGATATTCCTTCGTCGACTTCCATCGATACGGCTTCCGTAGTCTCAGACCTTCATCAAATCGCATCCCTAGCGAAATCGTTCTCAGGCCAGCGTCTCAAGTGGGGGAACGATACCCATTTGGCAGATTTGCTCGATCAGCAAGGTCAGTCACCCGTTCCTTTCATTGGCGGCGACCACCCTTCGGGGAAATGTCTGTCGCGCGGAAGGAACTATCGAATGACCGTTATCTGCCACCTTGCCATCCACTTAAGGGGTGAACCTATGGAACGCCTCGGGACTATTCCGACAAGATTCCGACAGCCGTGTTATTGTCGCAGCATGTATGCAACGTAGTCCCTCTTTAGCTTCTTTCGTGCAACAATGTGCCACCGCCTGACCCTTGTTTCGAAGTGCGATTAGCAGGTTTCCGTCTGATGGAGGCAGGCCTGGAGTCTGAACCGAGTATCCAAGGTTTGTTCCCCTCTGGTGGCGAGGTTTTAGTGCACGTGCCTCATTCCCGTGTGTGTCGCCTTTGCAGCCCTGTTGCATATGCTGCAGGTAGCGAGCAAAACCGGCTCAGCACTCTTAGGTACGTCCCAGAATAGGAGCGGCTTTATGGTTTCGTCGTTGCTACAGCATCTTTCATTTCGTTATGGGCGTAGAGCTCGGAAATGGCGAAGCGGCTGCTAGTGTGTTGACATGTGCGGCCAAGGTGGGATCGCTTTTATCTCTCCAGTGGCGTTTTTCGGTCGTTTGGCTGACCTATAGTCCAAACAGTTTGAAGAGGCGCTGAGAAACCACAGCGATCCGGATCGCGCGCACGAGCACTCCAAGGCACGCGTCACCACTCTGTACTTTTCAAGTAGAATGGAAGCCGTGAGGCTGTTAAGCTTCTATTGGGTTATTGGGTTGATATTCATAGGCGTCCTTGCATTGGCACCACAGGCCTGGAGAGAAAAGAACGAGGGTCTCGCAATGTTCATGGCTGACAAGATCACAGGTTTGGACCCTGGGCGCAATCGCACGCATATCACCATGTGGCTCATATTATCTACCCAGACAACGATAAACAACTTGCATTGCTTTCGACCCGTGACGTAAGTTGCGCTGATGAGCCTTCGGAACACGCTTCTCACTTCGCATCTTTTCTCAAAAGCGAGAATTACTGGCAACCAAGTTGCTGGACATCGGGAAATCCATTTTGAGGACCTGTCATCAAGGCGGGAAACTCGTGGCGGAGGGCAACAGAGCCCCTGATGCCCTGAGATGGATGCAGAAGGCATTCCAGGTAATAGAGCCACTGGAGTGCACCTCCAAGTCCGAGTTAGCGGAGCTTAAGGTTCGTGCTTTCGGCATGCCTCTATTGAATTTCGTCCGCACATTGAAGGCGTGACTACTTTAGCGAGCTGTTCTCAGGAGTCTTGGTAAGCTAAATCATTCCGATTGGATCCTCAGTGATACCATGACCTACGCCATACCGGCATGCTGCTGTTAGCTCGGGGATACTTTCTAGCCTCATCCCATGATCCAGAGAACCTGACGCGGGCGGAAGTTGCGCTGGAAGAGATTATCTCCACTATTGACCCCTCAGTTGACCACGTAAGGGACTAGCCAGTACCGCTACTGGATTCTTTCCGGAGAAATCACACGTTCCCTTCAGACTAGTTCCGAATATCAGCAACTCCGCTGGATGAAACTAGCTGTGGTGAAGCGGCGAAAAGCTGGGGATACAGAGCTTCTTCATGGTAAGCCGTGCTCACCGGCCGAGCGTTACCGCTTATGGATGAACTATCCTTATGAACCACTGCGCACTGACTTTGCATCAGCCCTAGAGTCCATTATTGACACCATGACCTTTTCTGACAGCGACTTGTCCGAGTTAGTAGAGTTCTCGCCGGTATGCTTCACTGACTGATTTCAGCAATGAAACAGCATTCTCTTGGAGCTTCGCTCCCTTTCCCCTCAGTAGTAAGTATGAAGTGGATGACGCTGTGGCGTTCAAGTGACGTTCTCCGCAGTGATGTCGTGACTTTCACGATCAAGCGCTGCCTCTGGCGCGCGTTGGACACGTCTGCAAGTGTCACTTGCGTTGAAAAGTTGCTTATATCACTGCTTTTCCACTGCTCAAAGGGGGACGATCACGGGAAGGCGATGAAGGACTTGGAGGAGTCGTTCCAAGGTAAGTAAAATCGTTCCCGTGAGAAGGGCCTACAACGTTATTTCTGCTTGGCCGTATCAGAAGTTGTCAAGTCGGATATTGAACTTTCAAAGGCAGCTGCTAGCGCTTGTCTGACGGTAGGTCTCTAAGTTCACGCGAGCACACGGACTCTTGACTTGTTGTGCTTGAAATAGCTGATATGGCAGTATGGTGACCGCCACTACCATGGTTCACGGTGGTTGGAAGCAGCCGATTGGTTCATATGTGGCACCCATGCCGTATTCTCAGGTTTGGGACCCTCATGCACCTCCAAGTGTCTTCGCAAAGCTGCGTTGTGTTACATTCAACAAAAAGAGTTTGCAAGGGCGGCATCTGCCGTCAAACGGTGCCCCGTAAAGGGTGCCACGACCCGTTATGTGGTATTTCTGATTGCTGTGCATCAAGGTTTGTACTTGATAAGGCTACATGCTTTGCTGTGGCGTTACTCAAAAACGGATATAAATGATTATCAGGTCTGGAAGATGAAGGTAGGACACGGACCCACCATGAATATTCTGATACGTCGTTGATCTGACTATTGGGTAGCTACCAGGGCCGTGAGAGAAATGGTTGAAGCTGCTGATTTCGATCGAAGAATGCTCCTGCTGGCATGCCGGCTTGCGCATGATTGCGACATGAAGCATCTACTTTTATCAGTGCTTATGGCATTATCAGATACCTTGAATTTCCGCAACGACGTGGAAAACCTAACAGAAGCTATGATACTGATACGGTGTATCATTAGATTGACTCTGAAACTCCTCGGACAGCCTGGCGCCAACATGTAACATTGCCTTACTTCATCTATTCAGTGCCTATAATCACTAACCTGGCAGGCCGCCCCTCGTCAAGACGTTACTGAATTACTTCAAGAATGGTTCGTGAGCGCTTCAGCACCTTTTCTTTGCCCGAACTTCGTCCCCGTTCTTCAGCAAAGGCTCTCGTTGAAACCGTCGCCTGCGAGAACGTCGCACTGGTGATCCGGGACTTGTCATGGCTGTGGCGTACTGCATATAATTGTGCAATAGACGGATGTTCCAATTGGGACAACCACGGCGAAGAAGTTTCCAATGCTTTTGATATTGCAAGACAGGTGGCGTACATTTTGTTTCCCGGATTTCCACATGCTTGTGTTTACCCTTCTAAAACTGTGCTAGCTACTCGAACTTTACGTCGCCAAGACGCTGACGGAGGTTGAGCCCTCCACGTACGTGTATATTGCGAATGCTTCCTTCGCTGCCACCTCTGGGCGAGGTCAGTACCGGTTTTCGGACGTTTGCTGTATGATACTCAGGGACCCTTTTCATAAGTGATCCTCGTGCGTGAACGGCTATCGGGCGCCGATGCTGTAGAGGTGTGTGGCGGAAAGGTTCATCACAGATAACTAACTGTCCTGCAGCCCGAAATCCTGCGGGGCCTCTCCGCAGAGATTAAGTCGTGTACAGGCAGGATCGCCGGTCTACTGGACAAGGTTCCTCCAGCCGATCGGTCCCATCTCCAGTCATTCTCGCACTTTCTGCGCGTCTTCCGCGTTGAATCCGCATCACATCTCGGAGAATGGCAAACAATCCTGGAAACGATCGAAGTGCGTCATTTTTTATATATGGCGTGGACGTGGTTGAGAAAAATTCCGCCGCATAGGAGGCTACACGTGATGACCACCAATCTCTTGTCACCTATGAAGCAATCGGTGACGTGCTGGTATGTGCGCAAGTTGGAGATTCTAGACTTTGGTTTCGGCACTGACACGTTACCTAGTGGGAAAACAAGAATTGTCCCATTAACGGCATGATGCAACGTTTTCATGCTTCTGAAAGTACGCTAACCAACTCACGCAGTACTCTATGCAGCCCTTGAGGTACGCAAGCTCCTGTTCTGGGTGCTCTGACGTTGGTGTCTGACCTTCGCCACATCTGCAGGCGATCTTACACACATGCCTCGCACACGGCCAGCTGTCTTTGGACAAGTTTTCGCGATGGTTGCGATCTATATGCAGCATCCTATTGGCCAAAGGATCCGGGGCTGATCGGTCTAAAGCCATTCAGTACTTCGACCAAGCCAATGCAGTTCTGGAAGAGCATGGCGACCTGGCAGAAAACGGAAACCCTGTGGGTATCTGAGAAGAGTGAATCTACGTTCCTGACCACTTCTGCCCTCCCCCCCTCCCCATCAAAAGCTCTATCCGACAGATGAACGACTATGGCTCCTTAGCACTGCCTACAACACGGGAGTGGAGTGCTTGCAGTCCGTCATCCACGTTTTTGTCCTTGACTTTGCTGCCACACCCCTGTCTTTGATATGATTCAGTGCATCCCTTGTCGACGAGGCTAGACGGTGGTTCGAATGCGCCACCGTCCTCTGTCGGTTTGTTCCGAACGGTAAGGCTCGTGCAGAGAAGGTGCGTGAAATGGTGTCATCAGTCTTTACACTTATCGCGGGTCCCGTTGCAATAGATATCTGAGACATATACCGACCTCCTGGCGCGCTATACAAGAGGCTAGACGATACCTACTGCGTCTTGGACACATCACACTTACGTGTGAATGCCACGCACCCACTTCCCTTTTTACCTCCATGTTCAGCCACACGCACTTGTCGTTCTCGATATATGTGACGAAATAGAATCCATGAGGATATCATCATTGCTGCGCGAAGTCCCTAAGGTGATACAGCAGGACGCGGCCCTTATTGTTGCCTATCGCGAGATACTCGCTTCCTATGGAAAAGTCCATGGAAGTGACGTGAGCGAGAGGTGTTTTGCTCGTTGGCCAATTGCCATAGACCGTCAGAGACGGAAGGTGGACCTATGGAACGGTGATTAGTCTGGATGAATGTAAGAAGCGGAAAAAAATGAGATGCAATACCAAACGTAGCTGGTCTCTTTTGACGTCGCTGGCCATGGCAAGCAACTGCGCATCGTGGTTATATCGTAAACACGAGATGTTCGTCGTCAAGTTGCCTATCGTTTTGAGAGGTTTTGGTTTTGAGTCTCCACCTAAACTTCGAGCGTTGTAAACGTTGACGAGGCCGATATTCGACCTTATCGGTCAGGTTTAGCACCTTCTACAGCACAGAGGAAAGAAAAAAAGAAAAAGTAGGACTCACCCAATGGACAGATAGTTGCCCTGTTGGTCACCGCTCATTATTCTGCTGCCGAACCCACCCTCGTCCTGCCATCGCCTGACGCATTTGCGCTGTCGAACGTCCCACACATACACCTGCGAGTCCTGCGTCAGACTCAGGAGCTCACCATCCTGTACCCTAGACCACCACAACGACTTGATGGCTGCGTTTGCCTTGAGTCCCGCCACAACCTGCGCTGATCCTGAGCGCCAATCGACGAGATGAATGTAACCTCGGCGGCCTGCTACAGCGAGGATATCACCATCGGGGCTGAAGGCGCACATCTCCATGCTGGCATCCTGGTTAGCCGACGAGAATGTAGTTCCCCAAAGCCCACGCGGGGAACGGTGGGACGCTCCAGATTGCAAGTCGTACGTGTAGTAGAAGGGGCGTGGACCGGTCATGAAAATGGAAGAGCCGGATGGGTGGAAAATGGCATTGGTAATGGGAAGGGAAGGAACGTGAAGAGTTTGTGCATGAGGGTTCGTCAGACCATCGACCTGATAGAATGGAAACAGGGGTAAAGGTGACAACGTCAATATGAAGAACAGGGGAAGGGGAAAAAAATAAAGGAAATGGGGGACTGAAAACGTACATGGAAAAGCCTCAAACGTCTGTCTGCGCTTGCGGTCAGGAGAACGGGGATTTGAGGGGAAGGGTGGAACTGGACAGATTTAATTTCACCTTCTGCGGGGGCTGCCTGGTTGGCATCGCGCAGACGGTCGACTGATATCACACCCTGGGTCAGCACCCTCGATTTTTGCCCTGCCGATATGCCACCCGTTGATGCTAGCAGGTCAGGGAGGATATCTTCAATAGTGTCGTCGACATCGGAGTCAGAACCAGATGATCTCCTCCGTTTTGATGGATGTAGCTTTTTCCGTGCCTTTGTTGCCCACTCTGGGGTTGGGTTGATACGTTCGAATTGACGACGCAATTTGCGTTCATACTCTCGACCGCTGACCGTATCCTCTGAAGGTGCATCACGGAGTTTCCGAAGGCGACTGTGCGCAGTTAGGGATACCTGCAAATTTGCGTCATCAGGGTCCACCCATGCAGGTGCTTTACGGTGGCGTTGCGTATCCTCTGCGGAAGTGGTCTGGTCATGTTCTTCGGTGACGATATCGGGTATACTTTCGATCCCCTGAGGCGTATATTCGATTCCCTCTGTTTCTTGACCACTATTTTCTTGATCGTCGTCGCCTTCGCCTTCGCTGTGGGACTCCTGGATACTCAAATGTGTCGCGTCCGGAACAGTACTGCTGTCGGAACTTGAGGGTGCCGCACCGTCATCAATGAAAAACAGCTGGTCAACCGAAGTGGAACGTCTTGGTTGTAAGATCCGGAATGTTTTTCCGTAGAAAGGGGGCCACATACATCTGAGTCCAGCATGTGTTCCAACTCTCTCGAGTCCACCCCTGCACCTGGCTCTTCTTCCTCGGAAATTACGAATGCAGCCTCAGCTTCCAATGAAGTCTTTGTCTTCGACGAAGAGGAGGATGGAACATAAGGAACACCGAATAGCATGCTTTCCAGACGTCTTTCTTCATCGTCTTTGTTCGCGTCGTCTGTGAGTGCGGCGAGATGATTGGAACCGAGTGGTCGTACAGCTTCTGCGTCTTGTGCAAGTTTTTGGCGTTTTCGAGCGTGTTTGGGCATTGCGGTGGCTACCTCCTCGATCGGAATGTGCTTTGGAGTTGGTATGAGGCCAGGCTGTTGCACTCACTCGGTGCTATCGAGTCGGTGGCTGTGCAAAAAAATCAACCGAAGGTGATTTCATCTTGCTTCCGAGTTCCTTGTGACGAGTGCTACTACTAGGGTGATGCACTTCCCCTTAAACACGGGTGTTATATTACTACTCTCATTCATTCGATCTGCGTGTTAGGGTTCTGAACCTGCATGAGATTGCTTGGTTACACGCCCAAGATCCTAACTGCCATGACATGCTATCGTGTGGTTTGCAGTTTGGCAACCCGTTTCTTCGCACCCTGATCAGTGACGTCCTGGAGACTGGTTAATGTGCAGCACGCAATCCCAAAAGTTGCTCCACGTGTGAAAGCAGATGTGCAGACACGTCACGGCCGCGACGGGCCTTTTGCTAGCCTGCGACTGTCAACTTCGATTGGCGGTCGCTGGGGTGCAAAAAGGCGTGCATGTCAGATCTCTCAGTCAGACTGCCCTGTTTCTCGGCTGTTGCGTGAACGGTGCTGATTCATACGGTGTGGTGTCACTGATCCCGCTTCCCAGCAGACGCAGCTGCACTGGCATCACGAGGACTGAATTTGTTAGTCGGTGTGCCAAGCCAACGACCTGCGCGACCGCTCCAGCCCCAACCTGCATCACAGTCTCAGTCAAACAGGTTAAATTGTCAGACAGAATCACAGGCTACTCGTTGGTGTATAGACCGAAAACCGGACAGAGCACAGTTAAGTATTGCATATTCGTAATATGCTGGGAGTGGTCAGGGACGGTGTTGATTACTTAGTCTAGGCGCGTCTCGATCCGAAATCGTTCAATGATTGCAAGAGAGACAAGGCGTCGTCAGTGAGTACGACACGTGCTCGTCAGCGTCCGACAGACACCAACACACGAAACTAACGTGACGCTGACATCGTCTGAGCAGACAGCAAACCAAGTTTTCTCACTTCCTAGCTCGCCAGACGCCACACGTACCTAGTTCTGTCTGTTTAAGCTTTTTCTTAGTGCACATATTCCATCAGACCAGAGCCAGGCAGATGTGACGCCGTCCAAGTCCGCGGCCATCTTCTGAATTTGCTACCGACGAAGTTTATTTTTGTGTAGATTATTGCATCGAAATAATTCGCATCATTAATTAGCTAAGCACCCGGCGCCTGTGATCGCGATACCCCACCGGCTGTGACAGGACTCCTTCGTGGTCGGGCTTCTGTCTGGGTTTTTTCGCCGTCTTTTCGCTATTCGTGTTTTATTCCTTGTCTTTGTCTGCTGTCTTTCTGACACTTGCTGAGAGAGCTCTGTCGATTTCCTTGCTGTTACGATCTGTACATTTCGATCCTGCCAGATAATGGGTGCCTGCTTATCGTCAGGGGGAATGGACGCGGAAGACAGGCAGCGGCACCTCCAAGTTGAAAAACAACTCAAAGAGGTCTGTGTCGCATGCTCTTGGGCGCTTTTTATTGACACCATCACTTTCCAGGCAAAGGCAAAGATGGCCTCTCAGGTCAAGGTGGCAATCACTCCGACTGGCTCGACCCTTTCCTATTCGCTGATCAACTTATGCTAGGTGCTCTTGCTTGGATCGGGAGACTCGGGGAAGTCCACTGTCCTCAAGGTATGTATATCCGCCTGTAGTCTTCGGACGCCATCAATCTCACAGCCCTCGCTACAGCAAATGCGCTTCATACACAGGGTCCCCTTCTCCCCGGAAGAGATTGAGTCGTATCGACAACTAGTATTCAACAACCTCATAACAGGGATGCTCTACTTGTTCGATGCAATGGAACATATGGAATTGGAGGCCGAAGAGGAGAATCTACCTTACGTGGATATCATCCGTAATGCTAGCGACTTGCGAGACCATGAGCCATTCCCGACCACATATTATGACCCTCTTAAGAACCTTTGGGGGGACAACGGTGTCCAAAAAGCATACCAACGAGGCAACGAAGCCGCTTTGCCAGAAAAGTATGTCCTTCTTTTAGGGGTCTGTCAGAACAACTCTTCATTGCATCGTTGGTAGTCTTTCATATTTTTTCCCGTGTTTGGACCGCCTTTTCGAATCGTCGTATCAACCCACCGAACAGGACATCGTGCAGTGTCGTGCACGCACCATTGGCATCACCGAAACCACCTTTCAACTAAAGGACCACGAGATGCTGATGGTCGACGTAGGAGGGCAGAAAAGCGAGCGAAGGAAATGGATTCACTGTTTTCAGGATGTAACGAGCATCTTGTTCCTCGTTAGTCTAAGCGGTTACGACCAATGTCTAGTGGAGGATCGCGACGCGGTGAGTCACTTAGCCTTTTGCACGTCGCATGCACCTGTAACTCTCGCACCTAGAATCAAATGCAGGATGCCATGACCATCTGGGACTCGATATGTCATTCGCAATGGTTCAAGCAAACCTCAATAGTGAGGTCTTTTCCTTCTGTCTCTCCACTTTTCACTAAACGAGGCATCCCAGATATTATTTCTGAATAAAGACGACCTTTTTAGAAAAAAGGTCGCGCACTCTGACATCAAAAACTTTTTTCCTGTAAGACCTTTCATCATAGTCACTGGCACTCTTCGAAACGGAAATTGTAGGACTATGAAGGTGAACCCGGTGACGCGAAGGCTGGCCGGGATTACTTTAGGAAGCGTTTCATTCGACTTTCGCAAAAAGCAGGCCGCTCCAGTGAGCGGGAGATATACGTACAGTACGTGATTCCTCATTGGCTTAGCCTCGCCACTTTGACCGCGCCGTTTCCAACAGTACAACTACGGCCACAGATACCGCCATGCTGCGGGTGGTCATGGCCGCTGTCGAAGGTTCGTCTTTAATTACCTCGATGCTTGACCCTTATCGCTGACTTTGTTCCCAGAGTAAGTCCATTTCCTCTGCCCACCTACCTGTTTCTGTCTCTGATTTATGCATCCCCCGCTTATCCTTTGCTTTACCTCATCATTCCCACCTCCACCTTTTATAGCACCATTCTTCGCACCAACCTCGAAGTCGCGGCACTAATTTGACTTCCTCCCCTTTTCTCCGCAATGTGAAACTACCGCTTGCGTGAACTTACAACGGTCATTAATAACGCGCTTCCCATTGTTCGGGTATTTTGGCATAATTCCCACGCTGCAACAACCTTGGTGGAACTCTGAACATATTTCTCATCTACTGGACTACTATTCTACATGGATGATATTGCGTATGGCTGTCGGTCATCATCGGCTTCTCTACACGTGCAAACGTGAATTGGGATGGAATCGTTGATCAATAAAACGTTGTTTCCCTACCTCCTCTTGTGGTCACGCTACAACGCTATCATCAGCAAGAATGTGAGTAAGAAACCCCGGAACCTTTTCACATCGACTAACCCCTTCTCAGAGATCCAGGATGTGATACTGTGATGGGTTTGGTTACCTGAGCAACCCTGATCGCGTTAGCTTCCTTCCCATTCCGAGGATGACCGCAACCTTTTCATACACGGGCCCTTTTTCCTTACCGGGCCGCCGTTAGCGCCGCACGATTTTTTTCATCACGTCCTTGCTTCACGCTGTATTTCCATCTTTTTTCTAGTCGTTCTTTCTAACGAGAGCACCCACATACTGTACTTGTCACGCACCTCTTATTTCTCCCATCTGTCTCCCCAAGGTCGATCTCGATGTACTAACTCTATTCACGATGCCAATAGGATCTATGTACACACAATTTTTAGCCCTCCGTCCGGAATCGATCTTGACGTGAGAGGATACATACCAATCCATGGTCGGAAGTTCGGGGCCATCGCAGCAATCCCGAGGGAGCGAATGGAAGACACGCCTTTACGTGCCATATTATTTCCAGACTTGAACCTGAAATTCAAAGGTCGAACCGCAGCCTCGCCGCCGACGTCGGGGGTTGACGAAATTCTTAACGCGTAGTCACGCATGGTCACGCATGAGAGAGTGGTATTTAGTACAGTGTTCACGCTCAAAGTTCAGTCGGATTGACAAAGGGCCGATAAAGAGTCCTTATGCATACCGCAGAGTACATCGTCATTGTCATTAGACCAAATATATACAGTTATCTTGTCGTAAGAGCCGGCGTAGTGGGTCTTTTGCCAGCGTGCTGGAAACTCCTGAACCTTTGGCCAGGGCGGCGCCGTGTCTGCAAGTTCGGTAAGTTGCGTATCATCATATGGCTTGGTGGCCGAGATCGTGAAAGTTCTCCGATATGTCGTGTATAAACTGACCCTGCCAGACTTATTGGTGACTTGTGCGGAAGGGTTCGGTTACTGATCGTCGTCTGATCGTCTGATCGATGGCCACGTCCGACGACAGGTCATATGTTATGTACTTATGTCGGCTGAGTGGTAAGGCAGTAAGTAAGTAGCAGGACCCGGATCACGGACTGTTGCTGTCTGGAAAAGGATTGACGCCGGTAGAGACGTCATCGGTGATCTCTTTTTTATCCCGTTCAAGTTATGAGACACTTGACATGTCTATAGTTAACCCTCCTTGGAGCGTCGATGGAGCTGGGGCTCCGGCGTAGATGTGGAGCGTACGACTTGACTGGTAGGGTACGTATCATGCGACAAGGTAACTGGTTACGGTGATCGCAGAAATTAGACTCCGCCATGTCCTGAACTCGCCAAAGCGGAACTAAGATACGCCGACGCCCATGTTTTAGCAAGATCTCGAATATCGCAGCGGGGCTAAACGACCTGAGCATATTCACATCTCCATAAAGATACTTTCGACACTTGCAAGCAAGAAAGTCGGTTGTGTTCGACGCCAGATTTTATCTTATCAGTTCCGATTACGTAAGGCATTTCTACCTGTTGGTAAAGTCGACCGACGACAGTGCGGTCGACTGTTAAACATGGCAGAGGCACTCTTTTCGTTATTATCGTTTCCAGCAAAATCCAAAGGGTTCACTGCCTACCAGTACACAGTCGTCGATGAGGGGTTGGCATCTTCTCGCCCAAACAAAACCCCCCGCTTAGATGCCGACTCTGACCCCGGTTCTGCCTCTAGGTCTCGAGATCTTGTCAAGGGAAAGTCGGTAGAGAAGGACGGACCGCTGACGGTGGAGATACATGATTTTGTAGGTGAGCAGATCATCTTCTATCGATGGGGGGATCTTGCCTTGCTGAACGTCCACGGTGGATTTTCCTATGGCGTAAGCGCAAGCACTGGACAGCCTCTGTGACAACTCGCTTGCGAGACTCAAGTTCTGTTTGAGGGTTATATTGACAAGAGAATCGAGAGATATTCTTCCGACGACATACGAAGGTGTCTTCAACGATTGTCGTGTAGTGGTTTGTGCGGGTGTGAAGGGAGCGGCTCTCTATAGTGTCTTGGTCATGGAACTCGACCGATCTTGCTGTAACTTGCGAAATGAACTCGGAAAGGCCGTGGAAGACCAGGATTCCATCGATTGGTTGAATCGTTTCGTACAAGTCTGTGCATGGTTCGAAGGACAAGTCGTCAGTTCAACCTGTCTCCCAACTACAGCGTCACCATATGCTCATGCTTTCTGGCTTCCTTTTTGCCTTTCCCCCCTTTCCCTTCATAGATGCTTATCCGAGCGCTACTAGCATATCTCGACCGCGCCTATGTTCTCAAGACTCCGGGGCTTTTGAATATTCAGTATGCGAATTCACATGAGATGGATCTTTCGTTCGTATCAACTGAAACCACTACAAAGCGATCTCGCTTTCACCTCTTTCCGGCGGCATGTGCTTGACTATACGAACATCATCGACCTTATCCAGGCGGGCGTGCGCGACTGGCTGTCTTGGGAGAGAAACGAAGGGTCAGTATCCCAACAGTCCTGCTAGCTGTTCCCACAATCTTATCGAGCAATATGGACTTCTAGCACGGAAAATCCTCGTCGCGTATATATCCGGGACCTCGTGACGCATCTCGTCAATCACAGTGCTTACTCTGTCATTTTCGAGCGGTTTGTGGGCGAACAGACCCTAGCATATTTTTCAGAAGAAGCCGAGAAGAAGATTCGTCAATTGGGCTTTACGCCAGAAAGGTTTCTCGAGCACGCAGCCCGGCGCGTTGCAGAAGAACGTGAGAGGGCACTGGTCGTTTTCCAGCCAACGACGGTGAGTCTGGTAGAGCGTACCGCGAGACGCGGACTCCTGGAAGGAAGGCTGGACTGGCTTGCGAGTGGAGGTGTGGTCTTTTCCTGTGTGCGGGACTTGTGATTGACGGGTCTTTTTTTGTACAGCTATCGAGCCCCTCATGAAAGCTAGAGCGGCTGACCAACTTAACACGGCATACACAGAATTCACGGCTGTGGAAGGACTTAACATACTATGTCGAGAGTTCAAAATATATGTACAGGTAGGATTGGGTCTCTTGTGGAACGAACAGTCTCCTCACCCAGAGACAGAATGTCGTAGCGAATATCATTGAAGACACTGAACATGAGGACACGATGGTCGAAAGGCTGCTGGAATTCAAAGTCTTTTGTGAAGGGGCACTTCAGACCGCATTCGTTGACCCTCAAACGAAACAACCTAATCGCGAATTTTCCTACGCACTCACAGACGCTTTCGCATATGGGTTCAAAGTACGGAAGAACAAGCCTGCCGAACTGATCGCGAAACATCTGGATCGTCTCATGCGGCGTGGTCAACGAGACATGTCGGACCTGGAGTTTGACCAGTTGCTGGATTCGGTGCTTGGGTTGTATAGGTATACAGATGACAAGGACGTGTTCAGGACGTTTTACCATCGTGCGCTGGCAAGGAGGCTGCTTTTGGAACGTAGCGCGTCGGACGACTTTGAAAAGGCGATGCTAAAGAAACTGAAAGAGAGTCCGTGCCATTATTTTTTTTTTTGCGGCTGCCGATTGCAAGTTGACTCGAAATGCTTCTTCAGAGTACGATCCGGAATTTGGTATGGGCGACCACATGTTCAACGACTTGGCGCTGTCGCGGGATCTCCTGTATGAACATCGTGCCCGTCTTCCAGAGGGCAGCCCGCAGCGTAGTCTATCTGTTATGGTGCTACAGAGGAGTCACTGGCCGTTCGCGTCTCGGAAGAAGGATGTAGATCTACCCCTTTGGGTACGTCGTTGACCCTGCACCACATGGTCCCCTCCTAGAAAGTTGATATTTCGTCTGACAGATGCAGTCTGCGCTCGCTGCTTATGTTGAATTCTACAAAAGCAAGCACCAAGGACGCAAGCTGGACTGGGACCATTCCATCGGCACAGCGACACTCAAATCACGGTTTTCATCTGCAACGAAAGACTTGACGGTCAGCCTGTATCAAGCAGTCGTGCTCCTTCTCTTCAATGAATCTGTGGAGCTTGGGTACAAGCAGATCATGGAGGCCACTCGGATGGGTTCGTCGTTCTTCTATACTACTGCACACTGATCTGGCGCATACTAACTCTGTTGTTTGTTTTACTATCCTGTGCAGACGAAGGAGAGTTGAAGCGTACATTGCAGAGTCTTGCCTGTGCAAACAAGAAGGTACTGAGGAAACAACCCGTAGGGAAGGACGTCAACGAAACGGATGTCTTTTATTTTAATTCCGAGTTCACGGACCCGCGTGCCAAGGTACACATTAATTCTATTCAGGCTAAGGAGACGGTATGTGATTTTGTTTATTCTCTGTGGTCGTGTGTGGACGCGTCATCATATACGTTTTCTTCAGCCCGAAGAATCGACGCGCACACAGTCGCATATCGACAGTGACAGAAAGCACTACCTTGACGCTGCCATCGTGCGAATCATGAAAGCGAAAAAAGAGCTGACGTATGAACAGCTCAAGACGCAGACGATCGAGGCTGTGAAGAGTCATTTTGTGCCCGAGGTGAGCGTGATCAAGCTGCGCATCGCAGGATTGGTGGAACAGGAATATTTGAGGCGGGACGAAGATGACATGAATAGGTACATTTATGTCGCTTGAATTGGCAACGGTCTTTTTCCCTCCGTCGTTGTAATCAACGTATAGGAAATGACTGGAAGGTCCGCGGGCGAGAGGGGTGCTCGACCAGATGTTCAGAAGTGAGGCTCAAGGTATTCCGATGACGTCGGGAGCGCCACGATGCCTTGAGCTAGAACTCGGAGGAAAAAATGCTTACCCAGATAACCTACGTCGGCATATTCACGTACGCAACTGAGAAGACTTGCACTTGACGTGATTCAAAAAAAATCCGAATTGTAACTGTGCATCAGGTACCTGAGCGGACTCTCGTTAGAGCGGCATACTATCGGCGGGGAGCACGGCGTGCACCAGCACCTTACTGGAGGAAATTGAGTGACCGGCAAAACAGTCGCGGTCTCCATTTCAGGGTGTGCGAAGCTAAGATGAGTCTACCTATGGTCTGTCAAACCGCGGGTAAGAGCCCAAGCGGTTATATTCCATCGCCTGGGTATCCTCCGACGTCCTCGGGGACACCCATCCCGAGACTACTCTTGTTGCGGTCGCTTCTGTAGGAGAGTGGATGGGGTTAGGGTACGAGATGAGGGTGTTATTGAGAAGATGTGGGAGGTGGATATGAGGTGGACATTTGATATTGAACTATACGCGCGTTCGCAGCACTTGTCGATGAGGCTAGTGAGATGTAGCCGCTCTCGTCGTGTTTTTCGAAGTTCGAGGGACCAACTCGAATCTGAGAGTTCCATCAGAGTTGAAGGTGCGAATGGTTTGGTGGACGGCCTGCATTCCAGCCGGGTGGGTAGCGGATGTGCTACAAGCCACAGGAACTTGTCTGAATCACTTCCCATGATATCTCAGTGAACAAGACGTCACGAAAGATCTGCTCTCGTTGACTTAGACGAAGGGGAATCCAAGGAATCAGAAGCCTCGGACTCGGAGGGAAGACGGGTCACACGTCCGAGATGCCGTCTTGAATATATGCCTAACCACCTGAGCAACGAGCTAGAACTCATAGAATCCCATCAAGTTTTTGATATTACGACTCCTTCAATACTTACGGTTATGTTTTTCATGCGTTGATGTTGATAGGCTGACACACCAGGTCGAGGAAAAGAAAGACGGGAGCCAAGTAGCACGTGATCGCTGCGAAGACCCAGTTCAGGCGTGCAAACGCCAGAATAAACTCATAATTTTCGATTCACTTTCCCCACCATACCTACAGGCAGCCCACATCCTGCTAAGCGCGCTGTGCTGCAAGGCTCGTTGCAACTGCCCGTCCGGTAGTCTATAACTATGCAAAGGCAAAACATTTACTTAGTTCGTTCCCTCTACCTGCACCCTCCCCTCCTCTGCGATGCTATCCCTTTCGCATCGTAGTGAGTCCTGTTTCGTTAAATATCTGTCTCGGTGGACGTATCGTCGTACGTGGAATACCCATACCATTTGAATCTCTTGACGAGCTATCTTCATGCATGCTGCTGTTCGGTCATATGCCTTGTCTTAACGGGCACGCCCTCATAGGAGACATTCCTGCATATTTTAGAGAAGAATGATCAGCCGGAGTGGAAGGATCTGAAAAAGCAGTTGGTTACTCGCATAACCAACCTCACTGTTGTTGGTGCCCTTGTGGCAAGGTACGTCACGCATTTTCAGGCAGCCGCTTCTTCCTGTATAAACGCCTGCTCCAATGTAGCGTGGCAGTTACGTTTGTGGCAAGTAATGCTCCGTCGCCTATAGCAAACTGGGATGAGATGCTTCCGTACATCTCCTTTTTGGCTTGCGGTTTGTTTTCTGCGATGTGCGTCGTAAGTGGTCATGGTGTTTCTGGATGCTGTGCAATCTCAGACTGCTAGCATAGGTGTGCTACGTTTTCTCTCTCACCCTCGTTGTTGAAATGTATCCTGTTGTTGGTGTCCTATAACGACAGGAAATGCGTACGATGCCAGCTCAGGGGTGCAGCCGTTGCCATGTTATTAGCAATGCCATTCTTGTGGTTCTTTGCAGGCCTAATTGCGCCCCTCATAGGTATGACTGGAGCTATCTGGCTTGGTGACCGTACCTTTGCGAAGGCAGGTGTGGTGGCGGCAATCGCAGGGTTACTTGCGACTTTCCTAGTGGTTTTTGCTTCACTCTTCTGGTCTCGCTTTACCATGACGCGCATAACATTCATTTCCTGTGGCTTCGTCATACGGCGAGTCGACCGATTCACTTGACTTTGGATGTAGTGCGAAGGCCATCCCAGTATCTAAGACTTCGACTGTATTTTTACTGTACCTCAATATCAATACCTCAATGATTCCAACAAAGTCAAGTACAGTCAAATCAGCATCTGTGAACAAGGAAGACGCGGTGTGGTAAGGGTAGAGCCTGGGGGGGGGGTCTGTAATACATGAAAAGGCAAGACAGAAAAGTGAGAACGACTTCAAATACGGCCACTCATTAGTAGATTCGCACTACTTCACTTCAGACAGATAATAAAGTCGTAGTGTCATCAATGTGTATCTCAACTGAAAGAAGGATCCTCTACAATACGGCGGCAAGGCATGTCAACCTGCTCCGTTCCCGGTATTGTTAATGACCTTTCGTTCTGCCGTGACTGCGCAAGACAGCGACGAGATGGGGTGTAAGGGCTCGAGAAAAAAAAAAGGTGGGGGACGTACCCCATGGTCTACAGTCCATCGGACACTCCTGTTTGGACGTGGGCGTTCCGAGCCACTTGAGTAAGCAATGCATATGAAAAACATGGCTGCTCTGTTCCTCACTTTATTCATCGTTCTGAACCTTCAGCCACGGGGCATATGATGATTTCATGATGGAAAGACACGTACTGAGCAAACCATCATCTCCAGACATTCAACACGTAAGACAGCATCCTTTATAGGGAACTCGACGGATCTCACATACGTCGCCCTCGTCGTCAGCTGCTGCATTATCGCTGTTGTTGCCTGAATTCCATCGTCACTGTGCGACGGCGGTCCAGTGCTTGACACGGACTCTCATCGTGAGCGAGCGCGTGTATGAATACGATATGCAGTGGTTGACAATACACATCGTTGGAGCGAAACGAGGTTCAACGCATTCGATGGTGCTCCGCCGAATTGCAATTTACCAGGTTATCTGGCGTTGAAGGTGGTCACGTGATCTACGCTCAGAGTGTAGCAGACACTCTCTGCACTCAACACGATCAACGGTCTCTTGGCAAGGTACCAGACTATTTATATGATTGTTGAACTTCGAGAGTGATGCATGCCATGGCGTTATTGGCTCGCAAGGCCTCAGCGCTTAGCTGCTATACTGTGCACATGTGCTCGCGTGCTGCCTCGTGGTTATAGGGTGAAGGGCGTGAGGTCTTGCAGTGGGCCTGTTGTCGCTGTGCTACCTCTCCCACTACTGCCTCTGCCGTTTGATTCGTCTCACTGAAATGTTCGACAAGAAAAGAGGCAGGGTTATTCCCACTCGTTCCAGGATCCCGTGGAGGAGAGACAAATCTGCCAGAACGCAGCATGTTGACTCTATCGCTGCCGGATTGTCTGTCTCTGCACCAGTGCTTAATTTGAATGCGTTCCAAGATCCTCCTGCTCGGGGTCAGCAAATTTCAACTGGTGTTTCCTCCCTCGGGACTTCCCAAGTCCTATCTTTTGCTATGTTATCGGATGCTGCGCAATCAACTTTACCGGTGGTACAAGCGGGTGTGGCAGTAATCCCAGTTGTTGGCTCCCAACTGGCGGCTGTGAGCGGCGGAATACTGACTATTGCTCAACTTATGGATGTAATTTTGGTTCATTTTCAAGTATTGTTTTTGATTCTAAACCTCGTCATCATAGAGAAGGACCCAGAACAGTGAGGGCTTAGACAACCTCGCTCGGCGACTTTGTACTCTGGCTTGTCGCATAGCCAATGCTCTGCTGCCAACTACTCAGAACCCATTTGAAGAAGACAATCGACGGCGGTTTTTGAAGTAGGTCGTTGGTGAAAATGCATGGGATATCTAATGACGGGCTACCGCCCCACGAGCAGCGTGCTGAATGAGGTCGCAGTAAAGCTGCGGGAGATGCGGATGTGCAAGCTTTGGTCCGTGCGTCTCTCACGAGACATAGCTGCATGTGACCAGATTATGGACCGTGCTTTTTGGGAATACACGGTGACATCGCATCTGCATTGAGCTACTTGTGACTTACTTGTGCTCTTGTTCAGGCTTTCTCCCAAATGAATCACTTGCCGGCAGTTGTCACCACTGCTTGTGTGGTAGTGGTTGATGCGACAGGAGAGGAACATAACATGCTACTTGAGCATTGCCGCTCGTTTGAAGTTTGGTTCTGAAACTCACTTGCGGATGCACGAGGCTTACCACGTTTTTAGCAACTGCGTGGTTTTCTGCCTGGCATACTCGAGAAGTGTCGGCCGGATAAACGTCACATCCAGGAGTGGTATATTGACAGGGGACAATATGATTTTGTGATCGATAGTGGCACTAACATAACCCAGCTGACAAGGGAAAGTGATGATTGGTCAACTCTTCAGAAAGGGACCAGAATTGTTTTGAGGGCTATTATTACTGAAGTCTCCAGGAAGTTTTCGCCAAGATACAAATGCTATTGTGGAAAATGGATTGAGGTGAATGTGGATGAGTGCACAGTATATGCATCGGAAGGTGGTTTCACCATCATATGGTAAGTAATGTCCCTCTATGGCCAAGCAGGACTTACAATGAATGGAAAGTCACTACTGTGAACGACGATCTCAGATCGCACTTACTACAGAGAAGATTCTATCAAGCGAGCAGGGCGAAAGATCACCATCTAGTGATGATGGACTGACAATGGAAGACAAGTGCCTTATTCGCAACTTCTGTAGGAAGCAAGTGGTGTGTGGGATATGAATATATTCTTATGTTGTGGTTCAACTGACATTAATGGCTTGGGCTGATACAGATGGTACGGTGTGACTCTAGAGTGTTATGCTATTACTGATCCTTGTGTGGCTTTCTCTTGTGTACAGGAGGTGGGTTGCATTAAATTTGTGGGGTGTTGCCTAGTTACCAATCCTTTATGTGGTATTGTATGCCTACAGGAGGTGTGTATTGTCATGTATTCATCTGCCAGCCATTTACTGATGTTGGGTCTGCTATTACCCATCCACAGAGAGTGTGTATTCTCACTTGTTGATCTGCTTGCCATTTGTTGACCCATGCCTTACTATCTTCTTAGAAAAGCCAGTTTGCCTCCTGTCCATGGACTCTCTGTCTTAGCACAGATCACCATGGCATTGTCTGCTGGGAGCCTATTGACTGTGAGACTGTGCCCAGTCACTTTAGAGATAAACATGGGTTTGTGGGTTTGCCCCATTACAAGAAGTTGGATTGTCAGTGGCAGGGTTGTGAGAGACAACTAGCCACACAAAACTACATGCGTCATGTGCGTGAGCGACACCTTAGACATCCTAGGAATGGTGGCCACATCAACACAGTTACAAGTAGTCTACTTGTCTGAATTGTCTGACCTCATCTGATTATGTCTACCAAACCTTATTTCAGTTCATTTAGGCACTCCATGTTACATATATTTAGCCAGTCAGACATCTATCTGTCTGTCACCACAGGCATAGACCCAATTGTCACTTGGATGATATGTGATCACTCAAAATAGTCACACTCAGTCACAACTCATGCACCACAGGCATGGGCATAATTGACACCTGGATGATACCTTGTTGACTATGGAGCTACTAGGTCAAATAAAGTATATACACCTAAGTAGATTCTACAGAGCTGTGTCTTTAAAGCAGGGACAGAGGTTTATCTGTGGCTTTTATGCATGCTTTTACTTTAGGTAATTTTCAGTATTGTGCCACTGATGAGTACAATGCTTTTGTTGACCTAGTACACTGATTGTAATTACATAATATCCTGGCTGAAATTTAGCTGGTGCCTGCTCAGGTAAAATTAGTGCCAATTTCCTTTGTTTCCCTTTGTATTTGGTACAAAGTAGTTCCTGAGCAGGCACCAACTAAATTTCAGCCAGAACATTATGTACATACAATCAGTATACTAGGTCAACAAAAGCATTGCACTCATCAGTGGCATAATACTGGAAATTACCTAAAGTAAAAGCATGCATAAAAGCTGCAGATACACCTCTGTCTCTGCTTTAAAGATACAACTCTGTAAACCTTACTCAGGTTCATATATTTTATTTGACCTAGCAACCCCATAGTCAACCAAGCACAATCTGGGTGTCAATTACACCCATGCCTGTGGTGATGGCTAGCCTGCATGCCAAAATGCCAACCCTTGTGTAGAGCCTGAGGCAGGCCCACCAAATAAAATAAGCTGAGACACATGAGCAGGCCTGACATCAGCAAAACAGTCATTTTGGCACAGAGGTCACAGTGCCACAGAGCTGTCACAGCTTACCTACAGTGTCACAGTGCACAGTCAGGTAGACCTATACATCCCAATTATTAAGCCTAATTAGCCACGTTCCAATACACCATCGTAATGCCTAATTTGGCTTGTCAACTCGCTTTTCCCAACACCAGCAACAACTCCTGCCCCAAATACCCTCTACCTTTGTAGAACTGGAGTACCAAGGTACGATGGCTGGTGGGCACTGCTCAGCTACGTGCCGTCATGCCGCTCCTCCTTTTGGCTTCCTTCTCACGCCCCTTCTCCCGCTCCATTGTCGTCATCGCTATCGTCGCTGCCGTTCTCGGTGCTGTATCATCGATCTCGCTGATCTCTACCTACTGACTCACCCCTCTGACAACACAAGTGAGTTTCATTCGTTTTCTAACACCCAATTCCATCTCTAGTTACTTCTCATCGTTGTTACTGTTGCCACCCTTTCTCGGCGCTGCATTGTTGCTCTCACTGACCTCTACCAACCGACTCACCCCTCTGACGACACAGGTAAGTTTCATTCACTTTCAAATGTCTGATTCACGCCCACGCCCCTTCTCCCGCTCTCTTATCACTGCCATTCTGGCGGCTGCCGCACTCTTCTCACCATTTCCCATCCACCGACTTGCGATCTAAATGATGCAGGCAAACTTCGAGCCCTTTCCAGTGTCCCCTACAGCCCAAACACCGCCGTTCAGCTCGCCTTGTCGTACCACTGGTTCCCATCATGTCTCGTCAAACCTTGACCAGGCTCCAAGGACTTTCAAAGTCAGTATCTCTTCATGGGTTCAGAGGACGCGTTCGGCGCACGAGGGTACTGCAGGCAGGGAGACAGACAGATTGCCTTCGCAACAACGATGAGCAGCGCATTGCAGATGTTTGATGTATGTCCTCTTTTATTTTTTTCGCTACTGTTATGTAACCTATCTACCATAGTGATGGCCACCGAAGACCAGGACACCATAGACCGAATGTTCAAGGACCAAGGCATGAATGTAGAAAATGGCAAATCCGTACCCTTCGGCAGCCCAGGTTCAGACAGTGATTATGGGAATGATGATGAGTTCTCAGGACTGCCAGAACATGTCTCCAGATGGTTTGCTCTTTTCTCTGGTGTAGCCTTACCTGCACTAATGGCAGTACACTAGGTACCAAGCGGATTGTCGAGATCGCAGGGACCGTATCGAGCTTCAAATTAATCATTGGGATGCCCAAATGCCTCGCCTCGTCAAGGCCTATCTTGACTTCCATTCTTGCAGTTCTGACAATGGTTTTTCAGTGGAGGAACATCCTGAGGCATTTGTCATGCCTGAAAACCGTTCCCCTGACATCATCACTGAAATAGAGCTTGTCGATATCTTCTGTAAGTTGCGAAAGCTGTGGCATTCAAGTAGTACTGTTTTCTTAATTGGCCTTCCACCCAGCCCGGCGCAAGGCATCACTGATGGCTCGCCCACATCATACATTCCCTAACGAAAACCTCATCTACCACGGATATCTGGGTTGCTCACCTGTATATCTGACCGTTGCCATCTCCCTCCGCACTCTCACCATTTTTCGACAGGTGTGCCATGCATGCCCATGTTTCAGTATCCACGCACAGTGCAAAACATTATGTCATCTCCATAATGTAAGACAGTTTCATGTTGTCATATGTTCTGTATTGACTCCCTTGCAGATGCCATATTGTCCATATCTCTTCCAGCAACTCACACAAGCCTTTGACATGTATCTAGAAATCATTCATCGTGTTGATCAGAAGATCCGAGTGGCCCTTAACCGGAGTGCTTGAGAGTGGAGGCTTCGAAATGAGTGTCCGGCCTGCTTCTATCGTGTCGAAGATGAGCCAATGCTGACATTTGACTGGTTCGTTTCCATTGACGGGAACAATAGCCTCAAGTGATGGGACACAAGAGTGTACAGCACCGTTCCTCGTGCAGATCACTGCACTGCAAGATCAACCTATTGGCTGAGTAACGAGGAAGTTGACAACTTCAAATATGAAGTCAAAGCCAGACAGGTATTTTTAATTTGATGATACATGGTCTCCGTTGACTGATCAGTGCTGTGAAGACACAGGGACCACATACCGACACAGGTGCAGAGATCTATGATGATGATTGGTCTGCAGAAGCAGCCGATGTCTCTAAAGAATTTAATTGCATTGACCGATGGCGTAATGCCAGGGCTGATGTGTGGAAGAAGACCTTCGATGTGTTCGAGGAGTCTGGAATCTTCATTGCCACTTGTTGGCATCGCTTCGTTCTCTTGGCTTGTGATATGATAAAGAGCGGTGAACTGTAAGTATCGTGTTACAATTCAGTCTTCAGTAGTACTAACAGCGTCAGGGCAAAATATCCACTAGCAATGATTAATTGCTTAGCTGCCGCATATGGTCCAAATGGTGCATGCACTTATGATATTGGCTGCACCTTTGCAAAGACTGTGAGTACCAGTTGTTGAAACGAGGTCGAGTGCAGAGTGAACTATGTGAACAGTAAACTCAGTCTCTGATGCGAGTCAAAGTCTAAATATTAACCAACCTATGTGAACAGTAAACTAAGTAGGTTGGTAAGTATTATCGAACTATAACGAAACCAGAAGAGCATACCTCAGTCTCTGATGCGAGTCAAAGTCTGAGGTCCGAAGGAAAAAAGAAGTGCCACAAATGCACAGGCTCATTACGTAATCACTACTCGCTGTAAGTAAACAAACTCCAACACACCCCCTCAGTGAGATAAGTGAGAGAAAAAGGGAAGAACGTGCATAGTAGTTATGCTTCACTTGCATGCATAGGTATAATGGCATCATGCGGCTTTGTTTTTTTGATAGTTCGAGTGGTGGTGCAGCCGAATCTTGTATGGATTGAAGACTCGGATGTGTTCATGTATAGTAGGCAAAATGTTGGTGTCGAAATTGTACTTGCCATCCTTGGTAATGGTTGGTGGCAGAGTATGGGTGGTGCTGGAAGTGCTGGTGGTATGGCCCAGTTGCGTGCGACGATCTTCAGTTGTCAAATACTTATTTATTTTATCCATAACGTGCTCCCAGTTGCCATCCGGACGATGAAGCGCCTTGACGAAGGTTTTGCTGTTGTTGTTCGTTGTTTGTGCTTGGTAAGCAGCCACGTCCTCGTTGATCGTGCATTCTCCCCTCGCTTTGCATGCCTCGTGAAGGCTCTGCATGGCCATCGCCTCAACCCCTTCAACTGTGCGACCCTCTGAGTGGATAGGCGTCCCGGGTATGATCGTTTTGCTTCGTGGGTGCATCGGGAACTGAGCTAGAGCCAAAAACTGACTGTTTTCACTTGTAGGGCGCTTTTCAGGCTCGTTTTCGAGTTTCAGACTGGCGGCGAGCCATTTCGAGGTGTGTAGGCTGTCGATAGGGTTTGTCATGGGTGATACATGCCCCTTGGGGTCCATAGGCACTTTGTTTGGCAAGTTAGACACTGTTTTCACTGTAGGAGACATGGATTCATTTTGGTCACTATTCGGTTTGTTGGGTGACGACGATGGCTTATCGGGTTGATCGGGAGCTTCCTCTTCGTTGTCACAGACAGTCTTAACCCCCTTCTCCCCACAGGATTCATCCGATTGAAGATCGGAGTCCATTGTGCTGGTGTTCTCCTCCAGATGGTGTTGCTCCAGGTCTGGGTAAACCATGGGTACGTTTTCAAGTCCCCTCTTGCTTTCTCGATGTTGACCTTGTGGAACTATAGCTGGGTGGTTTTTCTCAGCTCGTATTCGACCTCCTGAATTTTCCTCCCTGGTAACGGTATCGATTTTGCATGGTACCGAGTTTTTCAAGGAGATGGTGGTGGTGGGTGTGTAGTCGACGATGTACACTGCCTGTGGAGAGTTTATCCCTCCAAAGCGTTCATGAGGTACAGTCGTATCGTATGGCATTGTAGTCGTCCACTCGACCTCTGAGATGCCATTCGTCCATCTAGATCCACCGCTGCTGTTCTGCACCAAGTTTGCGTCCACTCTGAGTTGAAGGGTATTGGATTTAAGGTAGGGCATGGGCTCGTCTGAATCCCATTCACTAACCCCATTGCTGATGGGATGTTTAGGCCTAGCTCCGACTTTGCCTGGGGTTTGAGCGAGTCGCTCAGGCACAGTGGGGAGGTGCTGTCCCAATCGAGTGTTAGACTCCATGGACCTTCGTGTGGTGGAGCTGTCTTGATGTGATGTATCAGGACTGCTGGCAAGTGTCGTAGATGGTGTAGCCTTTCGATATTGTTTTCCCTCGAGGCAGGGGGAACATGCTGCATCTGAATACTGCTCGTTGCCGGTAACCGCTTTCCCTGTAGCCATATTCTTGCTTACTGCACATGCAGGAGTGTCGGTTTCGGAGTTGGGGTTACATGGAGTTTGGTACAGTATGTTGGCAGGATGACTCTGGGTAAGTGTTGTCGCTGCAAGGATGTAGAGTGAACCGCGCTTTTGACCCATACCCACAGTTTTGTTGTTGGCAATCAAGGAGCAACTGTCGGATTCGAAGGTGACCTTTCCACCTCGACTGGCAAGGTACGAGACTGAGAGAAGGTTTGCATTTAGACTTGGCATGTAGTACACTGTCTGTAGCACAACGCGACCAGTTGTTCCACCTGTGAGGTGCATTTCGAGAGTGATGCAGCCTGTGGCGGTTGCGAGTACTGTGCTCCCATTTCCTATTCTGACTGCTCGTGCAGGTGAGAGAGTTTTGAACGATGAGAACCATGACTGATGGGAGCACATGTTTACAGTGGCTGCGGAGTCTACTATCCAGTGCTTGTCAAGTGCCATGTCGAGCGTGTTAGCCAGAAAGAGTTGTAGGTATGTCGTGTTGTCAGAGGACATGTGAGCAACTTTGGCGTTAAGCTCGCCCTTGTCTTTTTCATTTGCTTTGTTCTTCTCGTCTGATGCAGTGGTCTTCGCAGCTTCATCAGCCTTCTTCCTACGGCAATCTTCTTCGACGTGCCCAGTCTTTTTGCAGTAGGTACATTTCAGCTTTCTCTTCTCATCCTTCGCTTTCCTTTGTTGTCCAGACATTTTTGCTGTGAGTGCAGATTGGCCAGTAGTGGCCTTCTGTGACTTTTCCTCGATTAGGACCTGGGATATGACAGCATCAACCGAGAGCTTGTCGTCTGTGGACATGAGGATCGTGCGGAGTGTGGCATATGAAGATGGTAGGGAAATGACCATGGCAATCGCAATGAGCAAGTCGTCGAGAGGCTGTCCTAGTGATTTTAGGATGTGTGCCTTCTGCCGCATGGAATTTAGCTGACTTTCCATAGGACTATCATCTGAGAGAGTGCCGCGGAAGAGTTCGCCTATTAGGTATGCAATGGTTTGCTTGCCCTTTCCTTCGTAGCGCTGGCATAGCTTAGTCCAGACCTGTGCCGCTGTCGTGGCATGGAGAACACCACTGAGGGGTTCGTCCTTCAAGGTAAGAGTGATCTGGGCCCGTGCTTCCTTATCCTTGAGCAACCATTCTGCATGGCCAGCAGGATCCGCATTAGGGTCGGGTGCAGTTGTTGACGTGCCACCGACAATATCCCATAGTCCGCGTACATCTAGTATCATCTCAACTCGATACTTCCATGTTTGAAAGTTTGACCCTTCATCATCTAGGGATGGTATATCATAGAGACGGCTTGATGCATGTGAGGACTTTGCAGAGAGTGACGTGGTAGCTGTCACTGCAAGCATTGCACAATTTTTCTTGGGAAAACATGGTGAAAAAATTGAAGGAAGAGATACTGTTTTTTTATCAATATTATTGAAAGAAAAACTCTAAAATAATGTTTCATTTTCTTTGTCTGATCTATCCATAGACATGAGTTGATGATATTATCCATGTCCTTCAGTTTAAATATTTTGACTCAATTTCCTAGATTTTCTTTTACAGAATAGTCAGGGAAATACACTGTTTGTTTCTTCCATTTCCATTACCTTTTTTCAGATATAATAGCCAATTATTCATGCACAAGAAACTCTGAGGATCTCACAAAGTATCATTTGACAAAACACTGAATTATCATGTTTTTTTTTTTTCCTCTAAAATATCCAGTGGAAATGTTGTGCATTTTCTGCAAGAACATCTAGGAAACACCAAGATATTCTCAGTCAGTATAGCAAGCAAAATATCAAATATTTCTCTCTTGAAAACAACCAAACAATATATTTTAAATTTACCAAGCAGGAACATACAGAATGTTTCCACAAGATATATCATGATTTTCCTTGAGAAAACATGTGTACAAAAACAAACAGATTAAACAGGCATTGTTTTATCATGGATAAAACCATTGGAAAGCTGTGGAATTATAGTGGGAAAATGGCAGGAAATTACTCAAAGTTGCAGCCATGAAGGGATGACTAGGTATTCTCTTACAACTTGTCCTCCAGGTTTGAAGGCTGAATATATCATTCAACTTTGACAGACTGAGCAGAGAGAAATACTAGATTTTGAGACCCTACCCTACCGAGAGGCCAGTTGAAGAATTGATTGGCAATGGAAGTTGAGGCAGCAGTAGGAGCAGCCCAACAGGTTTTATTATAAAGCATTGAGGTGAGCAGCCAAGTTTGAGGGCAGGAAAGCCACTTGAAAGAGAACACATGGAGGTGCTAAATGGGTGGGATGGCCTGAAGATGCCAGATGAGGTTGAGGATGTTGGTAGGAAGGCCAAGCTAGCCAGCAAGCCAGCAGGGCATGCCAGTGGAGTTGACATGAGCAACAAGATGGCCCATGAAGACCTGCCACTGTGTGATGGAAGCATGATTAATGGTTTGCCTAGTGCCCCAAGATTAATGCCACTTGAGGAGGAGCAAGCACTGCACATGAGCAGCAGCCCCATGAACTTGAATGACAAACAGCCAAGGCTCATAAAAATCAAGTCATATTGCTATGGAGGTAGTACAGGTGCAGATATCCCAAATGCAAGCAGTACTAGTGGCATCACAGATGTCCAGGGCAGCAATGCCAAGGAGCCATGACTTACTGTATATGATCCAGGTGGCACCCTATGATGGCCAACAGCCCATGGCCAGGAGGAAGAGAATGGCAAGGGCATACCAAACACACTAGCTGGGCATGCAGATGAATTGAATGGCTACATGAAGTGGGACATACCTGATGCATGAAGGGCACTGCTTGAGGGGGAGCAGGCTGGCACTGGGTGTGCATGAAGGTGGTCCAAGCAGGTGAAAGACACCTCAATCAGGCTGGCATGCCACAATGACAGCTTGAAGATGACTTGAAATGCACAGCAGAATGTCAGAACAGCTCAAGTGATGCCAGAGACTTGAAAATCACCCAAGATGGTCCACAAAAAGTTATGTCAAGGATGAATGGAAGCATCAAACTGATGGTGAATGAGTTGGAACAGATGAGAAATGGTGCCAGTGATTGGAAGACATTGGGGAACCACAAGGCTGGGCAGAGTTATTTTTAGATGGAAGGGCCAGTCATACTGGCTGCATTGGCTGGGAGGAATGTGCATGGAGTTTTCTACCAAGTAACCACAATCCAGTATAAGCAGCTTGCTTCCTCTGACTAAGGTATGTGCCAGAACAAAGACTTGAGAGAAAGACAGCAAGACATCTTCAGCAGCATAGCCTGACTCACAAGACTGGCCCAGAGCTCACTCAATGTCATGGGAGCACCATGCCTCCTTTGTGCTCTGGCTCCTGAAATGTGTCAAGCAACAAATGAATTGATGGCAGCAACAAATGACAGGTGACAAATGACAAATGACAACTTAGTGCTCAAAATGTCTGACATGAGGTTGGTCACGTGACTAGTGCATGTAATCAGACAATGTGTATCAGTGTATGGGTGTCTCTTACAAGACATGCCTTTGCCTCACTCCAGTCACCAGTGGTCTTGGAAGTGCAACTGTCAAACCCAATCACATCTTTTTGAGGAACCTTGATGCAGACTTTATTAAGACACCAGGAGCAAGACAACATGAAAGGGCACACAGTGGAACATGGCCCACAAGTCCAGAAATGTCATACACACAATGCATGATTTGACTCCACCCCTACTAGAGTCCAATGGTGCTTGGCTAGCCAGCATCTGAAATTGGTAAGTGAGTCTATAGAAGAGCATTTTAAGTTGGGCATCTCTTCCCTACACCTAGTCATCCCTTCATGGCTGCAACTTTGAGTAATTTCCTGCCATTTTCCCACTATAATTCCACAGCTTTCCAATGGTTTTATCCATGATAAAACAATGCCTGTTTAATCTGTTTGTTTTTGTACACATGTTTTCTCAAGGAAAATCATGATATATCTTGTGGAAACATTCTGTATGTTCCTGCTTGGTAAATTTAAAATATATTGTTTGGTTGTTTTCAAGAGAGAAATATTTGATATTTTGCTTGCTATACTGACTGAGAATATCTTGGTGTTTCCTAGATGTTCTTGCAGAAAATGCACAACATTTCCACTGGATATTTTAGAGGAAAAAAAAAAACATGATAATTCAGTGTTTTGTCAAATGATACTTTGTGAGATCCTCAGAGTTTCTTGTGCATGAATAATTGGCTATTATATCTGAAAAAAGGTAATGGAAATGGAAGAAACAAACAGTGTATTTCCCTGACTATTCTGTAAAAGAAAATCTAGGAAATTGAGTCAAAATATTTAAACTGAAGGACATGGATAATATCATCAACTCATGTCTATGGATAGATCAGACAAAGAAAATGAAACATTATTTTAGAGTTTTTCTTTCAATAATATTGATAAAAAAACAGTATCTCTTCCTTCAATTTTTTCACCATGTTTTCCCAAGAAAAATTGTGCAATGCTTGCAGTGTGTAGTCGTGGCTGTCACACTTGCCCTTGTCAGGCCAGCTGTAGAGGCTGAAGGTGGGTTCGACATTGCAGTAGGTTATAGGTAGACGAGATGGAGAATTCTGTGTATAGTTCAGCCACTGGTGGGGCTCATAACCTGTTGAAACGAGGTCGAGTGCAGAGTGAACTATGTGAACAGTAAACTCAGTCTCTGATGCGAGTCAAAGTCTAAATATTAACCAACCTATGTGAACAGTAAACTAAGTAGGTTGGTAAGTATTATTGAACTATAACGAAACCAGAAGAGCATACCTCAGTCTCTGATGCGAGTCAAAGTCTGAGGTCTGAAGGAAAAAAGAAGTGCTGCAAATGCATGGGCTCATTACATAATCACTACTCGCTGTAAGTAAACAAACTCCAACACCAGTAGCATTGGGCCAAGGATATGAGCACTCGGTTTGCATTTTATGGTTGGCGCTTTTCATGGACATGCCCACAATCGCCTCTGTCAGCTGGGCTGGCATCCAATGTACATTGAGGGCACCGGTAATATGGAGGGGGAAGGCTGTGAACACATTTTTTCAGCTTTCAACGAGCTGGCCCGAAGTACACACCATGCAACTCGGTTCCATCGACATCAGGCTATCAAACAACATATCGCATTTTGGAACCAGGACAAATATGAGGCACTTAGTATGTATCGTTCTTACTAATTCTCGTCCCCCCTGATACCTTTATTAGCATGTTTCATTCAGAACCATTACCGAGAAGCAATGGAGTCAGTCCATCACCTCAGTAGTGAACTTAGTTTTCTCAAGGCTGCATTAAATATTACTGATGATGATTTCCCTCGGTTTATTGCCGAAGAACACTTGTATCTCAGCTCCCTCAAGGAACTGCCGGCTCAGGACGTACAGAAAGTTCATTATGTGCAAGTCCTTGATGACCTCAAAGAGAAAAGGTATGGTCATCTCAGCTACTCAGTGTATCGCAGAACTGAATCAGCAGTACTGTCGCATCAGATTAGAATGGAACTCTGCACGTGACGGTGCCAACACAGCCCTGAGTGGCGTTATTGAAGGTGACTTCAGTGCAATGGCAGCTGCCATCAATCAGGCTCGTGTTCAGGTTGAGCTCGCGTATATGAAACTGCAAAACACAGAAGCACTGGCTGCGCATATTCAAGGCCAGCTTGGCCTCGAGTCACCCTGGAAGGTTGGTTGTGAAGAATATAACCGCTACAGGGAAGAAGCTATGCTTGGCAAGTACCACGAGGCATTGGGTGAACTGGAACGGTTGGTTGTCATGCGTCTTTTTGAGCTCTCCAAGCTTGCAATGTCGGGTACCGGTAAGTAGTTTTACCTCATCTATCAACCATACTCATGTGAGGTGACAGGGTATAAACTCCGTCAACAGATCAGCAAGGGTCTTCAATGGAGATCCGAAGCTATTCGGAAAGCGATTACATGGTACAATTTCCAAGCCGGAAGACTTGATCCCCCGCGACCCCCCATCTCGTGGAAAGACATCACACAATATTCATTTTTAGGGGAATTCAATCTACTACAGCATGTGCAGGATGACATTCGAGAATGCATGTGGGCTAAACCAGCTGTCCGTGAGGCCACAACTAAATTCTTCAAATTATGTCATGCAAAAGAAGAAATCATGAGGTTAAATGTCGAGATGCGTCATTTACGAATGGCTATACACGATGAAGAGAGGGAAGCATCACAAACCATTGCCAACTTCCGACACTCTGACCCACTCCTCGCACGTGAATTTGAGTGCCTTCACCAACCATGAGCAGCGGTGAATGCTATCCATATACACCGCTTAGACTGCCTCAAGAAACAGTACGGATTGCCATGAAGTAGCATCGGCACCCATGCGCAGGTAGCCCATTCTGATGATGATGGTGTAGTGGTGCCAGATCCCGTCCGTCAGGATGAGGACATGGCGTCTGGTGATATGAGGAAGATGCCGCCTGGTTTTCAAAATGAGGGATCTCTACCAGGTAACCGCTCATGTCCTCTTCTGCAATATGCTGTCTAATTCATTTATTAGAGCAATTGTCTACTTTTGACGACATCTATGCACTTTATATCAATGATCCAGGAGATCACAACCTTCTGGATGACGAAGAAGATATGATGAACCTTCGATCAATGGCAGATTTTTTGCATGAGATCACAGATTGATGGATACAGTCGATCTTTTTATGGTCACTCATTTGTATGCTACTACTCACATCTCCATGCCACTGTTTTCCTTTCTTAGTTGCTGATGCAGGTAGACTGCATCAGCAACCTAGAAAGGGAATAGTCTCGGTTTCCTTGTTAGTCCCTCACATGTGGTGCTGCTTCCAGTTGACTTTCCATTGTCTGTCAAGCCGCTTGGCTCCCCGGAATTCAAGCGTTACACTGTCCCCCCCTCACACACACCCATTCGTAAGTCGACTGCTCCATCCGCTGACACTTTCACTCTCTAGATTTCAATCTTCATACTGCTGCCTTCCACTGTATATTCTCGGGATGGCGGCTGCGAGCGGTGGAATATGGTATTGTTCATTCTCTGTCCTTTTATGTACAATACAAAGAAACCCAGAAAAAAAGCACAATGAATCTTGCGATGAGTTTGAGGGATGTTACTATGATAAAGAGTGGTAGTGCTATCGCATACGAGTGTTGAATTGAATGCAGGATGTTGCAGCCCGGGTACTTTGGGAATGATCACAATTATTGACCCCTAAGTTTGTGAGGTGCGCATGATCAATAGTGCATAATGTTTCACTGCCTTCTGTTGACCCATTACAAGACATGGTTTTTCTTTTCCTTGCTGCTTCCTTTTGACGAGATGACTTGTTGTGTGGCAAGCGAAGGGACAACCACCCAGTAGCACTTTCATTCATTTTTGTCATACCGTATCATACACCAACACGAGGATCTGGCAGCTAAATGACTTGGAAATATACATGTAGAGATAACATAAATTCAGTATTCAGCATCTTCATTGTCAGCATGCATCGTTGCAGGTTTATCCTTTGAATCTGACATTCCACCGATTTACGCGTCCACTTCTACATTGATTTGGACTATGGAACCTGCTATTCCTAAGGTATTTTGTCCACCATCTTGCTTTTGTTTGGATGCATGATAACGCTGGCACCGCAACATACATTTCCTATTTAGGATTGTGCTCAGCGAAAAAAGTGTGAAGTCATTGCTTTGCCATTTTTACAAACTGCTGTAAGAGCACATCTCCATAGCTGTGCCAAGTCGAGAAGCATTATCATTCACAGCGGACTACGACGCGGTCAACATGGGTGAACAACGAGCAGTAAGCATTTTGGTGCACATCTTACGCACGGTAGTAATGATTACTAAAACCTTCAGTATATAACATGTAAGATAGCATGGGGTACTCAAACGTACCTCGTCTACCTCCTGCCAATCCTCATTGATACTACTACGATGGCTTTCCAGCATACTGACCTCGAAAATGGCGGAAGTGGGAAGGCTTCATTTGAACATCGAAACCCATTCACGGTCGCAGCAATCACATCACTGTATTCCTCTCCATTTGCTGAAGGTTTCAATGTTGGCCAGTGCCAGGCAGCCATACAGGCTCTTCTCAGATACGGTGCACATGAAGATGGTACACACCACCACGTCAAGTCACCAGGTGGTCTCCATCCAGCTTATGCGGCCTTCAATCCCGTCGACAAAACCAAGGGTAAAATCATTCGCAGGACAGACTTGATTGAAGCGTCGCTTGGCGATGTTTTTGATGCAGTAAGTTTAACGTTCAGCAAATTACAAGTTCTTCAAGCCTCATGATATACCAGATTACTTTGCAGGACTGTTTAGACAGTGGATTATCTGTTCTTGTTAGATGCCCAGGTTCCGACACCATTTCTGCTGAAGAGTTGGCAGTCGACGTCTATGTTACCCCTCACAAGATCCTTGAAAATGAGCGCGTCTGTGGTGACTCCACCATGCTCGTCCAAGCTTTCTGTCAGGAGTTTGCTGTTCCTCACCTGCAACGCTTCACGGAGCAGTGCAAAACTGAGTTGATTAGGGCTCCCAAACCATGCTGTAAATCCATACTCGTATATCCCTTAGTTTCACTAATTTCAGTGCAGCAGGTGCAGATTCCATTACTCTCAGCAGGCTGAATCACCTTCCCCCTTCTGTAAACCCTGACTCTTCACGAATTCTATGTGCAGCATTCAACCCTGAGGCGAAACCTGGTGCGGAGGAGGATGAGCAGCACCTATCACCTTCTGCTGCAATTCGTGAGACCATCAAATTCATTCCTAGCATAAAGAAGCCACAGCCTCCTGGCACGCCCGCTGCTTCTCTTTGCCAACGTTCTACCTGTCAACGTCGTCCTGCAGATGCTTTTCTAAATGCAGCTAACACCCTCTCTTTGGATCCAACCCCACTTTCCATTTCTCCAGATCAGTCGGCTCCGAGTTCCCCATTGATTAGCATTGGACCCAACACAGATGCCATACTCGACCGTTTCAGTCTTGGAGATGAGGTACTTCCTCGCTTGCATGTGTTGGTTGGGACAGTGCACAGCAGCCGTTGGGAGGTTGTTCTGAGGGCCAAGCCGTGGAATCTGACATACGAGCAAGCTTCCAATCTATCCAGGGCACTGCTAGCTGATATCAAAGGAACACCTGAATTTCGTATTATGATGGTATTTCCCTTTACTTGTGCAGTTCTCTGGCGATGTCTAACTAATGCTATAGCAAACAACATACCCGACCCTCAGCGCTCTCCTGAGAATCCTTGGTGTTGCGACCCTGTCAGGTGTGCTTTATATTCTATTCCTCATGGTATTCTAGTGAACTTCGTATTCCACATTTATGCATATTTGTCGCTCTAGGTTCTGAATATAACAGGGTCTTACCCCCTGCATCCAACAGTTGAATATTGCCGCGCATCGGGGGACCTTCTCCCCCTCCTCCTCATGGTTATACAAACATTCTATTCTTCCAAGTCCACTGCCCAACGCATTCAGCCCAAAGCACGTCCCCAGATCAAGGTCATCCTTAGTGCAAATGCGTGCGTGGCACTGAAATTGAATCAGCACGACAAAGCAGAGAGGTTTAAAAAGGACCTAGACGATGCATGGCAATCGCTGGACAAGGTAACGAAGACTCTTGCCTCCAAGCACCACAAGAGCATTCAGCGTGTCAAAAATGATCTTCATTTAGTGTAAAGGTCTGTCCTTCTGTTCCACTTAAGTACTGATCACTCGATATAAACACGACTGGTGTTATATTCAAGTGTCGAAGTAGGGTAGAATAGAAGTTAAAAACTACATGTACCTCGAGCGCCCATTATGAGTGGGCACTCATTATTACATAACACCTATACAGTACCGGAGTCCAATGGACTCCGCACTGGCCCCTGACTCCTATAGGGGCTAAACACGCCTCGGCTTTTAAGTACTTATCTACCGGTAGTAAGGAGGGGCTTGCCCTCCTTACACCCTCCCCCTGAAGAACCCAACTATGGGTTCTTCGAATGCGAGACGTGGTATCAAACAAATAACTGAATTAGAAGTCACACTCATGTAGATACACGAGTGTGAGGCAAGATGGGACTGGGTATAGTAACAGAGAAACAAAAAGGAAAGGAAAGAAAAGAAAAAGAAAAGAAAAGACACCTGGACTCCTACATAGGGGCCGGCCTGTGTCATCGATGTCCATCTGCTGCCCCTGGGTATTGCTGGACGTCGGGGCGTCGAGGTCCCAGTTGTCATCATCAGCGAGGGCAGCAACTAACCCCCCTACCACCTCGACCCCACTCAGCGAGTTCACATTCGCTGGGACAGCCTCGATGTCCCAGAAATCCGGGAGTCCCAACTCCTGGGTGCGCTCCAGGTAGTACTCGAGGGGGTGTGTCACAGCCGTCCGATCCTCCGGAGTGCCACGCAGATAGTCGCTCCTCGTCAGCCCGTCATGAGCGTGCTGACCCTTTTCCTGCAACATGTCACGTTCGTCTACCAGGAAGCTGATGCCAAAGGAGTAGAGGTCATCGGCCTCTTGGAAGCTCAGCCCGTTCCTGGCAAGGTAACGGGCTATGTCGGCAGGCGAGGGCGTGACATCTGTGGGGGCGTCCCAGGTGCCCTTGGCCCCTGGGATGATGGTCATTCCTTCATTCTCGACAATGGCCCTGTACCGGCCTGCTGCAGCGAAGAGTCGAGCGAAGTTACAACGCCAACCATGACGGTTGGAGTCATAGCAGAAGCAGGGTGCGAAGTACCCCTCCAGTATGAATCCTCTGATTCATCGAATCAGAGCGGCTTCTTTGTCCTCTGCGAGCTCCTCGAGGGGACTTGGTACTCCCAGGAAGTACGACGTCTCGTTGACGTCCAGGTATCTCTGGACGTGTGGCTTCCACTCGGAGAGTGGTGCTCCCCAGTGCAGGGCCTTCTTTGGACCTCGGTCCTGGTACCATTTCTTTTTGTGGTCCTGATGGTCAATCACCAGAGGGACCATGGGGGCGATCGGAGTCGTGACCTGAGGGGTCACTACAGCAGGAGGGGGTAGTTCAATGACAGGTGGGGCTCTCTCCACTTGGGGGATAGGGTTCGGCTCACGAGTGATGATAGGCTCCTCGCGAGCCTTAGTGAGATCGGCTTGACGCTCCTCATAAGCCGGGGGTTGGTTGGGGGCAAGCCCTGTGACAGAGGGCTTGTAGTTTTCGCGCTTGGACTTTCCCTTCGTGGCCATCCAAGCAGGAGGGTGCCATTGCGAGAGCGCATAGGCAGCCACAGGGTTCTTGGCTGGCTTCCTCCCTGTGTACCTATCGACGTCGGCCAGGTACCTGTTGATCCAGGTGATGAGGCATTGGGCCGCCCTGGCATTAGGCGCACGGCCCTTGTCGTTCTCCTCTGCAGCGCGAGCATAGACGTTGTCTATCTCGCGGGTTGTGTTTAACAGGTGCACTGCACCTGGGGGGATCGCTCTGAACATGGCAGGAGCGTAGCCTGCAGATATTGCCCTCTCCACGTCATCGTGAAGAGGGGCTTCGAACTGATATAGGTTCTGCTGAACCCGGACATGCAAGAACCTCTTGCCATTCAGCAGAACGAGTGCTTGGTGGGGTCGTTCCCCCTGACTGATTGGGAACATGGTGCATGCCTCCCTGAGGCGGTCAGTCAGGAGAGGGCATTTGAGACGAGGCTGTGTCTCCACGGGCTCATCAGCGTTGGTGTTGCACGTCTTGTGGGGCTCCCCATGAGACGCAGAGGGGACGACTGGGGGGGTGGTGGCACGACGAGGGGGGGTTCGAGGTGACTGGTGATACATAGTGGGGACTTCCCTGCACCCTCCCCCTGAAAGACGAGCCACAAGGCTCGACAACGAAGGCCCAGCACCGGCAGGCTGGGGTGGGCAGTTGTGGCGTGGTTGGGATGCCAAGGAAGCCAGACGACCACATTCGAGGTCGTGGTCGTCCTCGAGGTGCTCACACTCGTCTTGGTAGTGGTGAGCGTGGGACCACCAGTAGTCTCGGTCAGCCCGAAGATGGTCGACCTCGCGTCGTAGGGTGGGGACATCGTCGAGGCCGAGTAGTTGTGAAAGTACACGCACGCAGTCGGACCGTGCATGTACGAGGTCAGGGGTCCCTAGGACCAGGTCTTGAGCCATATGCAGCGCATACTGGGAGCACGCGCTGTGAGTCGACGTGTGGATCAATGGCAAAAACACCAAAAAAAAACCCAACACAAAGACAATTGCCGAGTTGGTGGTTTTCCTACGCGGGCTTTGGCTCGAGGGATCTGTTAAAATAAAATGGGGGAGGGGTTCCGTGCACCTAGAGGGGGCTAGGGCAGAGGGTATGGGTGCTCCTGATGAAGGGGGAGCAGGGGAAGACTGAAAATGCAAAGAGAATAGGCTGCTCTGAGCCTAGAAGTGATGTAAGATGATGAAGATAACAGTAAGTAGACCCTTAATGGAGCCTCAAATACTGCAGGAATAGAGATGATGATGAGGGGCTTAAAAGCGACGATGATTGGGCCTAATGATGATGATGATGAGTGAGCAGGTAAGTCTTTACACAGGGGACTGCTTCCTATGCAGGGGACTTGGTAGCTGCTTGATTGCTGTCGACGTATTGGTACTTTATATACAAAAAGGTAGCGTAGCCTGCAGTAAATATGGAGCAACACTTTGTAAGTGATCTGTAAGTGATTGGTAAGGGGATTGGTAAAGGATTGGTAAGGCTTTGTAAGGATGAGTAAGGACAGTAAGCAATTGGTAAGTAAAACCAGTAAGCATGACGAAGATTATCACTAATCAATTTGAAAACAGAATGAGTCATCAAGGAACGGATGAATAATGCGAAAAGGGGAATGAGTAAGCGCACTGGTCACTGCTGATTAAGGGATATGACTGCAAATGAGTCATAGTGACTCCTAGATCTGAGATCTAGATGCATTATGGTAACTTGCTGCATGTCCAAATGAAGAATGGTGGGGGTTTCTGCCAGGGGCCAATTTTGGGGGTCTCCAGGGTAGTCAGGGCATAGGATTTCGCAACTTTCCCCCTTTCCTCCTCTGTGTAAAGCGACCTGCATTAGCTGCAGCTAGTGTTCTGGAGGGTTTGAGGAGGAGGAAGGGCCATCTTCTCCCATAAGAGCAGGGAGAAGTGTCTCAAATTCATCATGAATGCGATCAGATAGACTGGATGACAGTAATTGGTATTGAACCTGTCGCAATTTTGGAAGAACGAAGGATGAGATTGAGAGGTAGACGTTGCAGGGCACAGGGATGAAGGATCCATATGCTTCTTCAACTGGAGAAACTGAAACAACCACATATGATTTTTCAAGCCTGATAACAGACCTGAGACGACCAAAGAAAGTCCTCCTCGATGTCAGACTGACAAGGAGAACTCGCTGTCCCAAAGCGATAGGATGGGAGGTCATGGACGAGGGAGGGATGAACCAGGAGGCTTCAGGGCGAATGCTAGTGGGGATTCCTGGCAAGTACTCGTAGTTATTCTCCCTGGCAAAGGGAATGAGCGAAGAGATCGTCGAAGAGGTGGCCATTACAATAAAAAGTGGCGAAATGGGCGTTTGTTGGCAGAAATGATGCAGAAAATCGTGGAGGGCGAGGATCGTCACCAAATTTGGTAGGCAGGATGGCGTGGTCGAGAGCTTTCTGTGAGCGTGGGAATGATGTCGATATCTTTAGAAATGGCTGAGATATTCGAAAAATCGGAATGCCGTAAACTGGCGCTCGAAAACTTTTATTCGGCGCTTGAGCGGTTTCTTCCCTAACGTTAAGGGTGGTTCTTGTGCGATGGATGACTGCTAGACACTCCAGTCATTCTGCGCATTAGGGCTAGGCTTCTCCATTCTTCATCATTCAGCTTTTGGGTCCATGCTCACGTCGCCAAACACCTTTGGTGCGTGACAGCGCTGCAGCCGTTTGGCCGGCCACAGTCATCGTGAACGAGCACGCCGAACTCACTGGCATGCCAGTGTCGACATGGTGGGGATACGGAATGCTCACGACGATGTTTGGCGTTGCGTGAGTGTGAGCAACAAGGGGAGGGGGACCGCGAGTACAAAAGCGAACACCTGCGAGGGGGTGTGTTGTCCCTCGCAGGCCGTTTGGTGGCACGACAATGTGTCCTGTTGTCGGGCGACATGGACACATCTTGGGATACAGCAGCGTCCTCGCAGGAGGACGCTGCTGGGGTGCGAGCGGGGTGGGGACGGTGGGACATACCTATCTATGGATGTGTGGTAACTACATAGATGTGGGAACGAAGAAGAGAGATGAACGAGAGAAAATTTTGAAAAGGAAACGATTGCATAATCAGGGTGATAAAGTTCTGTCGTAGCCAAACACTCTAAACAGAGCCAGCAGCAGGTCCAAAAATGGGGGTGAGGAACGATGAGATGGCGCGTGGCAGTGTGGTCACGTGTGGATCACGTGTGGGGGACTTGTGCGAGTCGCAAGTCTTGAAGTCCTTACGCATTTGCTTCCATGGTGCGCCGACTGCGTTTAGGCAGTCGGCAGTGGTCGTCTACTCCGTGCAGCTCGAGGTACCTATCTAGGGCCTCAAGCTCTTTACAGTGAAGGTAGGGTTCCCAAGTGGAGTCGCCTAGACTCCACTTGACCAAGAATTCCAGCTGACGGCCCACCCAACGGTGGGCGTTTATTTCATCGACCAGCCATTCTGCATCATCGGGTACGCCCACGTCGTAGAAGACATGGGCATCATGTTTTGGAAACATCGCGTCGTCATTGGGTTCATGACGATGCAGCAGATTTGTGTGGAATGTGGGGTGGATACGTCGCTCCTGGAGCTGCTTCAGCAGCTCCAGTGTATAGGTGTCGGTCGAGGGGTTGGCGTGGATGACTTTCATGGGGCTGATGTACTTGGGGAGTAGTTTTCGAGCATGTCCCTTGGGTAAGGCGAGGTTCTTCGTCGATAAGTATACTAAATCTTCCTCAGTGTACTTCCCTCCTTCTCTCCGTCATTTATTAGCGTGGTGTGTCTGCACCACGTGGGCTTCGATTATCGCATCGTGCGCCATCACTAGGTTTTCCCTTGCCTGACGGATGAAGGACGTCACCCCAGGGGCGGTTGTGATCGACTGCTCCTCGACATTGGGCAGTGATCGTGGCAGGTATCCATACGTCAGCTCGAACGGTGCGAACCCTGTCGAGCTGTTGATGCTCGAGTTGATAGCAAATTCGACCATTGGTAGCTTCTCAGCCCAATCTCGTTGGTCTGGAGTGACCAGTCCCCATAGTATCTGTGATACGTTCCATATCGCCCATTCAGAGGCTCCATCAGTCTGGGGATGGAATGCCGTGGACGTCAGTAACCTCACATTCAGAAGTCAGTGCACCTCGCGCCAGAATTGCGACATGAACTTGGCGTCACGATCAGACACGATCGTGTCAGGGAGACCGTGCAGCTTCATGATCTCCCAAACAAAGACCCATGCGAGTTCGGACGCTCGTATGGTGGTGTTGACCGGCACGAGGTGGACCATAGATGTCAGTCAACACAAGATGACCCACAAGTAGTCGGCGCCATTGCTTTCTGGGAAGGGGCTGACGAAATCCATCGCTATGGAGTTCCATGGTCTCTTGGGGATTGGCAGGGAGTGGAGTAATCCTGCTGGTCGAGTGTTGTCAGTCTTGGTGGTCTGGCACACCAGGCATGATCTGCAGAATCGATCGACATCCTTGCCCATGCCAGGCCACCAGAAGTGCCTACGGATGTAGTCCCCTGTGCGCAAGGCTCCAAAGTGACCAAGGGTCTTGTGTGCATGCTCAATCACTTGTGCCATCAGTCAGTCGTTTCTCCAGTCTACACAAGGGAGGCAGAGTACCCTGTCTCCCATCGTGGCCTTCAAGTAAACCAGCCCATCCTCTACGTCGAATTCTTTATGGTGATCCGGGTGTAGGATTACCTTCACCAGGACGGGGTCTGTCAGGTACCCCCGTCTGACGCAGTCGAGGAAGCCACGCTCCCCCTGGAAGTGGGTGACGAGCATCTGTGGATCCCCCGCAGAGTCAAGAAGAGTGGGATCCTCACTCATGGGTGCACGAGTGGGTTCTTCCCTTCTCTGCTCTGCATGCTGCCTTAGCGCGTTGGCCTCTGCACAATGCTCCTCTGTTGGTTCCCTGATTTTTGGTGTCTCGTCTCGCATCACTGCGAGACGCAACTCTCTCAACCTGTTGATTGGAAGGTTGTCTCCCTCCGGATCGAGTTGAATGTCGGCCGTTGCCCATTCGACAGTCTCCTTTTGTGCCTCATCTCCCCCGTCTGTCTCGTAGTACCGAGACAGGCAGTCGGCAACCTTGTTCTCCAACCCCTTGATGTATATGATCTCAGTGTCGAAGTGTGATAGATAGTCCATCCAGTGCATCTGGCGACTGGATAGGTGTTGCTGCATGTGAAGGAATTGGAGGGCTTCGTGGTCCGTGATAACCTTGAAGTGGAATCCCAAAAGCTTGTCCTCCCACTTCAGTAGTGCCTCGAGTATGGCGAGGGTTTCCCTCTCAAATGTCCAATAGTTGTGCTGGGCGTCTGTGAGCTTTTTCGACATAAATCCCGCCGGTCAGCATTCCTGCCAGGTCGGTCCTTGGCCGTATAGCGCCCCTATGCCGTATAGAGACACATCGCAGATGAGCCAGATTGGCTCGTCTGACCTTGGGTCTATTGGTCGTAGGATTGGGTACTTGCAGGCGAGGTCCTTGATTGCCTGGAAGCACCTGTCGTGGATTTCACACCAGAGGAAGGGGTGACCGTTCCTCTGGATTCCCGTCAGAGGTGTTGTGTATGCAGACACATCTGGCATGAACGGTGCCAGATATTCGACCAGGCCCACGAACCATTGTATCTCGTTCAGGTTTGTGGGCTTCCTCCAATTGCGGATGCGGGCCATCTTGTCCTCATCCGCATGGACTCCTCTGTCATCAATTATGTGGCTGAGGCAATCTAGCTTCTCGGCGAATAGGTCGACCTTATCCCTCTCAAGATAGAAGTCGGCCTTCACGAGCACATCAAGCACGAGGGACACATGTTCCACGTGTTCCTCTATTGTATCGCTGTACACGAATGCGTCGTCTAAGTATGCGTGTACTATCCTAGCTATATATTCCTGCAACATCACTGCTATTAGCCACTGGAAGGTGGCTGGTGTGTTGCAGTCTCCTTGCTGCATGATGTGACTCAGGAAGGTGCCGAAGACAGTCGAGAATGCTGTCTTCGGGACATCGTTGGGATCGATTCTGACTTGTTCGTATGCATTTGACAAGTCAATTTTTGAGCAATACTTCGCTCACACAACGTCCATCCGAATCTGGTCTTGGTCAGGGAATGGGGTAACATCCTTGACCGTGTTGTCATTGTGCTTCCGACAGTCAACAACCGTTCTGATCTTCCCGTTCTTCTTCAGGATGCAGAGCATTGGTGCCGCTTGCAACACACTTGCTCTCTCCCACCATCCAGCCTTCATGTATAGTTGGATTTTTTCTGCCAGCTGAGGTTTCAGCGAGTCTGGGCAGCACAGCAAATGGTAGGTGTAATGCATACCCTCGTCGATCAAGGGTATGCAGTGATTTACTTCTCGGAGTGGTGGCATTTTTGGCACCACTCCCTTCATACGGTGTTCATACTTTTTATAGAGTCCTTCCCTCAGATGGGGGATATCCTCGTCTGAGTATTTTTGCGGCTTCATGTGTGCAAGCATGGCTTGCCTTTTGCTTTCGATTACCGACATTGGTGACTCAATACTCCATTGAGTCATTGTGGGGCCTGGATGGTTCCTCATCGGTGCGGCCCCACCTGCCAGTCATGTGCTCTTTGGTGTCAAGGGCGGTGCATCCCTGTGTCGTCCCCTCTCTCGTGGTCGATTTTCCACAGAACTGGACAGATCCAGTTCTGTGTGTGCAGGAACTGATATTCCCCCAACCTCTATTGTATTCGTATCAAACTTCAATCGCACACCGTGCGATCAGAGGAAGGGGATTCTGAGTATGCAGTCGTATCGATCGATATTTGTGACATCGAAGTATGTGTCGCACATGAAGGCTCCTAGATGCAACTTTGTCTGGGAGCCGTGTGTAATCTTGGAACGACTTCTGACACATCCTAGTTGCAATGTCAACTGGGAGGCCAGGGTGAATGTAGGTAACTTGGCTACAGTTGCGAATGCAGGGCTCACGAAATTGGTCGTGCTCCCTGTGTCTATCATGGTCAATGCTTCACAGCCATTGACCTGGGCTTTTACTATAACACAAGCACGTGCTTGTGGGGGGACTGTTGGTCTCGGGGTAATCATGCTATTGGTGCGCATTCTGTATCGGAATGCATGGGTGGTCCCTTCTGTCAGATGGAGGGCCATCAATTGTCGGGTTTCATCTGAACTAGGGCATGGTGGCCCGCTGGCGGTTGGTCTATCTGGGATGGCCGGGGTCTCCACATCAACGTATGAGCGTGGTTCCTCGCCAAGGCTCTTGCGTGCTTGTGAGAGCCTGTCGGCCAACCTTCGCAGGTCCCCCCGAAGGTGATCACTCTCCTGCAGTGCCTGCTGCATTCACTGTTCGTTGCGAGTCACTGCTCCCCAGATGCCCTGGAGGAGTTCCCCTGTCCTATCGATGTCTGTTCTCGCCGTCCTCGTCTGCCTCGACAAGGGTAGTGCACTCGTTGAGGCGTCGTTCTCCCTAGGGTGGATTGCCTGGTGCGTTCTCACTACCAGATGTCCCAGGCTGAGCAGGGTTTGGTGCATCCCGTCGACGCTGACCATTGGCCAGCTTCCATCCATCATGCCCCCCAAATGTTTGAGGGTGAGATTTATTATGTTCTCGGCAGCATTCATTTCTGACAGCACGTACCCTACGTGGGGGGCTAGTGCCTTGCCTGCCACCTCTTCTCACGCATCCCACCCTTCGTCATATGACCTTCGTCTTAATTGATGCAGGACCGCTCAGGCGGCTATCAGGGATGGCACCTCAGCAAGCTCATCTCTTATGACGTGAGCTTGATGGATTCGACAGGTCTGACAGTCATCTACGTGAGTCAGGCCAAATCGTTCCGAGTAGTGCCATGCATGGTCATCTGCCCTAGGCGGCATGGCTTCATTCTCGATCGCATTCACTATTCCCCAGGGATTGGCCATTACTTCTTCGGTTTCATTCTCACCAGACGATGCCTCTTCGTTGTCTGGCTCGTCCTCCTCGGTTGGGTCGCCTTCCACAGTGGATTCCTCGACGTCCATTCGAGCGTAGTTTATCTGCTTGTCGTCGTTGTCGAAATTGTGCGCCTCCATTGACCCAAGGTACACGATGGGTTCCCCATTGTCGTCACTATTGTAGTACTCGCCATAGATGTTGATGACTTCATCATCGGCATCTGCTTCTTCCCCTGAATGTAGCTCCTGGTCTTCTTCGCTATGGGAAGGCGCTTCGGCTTCCTGGGTTTCGGGGGTTGTGTCGGCATTATTGTCCTCGATCACCTTGGCAGTGAATAGCCTGGCCTTGCCAGTCTTACTGTCCTTCGAGGTGGTATCTTTCTGGTTGCACTCATTGGCGTAGTGCCCCTCCTTCCCACAGTGGTAACACTTGATATTTTGGCGTGGCGGGCCAGAGTCCTTCCTCGGACTCTGGCCTACTGGTGTGCTCCTTCTCTCGTGACTGGCTCCAGTCACGTGTCACCCCTGCGGCTTGGACAATTCTCCTCTCTGGAAGCGCACGTTGTAGGGAGAGTAAACTCCCTACTAGGTATTTTACTTTATTTCTTTGTTTTTACTTACATTTTCATTCCTATTCCTTTCTTTTATCTTTTACTTAGTATTTCGAGTAATGTTTGGTCGTGTTGTGGCTTATGTAAGCCATGTGCGACTTAGAACACTTTGTACTTACTTCAAGGGAGAATCAGACGAGTTACTACAGACGAAGTAAGACGGATTTAAGACGCCAAGGGCTCGGGAGAATATTTCTCCACCCCCAGACGCTCATTAGACACTATCTTGCTTTCTTTTGGGATCTTTAGGGCGCGTTTTCAGTCTTCTCATCACCTTCTTTGACTCTGCACCAGGCAACTCCAGTCCCCTTGGGTCGAACTGACCCCACCATTCCGAAGGGAGACCATCTGGCCTCTCCCCTTACTCTCTATCAACTGAGTTTACAACGTTATCCAATGCCTTTCTGTACAGCACATTCCCCTTCTGGGTGTATCTGTAGTCCCCATCGGTGTACTGCCTATTGCCAACTCGGTTGTCCGAGTTGGCGGGACGAGTCCCAGCTTGTTTAGACTGCTGGACTCGAGCGTGATTATTGATGAGCTTCAGCGCACTCTCCATCCTTTGCACTTCGATCAAGATTTGGTCCATCGGTGTATGTTCTGCTGATACACCTCTAGACTTGAGGACTCCTTCCACAATGGGCAGAGGGAGTCTGTTGATGAATTTCCTCTTCATGGAGTATTCATCTGGTGGTTGGACAATCCTGGATGCCCTGCACTTCAGGTTGTTGTAGAAGGCAAGTACCCCCTTAGCAGGGGAGTACTTGGTGTTGTCGTATCGTTCAGTGGCATTTTGTGCAGACGCTTCGTGTATGAATTGGGTGAACATGGCGCATATGAAGTCTTCGAACGTCCAGTCACGGATCGTGTGATCTGGGCCATCAACCTCTTGGTCAAACCATTGCGCGGCCATTCCTTCCAGACAGGTCCTGGCATACGTGATGCGGTCCGCATCATGGCCTGGGCCTGTCACCTTGTATATCTTCAACCAGCGCAAAGTCTGGTTGACCCATTTGTCGAAGGCGTCAATGTCGTCTTGGCCTTTATAATATTTGGGTTGTGCAATCTTTATGGCTTTCACTTCTGGTCCTGCAGGAGCCGTGTGATGGCCTACCACTTCGTATATTCTCTGACGATATTTTTCTAGGAGCGATTCCATGTAGCCACTCATGCCGGGGGTCAGCCCTCGGTGTGAGTGAATTCCTTGTGATCACCCTTGGTATCGGTGATCGTGTTCCTCCTCCTCGTCATCTCTCTGGTTTCAATGAGGAGGAGCTGGGGGTCCTCTTCTCCCGCGATCATCGTCACGATTGTCGCGATTATTTCTTCGACAGTGATCCTCGTCCAGATCGTCGTCTGGGTCGTCGTCTGGGTCATCACCTGGGTTGTTGCCTGGGTGTCCCATGCCAGTTCCCCAGACGTAGGTTTCTTCTTGTTTGAGACCTCTTCCCATGTGAGGCGGGATATCACGATCCGGCCAGTCGTTAGCTGGTTGATATCTGGCTGTCTCCACTCCACGAGGGTTCTCTCCTCGTGGAGTGTCTTTGTGTCTGCGGGCATATCTCGCAGGCTCGTCTTCGTAGTGGACTTCCCTTCGTATCACGCATGCAGGGGCTTGGCCTTCCTCGCCAGTTCCATCGTGTGCGCTTTCGATGTCGGGCATATCCACGAGGTTGTATAACTTTCTGAAGGTGCGTACCTGGTGACCCTGTTTGGCGTGGTCACCGAAGTTCTCCCATTGGGAGGTGCACTCGGCCAGGATATCTTTGAGTTCTCAGATGAACTTGGGGAAGGTGGGTGGCTTTTTTCTGGTATCAGGTCCTTCTTTTTCTTTTTCTTTTCCTTTCCCTGATCCTTCTGCTCTCATATTTTCTATGAGAGCAGTTTCGGTAGTCAGCTCGGTCAGGGCACTAGGCCCATCTTCTAGGATTATGGCAATATCGGCCTCATCGGGAGTCTCTCACACGATCGTCTCAGACGATCATGCTTGCTGGTATCCATCTGTCCTCTCCGATGGTGGCGGATCGTCACCATATAAATCCTCTCAATCCTTATCGGGCTCGAGGGGTTTTGATGTGCTGCGAGAATTCTTTTTCTGCAGCGCGGATCCCTTGTTCGACTTGGGTGCCATAACACGTTCAGGTGTTTAAAAAATTGTAAAGGTCTGTCCTTCTGTTCCACTTAAGTACTGATCACTTGATATAAACACGACCGGTGTTATATTCAAGTGTCGAAGTAGGGTAGAATAGAAGTTAAAAACTACATGTACCTCGAGCGCCCATTATGAGCGGGCACTCATTATTACATAACACCTATACAGTACTGGAGTCCAACAGACTCCGCACTGGCCCCTGACTCCTATAGGGGCTAAACACACCTCGGCTTTTAAGTACTTATCTACCGGTAGTAAGGAGGGGCTTGCCCTCCTTACATTTAGGCCATATGAAGTTCCACTCCAGGCACAGCAAGATTAGTGCTTGGAACGCCTTTTGTTGGAAGAAGGGGCACACAATGAATCGGTCAAATGAAAGTGGTATGTATTTATGTCATTTCATTTTACTCTACGGGGCCATTTACTTAACCACATTGCAGTGGCCAGTAGCAAGGGTACGCTGCTCGACTTAGTCTGGGAGAGTCGCATGGAGTATCACAAGCTTTCAGCCGAAGACAAGAATCGCCTCATCAAAGAATTCAGTGAGTTTAGAGAGGTGAAGGCCATCAGGGTCTGTGTCACCACGAAGTCAAAAATCAATGATATCACCCACATGCTGAAGGCGGTCGAGAATGAGGTATGCCCACTCCCCCCCTTGCTATCTCTGTTATTTATAGCTATTTTTTCAGCTCCATAATCTCAAGTCGTGGACTGGTGTCGAGACTGTGGTTTATGCAACATGGGGGACGACCAATCTTCCACTTCAAGGTGTTGCATTTGCAACTGAGGGCGTTGCGGACTTCATGGGATCCGTGATGGGCATCGACACACAAGATCTCATTAGTAAATTGGAGGGGTTTGCTGTATGGGGAATAAAAGGTATGCAGATCTTTTCTACTGAAGGAAACATGAAGTTAGATTGTATTAGGAGCGGCTGAGAACCATCAACAACGTGTTTCAAACGTCCATGCAGCTATTCGCAATGTTACATCAGCAAACCAGATGTTTCCCCCCCAGCTTTCCAGTGCTCCCAGGACTTTTGAAAAATGATTCCAGACCTCCCAGACCCTCCAACCCTCCAGGTGCACAGCCACAATGAGAACAAAAGTTGTAGCCCATGATCACAGGACCATGGGAATATGATTACCTCAGCAATATCTCCTTTTTGGGGTGAGATATTTGCAAAGT